>CM070646.1:13375352-14575352 GCA_036346575.1 Dendrocalamus sinicus
GATAAGGATCTCCTTAAAAGAAATCTTGATCTTCCTGAAAATAAGATTAAGTGTGAAAGGTACTACAAAAATGTAGACAGTCCTTATGTTCAAAAAATAAGAGAGATTTGGTACAAAGAGATGAAAGAGCAAAAAAGACATATTTACTTCTTTGACTGGTATGAGAATAGCCAGATCATACATCTGGAAGAATTCTTCAAGCCAAAGAGTAAATCAAAGAGTAAATCAAAAGCCAAATCCAAGACTGAGCCTAAGGCAGAGCCTAAGTCAGACCTAGAAGAGTTAAAGTCTGAATTAGCCAAACTAAGGTCTGAAATAAATACTCTAAAATCCGTTCAAAAGAAACCAAAATCTGATGACTTAAATGTTATCAAAAAGGTTTCAAAAGAATGGAAAACCTCTGGTGGAAAGATTGAAGAGTCGGTTCATCCGCCTTTTGAATCTATCCAACTTCCAAATAATAATCAAGGAGAAAGCTCCAAAGCATCTCCATTAAAAAATATTTGTAAAACCACTTATGGTGATCCTGTAAAAGTAGAACACATAGGACACCTAGTGGAACAACAAAATTATGCAAACATATCTTTACATGCTCTTGGACAGCAAACGGATCGCATCGAAAATATTCTCCTGGAAGGATCCAAGACCAGCAAGGCTGAGGTAAAGATAAATTATCCATTTAATTCTCAGTCTGAATCATCTAGTTCTCGATCTATTGTTCCTTTGTTTACCCCACAGATATTAAGTCCTAATATAAAGCTAGGGAAACAAAAAGCAATAGGATCATCTGTCTCTACTGATTTGGTTAGTGAGTTAGCCAATAAGTTAAGCAACTTAAAGGTGAACAAAAATATTAATCAAATCTCTGATGGAGAAAATAATGATATGATCAATAAGATCTTTAAACCAATTACTAATACTGCTAGGACAAGGAATTACTATCCTAGACCAACTTATGCTGATCTTCAATTGGAAGAAAGGCCTCAAATTAGTAATATGGCATATTTCAATGGCAAAGAGATTGTGGAATGGAATTTAGATGGATATACATGATACCAAATGTAGAACCCAGGCAGCGACTCAGGGATCTGGTCGCTACGATGTATGGTAGAGGATGGATTATATGAATGCAAGGAGGATAGAGTTAGATATGCAGGTTGGAAAAGATGATATGATTTAAAAATTAAAAATAAACAGAAACTAAGAACAAGAATAGTAAATAGGAAATAAGAACAGAAATAGTAAATTACTGAATTTAAAGCACACAAAAATAAAAGAACATATGCAGATGCAACACACAAAGAACTGAAAGATATGCGAAATGATTAAAACAGAAACTTAGAGCATATATAATATGAAAGATAAAATATAAATTAAAAAGAACATAAACTTAAAGAACTGAATGTAAAGGACAGAAAGTAAAGAACATAAGAACTATAAGTAAGAAGATAAACAAAGAACAGAATAATAAGAAGATTAGTAATATAAAGGACAAACTGATAAAGACATAAATAATAGAAAGAACTTGGAATAACCAAATTGAAACATAGAGAGTTTAGGGATAGAAATCGTTCCAGCGTTCATTCATATACCTTGTAGACAGAAGGAATCCTTCTGTGTAGTACACCAGAAGCTAGAACTACCACAAGTTTTAGTTATACAAACCCTACTTTGATTTTACACACTTACTCTCTTACAATCTTACACACTTACACACTTAGACTCAAAGATTGAGTCTTTATTTAGGCTACTACTTATTTTACACTAGTTTGTGGAGTGGAGGTGGAGTGGTAATGGAGTGGTAGTGGAGTGATCAAGCTTCTTCTCAGAGTTTTGCGGAATGATGGAGTGCTCTGAGGGGTGGAAGAAGTGATGCCTTGAAGCCTTGCCTTCATGCCCTTTATATAGGGGTCGCCACCCCTGGGATAAGCATGGGTAAAGATGCCCCATGATGACGCCTTTTGACCGGCAATATTATTCTTCATGATGGCGCTTTACACCTCAGGGAGTCATGATGAAACTTTAGACCTCCGTGAAGAATATTCGCCATAATGACACTTTTGACCAGACTGTATTTTGTCTGCAATAGTAGATAGTACCCATATAATTGTCCTGACAATTGTCCTTGTTGTCGGAGGGCTTTGGCAAACAATTTTTGTTAGTCGCTGTCTTCATCTCCTATTATTGGTGCAAAGGTTGTATCTTCATCTGGTTGGAGTAATTCATACCAATCTAGTAATTTGCGATATTCTTTCCTAATTAAGGTGTCTTCTCCAAAATCTGGTTTTAGTAGATGTCCAACACCTTTATGTAGGAAACCATTATTTCCCCCACACCATATGTTCATTATTTGATTCTGAAAGATCATCTGGTATGTGGTGTCGAGATGAATACTTTCTTCAATTTCCATGGCTTCTTTGAACCATCGCCACTTATCATGATTCGTGTTCTGATAGAAGAGTTCCCTTTGTTCCTCTGTTAGAACACCAGTTCTTCTCCTATCAAAGAAATTGAAATATCCTTTGAAAATATAAATATCATGCATTGCTGGCCTGACTGGTGTTATGAACCTTGGAGGAGTAGAATAGAAGACAAGTTTGTATCTTCCTTTGAATGACACCAGTTTCTTGTATGCTTCTTTAACTGCAATCCCAAGGTCAGATTGAAGAATCTGATTTAGCGTGCCATAGATGGTAGAGACTAAACCTTGGTCTATAACACTCTGGAGAGAAACATCTTTGTGGTTTCGTGTTTGTAGGCCCTGGAAGAATTTGAGATCTATTTCTGCTCTCAGTATTATGTATTTGTGGTGAGGCTGGAAAATTGTTTGGTCGTCAAGGCGGAGGAGAGGAAATGTATGGATATTAACTCGGATGCTAGGGTTTATTTCTTTTCCCTCATATAAGTCAATGAAGTATTCTTGAAGGTCTGAGAATACTCTCATTTGTCTCTCTTGATATTTTTTCCAAATTAACTCTTGAATATCTAGTCCTAAGCAAGACAGTGTTTGCTTAGTTTTAAAGCTTAATCTGGAAATAAGGATCTCTTGAGAAGTATGGCTTAAGGATTCTCTCAAGGCTAAATTCTCTCGCCTCACTTCATTTTTGTGGCTACAATTTTTCTCTCTTCTCACTTTATTTTGGTGGCTACATGCAATGCTATCTGATGTTGATAATGCCATCGTTCTTATTTGTAGAAATGCAATGAGAAGTTCTTTGATATTTATGCAGTTTGGGGATGCAATTATGGTGGATGCATATGTTTGTTGGTAGTTGGAACCATAGCTTGGTGAGCTTGTACTCAAGCTCAATACTTTTGATGATCTAGTATCTAGATCAAATAATATTGAACCATCATCATGAGATCTCTTACAGATATCTGATATCTTTGGATCATTTGGGAATTCTCCCAGATCTAATATTTTGGAATATTGAGATGGTCTCAAATCGAGGCTCGTCTTTGAATTTTTTGATGATCTGATACTCAGATATGATTCTTTTGATCTGGTACCCAGATCCAATAATTTTGAATTGCTAGGTGATCCATCACCTTGACATAATACTTTTGATGGGCATCCTTCCCTTGTGGGAAGAATATCTCTTGATATATAAGCCTCTTCAGTGGGCACATAATCTGATGATATTGCCTTTGTATCTTTAGGCATCATATGATTGAAATAGTAAGCCAGCCCACGGAGTGCATGAGCCTTTTCTTTACTATTTTTTGCTTGCCAGATTAAATTGAGCAAGCCTTGCTGCAATTCTGTTGCAGGAAAATTATGATTGAATCGCTCAGAATTCCCCTCCCGTGGTTGGGGTAATTTCCAAGAGCTCATCTGTGTATATCTTTGCTGGGACATGATTCCCCTGTAATGTGACAAAGAGGCAACTAACTGGATTAGTTGATAGTCATGAAAGATTTGTGCACACATTACCTTCCTTATACTTTTACTATCATGGATCATGTTTCTTTTGAACAATAATTTGGTAAAAATGTAACATGATATTACATTGGTAAGAATGTAACATGATATTACATAATATGACCAATTATATCTTTGATTTGGGCTGCATGCTTTCATGCATATAATATGAACCAAAACTATTTGATAGTGATGTTTGAGTGACAACCCACTATTGCCAATTTGTGAATCATCATATAGGCAACTATGGCAAAGATATGAATCATCATTTAGGCAACTATTGCAAATTTATGAGTCATTGCATGAATCATCACATATGCAACTATTGCAAAGATATGAGTCACAATATGTGCCAAATTGCTGGTTAATGGGGTGTCTTTGATCATACCCAAATAGGATTTTATAAGCTACTCTATAAAGACAAGATTTATTAGGTTTTGACCTTTCATCATGAGAGACATATGGCTGTATGAATTTTTGTTTTTGACTCTCATGGCTCATAAAATGATCATGACGACTTTTATCATGCTTATAATAATTCCCTAGCAACTTGTTTTGGAGGAACACTTCCTTACACCTAGTTTGCTCCTCTTTTTGAGACCAAGACATGGGAAAAGGATGAGTGTTCTTCAGCTGCAATATATTTATGTAACTAACACTTTGAATGTTAGTCATGGTTGGCTCAATGGATATCTCATTGACAATATTTTCTTTTCCCGAAGCAATCTCTATAAATTGATTCAACAATGCTTCTTCGGGTATGGAGCAAAATTCCAATTCTTGGTTCATGATTTTAAACTTGATACTATCATTTGTTACAAGAAAAGGACGTATCAAAGATAAGAATGGTGTGCCTAGAATGACTCCTTGTTTTAGATTTTTAACAAGCAGAAAAGAAGTCTTAATAGAAACACCAGAAATGCAAATGAGAACTTCAGGGATTTTGTAATTGACTTTAAGTTGGTTCCCATCAGCCCCATGAATTTTATGAGTAGATTTCTCAAAATATATGGAAGGAATAATTCCTTCACGAATACAATTCATATAAGCTCCTGAGTCAATTAAAGTTTTATAATTGAAGTGAAATCCATCAACAAACTTGTATGAGATTTCTACATACCATTTTTTCTTGAAGTAGGTTTCTATGGAGCTAACTATTTCTTGATTGTTCTGAAGAATTTCTTCTTCTTCAGATTCGCTTGTTGATTCACTTTGAGTTTCATACTCCTTTTTAATTTCTTCTTTTCTAGAAATTTCTAGAATTTGAATTCTTCTTTGAAGATCACTTAGCACTTCTTTTATATAGTTTTGTTCTTGAAGCAAGTCATTTAGATTCAACTATTTCTTTGCCTTCTTATGATCTTCTACTCTTTGAATGACTTCATCAATAGAGAGATACTTTTTATGTTGGATATCTTTTACTAACTTGTCTTTGTTAGTTTTTATCCTTGATAAAAATCTTTCCAAGCTAACTTCTTTTTCTCTTGGATCTTGCACCGTATCAAAGGTGTCTAATACAAATTGTTCTAAGTCTGTGAGGACTAGGATATTTTCATCAGAGGTATCCTCAGAGACATCTTGCTCACAGCAAGAACATATACTATTTTCACAATGATTGACTTCTGATTTTTCTTCATTTTCAGAGCTAGACTCATTGTCAATATGGTTTAGGATATCTCCTAACTTTTCTTTAATATCTTTTGACTCTGATTCTAGCAAAGCTTGAATTTCCTTTTTGATTTTGGACTTAAAGCAGTTATTTGCCATATGACCCTTCAAACCAGATTTATAGCATACAATTGGTTTATTATCCTTTTTAGGATTATCCTTTTTAAGAGGGTTTCTGCGACGCTTCCTCTTAATATAATAAGTTTCTTTCTTATTATCAACATGATTTTTTCTAAATCTTTTGACATACTTTGTCCTATTTCTTCTTTCATGTTGATCCTCAAATCCAAATTGATAGCAAAAATCTCCAATTCCTTTTTCCCAATAATTTTTTGTTTCTTCAGTTGGTCCTTGATTTTAAGATCATTACAAAGTTCAGCACCTACCAACTGTATCTTTTGGGTGATTTTGCCTATGTCAAGAAATTGATAATTTATACTACCTTCTCCTTCTTTTCTTAAAGAATTTCTAACCTTTTCAGCAAATAAAGGAGGTAGTCCTGCACATCTAACTCTATCCTCCTTGCATTCATATAATCCATCCTCTACCATACATCGTAGCGACCAGATCCCTGAGTCGCTGCCTGGGTTCTACATTTGGTATCAGAGCCATCTGGGGGTGCCAGGCTCCCCAAGCCATCTTCTCCGAAGGGGGGCAGAGGGGTATAGGTGGTGAGCAGTAATCGCGGAGGTCCCGGTTGGTGTGGCGGTACGCCGAGTCGCGTAGGTCCCGAAGCCCTGAGCAGGTGAGAGCGAAGTCGCGTGGCCCGATAAGTCGCCAAGAGAGTGCAGTAAGTGGTGGAAATCGTTGACTGCAGGATCCTGTAAGGGGTATAGGTCGATCGGAATTAAGGGTTCTACCCTGCCGTTGACTAGAAACCGTCTATCCAAAAGGTTGATCTTAATAGTGGGATTTTCCCTGCCGTAGACTAGAAAGACTACCTATCCTATCTCTTTTATCTCCGTATAAGATGTCTTGGTTAGCCAGGTCTCTTGGTGTAACTGACCGTCTGGAAGCCTCTGGCAGTAATGACAGGTCTATCAAAACGATGTCGGTTAAGAATGCTTCGTCTGTTTGCTTTGAGGACATAGAGCAAAGTATTGCAAATTGGAAAGTACCTAAGGTTAATGTTAGAGATATATATCATATAGGCACGTTTTCTCTTCGTTCTGATTATTATATAAAAACTATAGAAAAAACTCTTCCTATTAGCTCTTTGCATGAAACTCTGCATCTTCTTTCTGAAAAAGAAATCAATCATATCGGAGCAAAACCTCAATATCATTATATACATTTTGGTCTAGTACAAGTGGCTATTAGATCTTAACTCGAAGAGGTTTAAATATTTTTGTGTTGGCTTGTCTAAGAGATTGCAGAAATAAAAAGTTTAAGGACTCTTTGCTAGGAATGGTTGAAGCTAGTCTTAGTAATGGTCCTGTGTTCTTCAACACCTTCCCAGACTTTTCTGTATCTCTTTCGGATTTAAATCTCCATAAGGTTCTGACCTTGAGCTTACAAACATCCGCTTTGATCTTGAACACGAAGTGAAAACATTTCAGTAACATATAGGATCTATTACAAAGCCATGACCACGTTAGCTCCATGTGCAAAACAGAATACACCCAAAGGTCTGACCACACTTCTTCAAGCCAATCCTAGAAATCATATTATTACTCCCAAAACCTTGAAGTGGGATGAGATAACACTTTCGGAGAAGTGGACTCTCCTACAAGCTGTTGAGCCAAAAGTTACTCAACAAAATGAATTAGAATCTCTGGCTGAAACACCAGATGGAGATGTTGAAATAACATTCTCCTCAAAAAGAACAATTTTTATTCAATCAAGACCATCCTTTCACTTAGACAATAAACCACAGCTAAAACCAAATAATATTGTCTATGCAACTTATGAGGATAAGGATAATCAGTATGAACCCTCAATCTCAGATTTTGAGATCAATGTTATAGAGGAAGTAGAAGAAGATCATGAGTTTGAAATAGATAAGGATCTCCTTAAAAGAAATCTTGATCTTCCTGAAAATAAGATTAAGTGTGAAAGGTACTACAAAAATGTAGACAGTCCTTATGTTCAAAAAATAAGAGAGATTTGGTACAAAGAGATGAAAGAGCAAAAAAGACATATTTACTTCTTTGACTGGTATGAGAATAGCCAGATCATACATCTGGAAGAATTCTTCAAGCCAAAGAGTAAATCAAAAGCCAAATCCAAGACTGAGCCTAAGGCAGAGCCTAAGTCAGACCTAGAAGAGTTAAAGTCTGAATTAGCCAAACTAAGGTCTAAAATAAATACTCTAAAATCCGTTCAAAAGAAACCAAAATCTGATGACTTAAATGTTATCAAAAAGGTTTCAAAAGAATGGAAAACCTCTGGTGGAAAGATTGAAGAGTCGGTTCATCCGCCTTTTGAATCTATCCAACTTCCAAATAATAATCAGGGAGAAAGCTCCAAAGCATCTCCATTAAAAAAATATTTGTAAAACCACTTATGGTGATCCTGTAAAAGTAGAACACATAGGACACCTAGTGGAACAACAAAATTATGCAAACATATCTTTACATGCTCTTGGACAACAAATAGATCGCATCGAAAATATTCTCCTGGAAGGATCCAAGACCAGCAAGGCTGAGGTAAAGATAACTTATCCATTTAATTCTCAGTCTGTATCATCTAGTTCTCGATCTATTGTTCCTTTGTTTACCCCACAGATATTAAGTCCTAATATAAAGCTAGGGAAACAAAAAGCAATAGGATCATCTGTCTCTACTGATTTGGTTAGTGAGTTAGCCAATAAGTTAAGCAACTTAAAGGTGAAAAAAAATATTAATCAAATCTCTGATGGAGAAAATAATGATATGATCAATAAGATCTTTAAACCAATTACTAATACTGCTAGGACAAGGAATTACTATCCTAGACCAACTTATGCTGATCTTCAATTGGAAGAAAGGCCTCAAATTAGTAATATGGCATATTTCAATGGCAAAGAAATTGTGGAATGGAATTTAGATGGATACACTGAGTATCAAATATTTACCCTTTGCCATCAAATGATTATGTATGCTAATGCTTGCATAGCTAGTGGTAATCCAGAAAGAGAGGCAGCCTCAATGATCGTTGTCGGATTCTCTGGTCAATTGAGAGGCTGGTGGGATCACTACATGGATTCTGATCAGAAGCAAGCAATTCTTGATGCAGTGAAGATAGATGGAAATGGCAATCCTATAGTCCAGGTAGATGTGAATGGTAACCCTGTCGGTAACATTTCTGATGCCCTGACTACTTTAGTTTATAACATCGTCTATCATTTCGCTGGAAATTATCAAGATATCTATGAGAAAAATAGAGAACAATTGATAAACCTAAGATGTAAGACTATGTCTGATTTTAGGTGGTATAAAGATACTTTCTTATCAAAATTATATACTCTTCCTGAGCCTAATCAAGATTTTTGGAAGGAAAAGTATATATCAGGACTACCTCCTTTATTTGCTGAAAAGGTTAGAAACTCTTTAAGAAAAGAAGGAGAAGGTAGTATAAATTATCAATTTCTTGACATAGGCAAAATCACCCAAAAGATACAGTTGGTAGGTGCTGAACTTTGTAATGATCTTAAAATCAAGGACCAACTGAAGAAACAAAAAATTATTGGGAAAAAGGAATTGGGAGATTTTTGCTATCAATTTGGATTTGAGGATCAACATGAAAGAAGAAATAGGACAAAGTATGTCAAAAGATTTAGAAAAAATCATGTTGATAATAAGAAAGAAGCTTATTATATTAAGAGGAAGCGTCGCAGAAACCCTCTTAAAAAGGATAATCCTAAAAAGGATAATAAACCAATTGTATGCTATAAATGTGGTTTGAAGGGTCATATGGCAAATAACTGCTTTAAGTCCAAAATCAAAAAGGAAATTCAAGCTTTGCTAGAATCAGAGTCAGAAGATATTAAAGAAAAGTTAGGAGATATCCTAAACCATATTGACAATGAGTCTAGCTCTGAAAATGAAGAAAAATCAGAAGTCAATCATTGTGAAAATAGTATATGTTCTTGCGGTGAGCAAGATGTCTCTGAGGATACCTCTGATGAAAATATCCTAGTCCTCACAGACTTAGAACAATTTGTATTAGACACCTTTGATACGGTGCAAGATCCAAGAGAAAAAGAAGTTATCTTGAAAAGATTTTTATCAAGGATAAAAACTAACAAAGACAAGTTAGTGAAAGATATCCAACATAAAAAGTATCTCTCTATTGATGAAGTCATTCAAAGAGTAGAAGATCATAAGAAGGCAAAGAAGCAGTTGAATCTAAATGACTTGCTTCAAGAACAAAACTATATAAAAGAAGTGCTAAGTGATCTTCAAAGAAGAATTCAAATTCTAGAAATTTCTAGAAAAGAAGAAATTAAAAAGGAGTATGAAACTCAAAGTGAATCAACAAGCTTAATCAAGAAGAAGAAATTCTTCAGAACAATCAAGAAATAGTTAGCTCCATAGAAACCTACTTCAAGCAAAAATGGTATGTAGAAATCTCATACAAGTTTGTTGATGGATTTCACTTCAATTATAAAACTTTAATTGATTCAGGAGCTGATATGAATTGTATTCGTGAAGGAATTATTCCTTCCATATATTTTGAGAAATCTACTCATAAAATTCATGGGGCGGATGGGAACCAACTTAAAGTCAATTACAAAATCCCTGAAGTTCTCATTTGCATTTCTGGTGTTTCTATTAAGACTTCAATGTATATATATATGTATGTATATATATATGTATATATATATACATACATACACACACACACACACACACACACACACACACACACACATATATATATATATATATATATATATATATATATATATATATATATATATATATATATATATATATATATATATATATATATATATATATATATATATATATACACACACATACATATATATACACACATACATATCAAGGAAGAATATATTGAAATAAACTAGGAGTACTGACCCATTCTTAAATTAGAGTAAATTATCATCTCTCTCTAAACCTCGCTATCATATCTTTCTCTATTACAAGGCATATAAATTATTAGAAGCAAATACTAACCTCTAATAACTAAGAACAAATCGATCTACAAGCTAGATCTACAAGCGATATGTTTTCACCAAACTCTCCAAAGCCGACCATCTCCTTCGATGCAGCGCAACGAAGACAGATTTGTCGAGACCACGCTGACTATTTAATAACGTGGCATATCGCAGATGGTTCCAAACACAAACCGTCTATGATATGAAATGATCATAGACGATTTATATTAATAACCGTCTGTGAACTTTCACAAATGGTTATTAATACAAATCATTGGTGATGTCTGCCATTATCACAGACGGTTTATATCAATAACTGTCTGTGAATTATCACGGATGGTTATGATACAAACCGTCTGTGATGTTTTTCATTATCACAGACGGTTCGTATTAATAACCATCTGTGAAAATACCACAGACGGTTATTCGTATGAAGCATATGTTATAGTTGTGTATCATAGACGGTACACGGTCACGCTTGTAAAACCGCCTGTGATAATTACAGCGCAGACGATTCTCTATGAACCGTTTATAATGTAGCCGTCCAGTATAGTCTCTTTTGTAGTAGTGGCATTCTTGTATCATATTCTTGTAGATAACCATGTATTGCAATAAGGTTTTTATTTTACTTAGGAATTCTCAAAGTAATTGCTGGTAATCCATTGTGTTGCAATTATCTTAATAAATCTTAATTTACTGTTTATTTAGGTTAATTGCACTGTTATGAGGGAATCAAGATTTAGGGTTTGTTCAAATATTGCTGGGTTAATTAGCTGGAATTTGGTCTATGAGAAACTAGTTTAGCCACAGAGTAATTGGCATTTTGTTTGCTTAAATTAATTTTGCGTGCTGTTAATTTTCCTTTGCAAGAAATTAAGTAGTATGTATGCGGTTGGATTTCTAGAAGCATGACTAGTTATTTGCCTGAAAATTCGTGGGCCAATTCTTGTGAAATTGAAGTCCAAAAAATGGTGATGGTTATTTATAAGGTGATTTGTTTTTATACATAGAAGGTGCTTTATGTTGTATAACTGGGGTCGGTTGACCATGATCAAGCACTTAACTTATAAGAATATAAAAGTAGAACATGAGACACAATATGTTAACTCTATTTTTCTCTCTCAATCTTATTGCTCTTTTGCTCGTAGGCGTGGTGTCTACAATATGTAGTCCCTACCCACTATTTGACCGGCTAGATTCTTTTTGGCTTATTGCTTATGGATTTTGATTTATACTACACTAACTAGCTTTTAAATGGTATATCTAATAAATGCGGGGTCTACAAGTCGATTATAAACATTGTACCGACTTCATTTATATCGATCAAACTCGCACACGAGTTTCTCTCTTCATACTCTCTCTCTCGTGAACAACTAAAAATAAAAAAAATTAAGTTAAAAGCTATAAGACATAGTCCAAAATAATCTCCCTAAACCGTATATGACTAAACTATGCCAATGAGCCTCATAGGCCAACTGCCCCTGGTGGCCTACACCTGGTGTTCGTGTTGGTAAAGTGCCCATACCATCCGGCCCAATGTTTCTTAAGTATAATTAAGTCACATTTTTTGAACCATAAAATCAGAATTAGACACATATCTCAAAGTTAATTAGTCGAAAGGGCAGGAAAATAAACATAGAGCGAAAAAAATCGTGCAAATTACATACAGCAAACCAGATAATTCATCGGTGCTTTCTGCAATAATGGTAAAGGCTCATGCATGTGCATGGTAGCGATTGATCAAGCAGCTGCTGGCCAAAAAGAAGTGCTTGCAATATTGGAGCTATCACTAGGTCTTGACAAAAACTGTTTAACTGTACACCCAATGCGTGCTTTGTTAATCATGCAGGTTCATAAGACGTTTTGCTAGCTAGGTCGGGGCAGGCATATGCAAGGTCGTGCGATCTACGTACCTAGAGATAGCCTGCTTATAGATACAACAAGCAGCGTAAGCATGGTGACACGTCGCACTAGCTACCGTGTGGATCAAAGTAAAAGAGACGACAATTCGCGAGAAAGTTTTTTTTAAAAAAATCGAGGACACATGCGTAATTTTAAGAAAATCGAAGGTCTTTTTCGCAAAAACTGAGGACTTAAAGGACCTGTACGTAACTAAACGAGGATCTGTATGTAATTTTGGAAAACTATAGGGTGCTATCCTGCAAAAGGATATGCAATTTTGGTAGGGTTTTTTTTTTTTGCAAGAATCAAGAATCAAAACGTGATTTCGTAAAATCCGAAGAACTTTTTTTTTACAAAGAAGCTGACGTGAGGCGACTGACCAGGGCGCTACCCCGGTCTTAGTATAGGATGATGATATCATCTATCTAACCTTGAACACGATGCGCGGCCTAAACTACTGAACGTGACTTGCCAACCGGCCGGAGCCTATAAGACTAAGCTTAAGCCTGGTCAGACTGATCGGTACAGCTGGCACTGGCTTTCCTTTTAGTAACCCGTAGCTAGCCTGCAAGTACATATATTCTACAGTGGTCAGATCTGGTGTATAGACTAAGAGCATGTACAATAAAGCTTAGTTAGCAGACTATAGCAAATATAATATTAACCAAATCTTACATGGCAGAGAGAGAAAGGAAGAGAGAGAAGGAAGCTGGCTACTAAATTACAGCTAGCTATAGTACGTAAAAATATGCATTTCACTCTCTTACACGTGGGGCCAAATAGTTATTGTAATAGCTACCTTATTGTATGAACTATTTTTTTGAAAGCTATAGATGAAATGGACAAGTGTTATAGCCACTAATTGGCTATACTATTGTACTTGCTCTAAGTATTAAGTTGTTTCTTTAGGTCGAGTGCACTTGAATCTCACCGTTCGATCTTCCTCAAGATTCGTGTTACCCAATGGCAATGTTGGTCAACGATGATGCTCCCACGAGTTAGGGTACCATAGATTTGGGGGTACGTGGGTGTGCGGGCGCTTGGGTTGGAGTGCGTCGTTGATTACATATCGTGGAGGGAGGAGGAGATTACCCGAGGTCTCAAATTTTTTAGTATTTTCTAGTAACAAATTAAAGGGATTTACTAGTATTTAGACGTGTGATCCACATATTAACTCTGTACGTTTGGCTGCAATATTTTTGGGCCATATATATAACGTTTTTTGGTCATATATGTAACAAAAAATGATAAGAATCTCAATGTTGCACACATGAAATCAAAATGTTATATACATAAAATAAAATATTGTATACATGAAATCGAAATGTTGCACACATGAAATACAAATATTGCATATGGCTTTCAAAAAAAGAAATATAAATGTTGCATATATGAAATCGAAATGTTGCTTACATGAAATCAAAATATTGCATACCGAAGAACACTACTCCCCTCCTACTCTCACTCGATGGACGCGCTCGCCGCCACCTTCCTCTGCCGCTGCCTTCTCCTTGCCGGCGTAGCCACCGCTGCAGACTACGGCCTCTACCGCTATCACCACCACCGATTCGCTGCGGTCTTCTCCCTCGCCGACGCCCTCTCCCAAGTCAGCTTCGACATCGCTGACTTCCTCCGCTTTGACTCCGACGAGGTCCCTTGGAACCTCTTCCAGCTCTCCAAGCTCGCTGCCTTCGACCCCGTCTCCTCCACCGCCTCTACGGTCGAAGAGGAAGTCGACGGTGGCGGCCGAATCTAGCGGCACTGACGTCGGGGACGAGGTGGTTGGGCTCGTGGTCGTCGCCATGCACGGCATTCGGGGGCACGTGCGGAGAGAGAGAAAGAGAGTGAGAGAACGGAATGAGTAGAAGGTGGACTGGAGTCGAAGGTGGACCGAGCGTTCGATAAAAAGAGAGGCTCCGTATGTATGACCAGTGGTAATTTCACAAATTAAAACACTCTTGGTGCGTGCCCACTTGACACCTTGACTGTATATTACTACTATTGCATTTCTAAAAAAAAGTTACACAACATGACAGCGGCGGAGCGTCATGGATCCATTAATTGGCCATAGATTCGTATACTTCTTCTAAGATCATATCCCTAGATTTCTTTATTTAGTATTTTTCTAGTTTTGTTGCTTCCTTTTGACTTTGCTCCCCCCTATAACATTTCAATTAATTAAGCATGCAATTGACTTCATATTGTATTGCAATGGAAGATGATGTTTATTGGCAGCTGCTACACTGGCCACCCCTTATTTTTGGGTCGTGCTCCACCACTGCAACATGATATCCAGGTCAAACCTAGCTTGTTAATGTTAACAAAAGGCGGCCTTTTCCGTGCTTATTAGATGCTAGACTTGGACCTTTCTACCGCGAACACGAACCTCGACGCGCAGGACTCACTGATGGGATGAGCAAAATACTCTATTTCTTTTTTACTTGATTTTTTAGAATCTATATTATCAGACTACTAATAAATTTAAAACTGACTACTAATAAATTTAAAACTATCTACATTAGTTATACAAAAATTATATCATTAGATTTATTATTAAACATACTTTCATAATATTATAGTTTTATTAGTATATCCTAGTGTAAAGTTTTAAAAAATAATGGTCAAAATTGAATCATAAAAATCGTGAAAAATAAAACATCAAATAAAAAAAAAATAGAGGGAGTAATCCATTAAGACCTGGGTCCCATGCATACGGATTGGCAATCAATAAAATATGTTCTTAATTGTTAGTTCAATTTAATTACATCAATCCTACTTTCTCTTTATTATTTTATTTCCAGGTGTTATCTCCAATGGAAACTTTTTAAATCAAAACTCTAATAAAACCAAATGGCAAAGTTATGGAAGCAAAAATTTTCTCATTTTCAAGCAACAGGTTTTTTTAGGGCTGTTACACTTTGCTTGCAACCCTTTTATAAAAGTAATATCCGTTAATTTTCTTAGGATACCCCACAAAAAAGCATTTATCTAATTTGGGCGTGAGCATGTTAGATGTCAAATGTTTTACATATACCTCACACACCCCATATTTTGAGAAAAGATAGCCCAGGATATTTCCCAGTCCATATCTCATATGGTATCTTTTCTACAGTTTTTAATGGAATTCTATTTATTGTGAACGCAGCTGTTTCTTGGGCATACCCCAAAAGATAATGGTAAATTAGATTGGCCCATCATGAACCGAACAATGTCTGTCTAACAATGTCCATTCCATCGTTCAGACACCCCACTCAATCGATGCATTCCCAACGGAGTTAGTTGTGGAACAATTCTATATTGCTTTAGATGATCACCAAACTCATGGCTCAAATATTCACCTCCACAATCTGATCATAGGGTTTTAATTATCTTGCCAAGTTGATTTTGTACCTCATTCTAAAATTCCTTGAATTTTTTAAAGGATCCAGACTTATGCCTCATTGAGCTCATTTGTCCACATACATCTGTATGTACAAGGGATAACAAGTTATTTGCCCTCTCACTTAGACTAGTGAAAGATGTCTTAGTTATTTTGCCAAGTAAAAAAGACTCGTATTTTTCAAATAATTCAAAATCAAACAAGATTAGAAGACCATCTTTATGGAGCTTGATCATGCGCTTCTCATTTATATAATCCAAACGACAATGACAAATATAAATGGGATTCAAATTATTAGGTTGAAGCATCTTAGTATTAATGTTATAGATATACACATCCTGAAGATTTAAACACATATAATCCATTCACCAATGGAGTATGACCATAAAGCATATGATTCAAATAAATTGAATAACAATTATTCTTTATTCTAAACTCATAACCTTCCACTCCTAAACATGAAGCAGAAATAATATTTTTTGCTTAAGGCAAGAACAAAATAACAATTATTTAATTCCAAAACTAATTCTGGGAGTAATGGTATGGTAATGTGCTAATAGCCAATGCAGTAACTCTTGCTCCATTGCGCACACGAAGATCAACTTTGCCTCTTGCTAAACACTTACTCCTTATCAGCCCCTACATCGAATTACAAATATGAGCAACCGATCTAGTATCAATACCCAAGAACTAATATGAGAAGTAGCAAGATTTATTTCTATATATTTATACCTAAAATAGAAGTCTTACTTCCCTTCTTGTTTTCCAGTTCTGCCAAGTACTTCTTACAATTCCTCTTTCAATGTCCAGTCCAGTGGCAATGGTAGCAAAGAGTGTCAGGTGTAGTGCCAATCTTGAGCTTATGAAGCTTAAACTTGATACTCAGAATCTCATCTTGAGTTTTGCTTGAGCTTTTTCTTCTACCCAAAGCATTATCCTTCTTTTTTTTGCTTGAAAAAAATTATCAAGCAACGATACTAGTCAATGAAGTTTGTTCTACTTAGTTTTTCTTTCTCAATAATAGATCAGAAGTTAAAACTGGGTGTAGAGAAAGTAGGTGGTGGCATGGTCTACAACATAAAAATGTATATGCAAAATTTCAGTACTATGTTTATATAAAATCTTTCATTAAACAATTTAACAAAAGATATTCTCATTATATGTTTTAAAAACCATGTTCCTTCTAACGGCATATAGCGAGTCAAGATCCATATTTCACCAAGTCCTAGTGAGCTTTGGTATCAGTGCTAGAAACCTAATGATGTAGGTAAGCAACACCTTGCTAATTACATCACATGTAACTCTTGTTTGTTGAGTGACATCCATATGTCATGGCCTCAACGCCATACCCTTAGGACCAAAACCATTTTGATAGTCTAATCAAGTTAAACTAATATTATGTATGAATGCGTCCAATATTCTCTATATTATTAAGATAATTAATGGCACCTACTTTGGTAGACTTACTAATTAACTATCAAAATATTGATAGATGCAACAATTGAAAGGGCATCAAGTTTTACTTATTTTTTCTAGAGGGATAATCTATATTGCCATGCTTCCTGTCCACTGAGCCACCCATACTTAAGGTCCCACATTCATCTACTTAGCTATTACTCCTAACGGCTAGCAATAAATTACATATTAGAATATCAAGCATCATAAGTCGGCACGCATGCTGTTATACAGTAATATGTAGCCCATGGTAATAATTTAGCATGACACATAGACCATGAAAAACTCATACATGCATCACATATATAATGGGCCATACTATTCATAGCAATCCCTAAAAAAATGAGTTATGCAAAGAATCCAATTCTGTCTGTGGTACGAACACATAACACTTATGACGCACCAATGATTACCTAGCACAACAGTCCCGATTTCCCATTGACTAATCATATTGATCAACACGCGAGGTTTCCAAAAGGAATAGTAACCCGATCTGCTGGCTCTACACGATTGTGCCTCGTGGTTTACCCTGATGGTGGAATCCTAACTGCTAGGGGTAATGTGTAATGCTGCCATGGACAAGTGTAGCTAATCATGCGGTGTTATCAATTCATACCTTCCGCGGATCCATCTACTACTGTTGAAGCTGATTGATCTCATCAACCAGTGTCTAAACCACTATATCCATAGGAACCAAATCCATAAGAGCTGATCTAGTTTACCACCAGAGTAGCAATAGATCCAATCTACTACTACCACATATCCACTATATGCAACCAATCCAGATCATAAACTAAGCAAGAATGCTTTGATACCACTGTTGGGATACAGGGTAAGCTATACTAGCGCAAATTAAAATTTCTATCATGTAAATCAGAAAGTCATGTGAGTAAGAGATGAAGTGGAAGGAGAGTTGAAGTAGCCCAACTTAATGTAGTCGATTGTCCAATAGCAATAGTAGATTTCCATGAGCCGATTGTCTTCTCCTTGGATCGTCTCGATCAACGTCGCAATCACCACAACACCTCTACTGAAGCCCACACGTCTAGGGAGGAATGCCGTGCGCCAGTGTGCTAGCACCAGCACACATAGTAAGACCTGTGAGAGGTGGCGGTTACAGTTTCAGTGGGTATGTACAACACACATCCCTCATCCCCACGAATCTCTTAATATAGGCCCTCGGAGAAACCCTACGTTAGGGGTCCAATAAGGTGCGAAGCCTACCTAGCCTATTAGTAATGGATCTAATCCAAACTAATGTGTTTCAACCCATTAAGTACGTGACCTTGTAGGTTCATGTATATTCGGTTATGGCCCGAAAATTCCTTTCCGATCCATCAGTCGGTAGTAGTTCCTAGTAGGACATATCGACTTCCAAATATGCATAAACATCATATCGAATGAACCTATACAGTGCTCATATACCTATCCCTTTGTCTCATGATATTAGATTGAACTCAAGGTAAGAAGTGTACCATCCTATGATATCTTGATCCTTCACTCGAACCTGTAGTGGATTACTCATTTTGATTGACTCTTTAACCACATTTGACATGTCCATGTACTTCTTTAATCTAACTATATCGAGGGGCCCAGAGATATCTCTCCCATTATATAGAAGGAGCATTCTATCTAAATTGCTCATATTCCTCTACATGTTTTATAGCGAGATGGTGTTCACACAGTCTTCGCCACTATCATCAATGTCGTTGAATGCATTTGGCACTCGCTTCGATGAACAAGGAACGAAAGCGAGATGGTAGAGGAATATCAAAAAGGCCTGAGGGCCGAAGGACCATCACAGAGGTCACTCTTAATGGGGTCTCTCTTCATCCCAAGAAAGTAGCGGCAACATTTTGAACCACCCGCGGGATAGTTGCAAAGGAATGGTTCCCTATCATCGCACCAAACTGGAAGTCTTTGACAAGAGAAGAGAAAGAGCAGCTGTGGGTACGATGACATGCATTCCTCACGATGGGAAAAGTGTGGAAAACTTTCAAGAGCACGCTTGTCATAGAGTACGTGAACAAGGAATGGACGCCCTTCATGAAGTATCCTTTCGTGTCACCAGGTACATAGGACGCCTTTGTGCAGATGAAGACGATGGTCGTCAGAAGCAAAGTGTGGCACATAAGGCTATCCAGACAGAAAACACTCATCCCCACAGACTCAGCACCACTGGATACACGGGTAAAATCCCACAATGGACAAGGGAGGACGAAGTGGCAATCCGGTCGGAGGCCTCACCGCCATTTTTCAGGATTACAGATGAGTGCGCCTGAAACTAGTTAAGAGCGACATCATCAACCACGTCTTCGAGCGCCATCTCGTTCATAAACCCGACAGACGAGAAAGCGTCCCAATGTCTGATAAAATATGTTGAACTACCTAGTTGTTAATAAGATTATAACTTCATATGGTCTAAAATAACATGGTGGCCTCTTGCAGCAAATATTTATTACTGAATCTTCCCAAGGCTCCTTCGAAGCAGTCTAGAAGAGGGATATACTATCTATGGCCCTGGAAAAAGCACCCAGGTTGCACACGAGGTGTTGGGGGGTGTACCTTGGAGGCCAAATGTGAGGAACAATTGAAAGAGGAGATTCATGTAGAATTTTGAGGACAGATGGCATCATTGGAGGAAAAACTATATCGAGACCTAAACTAGTCGTAACCAGTCCCCCTCAATGTCAAAGTAGCATCACGTCCATGCCACTTTCCAAACATAACGATGTCCAATCACCTATTGACGATATCTAGTTAATATACATCTCTAGAATACTACATAGATATACCTATTGGACGCCTTAGCTAATCATGTATCGTTATATAGAAGCCCACGCCATGCAACCTCAGAGTCAAGTTTATTGGCTCCATTCCTATTGAGGTTGGGCAGGGGATGGCGTATCTATGCCCACCAGGGACGCTGGTGCACGGTGACCAGCTAGTGACCAGTTTCGCGAAGGTCTAGGTGGACATGGTACGTGACATTTTCAGGATCGTCCTAATTGAGAAGCCCCCAAATGACGAGATCATGACACTAGGAGATGTCGTCCACACATTTGACCAATAGCCCAAGAGGGACATCCCCTTGGACCCTTCCGTGCTGACATCTACCCAGCATGAATAGCTAGTCTCTCCACAGGACCATTTACAGCCTGCGGCCTCTTTGACCCTCCCTTTGATGTCACCACGTGCGCCTGATCCATGTCGGTAGGCCACCATAGCGGCTCCCATGAATACCACGCCGTGCATAGATCACCAGCATGCCCATTTGTCTCCCGTGAAGAACTCATACCGGTGTGTCAGCAAGACCAAATCAATGAAAATCAAGGTGTCTCAAGAGCACTGGACATTCTTGGTAGGAAAGCTGTTGGTCCTGGATACGCACGTAGTTAGCCTTGGAATGGGTGCCATTTCTTTGCATGTGTGGTATATGGAAAAGACCAAACATGGTGGGGCATTTTCTCCATGAGTCCAACTACTTCGTGGTGGGCTTCGATGACTTGTTCAACCTCTTCAAGCTCGACGCCCTCGACTCCTCACTTTTAAGATGCTAGACGTTGTAAGCGTGTACAATTACGGTCTACATTCATGTAATACCAATAAATATGAGAGACCATGTGGAGGTGACCACATGTTTGTGATGAGTAATTGACATTTGGTTTGGAAAGATTGAGTTTGTTTTGGGTGTTTTCTGCAAAGTCGTAGCTTCTGTTGTCTGGTCGTATGGCTTCCAGAAGCGGTCGTATCAGCTGAGAATCGGTCGTAAAGACTTGTGAGGTAGTCGTAGACCTTGTGCATTTATTGTTTTGACATTTCGACTAATCTATCTCACTTACAACGTTGTGGAGTAGGTTTAAACTTCGCTTTTACTAATGAAGAGGTTGTTTCAAGTGTTTTGTGCGGTGCTATGAATGTGCTCTTATCTGTGATGGTTGCAAGATCTTAAGGCTAGTCGTGGCGAGGCATGAGATGACCGGACTAGGCACGGGCGGTGCTGAGGTCGAAAGCGGTCGGAGAGATGCCGAAGACGGTGAGGCCAGCGAGTTGGTTGCAAGCCGTGGACAGCAAGCTGCGGAGGAAGCTTTCGGGAAGGCAGCAGAGTGGTATTTTGGAGAAATGTGGAAAGCTGCAAAGGGAAGCTGTGTCTCTGCAAAGCACAGGAGTGGTTGGCGTTAACGGGCAAAGCAGTGAAGCCGTTGGTGTTAGCGGATAAAGCACTGGAGTTCGTTGTTGCTAGTGGGTAAAGTGAGTGGTAAAACCCGGTGTTAGGTGGGGGTTAACGGGTTCTCCCCCCGGTAGTAGAAGGCTATAAATAGAGAGGGTAGATCTCGGGTGCTCGGTGAGATTCTGTTCCCGAGTTTCTTGTTCTTCTCTGTTTATTTTTGTGTGCATTCTCGGGATGGAGCATGTGTGCTCGTGTATCTCCCAGTTGGAGTGGCTGTAGAAACCTCCATGATCAATCATACATGTCTCTGCATTTGTATCAAGCTTAGTCTTTGTGTGATGTGTTGATTGCTCTGTCCGTGCTTACTCTGTTTATCTCCTGTGCTTGTTTTTCTTGTTCTTTGGTTGGTTCTGCCTTGTCTTGCAGTGAGTAGTGGTCTTGGCTTTAGTAGCATCGATTCTCTCTTGTTCTGAACTGGGATTCCTTCTCAAGACCAATTGGCCAGTACATTCCCGAGAGCAACGAGTGGTCGGAGGAATCTCTGCTTGCGGTCGTGCACCTTTCCCGGGCTCTCTGTTCTTTGTTCGACCGCATTACTCTGTTCGACCGTAGCCTAGAGTTTGCATTTTCTAGGTATTTTCTCTTCCAGAGGATGAGCACTTGCAGCACTTACAGTCTCGTGACCAAAAGATCTGTGAGTTGAAAGTTACTTGGAAACCAGATCTTGCGGTTAAGCCTTGCTCGCCTCCTCTGTTTTGAGTTCGACCGTGAGTCACTCTTCGACCACAGTACCGAGTCTTCGTTTGCTGTGTATTTTTCTCTTTAGGAGGTTGCTCTCTTCCTACGGTAAGAATTTTGTGGTCTTTAGATCTAAGGATCAAAAGTTTCACAAATTTGTTTGTCTGGCGGTCGATCTGGTCTTCAGCTCTGATCGGCTATCGACCGTGCAGTATTTTCTGTTCACCGTTTTTGTCGGTCTACTCTTGCTGCTGAATCTCGATTGCTCTGGAACTGGGTTTGGTCATTCTAACCACAGCAGACAATCGATCAACCACAGTGAGGTATCAACTACTAGCCAAGCTTGAGTTCTCGTCAGTGGTTGTTCACGGTCGTATGCTCTCTGTGTTTTTCTTTGCGACTGAGACTATCTCTTGACCTTTGATTGACAGTCCAACTGACAATTTCCAGGGAGCATTCATCTTCTCACTTCATAGCTTCTATAGCTATTGGAGAAGAAGATTGTGTGAATACTCGGTGTGATTTTTGAAGGCACCATTCACACCCCCTCTGTTGCCATTTTGGTCCTACAAAACACCATAACTCCTTACTTATGTATAGACACATGATGCTAGAAGCCAAATGAAGAAAATAATTGATCGGTTTTCTTCACCCACACTTGATCTCTGAGTAATGCATCAACAAAAATGCATCCTACATTGAGGATTATATAACAATGGAACTGCTTGCTCATAATGACAAGGAGCATATATTTGTACCTCGCAACCAATGGTAAGTGCTTCACTCATAGCTATACTCATTGATTTGTATTTCATATGCAACACGAACTTTGTTTTAAGGTCGACTATGGCAGCATACATGTACAGGTGGCATTGGATTCTAATTGTCATTGTACCAAAGTGGAACAATGTAATATACCTTGATTCCCTAATCAAGAGCAAGCACAACTTCAACACTTGAGTAACAATAAATTGATAGGCAAACTCATTTCATCCATAAATAACTCTATGTACCATTCATTTGCAATGACTGAGGCTAACTTTTTTGAAACACGTTGGTCGTTCGCCGTGTATATTGCCAAAGGAGGGAGACACGTGGAAGGGAACACCACACTGCGACACACTGCGACATGTGACACAATTTTCGGTACTCGCTAGTACACAATAACGTACGTGTGTAATTCTATTTTTGTAGTACCACCAGCAATTACAGGGCAACATATGTGGATTCTATATTTGCCGCCATATCCAAGAAATTATGGGTGGTAGGCCCAAGGATCCAGAGGTTTGTTAATATCACAATAGTTATTTCCTACTTATCAATATATATATATATATATATATATATATATATATATATATATATATATATATATATATATATATATATATATATATATATATATATATATATATGAGAAATTACATAAGGCACCATGGTGCCTAGGCACCAACATCCGATACACGTGTATGATTGATAATTTTTTTAAGTTTGGGTATGAAAATGTTTTATACCCTTGATATATTTATGGTAAGTTAGTTTTGAACTCAGTTCAAACTAGTTTGAACTACTTTTGAGTTCAATGCAACTACAGTGAGTATATACCATAAAAATAGTTCAAACTAATTACACTGAAGTTGAATTTAAATTTTTTCGGAGTTTGACATCTCAAATATACTTTTTTATGGGTATATGAAGATACCCACACCAAACGTTATAATCTCAAGCAAATCAATAGGTATTGATATTGGTGCCTAAGCACCTTGGTGCATGAAACACTAGTATATATATATATATATATATATATATATATATATATATATATATATATATATATATATATATATATATATATATATATATATATATATATATATATATATATATATATATATATATATATATATATATATATATATATATATGCGATAGGGCATCAACATCCCTTTAAATGCGTTCAAATGAATGAACTCTTCAAAATTCGAGGACAGCTTGCTACCTTCTTAATGACAGAGGTCATTGACCCAAAAGGAGAGTTTCACACGCCTGAGGCTGAATAAAATTTTTAGTGATAAACAATATTTTCTTACTGTATCTGTAAACATATTTTAAAAATATTATGACAATTCATCTATAATCAATCTATAAATTTGTTTATCTATGATATATATGTGTATCTGTGATTGATATATGTGTATCTGTGATATATCTATATATTTGCTTACATCTATTATCTGCATATTGTTTTCAGAGGACATGGTTAGTATTTCCTGAGACTAGCTATAAAATAGAAAAATTTCTACATATAGAGCGAATTATCATAGACAATTTGTGGTGTAAACAATCTATGAACACCTACTATCACAGAACCGTCTGTGATATGTAGCCTATCATAGACAGTTGATAAACAAAACCATCTGTGATGTCCGACATATCACAGATGGTTTCGTGGTCTTAGCCGTATATGATAGTTGGTCTTTACATATGGTTCTTTATACGAACCGTTTGTGATGTGACTTATGACAGACGGCTCAAAACCACCTATGATAATCACCTATTATCATAGACACAATAAATTAGATGGTTCAAAAACTGACTGTGATGACCCTCTAGACAAGAATAAAAAGTTTTACGAACAAGTCACATACTTGTTGATCAATACGAAGGATGTTTATTCCAAAAGTAAAATAACATATTATTTAAAAGATCATAAATATAAAATTGATATAATTATCTTCGTGATCATCTCTAGCATATCAGCAACATCGCATCCATACTAGTAGTGCATATACTTGGTCAGCGCCTTAGAACGTGCATGATCCTTGGGGAGCATCTGCCTCAACGACCTATCTAGAGCCAAAAGTTTGTGATTTCCTTTACCAACATTGTAGTATTAGTCCACCAACGTACATATGTTTTTAGTGACACAAAAACGATACATATGACATATCGTTAGATGATCGTCGTGATCTTGTAGTTAATTATTAACAATACGTTGTAAAAGAAATTACCTGTGTCTTTTGAAAGATCAAAGGAAATTGCCTGTCAAAGAGCAATTTTAGGATCGAGACCGTGCATACTAAGTCAGATCGGGCCTTACATGTTTTCAGCGGAAGGAGTATATTATATTATTCTAGTGCTTAATTGTGCTCTAGTAAAGAGCTAACTAAGTGCTCATCTAATCAGATAGATTCAAGGACAGTACCGACACACATTGACTCTGCAAGCTGTGCATGATTCGTGAGGTAATGCAATGATTCTTGCATCGGTCATCACATCGACCGATTTAGATTCTATCTAAATTCGACCTGATTCCGCGCGTGCACCTCGTGCATAGAGAACTAGAAATGACCTTATCTCTTTTTTGTCATGTAGCACTAGCGTGGTGGTATATTGATTACATACGGAACTGATTAAGGTGGCTTCTACTTAATATACAATTATGGTAGACAAGAAACAGAATAAGCAGTTTATAGCTTCCACTAAAACTATTCCTGTAGAAAATCCTAGACTTTATAGCTTATGGCAAGCTGTAGAGTTTTTTTAGACAAACCATTTTTCTTTTGCTGCTTGCTTTGGTCAAAATTTGTGCAGGCCAAACAAGAAGCAAGTTATGGTAGTATACTAGACAGTTCAATTGGTCAAAAAGAGCGTAAATGATACAGTAATAGGCATGTTAATTAGCATGGTTAGAATTTTTGTAGAATGTATGCTTTCTATGATGAGAAAAACAAGTAATATTACAGTAGTAGAAAAATCAATTTGGTCATCAAGAGCAAAACTAATAGTTTAGAAAGCATGTTACCTTATTGTGGAAAGCAAATTGTGATGCTTCTAAAAGCAATATACAAGAATAATCACACTTGCATCAACAAGAAGCAAGTTACGATAGCATATTAGCTACGCGGTTTAATTTAGTCAATTAGAGCAAAACTAATATGGTAATAGGCATATTAGCACAGTTAGGATTTTTCTGAAATAATTACGTATGCTTGGTCTAATGGGGAAGCAAGTTATGTCATAGTGATAGTGATAGGCAAACTAATTTGGTTAAGAGCAAAAACAATACAGGTTAGGAAACGTATTACATCATTTACAAAAAACAAATTACAATTCATCGAAAAGCAATATGAGTCAAATGACACTTGCAACAAATGGTATAAAAACGGGAGTACTTCTACTGGGCGTGTAGAAATATCATGTAGTATGTCATGTCGTGAAAATAACGAGCTGACTCTCCTCTCACTTTGTTTGGAAGAGGCACCGAAAATGGTAAAAGATCAAGGAGGCCGACTAGAGGGCGTGAATAGGCGGATTAAAAAAAATTTCTTTTAAATTCAATCTAATTTTATTTGGCTAAAACTAAGTTTATAATGCAGAAACTTAACTCAAATTGGTTTAGCACCAATAACGCCTAAAACAATTATGTTTACCTAAGTGCACCAACAATTCTAAGGCTATATTAAAATTTGCAATTTTAGGATGACAAGCAATTAATTTAATTCTGTGAATGTAAATTGAGTACAAGAAAACAAACCATAATAGACACAGTTCATTTTTATCGTGATATTCGGAGACTTACTGGTCTCCTCTAGTCCACGTTGAGGTAAGCTCAATCGAATTGGACCGGTTCTACGAATTAAGCCTTCCACCTCAAATCCACTAGTGGTAGCTCTTTTCCACCTCAAACACATTTACAAATATAAGTCTTATACCTTAAGAAGTAGAAAACATAAACTTCAAACACTTTGTAAAATACATTTGCAATGTATAATCCTATGTTGCAAGGATTCAACACATGAACTTAAACTATTTGTAAATACATTCGCAAATATAATCATCTTGCTATGGAGAGCTAGAGCAAGTGAGATTGAGGTATCGGTGCATGATGAGATTCAAGTTATTAGACATGACCCCTCTTAATAGTACAGCAATCTATACTAGCAATCCGGTTTTCCAACTAAACACTAAGACCAGTAAAAAAACTAGGAACACATTCTTAGCCCTAGCTAGTCATACCTTTGCCTTGAACAATCTCTTGAAGCCTGATGATGCATATCTTCACTTTAAGTCCAAGTCATTCACTTGACTTGATGATCAATTCATGATCATTTTCTCTTAGACATACATGAACTCATGATGCATCCTCTTCTTGATGGCGTTCAACATATGAAGCCATCTTCCATCCTACATCTTGACTTGATAATCTTTAATATATGAAATCATCCCAAATCATCCTTATTTGTGGAACCTAACTTATTTATCCAATTTATGAAAAATGTTACTCCACAACTCAATTGTCATTAATGACCAAAATATTATCATTAACTCATAATAGAGGGACTAGATCCTATAATCTTCCTTTTTTGATAATTTATGATAATCTCAATAAATAATGAAATTAAGATTGATTTGCGAGTAATCTCATATATGAGTCCAGTCCGTAGTTGAGTTGAGTCCATAGTCTTAGTTGTGTCCGTATCGTATAAGACACGTATGCAAGATAGAATTCGAGTAGAAAGCCTAGTCGGCCGTAGAGTACAAATACTGGACGTATAAACAGCCTTTATAAAGCCAAGCAGGGTCCTCTAACCAAACAAGGAAAAAGAGCAAGAGAAATAAGAGAAGGAAGCATTGCCTGCAGCAGCGTCAAGAGTTACGATAAAAAAAAATCTCTCGTGTGCTCTTGTTGAGTCCTTGCGTTCTTTCGTGCATGCTCTTCGTCAAGATCCATAGGACTGACAGTGCCGTCGTTGGTGCTCGACTGACTCACGCCCCCACTGGAGGAGGAGGAGGATGGTGAGGGCGAGCACGAGCATGAGCACATGGAGAGGAGCCGGTCGTCGGTGTCAGCGGAGGCGGAGCTGCCGTGGCTGCCCATGAGGATGCACAAAGTCAGTGTTTGCGCGCTTCGAGGCTGAGGAGGATGGCAGAGCAAGGGCATTTTGGTACTTTACAAAATCCCAGTAGTCCCAACTTTAACAGAAGCGACATGGATAGGAGATCAGTGCGCCCTGTGCTACTAGTTGGAAGCAGGCTTTGTTGGTGATAGTATTGGGCTGAGACTTTGTGGTAACCATGAAATTTTTTCTTATTCACATACGCCTTCAAACTTCACATAAGCGCAAACCGAGCCCCCTAACGTTCACTCGCACAACCAGCCACACATGCAACTGAACCAAACCACGCAACCCATATATACAAATTTGACCACACAGTAATACTGT
This sequence comes from Dendrocalamus sinicus, assembly GCA_036346575.1. Classification (NCBI taxonomy): domain Eukaryota; kingdom Viridiplantae; phylum Streptophyta; class Magnoliopsida; order Poales; family Poaceae; genus Dendrocalamus; species Dendrocalamus sinicus. The sequence goes on from CM070646.1 coordinate 13,403,922, forward strand.
TAGAAATACACCCAGGAATCACATACGCAATCTTCCGATGGATACACGCTTTTATGGGAAATAAGATGAACACGAGAAGAAAATACAACAAACACTCGTTTAGCAAGACCGAACTTAGCTGGGTCTCATTTTCTTTCTATTCAACTCGACTCATTAACAGACTGATTACAAAGATATAAATAGACACTCTATGATCCGATTTTACCAGGCACAACTCCACGACTTGCGCACATCGCGCAGTACTTGAAAGACTCGCTTAACTTATTGACTCAGTCGTTACTTAGATGTCCAACCTCGACCACGGTTTCTCAACTACGCTACTTCGACCCTGACTTCCGAGTACTCTTTCGAGTATGATCGAATCACTTGGAAGCTACAGTACGCACAAGTGCTACAGTTCACATACCTACCACAGTAACTACCGACTGCCATAGTACCAACGACTGCTACAGTACCCATGATGGCTACAATACCCTTGACTGCTATAATGCCCTCGACTGCTATAGTACTCTCTACGACCACGTACAATTTGACTCCTACGACCGCTTACAAATTATCAAATTAATTCTAACATTCTCTCCCCCTTAATCTTGATATTTTGACTCACAAGACGAAGTCTGATCTCCTGACACGTCTCTAAAGAGTTTTGCCTTCTTCTTGTTGACCATGCCACCGATGACACAACTTGCTAACATCTTTCAAATCTTCACCGCCGGTGACACACCTCGCCAATGACTTTTACCTCTTCCTCAGCTCTAATCGTCTTTCACCGGTGACATAACTTGATGACGACAAAGACTCTCATTGGAGCGTACACACACGAGAACTTGGAGACAACTACAAGAACTCACACACACATGCATCATGCACTGACTCACCTATGTGTACGACCATGACACGACTATGCGGACATATGTAACACACCTTCTACGTGCACAAACAACTCAAAATGCAATCGTGCCCTCATACTCGTACAGACTCAACTACATGCAGAAAGGGAAAAAATGATGAAGACACCTTGTTGGTTTTAAAGCAATTTTGGCTCATCATCTGCATCCGTTGCAGTAAGAAGAGTCACTGCCTTCTTTAGCTCGTGGCATTCATTTGCAAAATGCTCGTACTCTTGGTAGTTGTAGCAGCGCACCTTCGTCTTGTCAAAGATGCTCTTCTTCTTGCCAAAACCGTTACTCTTCTTGGATCGGGCCTCCCGCTTATCCTTTGTCAATAGCAGGTGCTAACCCCCTGCACCTACACCATAAGATACCCACCGTTCCTCATGTGTCTTCAAGCGGCTAATCAACTCTTCGATCATCATTGCCTTGAGGTCACCAAACTGCTTTATTGGGGAGACTACTAGTAAAAACTAGGCGAGGACTGCACGAAGAAATTTTCTTACCACGTAGTACTCCTCTATCTTGTCGCTGTGCCCTCAAGTTTTGTTGATGATTGTTATTAACCAGATGGCGAAGTCATTGATCGACTCTGATTCTGTCATGCGTAGCACCTCGAACTGTGACTTGAGGGTCTGCACCTTGGCTTTCCTCACGCGCTTGGCTCCCACGTGCATGGTCTTCAACACCTCCCATGTGGCTTTAGCCGTCTCTTTTTTAGCCAGAAGGAAGAGTGTCTTTAGGGACACCTTGATAGATGGCCACCAATGCCATTTGGTCCTTGCACGTGTCAGCATCGTCGGGCTCGATGGCGTCACATACGCCTTGGGCTCTCATGTGCACCTTCATTTTCATCGCCCACGTCGCGTGGTTACTCCTCGTGAGCACGGGGTAGTGAAGTGACACCACGGAATTCTCCTTCATTGGTGCACTCGCCGGTGCTGACGCCGCCGCATCAACGATCTCCATACTTCTCAGCTTGATTTTGGGCATAAACCAAGCTCTGATACTGAATGTTAGAGATGCACCTAGGAATCACACACTCAATCTTCCCGTGAACACACGCTTTTATAGGGAATGAGATAACACTAGAAGAAAATACAATAAACACTTGTTTGGCGAGACCGAACTCAGTTGGGTCTCATTTTCTTTCTATTCAACTCGACTCATTAACAGACTGATTACAAAGATATAAATAGATACTATGTAATCTGGTTTTACCAGCCACAACTCCATGACTTACACATATCATGCATTACCCGAAAAACTTACTCAACTTATTGACTCAGCCATTACTCGGACGCCTAGCCTCGACTACAGCTTCTCGACTACGTTACTTTGACCACGGCTTTCGAGTACTCTTTTCAGCACGACCAAATCACTCAGTAGCTACAATGCCCACGACTGCTACAGTACCCTCGAGTGCTACTGTACTATGACTGCTATAGTGCTTGTGACTGCTACAGTACTCTTTATGACTACTTACAATTTGACTCCTATGACCACAAAGAACACCAACCCGTACCAGTGTAACATCATACACTACCACCTCGCTGCTCACGAGCGTCACGACTTGATGCTACTATACTCTGCCGCGGCGGCCCTGGTCAGCGACGTGAACGTGACCTCCGGTTCCACCGGCATCTCCTTCACGTCGGCGGCGAAAGTGTCGTACCGCCGGAAAAGCTCCGCCACCATCAGCCGCCCCACCGCCACCACCATGTCCTTCCCGGGGCACTGCTTGTTCCCCTCTGCCGGCTCGCTGGTCTCCGGCCCGTTCGACCACAGCACGTGCTCTAGGAGCCCCCGCCGGTGACGACGAACCGGTCCGGGACGAACTCCCCGCCGCGCTCAAACGCGCGCTCGTCGCGCGTCGCCAGAGGCTCGTACCCGAACACCATCTCGCCCTTGCGCACCTCGTACGCCGCCTCGTGGCTCTCGACAACGAGGTCCCGGCGAGCGCGGCCGTACTGGAACTCCACCGGCGGGTTCATGCGCAGCGCCTCCCACACCACTGACTTCACCATCGGCATCTTTTCCACGGCGGAGACCGTGATCTCGGCGCCGGCTGGGACTGCGGCGCGGACCTCGTCGGTGAGCCTGGCGTGCAGCGCCGGGCCGGCGCGGGCGAGCCACTTGATGAGGTGCGGCAGGAAGATCTTGAAGCCGCCGTAGGCGTTGAAGATGGCGACGAAGACGAGGTTGTGGAGGAGCTCGTCGCGCGGGATGCCTGGGCAGGCCTTCTCGGCGTCGTCGAGGACGCCGGAGGCTGCTGCGGCGAAGTAAGCGGTGAGCGCAGCGTAGTCGCGGCGCACCAGGAACGGCGGTAGGCGGAAGGTGTGGAGGAGGAGGTCCTCGAGCGGCCATGGCTTGATGAGCTTGCTCGCGAGCGGGTGCAGCTGCAAGGCGAGCCACTTCACGGCCTTCGTCACGGCGCCGTCGCCCATGGCCTTGGTTGGCGGCGAGCCGCCGAACAGAGCGGCGCAGGTGAAGTCGAACATGTGGCGCATGTTGAGGTCGTTGAACTGGACGGGGCCGGAGGCGCCGTTGAGGACGGCCTCGGCGGCATCGAACACGGCGGCGAAGGCTTTGCTGAAGGCCGGCGCGACGTGGTGCATCCGCGCGGCGGCGAGGCGGAGCACGACGCGCTTGAGCGCGGCGTGGCGGGGGTCGGCGGCGTCGAGGAAGGCCAGCGGGCGGTGGCCGCCGAAGAGCGCGAGCGACGGCATGTAGGTTCCGTCGAGCGTGCCGGCCTTGTCGACGCTGGAGTCGTCGAGGAGGACACGGAAGCTACGCGCGTCGAGGACGGCGACGACACGGGGGTCGCCGGAGACGAATGGGCCGGGGGGCATGTTGACTCGCAGCACGGTGGCGCCGCCGTGGCGGGCGATGCGGGAGCGGAAGTACTCCTCCGCGCCCTGGAAGTAGTAGTAGTCGAGGCGGTCGCGCAGCGGCGAGAAGAACGGCAAGCCGTAGCCACCCGGTATCTCCCGGATCGGGAGGCCCGACGGCGACAGCTTCTGCTGATCCCCGGTGGCGGTGGCGTCGCCGGAGTTCTCTCGCCTCGACATCTGGCCGGACCGGAAGAGGCGCAAGGTAGTAGCGCGACCGTAGTTTCGTTACTACTCCGTTGGTCTCGTGGTGAGTGAAAGTGTGAAGCTTACAGATTGATCACGCAATGAACTTTACAGTGTACATATAGGTGAGGAAGCATAAAAGGAAGCAACAAACTCTAGGATTACACGCATGCAAAATATGGAAAGCAATACTAATCCTAGACGGTTGCTGTAGATATCCGAAGCCATCCAAGATACGAAGACGCAAGGCTGCATAGTCCTGTAGCGTTACGTGCGGAGAACCAAGAGGTGTGGTGAGCTGTGAGCCGTTCTTCTACGAAGGGGTATTTATAGGTGGCTGGCTGCACGTGAAACACAAAACAAGCTGTAGTAGAACTTACTCGAGAGGATGGATTATTGGATTTAATGTCTTTTCCTAATGCTCTCATTATCATTGTGACATTGTGTGCGTAAAAAAATTCAAGGGCACTGCAACTGGTCGTCTGGTCCTAACATTGTTCTGATTTTTTTGAAATCGTGGGGATTTTTTTTTGCGGTTTTCTTTTTGTAAAGAGAGTGACCATATACGGTGCATGTGTATATAAATTATGCACGTCTACCGTATATTAAAGTTGGGGGGCTTCCTGGCTGCTCGACTATGCCACCTGTAACCTGTGCGCTCGTTGTCTGACGCGTGGCGCGTGGAGTGCGTGGCCAGGCGTGCGAGTGGTTGCGCCGCTCTGCAGACCGTAGCGACGCGCGGGTTCGGTTTGCGCTCGGGCGTTGTCTTCTCTTTCGCGCCAGAGAAACAGTGCAGCTGAAAGCTTCCAGGCAAAGGGCGAGCTGGCTTCGTTTTTTACGTGGTTTAGCGACGGGTTAGTCTATGATGTTTGGGTCCCGCTTTTTTGGTTTGTGTTGTGGTCAGCTTTTCCGCTGTGCAGCTCATTTTTTCTTATTTTTATTGCCATGGTGCGCACGGGTTGCAGATTTATTGGCTCATCTGATAATCATGGTGATAGATATTCTCTGCCAACTGTTCCTGAACTAGCTGCTTTAATCGTAGGTGACCTGTCTGTAGAGAATAACAGATTTGACATACTTGTTGAAACCCACTACAGTGAACTAAAGCGTGTTTCACCTCTGAATCCCAGTCTTATGTCTCTTCAATATCCATTGTTATTTCCATATGGGGGAAAAGGATTTCATCTTGGTATCAAATACAAAGAGACCGATGACAGTGTATCTTCAGCCAGAGATGAAGTATCTATGCTTGAATACTATTGCTATGAATGTCATTATCGAAGAAATGAACCAAATCCTTATACATGTTATGGTCGGCTTTCAAATCAGATAGAAGTCGATTGTTATTCGTGTCTCGAAGCAAACCGTCTTTCATTTAATTTTTTCAACCAAGATGTGTTAAGGTCAGAAACATATCAAGGTATTTCAGACGCGCTTGGTGAAGGCACAACGCAAGGCAAAAACATCGAAGTCAAGATTTTGCATCCTGCGAGTTTCACTGGTGGACCTCGATATAATACACTCAATTATCAAGACGCTATGGCTATCTGCCGTGAATATGGCACTCCTGATTTATTTTCTACTTTCACATGCAATTCACGATGGCCAGAAATTGTTGACGCACTGAAATACGAGCCTGGTCAGAAATATATTGATCGGTCTGATATTGTAACTCGAGTGTTCCATATGAAGCTTACCGGGTATAGTTCTGACATTAAAGCTGGCCGCACTTTTGGTCCTGTGCGAGCAGGTTAGTCTGTTTTTTCTGTATACATATACGTTTTTCTCATCTTAAAGGTAATGCGGTTTTTTTGCACTCTAAATACCTTTTTTTTTGTGTGTAGTAGTTTTATACACTATTGAATTCCAGAAGAGAGGATTACCTCATGTTCATACTCTTATATGGCTTGCTCATCATGACACAGACTTAACTGCTGAATATATAGATAGCCTTATATGTGCTGAAATTCCTAATCCAACTATTGACCCACTTGGTTGGTGTTCTTGTTTCGTGTTTGTTTGTTGTTTCTTGGTTTTTGTTTTGTTTTTTGCGCTTTTGGTTGGTGTTCTTGTTTCGTGTTTGTTGTTTTGCTGCTGAAAGTTTCCAGTTTGTTCTTTCGTTTTCGTTCTTGTTAAATGTTTTGTTTGTTTCTTGGTTTTTGTTTTGTTTTTGCGCTTTTGGTTGGTGTTCTTGTTTCGTGTTCATTATTTTGCTGCTGAAAGCTTCCAGTCTGTTCTTTCGTTTTCGTTCTTGCTAAAGGTTTTGTTTTGTAATGTTTGTGGTCCGCCTTTTGGATTTACGTTTTTTTGTTGCTGCTTGTTTGTGATAGTTAGGTTTTGCTTTTTGGATTTGCGGTTCCTATTGTCGTATTATTGTATTTAGTTGCGATTAAACTGTGGTCTCACGCTTTATGTGCTCTTGTTTCTGATGGTTGTAAAACGCTTTTTGGATTTGCGGTTCCTGTTGTTGTATTTAGTCTCGCCTAACATCTGGGCTCACGATTTACGTATTTAGACTAGAATACTTCTTTTGTTCTTTCATTTTCGTTCTTGCTAAAAGTTTTGTTTTCTGATGTTTGTAATGCACTTTTTGGATTTACGTTTTCTGTTGTTGGTTGTTTGTGATAGTTATGTTCTGGTTTTTGGATTTACGGTTCCTATTGTCGTGTTGTTGTATTTAGGTGCGATTAGGATGTGGCCTCACGCTTTATGTGCTCTTGTTTCTGATGGTTGTAAAACGCTTTTTGCATTTGCGGTTTCTGTTGTTGTATTTAGTACGTATTTAGACTAGAATACTTGTTTTTCTATACTCTTATTTTGTTTTTATGACATCGTATTTAGATTAGAATGCTTGTTTTTCCATACTTCTATTTTGTGTTTTTTTGACATTGTCTACATATTTTTGCAGATACTTACTGGCGACTCGTTTGTCCTGGCTGAGAGTGAATCAGGGGAGCATTTTTGTGCGCTGCTACTAGATCGCTTCTGAAGGGCAGCACTCCGTTATTCGGAAGGATAACACGAAGTATATTTTCTTATATAAGATATCCGAATATGTTAGCATGTGGTTTATCATAGAACATGCATTTTGGTTTATGGTTTTTACCGTTGTTTATTTTAGTCTACAATAGAAAATGCATATTAGCTTATATAGGATGTTTTCATTCATGCATTTACAGAATCTTCTGCAGTTCATACATATCGCCATACATATTCTGTTTTGAACATGGTTTTCGTGTAGTTAAGTCTTGTAGTTTATGCATAGCTTTTGGCATTCTTTATGCACTGTTTAGATTGTGATATCCACTTTGTAATACGGCATACATGTTTTCTTATATGAGATATCTCAACGTGTTATTTGTATCGTTGTTTGATGCGTGTTCTTTTATATAAGATATCTAAATATGTTATTCGTATTGTGATTTGCATATAGTTTTTAGCATTGTTTTGCGGTATTTAGATTGTGTTATAGCATTAGTAAAAGATACTTATTGCATATAGTTTTTAGCATTGTTTTTGCACTATTTAGCTTGTGTTATACCATTAACAAAAGATACTTATTCATAGTTCGGGTGTTTAGACAGGAATCCTTGTTTTTACATACTTCCAGTTTGTTTTTATGACATTATTGTGTGTTTAGATTAGAATGCTTGTTTTTACATATTTTCAGTTTTTTTTTACATTAGAATGCTTCTTTTTACATGCTTGCGATTTGTTTTTACGATATTATCGTGTGTTTACATTAGAATGCTTCGTTTTGCGTGCTTCCAGTTTGTTTTTATGACATTATCTATGTACTTTCGCAGGCAGTTTATGCTTTTCTGCTTTCGTCTATTGCCTGGTCGAGAGTAGATCACAAGAGTATTCTTGTGCGCTGGTATTAAGTCGTTGTTGACGCATAGCGCTGTGTTATTCAGGAGGACAACACTCCATTGTGCACTCTGTAAGCGTGACTTTTGATACACTTTTGTTTCTTATATATAGCATGTTTGAATATGTTGTTCATATTGTGGTTTACATGTAGCCTACGATAGAATATGTATATTTTCTCATAGAATATATCTGAACATGTTATTATGTTGTTCATGTTGTGATTTACGTATAGGCTACAATAGAACACACATATTTTCTCATATAAGATATCTAAACATGTTAGTATGTAGTTTATAATAGAATATGCATGTTTTCTTATGTAAGGTATCTAGAGATGCCATTCATGTTGTGGTTCACATATAGCTTTCAGCGTTATTTATGTGCTGTTTAGACTGGAATATGGTATCGGCCAAAAAAAAACTCGATCTTTATGTGTTTGCATTCATTGGTGTTTTTACAAAATGTGGTATAGTTGATGCATATTCTCTTATATCATATACTTAGACATCTTATTCGTGTCGTGCTTTATATATAGTATTTAGTATTGTTTATGCATCAGCAAAAAAAGCTCTATGCTAACATTTGTATGTATTAATATAGTTATACAGTTTTCTACGCTTCTGCTATTTCTAACAATATTAGTTTATAATAGAATATGCATATTTTCTTATGTAAGGTATCTAAACGTGCCATTCATGTTGTGGTTTGCATATAGCTTTTAATATTATTTATGCGTTATTTAGGCTGCAATATGGCATCGGCCAAAAAAACTCGATGTTTATGTGTTTTCATTCATTGATGTTTTCACAGAATCTGGTATAGTTGATATATATTGTATTATATAATATATTTTGACATGTTATTTGAGATTTACTGATTGCCCACCTGTTAGGATTCCATATATAAATAGCATGTGATTGATGAATAGTTTTTATGTACATGTTTTTAGTTATTGCTGTATCTATAAATCTTTGTATAATTTTGTTGTTCTCATTTGGGTTTTGGTTGCATTACTTGCGTATTAGTTCTTGCTATTTTATTTTATGGATTCGTCGTCCTCTGCTAAAGCCCACCGTGAAGAAATTTTACGTGGAAAACAACCAGTTGTTTCGACGTTTCATCGGTCCCTTCTATAGATGTTTTGTCTGATGACTTTACACCAGCACCTTTACAAGCAACATATGATTCATGTATGTTTGTTATTACCATTGCGTAACCTATGTACACCGAATCCTTTCTGTTTTTTCAAGTTTTTTTAAACACTCTCTGTTTCTTACTGTTTTTTGTTTCATTTATTGCTCTACAGTGCTTTTCACAGATGTTAATATGCTTTTTCCATGGAGGCGCCAACATGGTTATGTCCATTCTTCATAGCTATTTGCTTTCTGTTTTTTTAAAGCCTGTGGTTTATATTCTTGTTTTTTACCAATTTGTTTTCCTGCCTGTCAGCATGGCAGGAGACCATTTCTTGCCGTTGGTTAGTTTTGTTGATGCAACCAATAATAGAAAAAAGGAGGTTATCCAATTTGCTGCGCATTGTTGCTAGAACAGGTGCTTTTCTTTTCTTTCAATTATAGGGATTTAGGCATGCTTTATTACCGTTTTTCTAAAATTATTTTTTATTCTCTGTTCTGTCCTTACCTGCAACCACAGAGATTTGACAGTAGTTTGTTTCACAATTTGTCTTTCTTTTCGATCAATTACTGTGTTCTTTATTTTGTTCTTTGTTCTAATCATAGAGATTTCAGCATGTTTTCTTCTATAGTTTGTATTGCATTTTGTTCTCGTTTTAGGTAGCATGCACCCTTTTAATCAAATTTCACCTAGAGAGGCAGTCGTTTCTCTTTTTAAGGAACAAATTTCTAACTTAAAAGGTTTGACAATATGCCTTAACTATGTTGTTTTCTGGTTTCTTTTCCCCCTGTATCCTCTCTATGTGTTTTGCATTGCTATACTATCTCTTTCTTTTCCTTTTTTCAGTAGACTTTTTCTTATATTGTTTCAGCCATGTATGCCAGTCGATCCTATTATGGTGGTCCAGATTACAAATGTAATAGGTGTGGTGCTGTTTTTTGGTTTCAAGAAAGGTCTCAGCATAGGAGTTCCTCTAGACATCATCGAATTGTTTATAATAAGTGTTGCCGAGGTGGAAAAGTCTCCCTTCCACCATATAAAGAATTACCACATCCACTTCGAGAACTTATTGGTTTTAATAAAGGTCCCCGTTCAAATGAATTTATGCGTTTGATACGCTATTACAATTCCTTGTTCACATTCACCTCCTTAGGCGTAGATGTTGATAGAACCATTAACACTGGTGAAGGTTCTCATGTTTTCCGTATAAATGGTGTTGTTCGTCATCGTATTGGTTCATTAATCCCAGTTGAAGGACGAAAACCTCAGTATGCTCAGTTATATATTTATGACACGTTTAACGAAATCGATAACAGATTATCTTTGTTCAACAAAGAAGATAATGCACAGGATGAAGCAGATCCTAATATTGTTGCTGCCTTGATTAGCATGTTTGACTGTTGCAATGTCTTAGTCAAAAAATTCAGACTAGCACGTGATCAGTTATTTTCTGAAGAAAACCCAGAGGTTTACATTCGGCTTATTGGCTCATCTGATAATGATGGTGATAGATATTCTCTACCAACTGTTCCTGAACTAGCTGCTTTAATCGTAGGTGACCTGTCTTTAGAGAATAACAGATTTGACATACTTGTTGAAACCCACTACAGTGAACTAAAGCATGTTTCACCTCTGAATCCCAGTCTTATGTCTCTTCAATATCCATTGTTATTTCTATATGGGGAAAAAGGATTTCATCTTGGTATCAAATACAAAGAGACTGATGACAGTGTATCTTCAGCCAGAGATGAAGTATCTATGCTTGAATACTATTGCTATGAATGTCATTATCAAAGAAACGAACCAAATCCTTATACATGTTATGGTCGGCTTTCAAATCAGATAGAAGTCGATTGTTATTCGTGTCTCGAAGCAAACCGTCTTTCATTTAATTTTTTCATCCAAGATGTGTTAAGGTCAGAAACATACCAAGGTATTTCAGACGCACTTGGTGAAGGCACATCGCAAGGCAAAAACATCGGAGTCAAGATTTTGCTTCCTGCGAGTTTCACTGGTGGACCTCGATATAATACACTCAATTATCAAGACGCTATGGCTATCTCCCGTGAATATGGCGCTCTTGATTTGTTTTCTACTTTCACATGCAATTCACGATGGCCATAAATTGTTGACGTGCTGAAATACGAGCCTGGTCAGAAATATATTGATCGGTCTGATATTGTAACTCGAGTGTTCCATATGAAGCTTACCGAGCATATGAAGCTTACCAAGTATATTTCTGACATTAAAGCTGGCCGCACTTTTGGTCCTGTGCGAGCAGGTTAGTCTTTTTTTCTGTATACATATACTTGTTTCTCATCTTAAAGGTAATACGGTTTTTTGCGCTCTAAATACCTTTTTTTGTGTGTAGTAGTTTTATACACTATTGAATTCCAGAAGAGAGGATTACCTCATGTTCATACTCTTATATGGCTTGCTCATCATAACACAGACTTAACTGCTGAGTATATAGATAGCCTTATATGTGCTGAAATTCCTGATCCAACTATTGACCCACTTGGATATGCTCTTATTGATGAATTTATGATGCATGGTCCATGTGGATATTTAAACAAGAAATGTCCATGCATGAAAGATGGCTTGTGCTCAAAACGATATCCTAAAAAATTCAACCTAGAAACAACGATTGATAAATATGGTTTTCCAGTATATCGTCGACGAGATGTTGGTCGTTTCATTGTCAAGAATGGAATCAAATTGGACAACAGATGGGTTATTCCATATAATATTGCTTTGCTCAAAAAATTCCAAGCTCATATCAACGTTGAATGGTGCAATAAAACAAATCTTGTGAAGTATTTGTTTAAATACCTTACTAAAGGCCAAGATAGAGCAAAGATGAATTTCTCCAGTGCTAACCAGCCATCAAACTTACCTAATTCAGAAACTAAACAAGGAATAAATGAAATTGCTGATTATATTAAATGCAGGTAATAGTTTATGCATTCAATGGATTTTGCTTTGCTACAAAAAGTTATTTAGAATGCCTTTTTTTTGCACCTGTTGTTAGTGCTTTCTTATATGAATCCATACAAGTTTGCCTGTATAGATTTTAGTTTTCAGTACTTCTACTTTCCCATGTTGTGTTGCTGCTTTATTGCATGAAACTATATAGATTTATTTTCATGCAGATGTTTCTTACTGAAAGATAATATTTCTCTATTTAAAAATATAGATATTTGTCTTCATGCGAAGCAATTTGGCGATTACTTGAATTTGAGATAAATGGTCGAATGCCTTCTGTTGAGCGATTAGCTGTGCATATGCCTGGTATGAACTGGGTTATGTATCATGAACAAACAAATCTGCAACAGATTATTGCTGATCCATGGGCTTACAAAACTACACTAACCGAATGGTTTACTGCTAATCAGCAATCTGAAGACGCAAGATCTTATACTTATTATCAGTTTCCATCAAGATGGACATGGGACGTTACTAACAGAAAATGGAAAAAAGAAAACGAGCAGCCTCAAAGATTGGTCGAATATATAATGTACATCCAACTACTGGTGAGCTATTCTATTTGAGAATGCTTTTGATGGTTGTCTGTGGAGCACAAAGTTATGAAGATGTTAGAGTTTTCAATGGTGTATGTTATCCTACTTTCAAAAAAGCTTGCAGAGCTCGCGGTTTAGTTGGTGATGATACAGAATGGTATATGTTATTTGATGAGGCAGTTGTTTGGGCTACACCACATCAACTTAGACATCTTTTTATGGTGGTGCTCTCTTTCTGTAGTGTAGTTAATCCTCAGAACTTATTTGATAGATACTAGACCTTTCTTGCTGACGATATAGCATACAAAATATGACAAGGATTATAGAATCGAACATATTCAGTACCAGATAGTTACCTACAGTGTCAGCTGATAAAGGATTTGTTTCTTATGTTCTCAAAGAATGGTCTTAACTTTGGTTCATATAATATAATCAGTGAATTAGCACATGATGATCCTACCTCTGGTAATCGACTTGTAACCGAAGAGTTAGCGTATGACTGCACTATTTTAACAACAGAAGCCCAAATGATGTATGCTAAGCTAAATGCTGAACAGTCTGCTATATATAACAAAATTCTATCGTCTGTTGCTAATAGTAAAGGTGGATTCTACTTTGTGTCAGGGCATGGAGGTATTGGGAAAACATTTCTTTGGAATACTATTATAGCAACTCTAAGAGCAAGAGCTCAAGTAGTCCTTGCTGTGGCTTCGTCCGGAATTGCTTCGCTCTTACTTCCAGGTGGTCGAACAGCTCATTCCCGTTTTAGAATACCTCTTAATATTAATGAAAGAAGTTTATGTAGTATACCACATGGAACAATGCTAGCTGAACTTATTATGAAGACTTCTCTAATTCTCTGGGATGAAGCTCCTATGACACATAGACATTGTTTTGAAGCACTTGATAGAACACTACGTGATCTTATGTCTGCTCAAGATACTACATACATGACTATACCTTTTGGTGGAAAGCTTCTTGTTCTTGGTGGAGACCTCCGACAAATTTTACTTGTCATTGAAAATGGTACCAGAACAGAAATTATCGAAGCATCGCTTATTAGATCTTCGCTCTGGCAACATGTTGAAATACTGAGGCTAACTACAAATATGAGGCTTCATAATCCAAATCTTTCAGTTACAGAACGTGATGCTCTTTCCGCTTTTGCTCAGTGGATACTTAATATTGGAAACGGCCAAATACCAATGACAAAAAACAAGGAGAAAGTCAACCATCCTGGATAACTATTCCAAAAGATCTTTCGTTATTGCCAGTTAATAACAATCTAGATGCACTTGTGAACGCTACCTATGATTCATTCTTTATCAACTACCAAAATAGTGTGTATCTTGCAGAACGTGCAATTATTTGCCCAACTAATGCTATTGCTGATGAGCTAAACATGGATGTTTTTACCAAAGTTCCTGGTCATACAAGAGAATATCTTAGTTTTGATTCGATTTCTCAGTCTGACAACCATATTGGTGATGCTGATCTGTTATATCCACTTGAGTTTTTGAATTCTATAACAATCAATGGTTTTCCACATCACGTTATCTCCTTGAAAACAGGTGTTCCAGTAATGCTGTTGAGAAATATAAATCAATCTCTGGGTCTTTGCAATGGAACACGGTTGATTGTAACAAAGCTTGGTGACCGAGTACTTGAAGGACGTATAATTACTTGCACTAACATTGGTCAATCTATCTGTATTCCTAGAATTGTTCTAAATGCAACGAGTCCTCGTTGGCCTTTTACTCTTCAGCGGCGACAGTTCCCAATCAGACTTTCATATGCAATGACTATAGACAAAAGTCAAGGGCAGACTTTAAACAAAGTTGGCATATATATAAGAAACCCAGTCTTTTGCCATGGACAGTTGTGTGTGGCAGTATCGCGTGTTACATCGCGTTCAGGCTTAAAGGTACTCATTGAAGACCACAACGGTGCTGCTTGTGCTGAAACAAAAAATATAGTATACAAAGAAGTGCTTGCTTCTATATAATACTTTTTGCTATTAGTATTTCTTCCCCTTCTTATTTAGCCTTCGTCCTTCAAAAAACTATCTCAAGCCCCTTCATATAGAATAACCAGACCAATTATACACAAGTACATTTCTCCTTATGTACTCCATATATGAATCTAGATGTCCATACTTTATAGTAAGTATAAATTACATACTCCCTCCTTCCTGCTCTGTGTACTTTCCTGCTACTTCAGTGTGTTCTTAAAAGAATTCAACACAGGTGGGCTTTAGTGGTTTCAAATTTGTACCTTTTACTAAAAAATACAATATATACGTACTTATTTCTTCATACATAGCATAACTGCTTTCTTTACTTTATTGTTTACCAGTCTGTTATAAACATGTGTTTTACCATTTTGCAATACATGTCTGTTTATATAATATTTGCTCCATAACATCATCTCTTATATAGATTTTCCAATATGTATACACCATTAAACCGTATCAATCGAAGTTCACACAAATGGAAGATCCTTGTTCGTCTAGCGCGACTTTGGAAATTTTGCAACCCACAGGATCCAACAAATGTATACCATCTAGACTTCGTCATGCTCGACGAACAGGTTTTTAGTTCTCAACTCATTTATCTATTTCTTCTATACAAACTGTATCCCTTTTTCTTTTACAGCAATTCTCTCCTTAATATACATAATGTTATTATCAAATTGCTATTTCTCTTTCTATTTTCTTATACATACAATAGAATTATTTCTTACCATCTAAAAACAATTACAATCCTTTTTAGGGACATCTTATGGAAGGAGTAGTCCCTCAAAGATGGCTTGATAAATTTTCATCTTTGCTAAACGAAGGATCTATTTATGAATTTGAATATTTCGAAGTTCTTGAAGCAAAGCAGACATATAAGGCAGTTGATAATACCATTTCTGCTCGGCTTTCAAAGTATACCAAGGTTAACCAAATATCACCAGAACCAGATGATTTTCCCCTTTATGCATACGATGCGGTGCCTTTTTCTGTTTTAAACAGTCGTGTTGGCAAAAAAGATTTGCTATCAGGTATAAATACGCCTATAGTTATACAACTAATATGTTATTTTAATACATTTACATTGTCTTCTTTTTTGTCTACTCATTTTGTTTCCATATGTGTGAGATATCGTTGTCCTCATAACTGCTGTCTCACCAATCATGCAAACAACAACAAAGCTAGGTCCAACAGTTAAACGCACTGTCAAAATAACAGATCGAAGGTATAGAAACTTTCTGCAGCGCTTTACCTTTTGATAATTTTCTACTATTGATAATCTATCCCAATATTGTTAGCACATCACCTTTCATAAAACAATTTACCCTATATTTCATTCACAGTGAGGCAGCAACTATAACATTATGGGGCAAGCATGCTGAATTGTTTAATGCTGAACTCCTTTTCACCAACTCTCAAACCACACCTTCTTTCATTTGTCGGTTATACACAAACAAAAGCTAACTTTTTTGCTTTTCCTTTCCCCCTGCATTGCTAACGCATATTGTTTGTTTTATATGCATGATCAGGTCAGCTCGCATTACAAACCAGTTCAACATCAAAGTGGTATATAAATATACCAATACCAGAAATTCACGCTCTGCAAAGCATGTACTATTCATCATCCTTTCTCCAATCGGTTAACCAGCTATTGAACAAATAAAACACTTTTACAATACTCTTTCTGCATTCTTTTTCCTTTTATTAATAATGTGGTCTGCAGAGTCATCAACCATTCACACGAAATTGAATGGCAAGGAGATGCTCATAACCATATCGGTCCAATTTTCATAACAGTGCGTGAACTAATAGACCTCATACCTCACGAAGTTTTGGTACGGCAAAAAAAACTATAGTTCGAACATATGTTTAAAGCCCAGCCTTTTCGTAGACTACAAACTTATGCCTTTCAAATATATTACATACAGGGCCAGCGATATAAACTTACCGTCCTTATCACTGACTTAGTGCCAACACAATCATGGTGGTATATATCATGCTCTGCATGCTGGAAAAAGACATTCCCAGACGGAGATGGATACAAATGTCGAACATGCGATGCACAGCAGCAGAACCAAGGTATACAAATATTCACACTCCTGCACATTTTGAATTCTTATTGTTATTAGTACTTGTCTATTCAAAACCATATAGTACATAACGTATTTTTTGAATTTTTCAATAGGTACAAAATAAACGTCTACGGTACTGATCTTGACACCAATGAGGAAAACACACACGTTTATGCAAAGTTTATGTTTTTTTGGTGATATAGGCCAGCAACTAATTGAAAACCCCCTATGCTTTTAGTTGCGGCAACTGAAGGTCAACCAAACCATATTCCAGCTGAAATCAAAACAATTATTGGCCAACAGTACGAACTTATTGTTCAGATGTCACAAGGATCCTTACAAAATGATGCTCCAACATTCCATGTACGATCAATAATAGCTCGACCAGATCAAAATATATTGTTGTTGACAAACAAGCCACAGGATACACTGCTATCATCCACAGAAACACAAAGCTATGAACATCATGAGCAGCAACTTCTTCCTGTTCCATCAACGCCACCACCTCCTGCTACTATATATGCAGAAATAACTACTCCACTAACAGTAGCGGTTACTCATACCCCGCAGGTAAAAAACACATAGTTGTTTACCTTCCAACAACTCTCCATATATTATGCAGTTTATACACATAATGCTTCTTACATATATCTATCCATCTCTAACCATTTGCATATCTATTACAAGATACCGTCGCCAATGCACCATCAGAAAACACCGTGTCCAGCACGCATGCCTACCAGAACTGACTTACCAACCTCATCCACAGAAGAAAACAAAAAGTATTCTCCTTCAACATAACACATTGTTATTAGCACTATTATCAAACAAATAACAAAACGTATATTCTACGGCTATAATTCTTCTTCTCGATGTCTTTTTGCAGAGTAACTCGATCTGCCAAAAAAAACAGAGCTACAAAGGAGTTATTCCCAGGTGGAAAACAGTAAGACATGATTCTAGGTACATATTGATGTATTCTTTAGTGCACCTACTTACTACTCAAAACAAAACAACAACACAACACACATTACTTATTTTAGATCATCTGTTTCTTTCAGGGAGGCCCCATATTTTGTTCGCGCCATAGCCTGCTTTTTGTGCTTACTTCAAGACGTTACAGCGGTGTACGTATGTTACTACAAACTGCACTAAGATCGCTAGGCTCGTTGCTAGAAGCAAAACTTCCTTTTCGTAGACAAAAACATTTTGCTGTACAAACTGTTTTTAATCATGCTGCCCCCCCAGCAAACCCGCCATGACTAAATAGTGCTCTTATGTAATAGATACTATATTGATCACCTGAGCGTACCCAGAAAGCTCTTTGCTTGTTTTACCTTCAATAGCATAACCAATCCCTAAAAAAAACATATACGATACAAAAAAGGTTCGATTCCTATATTGACATACAATAAAGGTTCGATTCCTATATTGACATACAATCGATACGCTCAATAACTCACATATATAAACCATTACATAACTACATAAAAAAGAACTAATACATATACAGTCACGCACACAAACTGCCTATATAAACACTGCTACCCACGAAATAAACTAATACAACTCATTTGTCTTCTCAGCCAGATATTTACCACAAAAATCCTATATCAAAAATCGCTTCCCAACAGAAATCTACTTGAAAAAAAATTTTGTTTACACACATACGACTCCTCGCTACCCAGTCACTGACAAAATGGGCCCGGTTCGCTTCGTTTTCCTCTCTTTCTTGCGTTCCCTTCAACCATCATTTTTTGCGCAGTTTGCTTAAATGAAGACCGGATTTTGTCAGACAAATTTTCATTTTGCGTTTCACATTTCACACGTCCGCTTGCTTTTCCATCTAGCTTCTTCTCCATCTCGCATGCTTTACTTTTGGGTTTCTTCATACTCTCAATCTGCCTCTTCGCCTGCCTGTTCTTCGTTTCGCCCAACCGTAAGCATTACTCCAACTCTTTTCTCTCCGTTTCTATCCAGAACTACTGATTTGTATTTTCGTCTTTGTTCATACACACCATGTTGCCTACTGTTCTCTTACCGTTGATATACTGAGAACCCAGTTTGTTTATAATAACAAGAACTTTTTGTGATATACATACATACAGTCTCTCTGTGCTTTCCTTTTTCTGTGCTTATGCTTTTTCCATAGTTGTAAACAGATTTGCATACTTATCTTTTTTAATGCTTTACAACAATGCTTCCAAAAAGCCTCGCAATCTTACGCCTCTCCGCTTAGGTAACTCTCACGGTATTTTCTACATCCTGTTATTAAGAAACCTTCCTTCATATTATACTAATGTTTTTTATCTGCTTCCATCGCCTAATTACACCTTCTTTTAGTAATACTCTCTTATTCTCTCCTAAATGCAGATATTATTATAGACTAGCACACCTTTCTGCACGATTACTATCCACCACGTTATATAACATTAAAAAACGCTCCCTTAGTTCACCGTTCTACCACTTCATCTTTACGCAATCTCGGTTAGTCTTTTCTCTCATATCTATCTTCTTTATATACTTAGTTTCCTCCACATTAACTATCGCATTTCTACCATATACTCTTTATGTTTCCTGCTGTTTTTGTGCTTTTGTTGAATTTTTCATTGCTAAACAGATGGTTCATATTGTGCACTCAAAACCAGAAGACCTGCCAGGTTTACCCATGCCTTTATGGAAAATGCAACAGTACCTTGGAGCTACTAAGAAACAAAAACCTGTTTTCCACTCAGTTATTCAATATATAGACAATCAAAGATATGAATGGAAAACATGGGTAACCTTACAACCATTACCAGTCCGCCCAGATGAACCTCAGTGCTTCTATGGCAATAGAATTGAAGAGAGAGATGCCATACAAGACGCTGCAAGGAAAGCAATTAATTACCTCCAGTGTTATTACAGCAAGGAATTCAGCCAGTCCCCATATGATCTTATTCCTCAAAGACCAAATCAAGCAATTTATCTATCTATCTATCCAACAACTACCAGAGCACTATGATCTGCGCCTCAACGTGGCATCACAATATATTGCTGACCAAGAGGAATTATATTCCAGAACACTAGATGAAAATGAGATTCTACACTATGAACTTCACACAGCTCAACAAAAGCTGTAACACCTCACACAAGAGCTTCAGCGTTTTCATATGATTGAAGTAGGCGAAATATCAGCTACTGCAGAATCTCCCAGTGTTCCTTCTGCCAACAAATTCCATCCGTTTACATTCTGAACAGTGCTGTCGCCATCACCAGACTACACCAACTAGATGCAAGAAACTTTTGATTACGCTTTTGGTTTTCCATAGTCGTACTAAAAAAAGCACTTCCTGTCAGTTATAGTGCTTACACCTGTAGAATTACATACTTATGATACTAGCACCCCTACGTTACTTTGTTTCTACTTTTTAATTGCTCATCTATTTCTTCTTACCACATATTTCTTCTCCACTTCTTGTTAGTTTCTTCAGTCTACACCATGATACTTGACAACTTTTCAACTTTTGTCTGTTCGCTTTTAATTCATATGGTTACAACCAGGCAACAACCGTAATATTAACAAACCATTATACTACACTGTTTCATACCATATAAGCGCTTCCTGCTTCCCACCACACATCAGCTATCATTCTATTTATTATCATTTTTGTTAGTACAGATTCGAATACAATACACTACATGTTCTCCCAAAATAAAAATATACCATTTTCTGCTACTACATATGTTACTATTTAGCTACACTAAAATAAAAAATACACTGCTCTACCAAATGTAAACATACTAAATAAATCCTTCGCTTTTCTCATGCTCTAAAATGTATATTGTCTTCTACAAACAAAACAGATATTACTTACCTATTCTAACTTTACCAAACCATTACGTTTTCCTCTACGATTCTTAATACCATTTATTATCTACACTATTTCCATTAGTAATATAAAAAGAACAAACATAACAAAATACATCACAATATATATCATCTCTCTATATTAAATTCACTAAATTAAACAACAAAACAACACCAATATAAATATCCCAATACTAATTAACTTTTTACACAAACTAGCCTGCGTGGCGTCTCGCCACGCAAACGAGGCTAGTTACATACATTTCTCCTACCATGCACTAATTATCATATAAGTGTGAGTGGCATGAGTGAAAAAAAAGTAAATTACACTTTACATCAGGTAAATTATCACTTATTTCACTCTGTGTCAATATTTTAATATCGATCTTACGTATGATTTATTTAGATTCGGAGATTCTCTCAATAGATCTAGAGTATGCACAAGCAGAGTAAAGACACAAGAATATTTATCCAGGTTCGGGCCTTCTCTTGAGAGAATAATAACCCTACATCATGTATAATTGCTAATCATCAGAAAAAGAATTACAACAGAAAATCATGCGAATGGCTAGTCCTCTCTCCCTTCTCTCTTTGACGTTAACCTTTATATAGCCAGTGAAGCGACGGCCGTTGTCCTGCACTAGAAGACGCCTCAACGCTTTAGATAATAACTGCCTGACAAAAGTTACTGTCAGAGAGACGTAAAAGGTTGTTCACCATATAGTGGTTGTTGTCAGAGAGAGATCATGTGTAGTTAGTAGAGAAATACACGTTCTAACCGTCTTGTTAGATGAACCAACATTGTAGTTCATCGTCATAGACAAGTTGGTTGGAGATAGATTTGTCATAAGAATTCCCACGACCAAAGAGTGATCGCAGCAAGACTTACAATTGCGTGGTCTTAGAAGGACTTACGACCAGAGGAGTAGCCGCAGTAGGACTTATGACTATTTGGTCGTAGAAGAACTTACAACCAGGGGGTAGTCGTAGTAAGACTTACGACTATGTGGTCATAGAAGAGCTTACGACTATATGGTAGTAGAAGAGCTTACGACTATATGATCGTAAAAGAGCTTACGACCATCCTACCATATTTACCTCTTATTAATAGGGGGTATATTCAAGGAACATAATGACGTAATAATTTGAGGATTATTCTATCCTCGTCATCTAGCCCCCAACTTCAAGTGAAGATAACTTATTCGACTAAGTGTGGTCGTAGATAAAAAGTGATCAAAAGTAAAGCCTTTCTCGACCCTTATCGACTAGGAATTGGCTTGGTCGATTTAGTAATTTTGCTTGAGTTGTGAAGATAGATAGACATCAGACAGAGGAAATGTAATTGATTTCCCTTGACCTGTCCATCGAATCGGTTCCCGAGAGAAGTAACCGATGCATTGGTTATAAAGACTTACCGACGCTAACTTTTGGTTTTTCACTTTCCCCAATTGCTCCAATTTGTTCAAGCTCTCTGCCTCCAATCAATCTCTATAATCTTCCTCATCTCGCACAAATCCCTTCCAATCACCCGAAAGAATGACAAAGTCTTCATCAATCTTTGCTAAATTAGAGATGGATTATGCCAAAATGAAGGCATTAGAGACTACGGAGAACATCCTACCGTGGCGATTTGTCAGATGGATTGAAACCGCTGGCCAACGTTGGCCATCTGGACAAATTGGAGAAATTCCAGTGTTCCAGGTGTACTGTGAGTATGGCCTGTGTCTCCCTGCCCATCCCTTCTTGATGTCTGTTCTCGAGTATTTTGGGGTTGAATTCGGAACCAAGTTCCCAATTCAATCATAATGCTCAGCGTCTTCGTATACCTATATAAGGCGTATTTTGGTATCCCAGCAGATCTCGGGTTCTTTCGGTTCTACTATGAGATGAGCCGACAAACAGGTATTGCTGGGAGTTGTGGATTGAAGCTCCATGATGGCAAGATGGAGTTTTACATCCCCATGTTTACCCAATCTTCAAGGCCTGGATGGAAGAAGAGGTGGTTCTACTAGGAAATGACTAGCGAAGATAGCCTCTTCTTCATTGGGAAGGCTGCTGAGAAGAATAGTCTTTGGAACTCATTCCCCAAAAACATCACAAAAATAGCCCCCTACATCTCAGCCATTAAGGAGCTAAGGGGCAAGGGGCTTACGAAGTAACATGTAGTGAAGGACTTCATCACGCACCATATTAGTCCCTTGAAGCGTCGGGCACATCCTATGTGGATGTACTCGAGAGTCTCGGATTCAACCTGGTACTACAAGAATGGTAAGTGATACTAGCACTCGTATTCATAACCAAGTTACATTTTCTGAGTACTTTTCGCTGACTACCATGACTATTTGTTCATACCTTGATTTGGAGGAAATCAATTCTCGAATTAAGGCCATTTGTGAGAAGGCTCCATCGCTTGAGGTGGAGACTCCTCATATTCTGGTGGACGTTTCTGCCGAAGAGAGGGAAGAACGCTTAAAGGTAATCAAAAGATCGACTTCATCTTTACGACTTCTTAGTTGTAGAGCATGACCAAGTAGTATCTTCCTCTTCTGCGGAGCGTAGGTATGAATTTCCGTCAAGACAACCAAGGGGTCGAATTGATGGTGGTCGGTGAAGAAGTGGAAATATGAAGGCTTCTCCGGCCAAAAGGCGTCGACTGGTTACGTCAGTCAACAAGAAACAGGTAAGCACAGATGCTGTTGTCCCCCTTAAAATTCTTCCTCCAGCTGTCTTGAGCACTCCTATTCAGCATTTTATTGCGGACATAGGCTTGACAAGTGAAATTGGGGTAGCTATATTGAAGCAATCAACTCTTAAGATCAAGGTACCCTTCTATTATAACATCAAAACAGACTTAGTTAGCCTTTTCGAAGGCTTTATTAAGCGTCTTGAAAAGGTAAACTAGAAGAGTTTTGCCTCTTTTGTGAAGGAAACTGCCACGTCGGTAGAAATGGTGATCAAGAAGGAGATCATCCTGATGATCAAAACTAGTTCCGACCATCAGGAGGGACAAGAAAAGGAAAGAACAGCAACTCTTGTTGTAGACCTTCGACCAGACATGGTCGAAAGGGCTCAAGACTCTCGACCGGGCGTAGTCGAAGAGATCCTCATTCTCCCACAACCAGACATTGTTGTGGAAAAGAAATCGAAGAAACCACTCTTTGGGAGGGTTTCTTCCAAATTCGCGCTGAAAGTAATGACTCAAAGGTATAAAAATACATGTATATTGTATTTTACTTTTATCTTTTCAACTTTTGATTTTTTTCTTGCGATTGTAGTTTGGCCTCTCCATTGCTTAAGGATGCTTCTACTAAGAAGCCTCCTACGCTCTACCTGCCATCGAAAGTACGGTGGAGAAGGTGGTCGAAGAAACGACCACTATAGTAACAGAAGCTGCAGCCAAAACTACAAAGACTATGACCACTGAACTGGTCATAGCAAAAGAAGGTGCTGGAAAAGAAAAGAGGAAGAACAACCTAACTTCTTCTCCTTGTTTTTAATCCTCCCTTTATGGTAGGATCTTATTTTGGTCAAGCTCGGAACCAAGTTCCACACCCCAAAGATCTTCCAAATAAGGGGTACATCTTTGATGATGAACATCTTGAGAAGGTGTAGGGTTGGAGTGCTCGACCAACTCAGAGATTCCGGGAGGGTGCTCGGAAGTTTTTCTCGTAGAAGTATGAATACGAGTATTGACAACTCGAATATTCATACTTTGCCTCTTCTTATTTCACACTACCTTTCCTTATCTAGAGAGCATTAGAAGACATGGCAACTGTGGCTAAGTACCATAGACAACTAATGCTCCTACGACAAGAGAATGTCGAACTCTCCAAGAAAGCAGTGGCATCGTAAGTCTCTTAACTTATGTAGTTGAATTCTGTTTTGACCACACAACCAGAATTTAAGGTCTACATTTAACCTTTACAGGCCTTGGCTAGACACAAAGGTCTTGGCTGCTGCACTCGAGAACGAGAAGGCTAATGCATGGAGGCTAAAGGAAGAAAATGCTAATTTATCGATAAGCCTCATAAAAGCCAATTCCACTGCCAGAAACTTAGAAGAGAAAATAAACAGTAAGTCCTGAAGCTTAAGTCTATTTATTTATGCATCTTTCTGACCTTTCTTTTAGCTTTCTCTTTTTAACAGAAAGAGAGATTGAATTGAGTAAGCTGCTCACTGAGATCGAAGAGAAAACTAAAGTGATCAGAGAGCTTACTCATATTAGCAAAGAGAAAGGTGAGAGGATAAAGTTGCTTGATACTCAACTATCAGGTAAGAAAAACTTTACCTTCGACCAGTTTTTAAAACTAGTCTTGTAGGACTCACAACTACGTGGTCGTAGAAAGACATACGATTATGTGGTCATAGAAGGATTTACGACCAAAGAATAGTCATAGTAAGACTTACGACTGCATGGTCGTAAAAGAGCTTACGATCGTAACAAGTATTAGCCTGACCAACTTTAACTCTTTTGCAGAGTCCATGGTCAAAATGAAGCGTCTTTCTGAAGTGATGAATTGTAGTGAAGAAGAAACAAAGTCAATGAAGTCAAGCCTTTAAGACTGCGGTATTCTTCTGAACAATCTACTTAGCGAGTTTGGTGCGGAGAAGATAATTCCCACTGAGGAGACTACATCTGCTCACACGAGTATGATTGCACTCCAAGCCAAGACTTTGGAAAAACATTTTGCTACTCTGATGGTTGGTCAGGTGGAGTCGATCAGGGATGCAGTCAGGGGTGCTGTGAGCTATGCATTGGCAAAACTCAAGGTATGCGACCATAACCTGAACTTACATCCCATCGAGCACGACTTCACCTACTCTTTGGAGGAGGCGTCCCACTTGATTGAAGAAGTAGAGCCATTTGGACAAAAAGTGTTTGAAGAAATGAAACTTGGCTCTTCCTCTCCTCTAGAGTAGAGTAGGTTATAAATAGAAGTAATTTTGTAAAAACTTACCTTTGGATGATGAATGAACTTCTTTCTTTCCCTGCATCTTGTCTCATTGAGCAATTAGTACTCGTAAGACAAAAAATTAAAAATAAAAGAGAAATAAATTACAGCTAAGAAATAAAGTTATACTAATAACTCTATCCTAGCCGCTGACTATTTGCTTTGTTTATGCATAGAAAAAAAGCAAATAGTACAAAGTGAAGTATGCAGAGAGCAGAGTAATGTATCCAACCATCGTTGTCGAATTCGATTGTCATGTACTAGCAGCAAAAGTGAGGAACGAGTCAATGCTAGAGGGCTCATTCTAGTGGGTAGGACCACATGCAGAGAGGAGTGACTCCGACTAAGTGATGTTACCTCCTTTTGACTAGGTTTAAACAAACTGAAGACATGAACGATCAAAGGATAAACACTCAGATTGCCTTCCATTATATTCATTCAACATGTTCATAGGCAACGTAATTGTTGTATGCTGGTAGCAAGAGTTAGGAACAGACTGACACTAGGAAGCTCCTTCTAGTGGGAAGGACCACATGTACAGAGGAGAGATTTCGGCTAGTGGTATTCCCGTATCCAACCAGTCAAACAAATTGGATACGCTAGAAGTGGTCAAACTAATATAAGAGACGCTCTACAAGACATACGATAATAAAAATTTGCATAAACTAAAATTCTTATTGAAAAAGGGTAGAAATGTTTACACATAGAATTTGCATAGTTGGTCAATTTTCCAAGAGTTTGAGAGAATCTGGCTGTCTTCCATAACAAGTCATACAGAGCCAGGGTGTGTGACTTTGACCACATTGTAAGGACCTTCCCACTTGGGGGAAAGCTTGTTCCGATTAGAGTAGGATTGGATTTTCCTCAATACCAAGTCGCTTACAGCAAGGCTATGAGACTAGGCCTTACAATCGTAGTACTTACGCATGTCCTGCTAATAGACCACTGAATGGATTAAGGCTTGACTCCTCTTTTCTTCGAGCAGGTTGATATCATCCGCTGGAAATTGTTCTTGGTTAGAGTCACTGAAATTTTCAACTCTTGCTGACCAGATCTTTATTTCTAGAGGAAGCATAGCTTCAGCCCCAAAAACTAGGAAAAAAAAGGAGTTTCACCTATCGCCTGACTCAGAGTCATGCGGATCGCCCATAATACCTAGGGCAATTCCTGAACCCAAGCCCCCGAGTGTTTTACTAGCTGGTCGAAGGCTCGAGTTTTAATTCCTTACATTATTTGGCCATTCGCACGCTCGACTGCCCTGTTACTCTGTGGATGGGCAACTGAAACGAAACATAATTTGGTGCCTAATTCATTGCAAAATGCTTAGAATTTTGCACTTAAACATTGCTACCATTATCTGTAATTATCCGACTTGGGACTCCAAATTGAGTAATTACACTTTTCATCAAAAACCTTTTTACAGCTTTCGTTGTTATCCCAGCTACTGGTTCGGCTTCAATCCACTTTGTAAATATATCAATAGCTATGAAGGGGAACTCAAAGCCCCCTAGCGCTCTTAGGAATGGCCCTAGGATATCAAGACCCAAGGTTGCAAAAGGCCAAGACAAAGGAATCATCTGAAGAGCCTGAACTGGTTGGTGTATTTATGACTATGAAACTGGCATTGTACATATTTCTTAACTAGATCTCTGGCATCGCTGAGGGCTATTGGCCAACAGAAACCTTGTCAAAAAGCCTTATCGACCAATGTTCTATAGGAAGCATGTGCTCCACAGATGCTCCCGTGTATGTCATGAAGGTGTTTTAATCCTTCTTTCTGCAATATACATCACATGAGAACTGCTTGAGTACCCCATTATAGAGTACTCCATCTTGGCCTTATAGGCAAGACGATCTGCTACAGGATCGTTATCGGGTATTGAACCCTTCTGAAGGTAGTCATAGTTGGGAGCCATCCACGTCTCTTCGTACTCTAGAGAGACTGCCTTATTAGGGATTGTTTCTGGTGCTTCGACCAAAGATGGCTTCTGGAGCTATTCCAGGAGGAGCCCCGGTGGTACTTGTGATCAGGAAGAAGCTATCCGAGCTAACTGGTCTATGAGGAAGTTATCCTTCTGACAGATATACTGTAACTCAAAACCAAAAAATGCTTTTCAAGCTTCTGTACTTCCGACAAGTACTAAGACATAATCGTACTCGAGCATTGATACTCTTTTCCAACATGATTCATGCGTAGTTGAGAGTCTCCTATCACGATTAGTCAACGAATTTCGAGCGCTTTAGCGACTCGTATGCCAGCCAACAAACCTTCATACTCAGCGACACTGTTAGTTGCTAAAAAGAGCAATTGGATGACATACTTTAAGGTCTCTCCCACAGAAGATTCCAGGACCACACCAGCCCCCGAGCCACTTAATGTAAGTGGCCCATCGAAGTACATCGTCCACAAATCATGGAAATCATACTGTTGGAGATCCTGAACAAGTTCAGGATTTGTCTATTCAACGACAAAGTCTATTGTCGTAGGGGTGGCCCCCACCTAGGCCCAGCAGGCCTGTTAGGAGGTTATAAGAACCAGAGTAACATGTGTAATGACATAAGTGCCCCTTATGGGGAGGTACGTAAGTAGGGGCATAAGCTGAAAAGCATACTCCATGTAAATATATGTATCGGGATGAGGGGAGGCGAGGCGTAACACTCCCACCTCTCCACTACCATCTCTCTCTCTCTGTTTGGCTGTAGCCACAACGATTGGCGCCCGTCGTGGGAGGACAAGGACAAGCCTGAAGACCGAAGAAGAAGGATGGCACCGAAAAAAGCTTCATCGGCGCGCGAAAGGAAAGAAGACGGCTGGGTCGGAGCGGCGCGGGAACACCAGGGCTTCGGCATCGACCGCCGAAGAAGCTGGCGGCGGCGTGGGCGCCGTGGTCGCGGGCGTCGACGCTCGCGCTACAACGATCGACCCGCCGCGCGCATAACGACATCTAACCCGTCGGCATCGCAACGACACCCCGCCGCCCTCGTCGACGGCGCGGACCCGACGGCCGGGGTAGCCGCAACGGCATCCGTGGATCACGGAGATCGTGCGGCGAGGGTCCTCGCACCGACCCATCCGCTGGGTGTTCGGAGGTTCGACAAAGCGGTGGAAGGCGCCTACTAGCAGCCCTCAACGCGCGTTCGGCGGGAACTAGGGGACCTTCGCGGCCGTTCGAGATATACAAGAGGCTCGGACCCGATGAGGTCGCGCCGATGAGTCGCGCCCGAGCCCACGCGGAGAGGACGAGCGATCGCAAGCCCCGTGTTCAGCCGCGTGCGCCGAGACGCCAGATCCGAGTCCCGCTTTCGGCGGGGCTGCAGCAGGCGGCGTGGCCCGAAGACTTCAAGTTCCCTAGCGTCATCGACCCGTACAAAGGCGACACGGATCCTCACGAGTTCGTGCGCGTGTACGAAACCGCGATCGAGGCGCAGCGAGACGACACCACGAAGGCGAAGGACTCCCCTCGCGGCGCAAGGAGTGGCGCTCTCTTGGTTTTGGCCATAGAGCCCGGCTCCATCTGGCGTGGGAGCAGCTCGCGACCGCCTTCACAACAACTTCCAAGGACACTACGTTGAGCGAATCGATGCGAACCAACTCTTCGCCGTGAAGCAAAGACCCTCGAGAAGCTCTACTTCATGCGCCGCCAAGACCCGATGCCAAGTAAAAGAGCGTTAATGAAATCACCGCGTTAACGCAGCCATACAGACCTTCGCCGGGCCCGATGGCCGAGTACAACGCGCGAGGCCAATCAAGGCGATCGCCAAGCTCTTCGACAAAATGGACGAGTATGCGCGGCGAAGGAAGATCTTGCGAACACAAAGATACGCCTCGGCCTCGCCATGAGGAGCGCCCCGTGCGGCGGGGCGGGTGCTCCTCCTCGGCGTGGCCGCAGCCGAGAGCCCCGGGAGGCCCTTCCGAGGCAGCGCTACCGGGTGCAGAAGGCTCTTCAAGGAGCGGGCATAAGCCTCGCGCCGCGGGCAGCAGTCACAAAGCGGCCCATTACGTCCTCAACACCGAGCACACGCCAAGGACCCGACCCGCCTCATGGAGGGGAGACCGGGATCGGAAGGCGGACTTGATTGCGCGCCAACCCCACGCAGAACAAGAGCTCCTACACTATGGCAAGTGGTGCGAGGTACAGCTACGGTGATCACTACACAGGGCATGCGCCGCGCTTATGGAGCCGCGAGGGTGATGGCTCGGTCTCGGCTCCGCCCCAACGGAGGGCGCGCGACATCGCACCGTCGGCGTCATCACCGAGGCTCCTCCTCAAAAGCCCCGGGAGCAGCCGCAACTATGGATGCCGCCCGCAACATCACCTTCGACTTGAACGACGCCGGTGTGGAGTACCCTCACCAAGACCCTCTAGTCATCCAGCCCACATAGCACGCCGGACGCCAGCGCGTCCTTGTCGACGGGGAAGCTCCACGAATATCTTGTTCGCAGAGGCCCTCGACCGTATGGGGTCCCCAAAGTCGGCTAGAGCAGCCAGAGCTCCACTTTAAGGCTTCGGGTCAACCGCTGCAGCCTTGGGCACGTGTCCCTCCGGTCACTTTCCGTCGGGAGGGCAACAAGGGTAACATCCGGACCGAGCATGTCATCTTCGACGTCGTAGATATCCCACATCCCTACAATGCCATACTGGGCCGGCCCGCCATCAACTCTTTCGAGGCGATCCCACACCACGCGTTTTTGTGTGTGAAGCTCCCGGGCCCAGAGGGTGTTATCACCGTTTTCGGCGATCAGGACCTGGCCAGACGTGCCGAGGTCGGCAGCCGCGTCCCGCATCGCCCGGTGCATGCCCTCTCCGACACGCTCGGCGAGGCCCTCCACCCCGGTGGATGCCCAAGCCTCGGCCCGAGGGCGAGTCAAGAAGGTGCCGCTCGAGCGCGGGGCGATTTGTGTCCATCGGCGAGGGCTCCCACCGGGTCGAATGGGATCCGCCCGAGTGCTTCGTGAACAACGTTGACATTTTCGCATGGTCCCGGAGGACATCAAGGGCGTAGACCGAGCGCATCGAGCATCGCTTGGCGGTCGCCCGACGCCAAGCCGATCAAGCAAAGGCTTGGCGTATGTCGATGGATCGACGCAGCGGCCAAAAGCAGGTGGCGAAGCTTCGCGCGGGGTCATCCGCGAGGTCCACCATCGAGTGGCTCGCTAACCCGGTGCTAGTCAAAAAGGCGGCGGGGCACGGCGTATGTGCATCGACTTCACGGCACTCAACAAGGCGTGCCCGGCGACAATTACCCCTTGCCGCGCATCGATCACCGGTCGACGCCATGCTGGTGCGAACTCATGAGTTTCCTGGACGCCTATTCCGGCTACCACCAGGTATACATGGTCGAAGACGACGAGGAGAAGACCAGTTTCATCATACCACTTGGGACGCTCGCCGTCGTAATGCCCTTTGGCTTGAAGAACGTAGGTGCTACCTTCACCCGCCTCGTCGTTATTGCCCGCCGCCAGCTCGAGGAACGTCGAAGCTTATGTCGATGACGTGGTGGGCAAACTTCGGCAGCTTGCTCGCATGGCCGAGACCTCCGTGAGACCTTCACAACCTCCGGAAGGCGGGCATCAAGCTCAACCCGACAAATGTGTCTTGAGTGCAGCGGCAAGCTCCAGGGTTTCTCGTGTCGGGACGGGCATCCAGCGAACCCCGACAAAGTAGACGCCATCCCGGTATGGAGCCGCCAAGACAATGAGGAGGTCCAGAGGTGGCGGCCGCATGGCAAGCACTAAGCCGCTTCTGTCGGGCGGCGGGCGGGCTTGCCATTTTTCAAGATGCTCCGCGGTGCGATGGATTTCGTTGGGACGGAGATTGCGCCAAGGCCTTCAACGAGCTCAAGGAGCACTGCCAGCCTACCACGCTGGTTGCCCCAGCACGCAGGCTCCTCCCGCTCTATCTCGCCGCGCGACCACCGCGGTCAGCGCCGTCCTCGTCTTAGAGGAAGGCGCCATGTAGCGCCCGTCTACTTTGTCTCCGAAGCCCTCCAAGGTGCCAAGACAAGATACACGGAGCTTGAGAAGCTCGCCACGATCGGTCATGGCCTCCGTGAAGCTTCGCATTATTTTTCGCCCACCCGATCACAAAGTGCCTTCCTTATTCCCCGCAGCAGATGCTACACAACAAAGAGTCCACAGGCGCATCGGCAAGTGGGTCGCCGAGCTCGCCCCCTTCTCCTGACGTATGCCGCGAACGGCAATTAAATCCCAAGTCCTGCGGATTTTCTCGCGAATGGACCCCGCCGCCCAACCCGCCCGGGACGCACGATGACTCGCATCGACGCACAATCGACGGAGCTTACGGCGTCGCGCGCTACGGGCGAGGTGCGGTGATCGTCACGCCCGGCGACGGCGTTTGCTATACTCGGCGCGCCTTGCCTTCCCGCCACCAACAACACGGCTGAATACAAGGCACCGCTCTTTGGCTCGCGAAGCTCAAGGCGATCGGCATGAGACGAGTGCTAGTCCGCACCGCTTCGCGCTTGGTGGTGGTCATGTGGACAAGTCATATCAAGCCAAGGACCCCGAGTTGGCCAAGTACCTCGCGGCGGTGAGGGCAAGGGAAAGGCACTTTTGGGCGCCCTTCACAAGGCCATCCCCGCGCGAGAACAGGCGGGCCGACGCCCTCACTAAGGCGGCCGCCAAGAATCGCTTCTAAGGGGGCATTTTACGAGGTATTAGTGCAGCGGCCATCGCGCAGACAACCGGACGCGCACTCGCCCACCGCATTGACCGCCGGTGATTGGCGAGCCCATCTTCAATTTCTTGCAAGGCATCGCCGAGCCCGAGGACTCGCTGAGCTTCGGCGCTGCAAGACGCGCAAGGTCCTTCTAGGTGTTCGAAGGATACTCTACAAGAGAGGGTTTGCGCACCGCCCGCGCGCTCTCGATCGAGGGGAAAGGAGCTCCTTGCGGAGATCCACGCGGGCAGCGGATCCCACCGCACCGAGGTCATTAGTCGCCAGGCGTTCGTGCAAGGCTTCATCGCCAATCGCCATCACCGACGCCAGACCTCGTCCGTCGGTGCCAAGGGTGCCGATGGATGGCGCGCATCATCCGCAGCCCCCGACGAGCTCGAACCCCATTCCCGGTGTGGCCAGCGCACGCTGGGCCTCGACATAGTAGGACCACTTGCCCGAGCTCCGTGGGACCTCCGGTTCGTGGTAGTCGCGCCGAGTATTTCTCCGATGGCCGGAAGCGGCCGCCTCGCCAAAGTAACTTCGCGCCATACAACGCCTCCGCAAAACATCATATGTCGCCCGACGTGCCCGGAGCTCACGGTTGACAATGGCCTCGCAGCTCGACGCCACCTCTTCAAAGACTATTGTGATAGCATGGGCATCACCCTCGATTCGCCTCGGTAGGGCATCCCGATCCAACGGGCGGTCGAGCAGGCGAATGGCGCCATCTCCGCCGCCATCAAAAAGTGCTCGGTCGGATTGCCGAAGGGCAAGTGGCTGCGAGAGCTTCACGGCGTTCTTTGGTCGCCGCACAACGGTAACGCGCTCGACGGGATTCACGCCGCTCAAGCTCCTTTTCGTGACGGCGCGACGCCCGAGGAAATCAAGGCCGCTCGCGAGGGTCCTCGCCCAAGCACCCGAAGAGGAGCGCCGTGTGTTCTGGACCTCTCGACGGATACGCGCAGATGCAGCCCACCATGTCGAGAAGTATGCGCGCGCATAATGCGTGACTCGGACCGCTCTATATGCCCGCGGGTTCAAGCTCGGGATCTCGTTCTCGAGTGGCACTCTGTGCGAGACCGTTGGCAAGCTGGAATCCAAGTGGGAAGGCCCGACATCGTGATGGAGGCATTGCCGGCGAGCGCATCGCCGCCACGCTCGAAGGACAAGCCCTCGGCACACATGGAACGCGACAAAGTTGCGGCGATACTACGCCTAGAAGTAGGACAGCAAGCGTGAGCCACCACCCTTTGTAAATGACGATGCTCGGCCGCGCAAACGGGAGTTCAATAAAGATTGCTGTTCCCGAGCATTGTCCGTCGCGCTGAGCGAACAAAGTCCACGGACTCTAAATAAGACGAAGCGCCGAGCTCGCTGTCTCCGCACGCGTGAGTCTCCGGACTATAAAGGAAGTCGTGAGCGCCGAGGTCCGCCCGCACGCGCCAGCCACGAACTTTAAATAAGACATAGCGTTGAGGTCCGCCGCACGCGCGCTAGTCTCGGACTATAAAGGAAGTCGATCGCCGAGGTCCGCCCCGCACGCACCGATCTCACGGACTTTAAATAAGACATAGCGTTGAGGTCCGCCTCGCACGCGCGAAGTCTCCGGACTATAAAGGAAGTCATAGCGCCGAGGTCCGCCTCCGCACGCACTCGCCACGGACTTTAAATAAGACGAAGCGCCGAGGTCCGCCCGCACGCACCGGTCTACGGACTTTAAATAAGACGGAGCGCCGAGGTCCGCCTCGCACGCACCGGGCCTACGGACTTTAAATAAGACGCAGCGCCGAGGTCCGCCCCGCACGCACTGGGCCACGGACTTTAAATAAGACGCAGCGCCGAGGTCGCCCCGCACGCACGCCTACGGACTTTAAATAAGACGCAGCGCCGAGGTCCGCCTCCGCACGCACTCGCCACGGACTTTAAATAAGACGCAACGGGGGCCGCCGCGCACTCGGGCCTCCGGACTATAAAGAAAGTCGAAGCGCCGAGGTCCGCCTCGCACGCGCTAGTCCACGGACTCTAAATAAGACGAAGGCCGAGGTTTGCCTCGCACGCGCGAAGTCTCCTGACTATAAAGAAAGTCGAAGCGCCGAGGTCCGCCTCGCACGCACGCCCATCCACGGACTTTAAATAAGACGAAGCGCCGAGGTTTGCCTCCGCACGCGCGAAGTCTCGGACTATAAAGAAAGTCGAAGGCCGAGGTCCGCCTCGCACGCAGTCCACAGACTTTAAATAAGACGAAGCGTCGAGGTTTGCCTCGCGCGCGTGAGTCTCCTGACTATAAAGAAAGTCGAGCGCCGAGGTCCGCCTCGCACGCACTGATCCACGGACTTTAAATAAGACGAAGCGCCGAGGTTCGCCTCGCACGCGCGAGTCCCCGACTATATAAAAAGTCGAGCATCGAGGTTCACCTCCGCACGCGCCACCCACGGACTCCAAATAAGACGCGGATGCCCTACCGCGCTTCACGGAGTATAAACAAGATGCGGAGGTCTTCTTCCCTCGCGTTGGCGGCGTGTAACACCAAGGATAAGGTACTACTTGGTTTCATTATAAAAGCAAAGGTGTTACATGGCTACAAGCATAAGAACGGTACATCATCCCCTGCCCTACCCGACCAACCGCCGGCCTTGGCGCGGTGCGGACGAACCCGCGCCGCCGCCGCCATGACGCGGAAGGACTCTTCGAGCGCTGGAGGAGGTCCCCTCCCCATGCAGCGTCTCGCTGCACGGCGACCCTCGCGCATCTTCCCGGCGGCCCCGCATCCGTTGATGGAAGTTCGCAGCTAGGCCCGATGGAGCGGATGGCATCCGACATGACCCCGGTCGGCCGGAAGATCCAGCTTGAGGATTCGCCAACTCATGGGTATATCTACACCAACGAGTGAAGCGTGGCAGGGCGAGGCACGCACCGAGATAGCCGCAGTGCTCGCCGAACGCTCGGCGCCACGAAGAGCAACGCGCCCCTCCTCGATCAGCCCCGGCTGCGTCTCCGGCAGGCCCTCCGCCGCGGCGTAGCGCCCGGCACTCGACGCATGATCTCGGAGGGCATGGTTCAGAGACTCCATAGCCCGCCACGCCGACATGGACGCATTTTCCAAGATGAGACTATTCCTGCAGCAGACTCCGCCACCGGGCGTTCTTCCCTTCTAGGCGGCGATCATCATCGGAAGGCAGACTCCTCGGCCGCGGCGCACGGCTTCCGTGGCCTCAAGTTGTGCGACGCCATCGCGCCTCCGGTAGCGAAGTTCTTCATCCTTCGCCGCGAGCATTGTTCGCTTCACGAAGGCGGCTTCGAGCCCTCCGCTCCGAATGCAAAGCCTCACAAAAGACCGGCCGAGGGCAAGAGTCCATCGAAACAACAAGTCGCAAAGCGCCCGTATAGTACGACAAGCTAAAGCGCGCATACTTACCCTCATCTCGAGGCTCGCAGCGGAAGCGCTAGGAGTTCCTCGCGGGACGACAACATCTCTCGGTTAAGGCTGTTGTCGGCATGCTCGCGGCTGCGGTGAGGATGCGAGGTGTCTCGGGCGAGGAGGAAGTCCGAGCGAAGCGAGCCCCGCCCCAACGGCGCCAGATTTACCGAGGCCGCGCCACGTTACAAAGAACGGACACCGCGGGACACCGCACAAGGCTTTGATTTCGCAAGATACCTCCGCTGCTCGATCCTTCGCCATGTCCGGAGACTTCGCCTACCCGATGTTGGCGTAATGAGCGAGCAGATCGGAGAGAGTCTCGCGAAGTCACGAGAAGAAAGGGACTCACGCCTACCTCCTGCGCCTCTCGTGATGGTAGGAAGTGGCGCCGTTTCGACTGCCAAGGGGGAGGCGGGCGCCTCGGTGGTCGGCGAGGAGATCTTCTCAGTCGCGCCAGACGTCGTAATCCCGCGGCAAGGCTCTGCAACAGCGTATCGACCCCTCGCTGGCGGCGGGGACTGCGTCCGAGGGCGTTTCACCTACGGCGGCACGAGCGATTCTTCCGGGGCAACACCAGCTATGGTTCCAGTCGCCCCCACGGTTTCTCCGTAGGGGCGCCTCGCCGCCGCCGCGATTGATAGCGCACCATCAACCGTGGTTTTCGCCGAACGGTGCTCCCGGGTTGGCGACTTCCACCAACGATGGCCGCGAGCACGGTTCGTTGGCGCGGCAGAGGGTGCCGGGGACTCGCGCGCGCGCGCCTCCGGCAATGTGGCTGTGCCCACCGCCGGCCGTGACGCCCATCTCGGTGTGCTAGTCGCCGAGGCCGGCGGGTCGATACGGCAGACGGGAACGGGCCCGACGTCACGAAGATAACACCCCACAGGGCTCTCACCCCCGAAGGCCCGAGTCTCGGTGGGAAGCTCCCAAGCATCGCGGCGCTCGGCACACGAATGCCCACGGCCTCGCATGTGCGGTTTACCCGCCTTGCTTAGCCGCCTTGATCGCGGCCTCGCGAGCCCGGTGCTCCTTAAGTGTGTATGGGCCGAGGAGCGCCGCACCACGCACTCCGCATCTTCTAGCCGAGCCATGCGCAGAGATCACGCGACCGGCAGAGACCAAACAGATACAATAGCACGCGCCAAACGTGGCCGGGCGACTTACAAGGAGCGGAGGGCGTATAGCGCGATATGGATGGGCTGAACCGCCTCGCGGGGCCGTTCGCTCCAACATACTTCCGGGAGGAGAGTGGCGCCGCCCCATACATTGTGAACTCCTTGGCTAGGTCGCGCAGACTCATTCGGACGGCGACACCGACAAGACTCGTAGCTTTGGCGTGTCGTCAATCTCCGCCTTCAAGCTCGGCATACCGTTAAACGAGATCGCCCACCTCGACATTGCATTCCGCTCTTGTCGGTCACGGTGTAGTAGAACCACTGCCGAGTCCAGCTGGACTCCCATTGCCTCGGCGAGGCTGGCGCGGGGAACAACGTCGCGCACGACGCCCGAAGCACGAAGTCCACACCGCCGAAGTTGGACTCCGCCCCATCAACTTTTCTAGGTCGGCGGCGGCGTGCGCAAAGTGTAGCGAATAAGCTCGTGGCCGACGCCACCCCTCTCGTCCGCATCGCCCACGTGAAGACAAATGGCGAAATATTGCGTG
Organism: Dendrocalamus sinicus; assembly: GCA_036346575.1. NCBI lineage: Eukaryota > Viridiplantae > Streptophyta > Magnoliopsida > Poales > Poaceae > Dendrocalamus > Dendrocalamus sinicus. The sequence goes on from CM070646.1 coordinate 13,441,066, forward strand.
AGGCGTCAATTGGGCTAGCTCCAACTTGTAGGCCCGCAGGACTTCGCCCACGAACAACGTGGAGGGCATTCAAAGGCCGGCGTCGAAGAACGCGACAAAAACAATCGCCTCCATGGCCCGGGGCTTCGGCTCCGTCTCATCCCGACGGGGTAGGCGAGCCCCATCGCGATCCACGATCTCCCTCTCATCCACGAGTCGCTGCAGTGTCCCTTCGGTCATGCGGCTCTTCCCTAGCACACGGGAACAGCAGCCTCCCGAGTGCTCCATGGCGTCCCACCACTTGTTGGCGCGCGAGCTTCCCCGCGGCACCAACTCGTACTTCCTAGAAGGATGGGACACCTCGTCCTGGCTAGGCAGGGAACCACTGTGCGGATGGTAGGTGGCGTCGCCCTGGCTAGCCATCACTCGCGACCGAGGAGGAAGAAGTGGAAAGGAGCAACTGGCGTTACAATTAGCACGGGCGGAAGCAAAGCGGCAGATCAAAAAGCAAAGTAAGAAAGGGTGCCTTCGCCTCAACACTAGCACCTTATAAAGGCCGCTCGCCTCTCATATGGCTCGGCACGCAGATCAAACTCGCAGCGATTCGACCGCCAAGATTCGAAAGAGGAACTGGCTGGGCTGGAGGGCCGTGCTCGGTAGGTGACCAAGCAGCACACAACGCCTGCACGCCTTCAACACGCGTCCAACGTCCCTCGGGAAGAGGCGAACGGCCGCGGGTACGCAACCGCCACATCCCACGACGCTTTTGGCCGTGAGTCGCCACGTGTCCCACCTCCGAGAATAGCGATCGCGACGACGCGGCGGCCCGACTTCAAAGCCAGCGTGGCGTGATTCCGCCGCCATTAAAAGCGCACTACTGCATCGCAAGGTCACCACAGCCCGGCGCAACAATATCGGCGCCTAAGCTCCAATCTTAGCGCGGGGGCGAGCGCGCGCGTCTGCCGACCAGGCGCCGGCCTCGCCGCCACCCGCTCAAGGGTAGGGGACGAGCGCGCGTCTTCGACCAGCGCCCGGCCGCCGCCACCCGCTCAAGGGCGGGACGGAGGGCGCGTTTACGCCGACCAGGCGCCACCTCCGCCACCCGCTCAAGGGTAGGGACGGAGCGCGCTTTTGCCGACTTAGGCGCCGGCCTCCGCTGCCACCCGCTCGTAGGGTAGGGGACGGAGCGCGTCTCGCCGACTTAGGCGCCCTCCGCCGCCACCCGCTCAAGGGTAGGGACGGAGCGCGTGTGCCTCGGCCGACTTAGGCGCCAGCCTCCGCCGCCACCCGCTCAAGGGTAGGGGACGGAGTGCGATCTACTTTGACTAGGCGCCGACCTCCGCCGCCACCCGCTCAAGGGTAGGGGATGGAGCGCGCGTGCCTCGGCCGACTTAGGCGCCGCCTCCGCGCCACCCGCTCAAGGGTAGGGGACGGAGCGCGCCTCGGCCGACTTAGGCGCCACCTCCGCGCCACCGCTCGAAGGGTAGGGGACGGAGCGCGCGTCTGCCGCCGACCAGCGCCACCTCGCGCCACCCGCTCGAAGGGTAGGAGATGGAGCGTGCGCGCCTCTTGCCGCGCAGGCGCCACCTCGGTGCCACCCGTTCGCTCAAGGATAGGGGACGGAGCGCGCACGTGTCCGCCGCAACAAGGCACCTTCCATCCTGGACCTCGGGTTCCCCAACCACAAGCTTGGGAAATTCACAGCCGCAGGGACGGAGGGGCCAAAGGACTCGCGATATGGCCGGCCTGTGAAGCCCTTCACCATGAGAGGCTCTGTCGTAGGGGTGGCCCCACCTAGGCCCAAAGCAGCTGTTAGGAGGTTATAAGAACCAGAGTAACATGTGTAATGACATAAGTGCCCCTTATGGGGAGGTACGGAAATAGGGGCATAACTGTAAAAGCATACTCCATGTAAATATATGTATCAGGATGAGGGGGAGGCTGAGGCAGAACACTCCCACCTCTCCACTACCATCTCTCTCTCTGTTTGGCCTGTAGCCACAACGTCTATCAAGATCTAGGATTTAATGGCCGTTTGGGACAGGAAATGGAGGTCGAATTATCCTGCCATGCACCCCATATTCTTCTTATTCTGGAGTATCTCTCCTAAAGGAAATTCAGATAGCACAATTATCTTTTGCTCCTGAATATAATGCCTCAACTTCCTCGAAGCCATGAGGAGGGCATAGAGAAGTTTTTGGACCTGAGGGTAGTTGTGAGACCATGTGGAGGTCACCCTATAATTGTGATGAGTAATTGACCTTTGCTTTAGAGTTTGTGTAAAGGCTGAGTTTGGTTCTTGAGGTCTGTGCAGAAGTTTGCTGGCTTTACGACCTTTGTGTTCGTGGTCGTAAGTGGTTTTACAACTTGCTCTTTACAACCATTGCTATGTGTTACGACTTGGTGGTCGTAGGCGCTGTTACGACTTGGTGGTCGTAGGCGCTGTTACGATGTTATGGTCGTAGGTGTTGTTACAACTTGGTGGTTGTAGGCGCTGTTACAACTCAGCAGTCGATTTTACGACTTGGTGGTCGACAGCAGATTTTACGATTGGTGGTCGGCAGTTGGTTTTATGACTTGATGGTTGACAAAGGCTTTTACAACTTCATGGTCGATAGTCGTAGCTTCGTCTGGCCGTGGTCGATAGTCGTAGCACTGACTGGCTGTGGTCAGTAGTCGTAGCTTCGTCTGGCCATGGTTGATAGTCGTAGCTTCGTCTGGCCGTGGTCGATAGCCGTAGCTCGGTCTGGCCGTGGTCGATAGTTGTAGCTTTGTCTAGCCATGGTCGATAGTCGTAGTTCTGTCTGGCCATGGTCGATGGTCGTAGCTATGCCTGAACGTGGTCGATGGTCGAAGCACTCTGTCTGTGTGATCGTAAGTCATAGCGACTAGGTCGCAGGATATGTGATGGTTGTAGCAGGATGTGCGATGGTCGTAAAGTATTACTGAGTGGTCGTAGACAGCTGGGAAGTCTTCTAGGGGTACGAGTACCTCATGTCCAGTGCATCCAAGTAGTCATAAGTGGTATAAGACCAGCTGGGTTGTTCTCTAAGTGCATTCTTCTTATGCAGATTGATGATTCCTGTGTTTTGTGCAGTGCTATGTGATGCTTTGCTTGTCAGGTGTGTTTGCAGGACTTTGGAGCTAGGTCATGGTGAGGTATGGAAGGATCGGGACTAGACACAGAGAGGTGTTGAGGTCCAGAACGATCAGGAGAAGCCGAAGATGACTGAGGCAGCAAGGTGGTTGCAAGCGTGGAAGGCAAGAAAGCAGGAAGCTTCCAAGAAGGTGGCAGAGGGGCATTTTGGTGATTTGCCCAAGACCTAAAAAAGGAAGTGTTGTTGTTACAGACCAAACAGAGAGATGGTAGTATGGTAGTGGAGATGTTAGGTGAGCAATGCTTGGGGCTTCCCCATGGCCTGGATGGCTCATATATATTCGCATGTGGAGTATTTTATAGTTATGTTCTTACACTCAAGTATCTCTCTTAAGGGTATTTATGTCATTATACATGTCCCATTTTGGGCTTTACAACCTTCTAACAGACCGGCTGGGCTTAGGTAGGGGGCCACCCCTACAATAAGAAGGATGTTCTATTAAAGCATTTTTGTCTTGTATGAGCTAACGGGTTGATGTAAGTGGTGTGCGTGAGAAAACCTGATGGTAGGTAGGGGGTTAACGAGTTATCCCCACTATCAAGAGGCTAAAAAAACGGGATGGAGGGCTACCCATCCATTGAGGCTCTCTGGTGTTTTTCTACCGTTCTTGCGTGTGTTCGTAGGGTTTTGTGTGTGGAGCAACTGGGCTCCTGGTCCTCCTGGACAGAGTGGCTGTAGATTCAATCCTTAGAGCAATACATCTATTCTTGATCTATCTTTTGTCCTCCTGGACAGAGTGATTGTAGACTCAATCCTTAGAGCAATACATCTATTCTTGATCTATCTTTTGAGTATTGTTGTCTGGATGGCTTTGAGTTTATTTGTTTTTGTTCCTACGCATTCTTGGCGCTTTTCTATTCTTTGATCTTTTCTTTTCTTTCTTGTTTTGAGAGAACATTCTTGTCTATGAACTGACTTGCTGTGTATTCGGGAATCATGCTCAAAGCCATCTTGGCGATTCTACTCCCATCAGCATAGTCTAATTGACGATTCACTCTCTTGTCTTCTCTTTGGTGCGTTATTGGAGACTCTGAAGAAAGATCTCTTTGTTCTTGATGAATTTTCAATTAAAGATCAGAGCAACCCCTTGGGATCTTATTCTTGCTGTATTCAAAGTTTCATAACCAGTTGATCCTTGAATCAAAAGGTATTCGCAATTTGGATCATGCGGTCGTGCACCTCTCTGTCTTCCTTTGTTACTTCTGAGAAGTTTTCGACCACATTCATTTCTTCGACCATTTTGGTCATTCGACCACTCGTTGGCTTACGACCATGTAGGTTCGACCTTGGTCTCAGCGGGTTACAACAACGTTGATTATTCGACCACTTGTTGGTATTCGATCACGTTCTCTACTTCCAACCACGTAGTCGGGTTTACAACCGCACTGTATGTTCTTGACCTTGTTGTCTGAGTTCGACCACGTTGTTGAGACTTACGACCATGTTGTAAGTTTCTTGCTCTATTCCGTCTTTCATCTCGGTGTTCCAGTGAGCTTTCAACCCTAGTCTTCATAGCTCAGTAGCTATTGGAGAAAAGGGTTAAGTGGATACTTGGAGAGATTTTGAAGGCACCATTCACTCCCCCTCTGTTGCCTGTCTGGTCCTATAGTAGCACTCCTTAGGACCGTGTAAAACTTTACTTACATAGTATACTGGCCTTTGAACGCCCTCGCACTCTGCAACCAGTGCAACACTTACTACCTGTGGCATGGCGGATAGATACACTAAAAATGTCTCACCTGTTTTTAGAGAAACTAGGAAGAAGCACTTGTAAGGTATCTATTAACATCTTCGAAAGCGTCATTGGCCTCTTTCGACCACTCGAAACCCTCATGTTTCCTCAAAAGCTTAAAGAAAGAAAGGCATTTTTCTCCTAGTCGTGCAATGAAACAATTTAAAGCCGCTATACACCTAGTGAGTTTCTAGACCTCTTTCTTCATGGTCGGAGGGCGCATCTGTTTAATGACCTTGATTTTCTCAGGATTTGCTTAGATACCTCTTGCTGAAACAAGGAATCCAAGCAGTTTTTCTGAGGAAACTCCGAACACACACTTTTTAGGATTAAGTTTCAAACAATACTTTCTCAGATTGTCGAAGGTCTCCTAGAGGTCTAAAATATGATTAAGTTGTTTGATACTTTTTACAACCACATCATCGATATAGGCTTCCAAGTTTCGGCCCATTTGACGTATGAAGGTTAATTGCATCAAATGCTCAAAAGTTGGACCAACATTTTTCAAACTGAATGCCATTTTGACATAGCAAAATACTCCAAACGAGGTGATAAATGTGTTTTTCTCTTCATCTTCTAAAGACATACTGATCTGGTGATAACCAGAGTATGCATCTAGAAAGCTTAACATTTCACAACCAGTAGTAGAATGTACCAATTAATCGATACGAGGAAGCGGAAAGTCATCTTTAGGACAAGCTTTATTTAAATCGATATAGTCTATACACATGCGCTACTTACCGTTAGACTTTTTTACCATTATAGGATTAGCCAACCACTCTGAGTAATCGACTTCTCTTATGAAGACTGCTTTTAGTAGCTTGTCTAATTCTGACTTGATAGCTTCTCGTCGATCTGGTACAAATATCCGTAATTTTTGTTTTACAGGCTTTATTTCAGGCCGTAGAGTTAGCATGTGCCCGATCACTTCCCTAGGGACCACGGGCATGTCGAATGGCTGCCACGTGAACACATCTGCGTTTACCTAGAGGAAAGCAACGAGGGCGTCTTCCTATGCAGGGTCAGAAGTAATCCCAATACAAACTATCTTCGAAGGTTCCTCTGGGCCCAGAGGGACTTCCTTGACTTCTTCATTCGGCTTTGGCACAGTTTTAGGCTTCGAGTGCTTGCTCGAAGGCTATACCTTGGTGACTTCCCGAGTTGGTAACTATCCAACCATCTCGAGGGACATACGATCGCACGTTAGTGCCATCTTCTTATCACAATGGACTATGATGACTCTCTTGGGACCTAGCAACTTGAGACATTGATATGCATAATGAACAACTATCAGCAATCGTGCCAGAGTTGATCGTCCGAGTATGGCATTATATGCTGAGTCGAAGTTGACTACCTCAAAGGAGAGTTTTTGTCTTGATGTTGCTCGGAGAACCAAACATAATAGGTAGAGAAACATGGCCAATGGGCTTGGCCAGAAAACCCGGTATGATTCCATGAAATGAATATCACATAGGCTTTGTTCCGGTACGTGAAATTTGCATCTCGTCCAGGGCACAAACAAATAAAATACTTAAAGAGCTACCACCATCAATCAACATACAATTCACTCGACAGTTGTTGATGGTGGGTTCGATCACGATCAGGAACCGACCAGGTTGAGTTGAGGGGATTGGACAATCACCCTTCTCGAAAGAGATGGTGACTTCCGATAACTTACGCAAATTGTTGACAAGGGAAGGGTCGATAGAGTTTACCTCACGCTCGACAGCCTTATACTGTCGCTTGAACTCATATGCGGATGAACCTCTATATATATGCTCGATAGTGTGCTTCGGATCCTGGAATGGCATGTCAACCACTTGACTGTCCCAAGTCCTTAATTGTTGAAGCGGGCCCTTGTCGATATAGTAATCCTCGAGTTTCCGCTGGAAAACTCGACAATTGCGAAGATCGTATCCCTCTTTCTTGTGAAGAGGGCACTATCTAGGCTTGTTTTCCTTCCTCGCGGGTGCCTTGCCTTTGCCCCGGTTGAAGTATTGTTTGGAGTTATATGGCTCCTTATCGCCCACAGCCAAGACCTCCTTTGACCATGCAGCGCGAGGCCTGTAGCTCTTGGCCTTATCTCTAAATTTCTTGGCCTTTTCCTTCCTCTTACCGCTATCACCTTGCTCCTTGGAACAGCGGCTGGCCTTCTCAATGGTTCTAGTCCATTTGATTGTTTCGACAGTAGTTGCATGCAGATCGGCCATCTCTAAGAGCTTGACAACGGTGGTTGGAGGGTTTAGGGCGATGTCCTCTGTAAATCTTTGATTGCGCACCCCCTATTTGAATGCCCTAATAACAGAAGCGCCAGAGACCTTCAGAATTCAGTTTTGAACTTGGTGTAAGTTCTCATCGCTGCCTTGGCGCATTCAATGCAAGTCATCCTCCTTCTCAGGGTGATTGTATGTACCCTGGACGTTTGCCATCAGAAGGTCACAGAGTTGCTGCCACAAGTAGATTGACTCGAAGAGCTGGTTGAGCAACCAGGATCAAGCAGATCCTTCGAGCACCGTCGGAAGGTAGTTGGCCATGATGTGCTCACCACCTCCAGAAGCCTGAACTGTAGTCGTATAAATCTGAAAGAACTCGATGAGATTCTCTGACCCGTCGAATTTATCTAGGCTCACTGGTCGAAACTGCAGTGGCCAGCACACTACTCGGAGCTTGGGCACGAATGCTCATCATTCAACAACAATCTTCTAACGTCTCCTTTATGGAAACGGGTAGTTAGCATCGCCAGGCAAACGCACTCAGCGATGCCTGATGGTGGGTGGACTGGACCTATAGTAGGTCTCATCCACTCGAGAATGATACTCGTAGTCCATCTATTGTTATAGGTTCCTTGCTCGAAGTGGTGATCAAGCATCGAGTTGCCGATCCGAAGCAATCCAGGGCAATCTCCTCCGACTGGTATTGTGATCGGGAGTGTGACATGCCCCATCACCATACCGACTACTGCGAGGCAAGTTTCATGAATGACTAGATGCGGTCATACCTTGTCGACTCTCGGAGCGACATCGGTGAGGTTGCTCAAGTCAGGCCATCATGTCGTGGAGCCTTCGTGCAATGTCTTTAATGAAATGGTCGTAGCCCGACGCTCGAGCAAGCTCTTAAGTCGGGTTCTCGAGCAAGTCATTGATCCGTTGAAGCTCTCGTGCCTCTTCAGACTACTACTGGACCCGCCCACGCAAAGCACTCTGGACAGCAAGTCGCCTTTGCCGAGAAGTCTCAGGATCATCAACCCCTGATGCAAACTGGGGATGCTTCAGAGGAGAGTGAGTATTTCTAGGATTTCTCCCATGCTCATCAGGGTACTGATCGGGCTCATCACTGGAGGTCTCATCACCATTCCCACGAGAGAAGGGAGAGTGTGATTGTCGAGGAGCATCATCAAGCCTTCCTCCGAGAGGGTGATGAGAATCTAAGGGCAGGGCAAAATCTCCTGTCTAGAATCTCCACTTCTAAGGGATGCCCCTTCATCCAAAGAATTATCAAGCAAGATTGTCTCATGGCGGGGAGTTAATCCTGCTAGGCAGGGGAAGTCTGGGTTATAACCGTCCCTAGCCTAGTCTGTTCTCTGCGAGAATGCGGACGGACATGGAGTGTGCCTGCCCATTGCCTTCGCTGGGTCGACCGGAGGGTCACCACTAGCAGTTAGCAATGTGCTCCCCAATTGGATAGTGATGTGCTCCCTGATCGGCAAAGTCTGGGGCTCTTCGAAACCGCACACGACGATGTCATGGGACTCGAACACTTGGGAACAGACCCATCATCGCGTTACGAGTCCTCATCATAATCGGGTTGACCCTTGCCGCTTGGGGGAGATAAGATCTCCATTGGGCGTACTACTGTGGGGGACTTTGATCCCTCATTAACCTTTCTGGCGGCGTCATCTCTGGGATCACCGGATGAATCTCCAGGGAGACATTTACCGTCGGAAGCAAGCATGGTCTGCTCATAGTCATAGCAGACCTCCATGTCGATACTTGCGTAGTCGGCCAAGTCAAACCAGTTCTTCTCATTCCATTCATCTGCGATGAGGGCATCAGCAAGAAAGAAGGAAGGATCTGACGACAAGGCAATTACCGGAGTCTTCAATGAAGGTCTTGGAAAAATCCCCATGGACGACACCAACTATCAATGTTTTAATATCGATCTTATGTATGATTTGTTTGGATTCGGGGATTCTCTCAATAGACCTAGAGTATGCATAAGCAGAGTAAAGACACGGGAATCTTTATCTAAGTTCAGGCCTTCTCCTGAGAGAATAATAACACTACGTCTTGTGTAATTGTTAATCACCAGAAAAAGAATTACAACAAATAATCATGCGAATGGCTAGCGCTCTCTCCCTTCTCTCTTTGACGTTAACCTTTATATAGCCAGTGAAGCGACGGCCATTGTCTCGCACTAGAAGACGCCTCAATGCTTCGGATAATAACCGCCTGATGGAAGTTACTGTCAGAGAAGTTACTCGTGGAGAACCGCCTCTCCACGAGTCCGACTACTTCATGGTGGGCTTCGATGACTTGTTCAACCTCTTCAAGCTCAACACCCTCGACTCCTCACTTTTAAGATGCTAGACATTGTAAGCATGTACAATTACGGTCTACATTCATGTAATACCAATAAATACCATAACTCCTTACTTATGTATAGACACATGATGCTAGAAGCCAAATGAAGAAAATAATTGATCGGTTTTCTTGACCCACACTTGATCTCTGAGTAATGCATCAACAAAAATGCATCCTACATTGAGGATTATATAACAATGGAACTGCTTGCTCATAATGACAAGGAGCATATATTTTGTAGGACCGAAAAAGCAACAGAGGGGGGGTGAATGGTGCCTTCAAACTGCCCCTAGTATTCTCACAATCTTTTCTCCGATAGCTACAGAAGCTATGAAGAAAGAGATCAGTCACACACTGGAGACAGACAAGAAAAACAGAACCAAAGAAACCAAGTAAACAGATGCTGCTGAAAATACACTCTTCAGATGCTCAGCCAAAGATCCGAGAGGTTGAAGCTTCACAGCATGGTCGACTCCCTGCTGTGGTCGAAGCAACCAGATGCAATTTTAGAGCAGTCGAAATCCACCAAGTGAAACAGACCGACAACTGAAGAGATACAGTCCCTTTCCCAAAAAAAAAGCAGCAACGCAGAATGAGGCATTTCGACTGCAAGAACTAGAACTTGTGAAACATTTGAATCTCTGGTCGAAAGATCAAGAAACTCAAACCGCAGGAGGAAGACGACTTCAGGTCGAGAAATCACAACACTAAACAAAATTCTTCACTGTGGTCGAAGCGAATGAGACAGTCGAACTCAAAATAGAGGACATGCCACGACCACATCCGACCGCTTACGACCGCATCCGAGCAAGTCTGACTGCGTTCGACAACGATACGACCACTTCCGTCTGGTGTCGACTACGGCCGACTGAGAGAAACCGCGCTCCGACCACTTCCACCTGCGTCAGACCAAGTCCGAGCACGACCCAACCATGTACGACCGTCACACAACGTGGTCGAAGGACTCCGACTTCTCAACCTGGTCATAGTCGAGGCCTGCCGACTATCGACCGTAGCGATCGAAGCTTCGACTTCCGACCGCAGCTCTCGATAACGTGGTCGGAGCGGCTTTCGACCACGGCCAAGGTGGTCGTAATCCCTTTCGACCACGACCAACGTGGTCGTAGCGGCTTTCGACCATGGCCAAAGTGATCGTAGACAACCTGGTTGACTTTCGATTACTCCCAAAGTGGTCGTAAACAGTACACAAGCACCCGACCATGACCAACGTGGTCGTAAATCTTTCCGACCATGGTCAAAATGCACTAAAGTGGTCGTAATCACTCCGATTGACTTCCGACCACGGCAAAAACCGGTCGTAACAGCTCCTAGTGCTTTCCGACCACAGTCAGAGAGCTACGACAATGGTCAAAACCGGTCGTACGCCCTCTTGAAGACCTACGACCACAGCAAAAGAGCTACGACTTTGCAGAAAACACTCAAATCAAACTCAAACTTTCAAAAACAGCCGTCAATCACTCATCACAAACATGGAGCATGTCCACATGGTCCCTCATATTTGTACCTCACAACCAATGGTAAGTGCTTCACTCATAGCTATACTCATTGATTTGTATTTCATATGCAACACGAACTTAGTTTTAAGGTCAACTATGGCAGCATACATGTACAGGTGGCATTGGATTCTAATTGTCATTGTACCAAAGTGGAACAATGTAATATACCTTGATTCCCTAATCAAGAGCAAGCACAACTTCAACGCTTGAGCAACAATTAATTGACAGGTAAACTCATTTCATCCATAAAATAACTCTATATACCCTTCATTTGTAATGACTGAGGCTAACTTTTTTGAATCACGTTGGTCGTTCGTTGCGTATATTGCCAAAGGAGGGCGACACGTGGAAGGGAACACCACACTGCGACATGTGACACAATTTTCGGTACTCGCTAATACATAATAATCCTATATCACACTTTGTAATCAATGATGCCTCTCAAGCTAAACAAACTTATGTGTGTAATTCTATTTTTGTAGTACCACCAGCAACTATAGGGCAACATATGTGGATTCTATATTTGCCGCCATATACAAGAATTATGGGTGGTAGGCCCAAGGATCCAGAGGTTTGTTAATATCACAATAGTTATTTCCTACTTATCAATTAATATATATATAAGAGCTTACGTATATATATAAGTCCTTTTTTATATATATATATATATATATATATATATATATATATATATATATATATATATATATATATATATATATATATATATATATATATAAAATTACATAAGGCACCATGGTGCCTAGGCACCAACATCCGATACACGTGTATGATTGATAATTTTTTGAGTTTGGGTATGAAAATGTTTTATACTCTTGATATATTTATGGTAAGTAAGTTTTGAACTCAATTCAAACTAGTTTGAACTACTTTTGAGTTCAATGCAACTACTGATGAGTATATACCATAAAAATAGTTCAAACTAATTAAACTGAAGTTGAATTTAAATTTTTCGAGTTTGACATCTCAAATATACTTTTTATGGGTATATGAAGATACCCACATCAAACGTTATAATCTCAAGCAAATCAACGGGTATTGATATTGGTGCCTAGACACCTTGGTGCATGAAACACTCGCCCTATATATATATATATATATATATATATATATATATATATATATATATATAAGTGCTTATGACTTTACTCTTTCTAGCGATAGGGCATCAACATCCCTTTAAGTTGTACAGTTCAAATGAATGAACTCTTCAAAATTCGAGGACAGCTTGCTACCTTCTTAATGACAGAGGTCATTGACCCAAAAGGAGAGTTTCACACGCTCGAGGCTGAATAAAATTTTTAGTGATAAACAATGTTTTCTTACTGTATCTGTAAACATATTTTGAAAATATTATGACAATTCATCTATAATCAATCTATAAATTTGTTTATCTATGATATATATGTGTATCTGTGATATATCTATGTATTTATGTATTTGCTTGCATCTATTATCTGCATATTGTTTTCAGAGGGCATGGTTAGTATTTCCTGAGACGAGCTATAAAATAGAAAATTTTCTACATATAGAGCGAATTATCACAGACAATTTTGTGGTATAAACAATCTATGAACACCTACTATCACAGAACCGTCTGTGATATGTAGCCTGTGATAGACAGTTGGTAAACAAAACCATGTGTGATGTCCGATATATCATAGACGGTTTCGTGGTCTTAGCCGTATATGATAGTTGATCTTTACATATGGTTCTTTATACGAACCGTTCGTGGTGTGACTTATGACAGACGGCTCAAAATCGTCTACACAATAAATTAGATAGTTCAAAAACTGACTGTGATGACCCTCTAGACAAGAATAAAAAGTTTTACGAACAAGTCACGTACTTGTTAATCAATACGAAAAATATTTATTCAAAAGGCAAAATAACATATTATTTAAAAGATCATAAATATAAAAATAATATAATTATCTTTGTGATCATCTCTAAGCATATCAGTAACATCGCATCCATACTAGTAGTGCATATACTTGGTCAGCGCCTTAGAACGTGCATGATCCTTGGGGAGCATCTGCCTCAACGACCTAGCTAGAGCCAAAAGTTTGTGTAGTATTAGTCCACCAACGTGCATACATTTTTAGTGACACAAAAACGATACATATCGTTAGATGATCGTCGTGATCTTGTAGTTAATTATTAACAATACGTTGTAAAAGAAATTATCTGTGTCTTTTGAAAGATCAAAAGAAATTGCCTGTCAAAGAGCAATTTTAGGATCGAGACCGTGCATACTAAGTCAGATCGGGCCTTACATGTTTTCAGCGGAAGGAGTATATTATATTATTCAAGTGCTTAATTCTATCTAAATTCGACCTGATTCCGCGCGTGCACCTCGTGCATAGAGAACTAGAAATGACCTTATCTCTTTTTTGTCTCGTAGCACTAGCGTCGTGATATATTAATTACATATGGAACTGATTAAGGTGGCTTCTACTTAATATACAATTATGGTAGACAAAATGCATGATACGCTAAATCAAGAAACAGAATAAGCAGTTTATAGCTTCCACTAAAACTATTCTTGTAGAAAATTCTAGACTTTATAGCTTATGGCAAGTTGTAGAGTTTTTTTTTAAGACAAACCTTTTTTTTTTTTTTTTTGCTGCTTGCTTTGGTCAAAATTTGTGCAGGCCAAACAAGAAGCAAGTTATGGTAGTATACTAGACAGTTCAATTGGTCAACAAGAGCGTAAATGATACAGTAATAGGCATGTTAGCATGGTTAGGATTTTTGTAGAATGTATGCTTTCTATGATGAGAAAAGCAAGTAATATTACAGTAGTAGAAAAATCAATTTGGTCATCAAGAGCAAAACTAATAGTTTAGAAAGCATGTTACCTTATTGTGGAAAGCAAATTGTGATGCTTCTAAAAGCAATATACAAGAATAATCACACTTGCATCAACAAGAAGCAAGTTACGATAGCATATTAGCTAGGCGGTTTAATTTAGTCAATTAGAGCAAAACTAATATGGTAATAGGCATATTAGCACGGTCAGGATTTTTCTGAAATAATTACGCGTATGCTTGGTCGAATGGGGAAGCAAGTTATGCCATAGTGATAGTGATAGGCAAACTAATTTGGTTAAGAGCAAAAACAATACAGGTTAGGAAACGTATTACATCATTTATAAAAAAACAAATTAAAATTCATCGAAAAGCAATATGAGTCAAATGACACTTGCAACAAATGGTATAACAACGGGAGTACTTCTACTGGGCGTGCAGAAATATCATGTAGTATGTCATGTCGTGAAAATAACGAGCTGACTCTCCTCCTGTCACTTTGTTTGGAAGAGGCACCGACCATGGTGAAAGATCAAAGAGGCCGACTAGAGGGCGTGAATAGGCGGATTAAAAAAAATTTCTTTTAAATTCAATCTAATCTTATTTGGCTAAAACTAAGTTTATAATGCAGAAACTTAACTCAAATTGGTTTAGCACAAATAACGCCTAAAACAATTATGTTTACCTAAGTGCACCAACAATTCTAAGGCTATATCAAAATTTGCAATTTTAGGATGACAAGCAATTAATTTAATTCTGTGAATGTAAATTGAGCACAAGAAAACAAACCATAATAGACACAGTTCATTTTTATCGTGGTATTTGGAGACTTACCGGTCTTCTCTAATCCACGTTGAGATAAGCTCAATCGAATTGAACCGGTTCTACGAATTAAGCCTTCCACCTCAAATCCACTAGTGGTATCTCTTTTCCACCTCAAACACATTTACAAATATAAGCCTCATACCTTAAGGAGTAGAAAACATAAACTTCAAATACTTGCAAAATGCATTTGCAATGTATATTCCTATATTGCAAGGATTCAACACATGAACTTAAAATATTTGTAAATACATTCGCAAATATAATCATGTTGCTATGGAGAGGTAGAGCAAGTGAGATTGAGGTATCGACGCATGATGATATTTAAGCTATTAGACATGACCCCTCTTAATAGTACAACAATCTATACTAGCAATCCGGTTTTCCAACTAAACACTAAGACCAGTAAAAAAAACTAGGAACACATCCTTAGTCCTATTTAGTCATACATTTGCCTTGAACAACCTTTTGAAGCTTGATGACGCATATATTCACTTTAAATCCAAGTCGTTCACTTGACTTGATGATCAACTCATGATCATTTTCTCTTATACATACATTAACTCATGATGCATCCTCTTCTTGATGGCGTTCAACATATGAAGCCGTCTTGCATCCTACATCTTGACTTGATAATCTTCAACATATGAAGTCATCTCAAATCATCATTATTTGTGGAACCCAACTTATGAAAAATGTTACTCCATAACTCAATTGTCATTAATGAACAAAATATTACCATTAACTCATAATAGAGGGACTAGATTCTATAATCTTCTTTTTTTGATAATTCATGATAATCTCAATAAATAATGAAATTAAGATTGATTTGCGAGTAATCTCATATATGAGTCCGTAGCTGAGTCCATAGTCTTAGTTGTGTCGATCCGTACCATATAAGACGCGTATACAAGTCAGAATCCGAGTAGAAAGCCTAGTCGGCTGTAGAGTACAAATACTGGATGTATAAACAGCCTTTATAAAGCTAAGCAGGGTCCTCTAACCAAACAAGGAAAAAGAGCAAGAGAAATAAGAGAAGAAAGCATTGCCTGCAGCAGCGTCAAGAGTTACGATAAAAAAAAAATCTCTCGTGTGCTCTTGTTGAGTCCTTGCGTTCTTTCGTGCATGCTCTTCGTCAAGATCCATAGGACTGACAGTGCTCTCGTGTGCTCGACTGACTCACGCCCCCACTGTAGGAGGAGGAGGATGGTGAGGGCGAGCACGAGCATGAGCACATGGAGAGGAGCCGGTCGTCGGTGTCAGCGGAGGCGGAGCTGCCGTGGCTGCCCATGAGGATGCACAAAGTCAGTGTTTGCGCGCTTCGAGGCTGAGGAGGATGGCAGAGCAAGGGCATTTTGGTACTTTACAAAATCCCAGTAGTCCCAACTTTAACAGAAGCGACATGGATAGGAGATCAGTGCGCCCTGTGCTACTAGTTGGAAGCAGGCTTTGTTGGTGATAGTATTGGGCTGAGACTTTGTGGTAGCCATGAAATTTTTTCTTATTCACATACGCCTTCAAACTTCACATAATCGCAAACCGAGCCCCCTAACGTTCACTCGCACAACCAGCCACACATGCAACTGAACCAAACCACGCAACCCATACAAATTTGACCACACAGTAATACTGGTACAAATACAACCAGAAATCACATATGCAATCTTCCCGTGGATACACGCTTTTACGAGAAACGAGATGAACACTGGAAAAAATACAAGAAACACTAGTTTAGCAAAACCGAACTCAGCTGGGTCTCATTTTCTTTCTATTCAACTCGACTCATTAACAGACTGATTATAAAGATATAAATAGACACTCTGCGATCCGATTTTACCGGGCACAACTCCACGACTTGCGCACATCGCGCAGTACCCGAAAGACTCGCTCAACTTATTGACTCAGTCGTTACTCAGATGTCCAGCCTCGACCACGGCTTTTCAACTACGCTACTTCGACCACGACTTCCGAGTACTCTTTCGAGTATGATCGAATCACTTGGAAGTATAGTACGCACGAGTGCTACAGTTCACATACCTACCACAGTAACTACCGACTGCCATTGTACCAACGACTGCTACAGTACCCACGATGGCTACAATACCCTCGACTACTATAATGCTCTCGACTGCTACAGTACTCTCTACGATCACGTACAATTTGACTCCTACGACCACTTACAAATTATCAAATTAATTCTAACATTCTCTCCCCCCTTAATCTTGATATTTTGGCTCACAAGACGAAGTTTAATCTCCTGACACGTCTCGAAAGAGTTTTGCCTTCTTCTTGTTGACCATGCCACCGATGACACAACTTGCTAACATATTTCAAATCTTCACCGCCGGTGACACACCTCGCCAATGACTTTGACCTCTGACTCAGCTCCAATTGTCTTTCGCCGGTGACACAACTTGATGACGACAGAGACTCTCATTGGAGCATACACACATCAGAACTTGGAGACAACTACAAGAACTCACACAACTCAAAATGCAATCGTGCACTCATACTCGAACGGACTCAACTACATGCAGAAAGGGAAAAAATGATGAAGACATCTTGTTGGTTTTAAAGCAATGTTGGCTCATCATCCGCATTCGTTGCAGTAAAAAGAGTCACTACCTTCTTCAGCTCATGGCATTCATTTGCAAAATGCTCGTACTCTTAGTAGTTGTAGCAGCGCACCTTCGTCTTGTCAAAACCGTTACTCTTCTTGGATCGGGCCTCCCGCTCATCCTTTGTCAATAGCAGGTGCTAACCCCCTGCTCCTACACCATAAGATACCCACCGTTCCTCATGCGTCTTCAAGCAGCTAATCAACTCTTCGATCATCATTGCCTTGAGGTCACCAAACTGCTCTATTGGGGAGACTACAAGTAAAAACTTGGCGGGGACTGCATGAAGAAATTTTCTTACCTCGTAGTTCTCCTCTATCTTGTCGCTGTGCCCTCAAATTTTGTTGATGATTGTTGTCAACCAGATGGCGAAGTCATCGATCGACTCTGATTCTGTCATGCGCAGCACCTCGAACTGTGACTTGACGGTCTGCACCTTGGCTTTCCTCACGCGCTCGGCTCCCACATGCATGGTCTTCAACGCCTCCCATGTGGTTTTAGCCGTCTCTTTTTTAGCCAGCAGGAAGAGTGTCTTCAGGGACACCTTGATAGATGGCCACCAATGCCATTTGGTCCTTGCACGTGTCGGCATTATCGGGCTCGATGGCATCACATACGCCTTGGGCTCTCATGTGCACCTTCATTTTCATCACCCACGTCGCGTGGTTACTCCTCGTGAGCACGGGGTAGTGAAAGCGACACCGTGGAACTCTCCTTCGTCGATGCACTCACCGGTGCTGACGCCGCCGCATCAACGATCTCCATACTTCTCAGCTTGATTTTGGGCATAAACCAAGCTCTAATACTAAATGTTAGAGATGCACCCAGGAATCACACACTCAATCTTCCCGTGAACACACGCTTTCACAAGGAATGAGATAACACTAGAAGAAAATACAATAAACACTTGTTTGGCGAGACCGAACTCAGTTGGGTCTCATTTTCTTTCTATTCAACTCGACTCAGTAACAGATTGATTACAAAGATATAAATATATATTATGTGATCTGGTTTACCAGCCACAACTCCACGACTTACACATATCATGCATTACCCGAAAAACTTGCTCAACTTATTGACTCAGCCATTATTCGGACACCCAACCTCGACTACGGCTTCTCGACTACGTTACTTTGACCACAGCTTTCGAGTACTCTTTTGAGCACGGCCAAATCACTCAGTAGCTACAGTGCCCACGACTGCTACAGTACCCTCGAGTGCTACAGTACCATGACTGCTGCAGTGCCCTCGAGTACTATAGTGCTTGTGACTTACAGTACTCTTATGCCTACTTACAATTTGACTCTTATGACCACAAAGAACGCTAACCCGTACCAGTGTAACATCATACACCACCTCGCTGCTCACGAGCGTCACGACTCGATGCTACTATACTCTGCTGCGGCGGCCCTGGTCAGCGACGTGAACGTGACCTCCGGTTCCACCGGCATCTCCTTCACGTCGGCGGCGAAAGTGTCGTACCGCCGGAACAGCTCCGCCACCATCAGCCGCCCCACCGCCACCACCATGTCCTTCCCGGGGCACTGCTTGTTCCCCTCTGCCGGCTCGCTGGTCTCCGGCCCGTTCGACCACAGCACGTGCTCTAGGAGCCCCCGCCGCCGCGCGTCATCCCCGCCGGTGACGACGAACCGGTCCGGGACGAACTCCCCGCCGCGCTCAAACGCGCGCTCGTCGCGCGTCGCCAGAGGCTGGTACCCGAACACCATCTCGCCCTTGCACACCTTGTACGCCGCCTCGTGGCTCTCGACAACGAGGTCCCGGCGAGCGCGGCCGTACTGGAACTCCACCGGCGGGTTCATGCGCAGCGCCTCCCACACCACCGACTTCACCATCGGCATCTTTTCCACGGCGGAGACCGTGATCTCGGCACCGGCTGGGACTGCGGCGCGGACCTCGTCGGTGAGCCTGGCGTGCAGCGCCGGGCCGGCGCGGGCGAGCCACTTGATGAGGTGCGGCAGGAAGATCTTGAAGCCGCCGTAGGCGTTGAAGATGGCGACGAAGACGAGGTTGTGGAGGAGCTCGTCGCGCGGGATGCCTGGGCAGGCCTTCTCGGCGTCGTCGAGGACGCCGGCGGCGGCTGCGGCGAAGTAAACGGTGAGCGCAGCGTAGTCGCGGCGCACCAGGAACGGCGGTAGGCGGAAGGTGTGGAGGAGGAGGTCCTCGAGCGGCCATGGCTTGATGACCTTGCTCGCGAGCGGGTGCAGCTGCAAGGCGAGCCACTTCACGGCCTTCGTCACGGCGCCGTCGCCCATGGCCTTGGTTGGCGGCGAGCCGCCGAACAGAGCGGCGCAGGTGAAGTCAAACATGTGGCGCATGTTAAGGTCGTTGAACTGGACGGAGCCGGAGGCGCCGTTGAGGACGGCCTCGGCGGCATCGAACACGGCGGCGAAGGCTTTGCTGAAGGCTGGCGCGACGTGGTGCATCCGCGCGGCGGCGAGGCGGAGCACGACGCGCTTGAGCGCGGCGTGGCGGGGGTCGGCGGCGTCGAGGAAGGCCAGCGGGCGGTGGCCGCCGAAGAGCGCGAGCGACGGCATGTAGGTTCCGTCGAGCGTGCCGGCCTTGTCGACGCTGGAGTCGTCGAGGAGGACACGGAAACTACGCGCGTCGAGTGTTATCTCTAATCTTGTTTTGCTGTTGTCAAGTCAGAGTGTTTCTTCAGTCAGTCAGAATAAAACAAAGTCTGCACTGGTTTCAGTCTATCGCTGGTTTCAACTTGTCTCCAGATTGGCTGCGTCAAGCCTGCATTCTATTGCCAGCCGAATGAGCCCAGGACTGCAGTTCGGTTAGTTTCTTTTTGTATTCGCTTTCTGTCATATTTGTGTAGTCAATCTGTGATCCGGGGTATTAGGATCGTGGACCAACGTAGTGGTTAAGTTGTTGCAAAACTTTCGGGTGTTAGTTAGCTCTCTAAGCGTTGAGTTGAGTTTGTATTCTGTTTTTCAGCCTGGGCACTGTAGCACGTCCAGAGACATTAAGAATTCAGAAAACTGGGTTGTGTGCTTCGCCGATACTCTGTATCTTTTCTTGTGTGCGTCCACATTCCATTTCTCTGCAGATTTGGGCATTCTGATCCAACATTTGGTATCAGAGCGAGGACCGGTGAAGGAGAAGAGCCGGTGAATGCCCAAGTATATGCCGGCGACCACCATGGCAAGCTCCGGGAAAGAAAGCTCAGGCGGGCTGTCATACCCCGTGCTGACCCGATCTAATTTCTCGGCGTGGTCCATCAAGATGCAGGCGGTGATGGAGGCGCATGATCTCTGGGACGCGGTAGTTCCCGAAGATCCGAAGGAGCCGGTCGACGCCAAGAAAAACAAGAGAGTCAAGAGCAGCAGCTTCCAGACATGAATGTTACCTCTGAGAATGCAGAAAATCATAATTTGGGTGGAAATAATGAGGTAGATAGCAGCAATGGTGATGGCAGTCCAATGCAGTTCAGCAGCCCGTCTCCAACACAACTGAATTCATCACAGAGCAGTTCAGATGTTTCAGCAGCGCCAAGTGGATCATCAAGTGAAGGACCTCATCGTTTTCGATCACTACAAGAGGTATATGATGTAACTAATCCAATTGAGCTGCAGTCTGAACAATTGGAATTTTGCATGCTGACAGCAGAAGAACCTGCTAATTTTGAGGAGGCAGTGAAGGAAAATGTTGGAGGCAAGCTATGGAAGATGAATTAAAGTCCATTGAAGACAATGAAACTTGGAAGCTTGTGGAGCAACCAGGGAATCAAAAGCCCATAGGTTTGAAGTGGGTTTTAAAGTAAAAGGACCCTCGGTGCAATTGTCAAGTACAAAGCACGCTTGGTTGCGAAGGGGTATGTTCAGCGTCATGGAGTGGACTTTGATGAGGTTTTTGCGCCGGTTGCAAGAATGGAGACCGTGAGAATGCTTGTGAGCTTGGCAGCACAGCAAGGTTGGGAAGTCCATCATATGGACGTGAAGACGGCATTCTTGAATGGTGAACTCACTGAAGAAGTATATGTATCACAACCCCCTGGTTTTGAGATGCAAGGCCAAGAGCATAAGGTGTTGAAGCTGAAGAAGGCATTATATGGGCTTCGTCAAGCGCCGAGAGCTTGGAACATCAAATTGGATTCGAGTTTGACAACACTCGGATTCGAGCGTAGTCCATTGGAGCATGCGGTGTACAAAAAGGTAAAAGAATCTTCAGTTTTGATAGTTGGAGTATATGTGGATGATTTGATTATCACGGGCTCAAGTAATGTTGAAATTACCAAGTTTAAGAATCAAATGCAGCAGCTATTTAGCATGAGTGACCTTGGTTTGCTTAGTTATTATTTGGGTATCCAAGTTAAGCAAACGGGAGAAGGGATCACATTGTGTCAATCAACATATGCAAAGAAGGTGTTGAGAGAAGTAGGATGGAAGGGTGTAACCCTTGTGTCACACCCATGGAAGAGAGACTCAAGTTGAGCAAAGAGAGCAAGAGTCCTCCTGTTGATCCAACTTTGTATAGAAGCATTGTTGGAAGTTTGAGGTATTTGGTTAATACCCGCCCTGATATTGCATACTCAGTTGGGATTGTTAGTCGGTTTATGGAGAGTCCGACAATTGAGCACATGACTGCTGTGAAGAGGATTCTGAGATACATAAGTGGAACACTTGATTTTGGGTGTTTCTATGGAAGAAAAAACAGCAACAACATAGAGTTAATTGGGTATAGCGACAGTGATCTAGCGGGAGATGTTGATGACCAAGAAGTACCACCGGGCTGTGTTTTATCTCGGGACAAATCTGATTGCTTGGCTCTCACAGAAGCAAAAGTGGTTGCTTTGTCGCCATGCGAAGCCGAGTATATTGCAGCAACAACCTCAGCTTGTCAAGGCATATGGATGGCACGGTTGTTGAGTGACTTGCTAGGTCAGGAGCAAAGGAAGTTTAAGCTATTGGTTGATAACAAGTCGGCTATCTCAGCAAGAATCCGTGCACCACGACAGGAGTAAACACATTGATACTCGCTACCATTTCATTCGTGAGTGTGTAGAGAGTGAGAAGATTGAAGTTGAACATGTCAGAACGGAGGAGCAACTAGCTGACATTTTGACAAAGTCATTAGGCCGTGTCAAATTTGTTGAAATGAGGGAGAAGATTGGCATGGTGGATACAGAAAAAGGGAAACAAGATTAGGGGGGGGGGAATGTTATCTCTAATCTTGTTTTGCTGTTGTCAAGTCAGAGTGTTTCTTCAGTCAGTCAGAATAAAACAAAGTCTGCACTGGTTTCAGTCTATCGCTGGTTTCAACTTGTCTCCAGATTGGCTGCGTCAAGCCTGCATTCTATTGCCAGCCGAATGAGCCCAGGACTGCAGTTCGGTTAGTTTCTTTTTGTATTCGCTTTCTGTCATATTTGTGTAGTCAATCTGTGATCCGGGGTATTAGGATCGTGGACCAACGTAGTGGTTAAGTTGTTGCAAAACTTTCGGGTGTTAGTTAGCTCTCTAAGCGTTGAGTTGAGTTTGTATTCTGTTTTTTCAGCCTGGGCACTGTAGCACGTCCAGAGACATTAAGAATTCAGAAAACTGGGTTGTGTGCTTCGCCGATACTCTGTATCTTTTCTTGTGTGCGTCCACATTCCATTTCTCTGCAGATTTGGGCATTCTGATCCAACATCGAGGACGGCGACGACGCGGGAGTCGCCGGAGAGGAATGGGCCGGGGGGCATGTTGACTCGCAGCACGGTGGCGCCGCCGTGGCGGGCGATGCGGGAGCGGAAGTACTCCTCCGCGCCCTGGAAGTAGAAGTAGTCGAGGCGGTCGCGCAGCGGCGAGAAGAACGGCAAGCCGTAGCCACCCGGTATCTCCCGGATCGGGAGGCTCGACGGCGACAGCTTCTGCTGATCCCCGGTGGCGGTGGCGTTGCCGGAGTTCTCTCGCCTCGACATCTGGCCGGACCGGAAGAGGCGCAAGGTAGTAGCGCGACCGTAGTTCGTTACTACTCCGTTGGTCTTGTGGTGAGCTGTGAGCCGTTCTTCTACGAAGGGGTATTTATAGGTGGCTGGCTGCACGTGAAACACAAAACAAGCTGTAGTAGAACTTACTCGAGAGGATGGATTATTGGATTTAATGTCTTTTCCTAATGCTCTCATTATCATTGTGACATTGTGTGCGTAAAAAATTCAAGGGCACTGCAACTGGTCGTCTGGTCCTAACATTGTTCTGACTTTTTGAAATCGTGGGGATTTTTTTTTGCGGTTTTCATTTTGTAAAGAGAGTGACCATATTAGGTGCATGTGTATATAAATTATGCACATTACATACATTTCTCCTACCATGCGCTAATTATCCTATCACTAATTATCCTATAAGTGTGAGTGGCATGAGTGAAAAAGAACTAAATTACACTTTGCATCAAATAAATTGTTACTTATTTTACTCTGTGTCGATATTTTAATATCGATCTTACGTATGATTTATTTGAATTCGGGGATTCTCTCAATAGATTTAGAGTATGCAAAAGCAGAGTAAAGACATGAGAATCTTTATCTAGGTTCAATGCACAAGCAGAGTAAAGACATGAGAATCTTTATCTAGGTTCATGCCTTCTCCTGAGAGAATAATAATCCTACGTTCTGTGTAATTGCTAATCACCATAAAAAGAATTACAACAGAGAATTATGTGAATGGCTAGCCCTCTCTCCATTCTCTCTTTGATGTTAACCTTTATATAGCCAGTGAAGCGACGCCGGTTATCTAGCGCTAGAAGACACCTCAACGCTTCGGATGATAACTGTCTGACGGAAATTACTGTTAGAAAGATATAAAAGGCCATTCACCGTGTAGCGGTTGTTGTCAAAGAGAGATCATACGCGGTTAGTAGATAAACGTATGTTCTAACTACCTTGTTAGATGAACTGACAATGTAATTCATCGTCGTAGACATGTTAGTTGGAGATAGATTTGTCATAGGAATTCCCACGACTAAAAAGTAGTCGTAGTAAGACTTACAACTGCGTGGTCTTAGAAGAACTTACGACTAGAGAAGTAGTCGCAGTAGGACTTACGACTATTTGGTCATAGAAGGACTTACGATTAAAAGGGTAGTCACAGTAAGACTTATGACTATATGGTCATAAAAGAGCTTATGACTATATAGTTGTAGAAGAGTTTACTGACCATCCTGACATATTTATCTTTTATCGATAAAAGATATATTTATGGAATATAATAATATAATAATTTAAGGATTATCCTATCTTCATCACTCTGCATCAGGCTTATACCAAAGTTTCACTTTGCACTGGCACAAAATAAGATTAGTTGCAGTTTGTACTAGCCAACCCGGTTTGGGTCCTAACCGGCTCAAAGTAGAAGAGAGAACTGAAGTTAGCAACAGTGCATGGCACGTGCTCTCTGGTGCATGCATGCATTTTTTTTCATTGGGAATATGGCTTTTCTTTGGGGACATGGGGAAGGGATAAAGCGCAATCGAAATGAATGCTTCATCAGCAACCAAAACCAATCGCTTCTCCGCGCACCTCGTCCAAACCAATCGAAATGAAATGCATGCTGAAATCTTGATCCGGCAGTGTCCAAACCAATCGCTTCTCCGCGCACCTCATCGGGAAATTTAACTTTTTGTCACTCTTAACATTACCATCTACTCAAATACCATCCTCTACATTGCAATTAATATTTTGCCACTCTCCAGCCTACGTGGCGCCTAGTCACCACCATGTCACGCCCGCGCCGCCGCGCGCGCTCTCGCGCCCGCGCAGCGCGCGCGTGCCTCCCGCGCGCGCGGAGGCTGCGGCAGCGCGGGAGGCGCAGGAGGCGGTGGCGCGAGGCGGCGGCGGCGCGCGGGAGGCGCGGGCGTGACATGGCGGTGACTAGGTGTCACGCAGGCTGGAGAGTGGCAAAATATTAATTGCAACATAGAGGATGATATTTGAGTAGGTGGCAATGTTAAGAGTGGCAAAAAGTTAATTTCCCCACCTCGTCCTACACAATCGAACGTACGGCACGTCGAGCGTGCCATCGTTGTCCACGCTCGCCGGCCGGCATCTAACACGGTCTGATCGACCTCCGCATGCGTACCTCACGGGGTCGCGGGGCGATTCGATCCAGGCTGGCCGTGAACTACGTACGTGTCCGGCCGGATACACGCACGTCAGTTAGAACCCAAATGTTAGACTATACAGGCATGCGACATTGAAGATTTGGGGCACATGCAATCACAGACGAGCTCAGGCGCCATTCCGGCATCCGATCACATTCACAGCCAATCACCTTCCGTTGCAAGTGTTGATATCATATCGTTCTTGCCTTAGTTGGTAACGTTACTTTTCGCATGAATCCTAACCATCTTTGGTTAGTCAGCATCACTAGTATAAATATGGGTTTTAACAATGATCAGAAATCAACACAAAAGATTAGTTTTTTATCATAAAAATATTTTATAACAAAAACAAGACGTCACGGCCATCGTCACAAAAAGTACGTCATAGATTATGTCTAGTAATGCAACGAGGTATTTTTATCATAAACTCAATAACAGAAAAATATTATTGTCACGGAATGTAACAATTAGTGATGTTTATAATCGTCATACATTGTTTGATAAACGTTATGTAAACACGCCATTTAATTTTATCATAGATTTATAGGCCTGAACCTCAGAAAGCATGTTTCATGACGTTTTTTCACCGTGACATCCATAAAATCCATCTAGATTCCATCCTAGCTCTTCTCTCACTCGGGTTTGCTTAACTTCAAAGTTCTTTTAAGGCCTAATGCGATGTGCTTTTTTCTTTCATTTGATTGAACAATTCACTTTTAGCCTTTTGTACTCTTTGCTTCTCCAAGCTAATTTTCAAACCAAGCCTCATCTCCACCTCGTGCAAAAATAGAAAATGGCCCAAATTACTCAAGCATCAATTCTCGGCTGTTTATTTTCCATTTATTCTACCGTTTTCTTTTATTTAGCAGTTTTGAAATTTCATGACCAAAAACCGTCGTTCCCAAATTCTTTGATTACTCGTCGATTTTCCACCACCCAAGTCTACAAATTGGGTTCCCGTAACTATGTTGCTTCCCTTTCACACTTTTGCAAACTTTCTAGAGCTTTCAAACACCATCTTCCCAAGCATTGTCCATCACCCAACCATGCCATCTTTCGCTCTAATTAGTTTTTTCGATACTTGTTCACATCATTTCGTGTTCTAGCCTCTAAGCAATTCATCTACCAAGTTAATGGGAATCGAGATTTTTTCAAAACCAACCGTTTTTGCTTTTTGTCATCACTAGTGAACCGTTCTTTGATTCTTTGCAATTACACCATCACTACCACATCCTCTACATTTTTCATGCTTCGAATTGACCAATGCATCGCCGTAGAACTCTGACACTGTCACCCCATTGTTCACCGCCATGCACTATCGCCCCGTTTTTCCAGCCATCCTTCAGCCGTGCTTCCTTGTGTCCTCCGCGTTCCCTGGCATGCCCATCCCTCTAAGCAATGGGAGTCGAGGCCATGCCCATGCTCCCATGTTTCCTCGGCATTCCCTACCCATGCCTATATCTCTAAACAATAATAATTCATCATAGAAAAGTAAAATGATACATAACAAAAAATGCATCACAAAAAACAATTTGTCACAAAAACACCTTGGCATACAGTCACCCTTCTGACCTGACAATCTGTGATGATATGTAACTGCATTTTGTGATGAAAATTTTCAAATCATCACAAAGTTTTAGTGCAAAACGCCCCACTTTCAACGGTGACAAATTTGAGGGCTTGATGGATGACTCGAAGAAACCTTTATTCCCAACTGCAAGCCGCAATATACAAGATTATCATCCATTCTTGAACTGCTGAAATTGAAGGCAAGCAGTGGTTGGTCTGACAACAGTTTCACGGCGTTGTTAGGTCTTCTAGCTAACATCCTTCTAGAGGGAAATGTATTGCCGAGAACCACTTACCAAGCCAAGAAGGTTTTTTGTCCATTGGAAATGAAAATACAAAGAATACATGCATGTCCGAATGATTGCATCCACTACCGTAAAGAGTATGCACACTTACATGTTTGTCCGGTGTGCAAAGCATCTCAATACAAGCACAAAAATGACTCCGATGACAGCGACGACATTGAGGTGAAGCAAGGACCTTTTGCTATGATGTTGTGGTATCTGCCTGTAATTCCTGATTTGAATCGTTTATTTGCAAACCAAAACGATGCAAGATTGTTGTGTTGGCACTCAGAGAAGTGTAGGAAAGACGGAATGATATGCAACACTGTTGATTCTACTCAGTGGAGGAACATCGATAGGATATTTGTAGACTTCGATGCGGAACTGAAGAATATATAAGGTTTGGCTTGAGTAGAAATAAAATGAATCCATTCAGTAACATGAGCAACCGACATAATACCTGGCTCATGAATATATGCATGTACAACCTCCCTCGGTTGTGTATGAAGCGGAAGTATATTTTGATGTCACTACCTATCCAAGGGCTGAAGCAACCTAGGAACAATATTGATGTGTATCTTGCACCATTGATGGAAAATCTTATGACACTGTGGAACGAAAGGGTACAAGTACGGTATGCGGACAAACGAGATAACTTCACTCTGCGCACCATGTTGTTCTGCACCATTAATGATTTTTCTGCCCTTCATAACCTGTCAGGGTTTAGTACAAAAGGAGTTAAAGCTTGTTCGCACTGCTTAGATTATACCGAGAGTGTGAGGTTGCATAACTCGCGCAAAACTATGTACATACATCATTGTAGGTTCCTTCCAAGGTATCGCCCATATCACAAAATGAAGAAATAATTTGACCAAAAAAAAGAGGATGACTCAGCACCAATACCTTTTAGTGGGAAAAAGGTCTATAATATGGTCAAGAATATCGATGTTGTACTTGGAAAGGGGCGTAAGTTGAGGACCCGTTAGAAGAACGTGTAGAAGAAGAGATCAATATTTTGAGACTTGCCTAATTAGGAGCACTTGGAAGTTCGCAATTGTATCGATGTCATGCACATAGAGAAAAATGTATATGATAGCTTGATTGGTCTCTTACTGAATATTCGTGACAAAACAAATGATGGTGTCAACGCACGGTGTGACTTGGTGGTTATGAACATCAGGGCCGAATTAGCACTGATAGAGATCGATAAAGGCTGGACGTACCTTCCCCCAGCTTGCTACACTCTGTCTAAGTCCGAGAGAACTGAACCGTGCCAGTGCTTGCATGGTGTAAAAGTTACGTGCGGTCACTCTGCCAGTATAAAGAAACTAGTTTCCATAGAAGATTTAAAATTAATTGGTATGAAGTCTTATCACTGTCATGTACTAATGACACAATTTCTTCCCGTTGTAATTAGAAGTATTTTGCCGAATAAGGTTCGAGTGACAATCATGAGGTTATATTATTTCTTTAACACAATTGCTCAGAAGGATATCGATCCCGATGTGCTAGATGCTCTACAGACTGAGGTAGTGATGACTATATATCATCTTGAGAGGTATTTTCCTCCATCATTTGTCGATATCATGGTCCATCTCATTGTCCACCTTGTGAAAGAGATAAAGATATGTCGCCCTGTGTTTCTACGTCATATGTACCCATTCGAGAGGAACATAGGAATTCTCAAGTCCTATGTACGCAATCGATCTCAGTTGGAGGGTAGCATCATCGAAGGTTATGCAACCGAAGATGTTATTGAGTTCTGCATCGATTACATGGCTCACGTCGAACCGATATGTGTATCTCTATCTCGTCATGAGAGGAGGCTAGAGGGTATCAGGACCATTGGAAGGAAAATAGTAACTCCGGATCTGAATACGTACACTCAAGCCTATTTCATGGTCTTGCAACACATGACTGAAGTGTCCCCGTATATTGAAGAGAACAAAGACATGGTACGCCAAGAGAATCTAAGCTAGTTAGAGATTTGGATCACGAGACAACACAACCGTCAATTCAACAAATGGTTGAAGGTGCGATTCACTGGGAGGTTGTCAAGTGAAAGCAGCAATGGTTGGCAAAATGGCCAAAATTTAAAATTATGACATTGCGAAGATATGACATTAATAGGTATATATTTTATACAATAGATTAGGATAAAAAGAGTACAGTGCAGAACTCAAATGTTCGCATAGATGTATTTCATGCGCACTTTAGTACCGCTGGCCCAAACTCATACTACGGGCTTGTAGAGGAGATTTGAGAGCTCGACTACATGATTTTTAAGATCCCTTTATTTCGGTGCTGTTGGTCCAACTCCCAAAGGGTGCAGAAGTCGACAAGTACGGCGCCACTACTATGGATCTCAAATGTATAGGACACAAAGATGATCCATTCATACTCGCGAGATAAGTTGTTCAAGTTTTTTATGTAACCGACCCGGCAAATAAGAAGCGTAATGTAGTTCTCCATGAAAAAAGAAGGATTATCGAAGTTGAGAATATCATGGATGAGGAAGAGTACAATCAATTTGATGAGTTATCTCTATTTATAGATGGCATCAGGCTTTATTTAAAATGAAATAGCCAAGTCCAGGCATGACAAGGCACGAACATTAATTGGATCATGCCGGCCCAGTTTGACTGGCGTGCCTTACTTAAGCCGACACCTCGGCACAACAGGCCGGCCCGGCACGGCACACACAGTAACTCTTCTGTGGTATTTCAGTAAAATTGCTTGTGGTTAGCAGTAAAATTACTTGTGTTAGAGTTACTGCACTCATCTGAGTATGGATGAGTTACTTGGCAGTAAAATTACTTGTAACTGGCAGTAAAAATACTTGCGATTGGCAGTAAAAATACTTATGACTATCAATAAAATTACTTGCGACTGACAGTAAAATCAACGGACCATCGATGGCTCATTTGGCTAAGCGCGCCAGACGTTAGCCTGACCCCTCTCGTGTCGTGCCTCGGTTAAAGTGCAAGCACGTGGGTTGGCACGATACAACACAGTAACTTATTCGGATCAGCCGTGTTAGGTTTAATCGGGCCGTGCCCTATCCGAATCTATGTTATGCTGATCCATGGATTTATTACTCTCTATCTATGTTATGCACCGGAAGAAGCGCACGGAGGCGGCGGAGGCGTCGGCCAGAGAGACGTACAAGCCCAACCCCTTCAACGTTACTAACAACCTCAACCGCGCTGTCCACAGGCACGCCATCCTACACATCATGTCATCATGACACCATTTGGCTCCCATGCACGCATACATGCATGTGCCACCATGACCAGCATATTTATAGTAAAAAAAACACCCGAGAGCCTTGAACTTGTACGGTGGTGCACTGGTGCTACTTAGCTTTTCTGCTGTAACGTGTTTATAAACTTGAATATTACGCCATGGAAATCTATAACATGCCCGTTGGTAGTGTGCAGAGACCTCTAGTGTAAAATTTTCCCTTCTCGCTTTTCTTATAAACTCTGAGCTTATACCAAAAATTGCATGAACCCTGTAATAAACTATCATAATTAAGCATGACGTCCATACGTGTGTGTATATATAAACTAGGCACCATGGTGCCTTATGTAATTTTCCTACATATATATATATATATATATATATATATATATATATATATATATATATATATATATATATATATATATATATATATATATATATATATATATATATATATATATATATATATATATATATAATATGTATGTATGTATGTATGTATGTATGTATGTATGTATGTATGTATGTATGTATGTATGCATGTATGTATGTATGCTCACGCACGCAGTAGCTCATAGTGTGGGCTGATGGCTACTACTATAAAAAGATTTATATTAGATATCTTATTACAGACGGTTGATCAAAACCGTCAGTAGGTTTAGACACCGTCTGTATTGCTGCTAGCGCTAAAAACCATCTGTAAAGAGATAATATCATAGACGGTTCATGGTGGGAATCGTCTATGAAGTATCACAGATAGTTCTTACCAAGAACAGTATATGATATTGCGAAATATCACAGACGAATTTTTATTTAAATCGTCTATCATACTTCACAGACAGTTTGTATTAAAAACCGTCTGTCCGCCTCACAATCTCTTAAATTTTCATAATCTCCCGCTTGACTTTGAGTAGAATTATGTTCCGAGACATCTTTAGTAAAACGGGCATAACTTTTGCATACAATGTCCGTTTTCAACATTTTTCTACTCGTTGGAAAGCTAACGATGAGCCCGATCAAAAAATAACCTTCTTATGCCAATCTCCCTCTAAGACACCCCCCAAATCGGCCATTTTTAGTCTTAAATTTGCATCGCAAGTTTTC
The DNA here is from genome assembly GCA_036346575.1 of Dendrocalamus sinicus. Classification (NCBI taxonomy): domain Eukaryota; kingdom Viridiplantae; phylum Streptophyta; class Magnoliopsida; order Poales; family Poaceae; genus Dendrocalamus; species Dendrocalamus sinicus. The sequence continues at coordinate 13,472,606 of CM070646.1, forward strand.
GTTTCTATTTTTGCCAAAATTTTCGATCTTCTGTTCGGAATTTGGGATTCGCCTCAACTGCAAAGTTATAGATATCATCAAAACCTTTCAAATGAGTATATATAAGCCATATAGAACTTTACTATTTTATCTTTTAAGACTAACTATTTACATTACACGGGTATATACATACATTGTCTTTGATAATTATGTATCACAGACGATTTGTGGTTCAAACCATCTGTGATAATTACGTATTACAGACGGTTTGTGGTCCAAACGGTCTATGATAATTATGTATCACAGACGGTTTATGATTCAAACCATCTGTGATAATTATGTATCCCTGATCGATGGGCCCGTCGATCCTCCCCAACCCAATCTCAGCCAATAGAAACCCACCAACCCCCATCCTATGGATTGTAGCTCCACCTCTTCGTCCTTACACCCATTCTGCCAAACATTTTCTAACTCCCACATCTCCCTCGTCTATATATACTCACCCAAACCCCATCCTCTATCGCACTCAAAACCTCTCCAGCCTCCTCACCGCCCTCCTCCTTGACCCTGACCTTGATAGCCCTTACAAAGTAGACAGCATGCAAGTCAACAGACAGGAAGACACCGCGGAAACAACTAGCTACCAACACAGCGCTCAAGTCGGCGCCGGTGACGGCGGACGTCAAGGATATATAGCTCGCGCGCTGCATCAGAGGTGAGAGGGCCTAGGCATAGAGGCCTCGTCGGTGCGATTGAGATTCTACTATCTGATAGGATCTCTACTTCGTCTATGTTCTTACCATTTTTAATAGTTAGGTTTGTAGGATTAGGAGATGTGTTCTTACCATGTTCTTACTGTGTTACATGGGTAACCTGCTCGTTATCTTGTTATGCTGTAATGGTGGATTCTAATATTAATGGAAATAGAATGTGCTGTTGTGTTTGCTATTGTATTTGCTTGTTTTCAAAAGGCATAACTAATATTTCTTGAGGCTAGCCAAAAAAACAGAAAAAAAGGTATAGAATGAACTATCACATACCATTTTTATAGTATAAACTATCTATGAAGGACTATCATAGACGTCTCAAACCAAAAATCATCTGTGATACTCGCACATCATAGACAATTCTATGTACCAATCGTCTATGATGCAAAAGTATCACAGACAATTCTATATACCAATCGTCTGTGATACTTGCCCATCACAGATGGTTGGTAGCTAGAACCATCTGTGATGTGTGAGTATCACAGACTGTTTTTTGTTCGAGTGTCTGTGATAATATTCTTTACAGATAATTCTAATTACAAACCGTCTGTGTTGTATTTATCACAGACGACTCACAAACCGTCTGTGATAACCTCCTATGAAGTTCGGACGGTTCAAAAACCATCTATGTTGACCCTTTTTGTAGTAGTGGTGATAGCCTGCGCAGGCATTCGGTAACGGTGGCAAGGCAGCAACTGATGAGGAGCACCATCCAAATCCCAGTTTGGCAATCTCCCTCTCTAGCTCTCTCTCTCTAGGGCTCACCAGCAATCCAGTGCACCAGTGCAGTGAGGCAGCATTCGGTGAGAACGTTCGGCCATGGCTCGCAGCCCCGCACCGCACAGGAGAAGGCGCTGAGCGTGTGTTGTGTTCATAGCTTTCGGTGATTACCTATCCCCCCTCTCTCTCCCCCCAGCTCCTGTAACACTCCGGCTTAACAGCATCCTAAGATGTCACCCACAACTACTATTTCTACCAATTTTAACCAATAATCAAACATTATCAACAACTAGACTTGAAAAATAAACATTCAACCTATTAATAAATATAATTTTCAGCAACACTGCAAACCAAATATTGAACTTAATATGAGCCAAATAATTATCAAGATAAATCATTTATAAGGTTAAACTAGGAAACACATCAAGTAGTAATATTATGAACCGTAAAGAGCTAAAGGAACTATTTATTAACTAATTATTGCATAGAGAACACTAAACTGATTATGGCAATAAGTGATATAATGCTAAGTGGAGTGAAAAGCTACAAAAGTGCAATGCTCCAAGTTCTACTTTCACCTAATGCATGACGCCTTCAACGATCACCTAAAAACAACAATAAGTAAGGGTGAATCCACGACTCAGTAAGTACACAATAAAACAATAAGAACAACAACACACTCATTTCACTTTTCAATTTCCACCATTCTTTATTCTCATCTTAGTTTCTTTTAGTGCAATGCAATGCTTATGCTCATGTCTTCTTTTGTAGCTTATACCGGTATAGCGAAGAGAACACTAGTCGATGTTCATCCTCTACCTCCATCTCGTAGAGGTGCCTACCGAAATAGATCTTTTCCTTCATCCCGTAGAGGTGTCTACTTCTGTAGGTCTTACTTAAGAGCACGCCGATATAGTCAAATAGCCTTACTCATAGCTACTTGATTTTCTCACCGCCCTGGCTCGTAATGTGTATGTCGTGGCATGAGTGCAATCTTATATCATTTTACCATATATCATATTTATCATGAAATTAATATCATACTGAACAAAAGATGATGAAACATTGCATGACATGAATAAATCAACAACAGTAAAAATTATCAACCAGCATATATCATTTTACTATACACTTGTCTCTTTAGTTACGATGAACGGGTTGATTAGAAGATGACACCAACCCCCAAGTTACTCCTCATACAGTAAATACCTAAACTCAATACAAGCTACAACAATACAATATAATGCTTAAACAACAACGTTCCTATACGCTTCCCAAATACATAACTTCTCCCTCTACCGAACAGTCACCCCTATTATCTTGGTACTAAAATCATCGTAACTTTTAACTTGTTATGAATGTATTTCTAAGGGTGAATTGCACCGTAGGACCTAACCTTGTGCATGGTTATGTCTAGTGTCCTTGCACTTGATCATAATTGCATATTTAGTTCTATTGCATATTAGTAATTAGTGATTATAGAGCACTTAGTCTGTTTAAAGTTCGAGTATAATCTTGCAAAGTAAGAGTAATGGAGAGCTAGTATAATTAGTCTGTAAAGACATTTGAAAACTTCATTCAAGTCCCAATACATCGATAGTCCATTGAATTCACATGATGATCACATGGCCAAAGAACAATTCAGAGGGAGCCAGAGTGGGGTTGCTTTTTTGTACCTATCTTGACTCACTTAGGCTAGTTTAGGAATATAAATATGCTGCTCTCAAGTTCAATGACCAAAATAAAATAATCGTGTGCAAGAATAGAGGCCTATGGTATTTTTAGTGACAAAACTAGATAGTTTTCATAATATGATCAATATAAATGTAAGTTATGTAATAACAGATCAGTTTCACTCTCTTTCTTTCTCAGCACCAATAGATCATTCGAGAGCATGCGGTAGATATCAATCTCGTGTCTTTCTTCTAAATATTTTTTTTCATTTTTTTATGATAATCTGACTGGTGATTTGGAAAGACTCGCATGCTACTGGACACATAAATCTGTTGTGTACATACACCCTCACTTTAGGGAAAAACTGCAACTTGTCGCGACGTTTCTGCACGCGTCAAATCAAGCACGGAAAAGAGCTGGGTTGATCAGAAAAATTAAGAGAAAAAAGAGGCCACCATAAAGTGCTAAATGGCTGGCACACCACGCGGGATGGAACTACGTACAATCTATAGTTTTTGCGGACCCGTTCATGTGAGTGAAGCTTGAGACAATTCACGAACGTACAGTCATGTCAGGAAAACCGTACAATCTATAAACTGGTCATCATTCAGGGGATCGTATAGTATGATGACGGGCATGCATGAATGCCATCACGATTCACGACATTGGCCGTCAATAATCGATTCAATCATGATGTCTAATCATTGCGGTGCATGTGAGAAATGCCTGACTAATTAAGACGTCAGATCAGTGAACAATAAGAAATTATGAAAGAATTTAAGAGAATTGAGATCTTTTGTTTTATCAAACTCTGCTGCACTAAAACCGAATCAAAACCTAAAATTGAGCTAACTCTCAAACGAAATATCTAAATCACTTAAAATTTAGTACGTACAATTTCTAGGATGTCAGGAACCTATCCCAATCAACGATTAAGAAAATCATTGCCAAAGCTCTAATCTTTTCTGGTTTGAAGAAATGTTGCACCAAAACCTTAAAAAACAGTAAATATGACTTGCTTATTGGTGATTGATGGTCAAGTTGACTCTATATATATTTCCATATGTCATAGCAAACAAAAACACCAAAGAATTTGAGGCAAAAATAGCTAGATCAAGAAATCACTTAAAGCAACAAAAAAAGCAAAAATCGTGTTATTTCATAAACTTGTCAACCAAATACCTAGATGAGTGGAGATCGATGTTTAGAGGTCATCTCTATCTTTTATATATCTTCGGCACAACAAGATCAAAAAAAGGAGAGAGGAGTAAAAACCAACCAAATCAAGAGAAAATCATGTGAGTGAAGCTTGAGACAATTCACGAATGTACAGTCATGTCAGGAAAAACGTACAAACGTACTATCTACAAACTGGTCATCTTGACAGGGGGATCGTATAGTCATGATGACGCGCATGCATGCAAGCCATCACGATTCACGACATTGGCCGTCAATAATCGATTCAATCATGATGTCCGATCATTGCATTGCATGTGAGAAATGCCTGACTAATTAAGGCGACTTTAAATTTTTTTAAGTATTTAATAATTAAGACGACAAAAATCGATAAAAAAACATGTGGCTACACTAATTTCAAATCAGTGAACAATAAGAAATTAGGAAAGAATTTAAGAGAATTGGGATCTTTTGTTTCATCAAGCTCTGCTGCACTAAAACCGAGTCAGAACCTAAATTTGAGCTAACTCTCAAACGAAATATCTAAATCACTCGAAATTTAGTACGTACAATCTCTAGGATGTCAGGAACCTATCCCAATCAACGATTAAGAAAATTATTACCAAAGCTCTAATCTTTTCTGGTTTGAAGAAATGTTGCACCAAAACCTTAAAAAACAGTAAATATGACTTGCTTATCGGTGATTGATGGTCAAGTTGACTCTATATATATTTCCATATGTCATAGCAAACAAAAACACCAAAGAACTTGAGGCAAAAATAGCTAGATCAAGAAATCACTTAAAGCAACCAAAAAAAAGCAAAAATCGTGTTACTTCATAAACTTGTCAACCAAATACCTAGATGAGTGGAGATCGATGTTTAGAGGTCATCTCTATCTTTTATATATCTTCGGCACAACAAAATAAAAAAAACGGAGAGAGGAGTAAAAACCAACCATATCAAGAGCAAATCAATCAACACAAGATGAATCCACATGAGATAAACAAGGATTAATATATTGCCACTCGAGGATGAATATTTTATAGCCACTCCACCTAGAGGATAAGGGAACACACTGCATCACTTAACTTCTTTCAAACTCTAATCCTAGAACTCATGAACTCAATGGCAAAGGTTGGATGTTAACTAGTAAGTCTCCATCCCAACCCGTTAACTAGATAGGCAACCAACACCTATCTAACTCTTAGTGGATACTATCCACTTAGTACATATGGGGAAAACCCGATAACTCTACACACGGGTTGTAACTCACACACTATGCTTATGCATCTTTTTCAAAGCACATAAACCTAAATCCTCGTAAGTCATTAACCTTGACAAACTTAATCTTCTTAGGTTCTTCTTGACCTAAACCGCTCTCTCAAGTACCGCGGTTTTCTTCTAAGGTAGTTTCCAGTATTTTAATCAACTTACCAAAATACCCTTTCTTGACCCGATCTCCATCTTCTATTGCAAGCAATCGTCATGCTTGCCACGTGTAGATGCACCGCTGGCTTGTTATGCGTTGGCAAGTCTCCCATTTTGGTTCCACTGGACCACGCCTCATTTGGACCGACTAAGCCACATGATGCAACTCGTCGCTTGAATTTCCCTTCAACATTTCGCACATTCCTTGTGCTGTCCTTGAGCTCAGCCATCTCACCCAACATCCTTAATCATTCTAGACCTTGACTCCAAGTGGCCCTGCACATCCAAAGACCAAGAAGTCATTTTCTGACACAATTTCTTTACAACTTAATCCACGTTAACTGCAACATGCATCATGCAATATATACAGACTAACCTAGGTCAATGCAAATCAATCCAAAACTTAATTTCTCAAATCACAAAATTCGGCCAAAGCAAAATCACAAATTTACAAAATTCAAATTTCCACTTCTCTAAAATAGCAATGGTTCATCACAATAAAATCATGAACCTTCTCATATGGTATTTCAATCTCCCTCTTGATGAAACCATTGGCAATTACTCAAAAATGCAAGTATAAGGTGGTTTTAGAATTTAGAGAGGAAACTTGCAAATAGAGCTCAAAATAGTCACAAGAGGAATGCAAAGACTAAAAATAACCATATGAGGCAGAAATAGATTGAGGCTACTGAAAATAATAAGTTTTCCACAAAATCTTCAAATACACCAAATAATTTGGGAAAACTCACTCTAGATCCATATGAAAGGACAATTGTTCTATTTGATCTTAGTCATGGTGAGAAAAGATCAAAAGATCAAGAGAACCACAATAAAAAAACTAAAGCACCATTTAGTGAGATTTTACACAAAAACTCAAAAGCATGCTCTAGATATGCACGTTTACTAATCTTTCTCTTCATTTGACAATAGAGTCATCAAGAAGCATAGAAGAAGATGGAACATGAATAAAGGAAGTTACTATATTTTACTCGTTTTTAGTATTAGGAGTCACAAAAATTATCCAAAGTGACTACAAGCATTACACTAAGCCATATTATGTGAAGTAACTATTTTAGATCATGGCAAACTATATGTAGCAAAGCTAAATCCAAATGAGCAATAATATGAAATTAAATAGATTTTTAGCATGTCAAATTGCTCAAGACCATAGTTTAGCCAAAGGTATCTAAAAAAGAGTCAAGCCATGTCAATAAACCAAATGGAACCAAGAAGCTACAATTGAGTCAGTTTAGAGTGCTACAAGTTCAATATTGAATTATTTTGTTTAAGCACTTGAAATTAACCATAATTAGCATATTTAGCACTTGTTGAAATTCATTTTTGATTTTATCTTAGCAAAGTAAGTCGAGCACTAGAGGCATCCACAACAGCCTCCCAAGTTTTAACCATTTTTCATAATTTTTGTTTTCTTAGCCATGTACTAGATGTCAAGTCTTACTATGACCATCCCAAGCAATAATCTTAAAATAGTAGTCTAGGTCATCCAAAACTTCACTGAGCTCGTACCTAGTGCAATGGCAAGCCATCTAATGAGAAAGAATCGGTAAGATCAGTTTTTTCGCACAAAAAGGAATCATTTTTCTTACTTTGTTTTTATTTCAAGAACAATAGGTTTCTCCTTAATTCGTAAGCTATACCTAATCTGAGCCGTAAAAGCCTAGGAGAAACAATAACAAAATAGCCAATGAGAAATCATCATCAACACCATAAACAACTAACCCATAAAGAAATAATAACTCTCCCATAGACAAAAATGTGCAATAGAAACTCATCTCCTACCATTTGTAACTAGGGTTATCAAAGGAAAACTCTTCACTAGTCATGTACCACATGTGGTGGCACAGTCTAGTCATGCCCATGGCCACAACCACAATCTCTATCTCTATTATCACTATCCATCTCAATTAAACAATCATGCGATACAATTATAAGCAACATCTCATAACAACACTTATTAATCATAAGATATCGGAATTGTAAATGCAAGGGTTGACCGAAAAACCCATCCTATTATGCACCAATGCGTTAAATTTTATTTCAAACAAATTAATTAGCCTAAGTCATATTTTAGAATTTATCTAACCTAATTAAATTTTTTATAAGATTACCAAACCTAGGCCAAGTTTTAGTTGATTATCTAGATTAAATTATCAATTTTTCATTATGGACCTAAAGCCCGCTTTGATACCAACTATAACACTCTAGCCCAACATGAGCTCAGAATGTCACCACTAACTGTATTCCTTACTGATTTCAATCATCTTTCACATGCTTCCAACAACACTGCTCGAACCACAACTCATGAGACATTCACTTAACATGAATTCAAGCGACAATAAAAGAATAATGATTAACATTAACGAAAATCGACCACTTATAAGTTTAACCAAAGATACATAGAAAGTAAAATCCATACTAATGTTATTATGTTCTAAAGGGAAACCCATTAACTAAATGCTAAAGTTTGCATGAACCAAACAACAATTAATGAATGATTATATCCGTAAGTGTGGTAGGTGGAGCAACAACGGTGCATGTAATGATGATGTGCTACTCCCTCCCTATGCATGTCGCCTTTATCAGTCACCTAAAAATAACAACATAAGCAAGAGTGAGTCCAAGACTCAGCAAGTATATAATAAAACAATAGGAACAACAACAACAACAACAACATAAACATATCACTTATCAATTTTCACCATTCTCTTTTCTCATCTTTCCTATGGTTAATGTAATGCAACGCTTATGCACATGTCTCTTTCTCTTTCTATAGCTCATACTGGTATAGTGAATGGAACACTCATCGATGTTCACCCTCTACCTCCATCCAGTAAAGGTGCCTACCGAAGTAGCTATTTTTCTCCAACCCATGGAGGTGTCTACTGAAGTAGGTCTTTTTCTCCATCCTATGGAGATACCTACCTCAGTAGGTCTTACTCAAGAGCACTTTGGAATAGTCAAATAGATTTACCCATAGCTATTTGACTTACTCACCACCGTGGCTCATATGCTTATGTTATATCATGAGTGCAACCTTCCATCCTTTTATCACATATTACATTTATCATTGAATTATATCATATTGAACAAAAGGTAATCAATTTTTGCATGATATGAATAATTCAATAATAATAAGTAATTATCAACCATCAACTATTATTCTACAATGCACATGCCTTTTCTAGTTGTGATCAGTGGGTTGATTAGAGGATAACACCAACGCCGAAGCTACTCCTATAGTAAATACCCAAACTCAATACAAGCCACAGTAATACAAGACAACAATTAATCGACAAAGCTTCTACACGCTTCCTAATTCCACAAATCTGCCCCTTTACTAGACAGTCACCCCTGCTGTCCCGGTACTAAAAGTAACATAACTTTTGACTCCCTAGCCAAATTCTAGCAAACCATACCAGTTCTAAAATCTGCATTAAATTTCCAATAATTTCTCAGTTGGTCACATGCCTAGATTAACATATCTAACCCCACATTTTTAACCTAGAAGACATATCTGTCATCTTCTGGATAGAAGATTTAATATTTTTCGTAAGTATTAATCTACTCATGCAACTATAGTAAACCAACACATTTTTAGAAACTATACAAAGTTTTCTAACTCTTTACAGTTATGCCAAAAATTCAATTCTGAAATCTAATCATCCAAATTAATAATTTCCCACAACGTCGAGCAGCAACCAGTTCTGGATAACAGTCTTCTAAAATTCATAACTTCTATTCTATCCATCAAAAATTCATGTTCTTAGACTCATTGGAATTCTTAAGAAATTACCTACACTTTTCATATAGACCAAAATGCCCTAATTCATCTATTTAATATTTTTAATCTACATATTACCAAGTGCTGCCAAAAGATGACAATTCTCTAGATAGTACGCTTGTAAAGATCATAACTTGAAAATTATCCATCCAACTGATGTAATTAAATACTCTACATAAATCTAAGACAATTCTCCACAAACATTTGGCAGATGACATTCTCATAATTTGCCCACACAGCACCCAAAATAACAATAGAAAATTACCGAAGAATAAACCAATCTACTAATCGTTCTCCTAACAAACACTTACTACTACACTTTCTAATCTGGACTATAATCTCTAATTAGAATTAGCGAAATAATGAGGAAACATCTAGATCATTACCCACATAAAGAATGCCTAGACCACCATCTCTCCCTCTCTATTCCGTCTCCTCTCCCATCTAGACCCTTGCCCTGATGCTGATCTAATATTCCTCTGAATTTCCATGGCAGCTACATGATCATTGCTGTAGCGTGAACGAGGTGCAAAGGATCCCACATGTGGGCTTGTCGGCAAGCGTGGGTGGGAAATTCATAGGTGCTTGGCACGTGGTGAGCAATGCCGTGTGTGCTAGTGCTAGAGCATGACGATTCACGCTGGCGAAGCGCTAGTGATCGATGGCTTCATGTGCTAGCAATGGCGGGCCTGGGCAACCAACATGACAAGCAACGATGCAGGCAGGAGATTAATGGCGAGCACGCATTGGAGGGTTGCAACGAGGAGGGAAAAATTGATGGTGATGGCGTATGGCCACTAGAGTCGAGCGATCGAATGCTGCATGTGCGGCGTCGCAAGGGGAGAAAAATAAAGGGCAGCTAGGGTTTTGGGTCCTCCTTTCCTCCACAATCCCTTTTATTATGGCACAAGTTCTAATTCATTCCTAACTCCACCTGTACAACTCGCTCTACAAAATGACTCCTCTTCAAAAAAATCCTAGCATCCCATTTCTGTGTATCCTTTTTTGGTATTTACGTATAGGTCCTCAAGACAGTTGTTTTTTAGAATATTATATTCTATCCTCTTAATAGAATTTGACCCCGAATTCTACACATCATGATTCTAATCGAAAACCTATCAGGACTACAATCAAATTTTAGCACATACCTGACATGAACGACTCTGGGTACTCATTACTCGTGTGATACTCCAACTCCCAACTCAATTTCCTCTTTAATTGATGCGGCCAATGCTCCTTGGCATACTTCAATGTCTTGTGCCTCAAAACTCGCTCTGACACTCCTAGAATCCACACTGGTTGGGACTCGATCACTACTACAGACGGCGTTACCACAGACGGTTATTTATGTGTCAGTGATAATAGCTAGTTATCATAGATGGCTACCACACTTTCAGTGACAACTTACAACACAGATGGATTTTCTGAAAAACCGTTTGTGATATTCCACTATCACAGATGGTTTTTGGTATTAACCATCTGTGATATGCACGATATCACAGACAGTTTTTGTTATTAACCGTCTGTCATATGGTGCATATCATAGACGGTTTAGTGTTCCAAACCATCTGTGATATCATGCATATCACAGATGGTTCAGTGTTTCAAACCGTTTGTGATATATATCACAGACGGTTTGGAACACCAAACCGTCTGTGATAGCTATTTCAACAGCGATGTTGATGCTCTTTTTCGGCTAGCCTCGGGATATGCTAGCCATGCCATCTGAAAACAAGCAAAATTACATATATATAGCATAGGTCAATCATTACATAAATCTTACAGATGAATGAAACAACACAAGCAGATCACTTATATAGCATGACAATTGTTACACAGATCTCACAAATGAATTAAATTGAATGAATTGTTTAATGAAGCACAATTGAGTGATTACAATTGAATCCAATGTTTCAACATCTAATCACCATTGCTGGGGTGGAACTGTCCAGTCTTGTTTATGACCTCTGCTAGCAAGAATTGGGGGAGGTTTCCTCAAATTTCAACGAGTTTGTCAAGATCAATTGCACTTTTATCAAAGTCCACACGCTGTTGCTAGGAGTAATGTTAAATCATTAATTATCATGTGTGTGTATATATACATATATAATCAGAAAATAATAATTATTGGAAGGTTGACAAACCTCAGGATCATTCGTCTTAGCATCCATGATTTCCTTCATATGGCAGCAAACGTAGAATCCACATACGTTGCCATGTAGCTGTTGGTGGCACTGTAAAAATAGAATTACATACATAGGTATTGTCAATTCTAGAGGCATTATAACAAAGAGTGATATAGGAATGTTGTGTTGTAGCGGGTACTGAAAATCCCATCATGTGTCGTAGTGTGTCGCTGGATTCCTTGTGTCTCCCTCCCTAGGCAACATAAGCGATAAACGACCTACGTGATTCCAAAAAAGTTATCCTCAGCCATTGTAAACGAAGAAAAGATTACAATAGAGTTATGTATGGAGAAAATGACTTTACCTATCAATTGTTTGTTGCACATGAGTGAAGTCATGGTTGCTCCTAAGTAGGGAATCAAGGTATATTACCTTGCTCCACTTTGGTACAATCACAATCAGAATCCAGTGAGACCTAGTCACGTGTGTCGCTATAGTGATTATTCCTAAGTTCATGTTGTGTATAAAGTACAAATAAAACATGTGTGGCAACTAGTGAAGCACTTACCCTTGGTTGTAAGGTATTATGATGTACTCCTTGTCACTGTGAGCAATCAATCCGCTCGTTATGTAATCTTGGACGAATGATGCATTATTATTGATGGATTGCTCAAAGACCAAGTGTTGGTCAAGGAAACCCACTGGTTCTCGTCGTCACCGGACTTATTGAATCATGTATCTATACATAAGCAAAGAGTAATGACATTTATCGGTATGACCTGAATGTAAAACATCATTTATAGTACACTTACGGTGTCCAACATCGTAGAACCGAGACATCGAGTTTGTCGAGATTGAATAGTAAGAATAAGATTTCGAAGGTCACGATGAAGTAACTCGAGTTACGGAGGAAATGCTCCTCCGTGTATCTCAAAATGAATCCACTGTGCCGGTTTGGCTTCATGTTAGACCTCTACATGTACCAGGTATGCAATGTATTGTAAACCAGTCCAATCCTGGGTAATTGTGACTCGGGGACCAACGACACTTCGAGAATGAACTTCCATTGCCTGGGAGGCACCTTAATCTTTTTCAGTTGGGTCTTAGCGCCTCGCTTACGATACATTTTCGGTGTCACCTCCATGGGAGCCGATGCAACAGGCTTCAGAAATAGAGCTGGAGGTGGAGCCATGGGAGCCGATGTGACAGGTAAGTGATGCCCCTCTTGGACCACTAGATGAATGTGTGGACGGCATTCCCTAATGTCATAATCTCTTTGTTTGGGGGCTTCTCAAGAGGGACGGTCCTAAAAACATCATTAATCATGTCCACCTGAACCTTCACGAAACCAGTCTCTAGTTGGGCACCGTGCACCAGCATCCCTGACAGCTATGGATAAATCATTGCTCACCGAGCGTCAATGGAAATGGAGCCAACAAGACTGACTCTGAGGATGCAAGGCGTGAGCTCCTACATAACGATATACGATGAGCTAAGGCATCCACTAGGTAGATTTATCTATGTAGCATTCTAAAGAGGTACATTACCTAGATGCCGTCGATGGGTAAGTGGGCATCGCTATGTTGAGTAATTGGTGTGGATGCACAGCTACTTCGACATTGAGGGTGACTGGGTACTGCATTATCAGGGGTGAGTTGTCATTGGTTGCGGACTTGTCTCGGTTCTTCCCTCAATGAATCTATCTCTCCTCAAAGTGAGGCAGTCTTCTCATGAAGTGAGGCAGATAGTTGTTCCTCAAGTTGTGTACAAAGCTCATGGTTTATTTGTTCGTCGCGATAGACCTTGGATCTCTTCCTACTCCTATATGTCTCGGAGTCATTTAGGAATCTGTGCCTCCAAGATATATAAACCCCTAGGCCTTGCATGTGACCTAGGTGCTCCTTATTTCCGAGGGCCTGTGATAGTATATCTCTCTCCCTGTATTCTTCAAAGGAGTCTCGGGAAGATTCAGTGGTCAATGATTGCTACAAGAGGCAATCATATTATTTTCGAACCCATGAAGTTTAAGAGGTATTAACAACTATGTAGTTTAATATATCTTACCATGCGTTGGGACACTTTCTCGTCTATGGGGTTTTTGAAAGAGGAGACACCTGAAGACGTGGTTGATGACCTCGCTCTTAACCAGTTTTGGGTGCGCTCGTTTGCGATCCCGGCAAATGGCGGAGAGGCCTCCGATCAGATTGCGACCTCGTCCTGCATCCTCCATTGTGGGATTTTACCCGCGTACCCAGTAGTGTCGAGTCTGTGAGAGTGAGTGTTTTGTGACTGGAGAGCCTTGTGCGCCACACTCTGTTATTCAAATTCAGTCATTGTCTTCATCTACACAAAGGCCTCCCATGTTTCTGGCAACACAAAAGGATAGCTCGTGAAGAGCGTAAGATCCTTGGCCACATACTATGTGACAAGAGTGCTCTTGAAGCTCTTCCATGCTTTTTCCATCGCTAGGAGCACCTGCCATTGCACGAGTCCTCGTATTTCTGCTGGGATCTCGAACGAATTTGTTATTTCCGCCCACAGCTAATTTTCATGATCCTTTGCCAAATCTTTCCAGCTTTCTATGGTGATGGAGACCTGTTGCCTTCTAATTATCTCGTAGGTAGTTCAAAATGCTGCCGCTGCTTTCTTCGGTTGCAGAGGGACCCCATCCAGAGACCACCATGATGGTCATTAGGCTCTCTGGCCTTTTCGATACTCCTCAGCCATGCTTAGTTATCCCGATCTTCAGAGCATGACACCCAGATGACGATGACAAAGACTGTGTGGACATCATCTCTGTTATAAGAAAAAACTAAATGCAGTGAGCTATGAGCATAAACAAATTAAGTTCTGTGAATTGAATCACACACACACCAGTGTCTCAAGTTCATTGAACCTGACACATTAGAGTGTGTAACTTGCTTCATGCCCTTTGAAAGTCTACGTGGCATATATTATTGCTACAAGGTCCCTTTGAAGCAGTAACGTGCCATTTCCAATTGATCTTGTAGCAATAACACGAAATCCTCCTCATCTTGTAGTAATGTATATATTTAGATTTAATTCCAGCATAATTAAATATGATCAAAGCACATTTGCAGTAGTATATAAATGACAAAAATTGTATGTAAACATGTAATTCTACCATGTCATTAAAAGCATAAACACAAAGTAGGAAGAATGATGACTACTGAAATGAGCATAAAGAGCATTCTCAAGAACAGGGAATCAACTAAAATTAGCATAAAGCTCAAATTTTAGTTTAGTGCTCTCAGATGTAGGGTTACACAAGAATTAATCTTAGCCGTCCCGCTACTATGGTCTATACTCTTCACTAATTGGATATATCAAATGAGATTCAAACCTTGAGCTCTTAAATAACAAAGTACTTATCTACCAAGCATAAATTCATCAATTAAACTTTTGTCCTGCAAGACGGCAAAGGGAGTGATTGCAAAACAGTATGTCAACTTAATATACTCCCAACAATAAAATCATAGATTCAACAAGTTTGATAGCAAAGCGAATTAGCTAACAAGTGAAGCATATATTATGAAGTACTAAAGATCACAAAACAAATTATCCAACTATTTCGAAAGTGACAGACCACAAGATTGACAAATGACAGTAATAGCAACAATATAGAGCTCAAGCTTGAATATCCAATTTTAGTATTAGACCAGTATCATCATCGAGCTAATATTCGAACCCATAGTGGGATTTGGGATTCATACCTTAGGGGGGAGAGGCCGGTGTCGAGAGGGAGAGGCGGCGTCATGAGGGAGAGGCGACGTCGGGAAGGAGGGGCAGTTGATGTCGGGATGGAGAGGCGGTCGACGTTGGGAGGGAAAGGCGGCGTCGAGAGGAAGAGGCAGTTGGCATCTGAAAGGAGAGGCAACTGACGTCGGGAGGGAGAGGCAGCGTCGCAAGGAAGAGGCAGCGTCGGGAGGGAGAGGTGGTGTCGCGCGCAAGTGAGTAGTCAAATCAAGCAAAACCTAGCAAGGGCGGTGAAGACGGAGTACGTGAGTGAGGACTCTACGAGCAAAACCTATCCTTGGAGTCTATTTATAGAGAAAATATCACAGACGGTTCTTTTATAGAACCATCTGTGATATGTTGCATATCATAGATGGTTCTATAAAAGAACCGTCTATGATAGTATTATCACAGACGGTTTGTTCCGGTAAACCACCTGTGATAGTTCCCTATTCTTCATCTAGCCACAACAAATGCATGCTGGCCATGCAATACGAAAAATGCAAGCATAATCATAAATATAACTATGTCTTAGTTATTGAATCAATTGAATATAGTTCCATAATTACATGCTGAGTTTCCTAATTATGATTACATTGCAACAATTTCCAAATAGGTGCTCGTTGTGTGGGATCATTGATTACACTTGGCTATTTCCTTTTAAATAAAGCCCTTCATGATTATTGACACGCATATAGCTTGCTTTATCGCCTTGTTCTTCCTCGAGCCTGATGCAATCTCTGAATGGAGGCAACTCATCAAATTGATTATACCCTTCCTCATCCACGACATCCTCAACTCTGATAATCCTTCTTTTTCCATGAAGAACTACATGGTGCTTCTTATTTGTCGAATCGGTTACATAAAATACTTGAACAATTTACCTCATGAGTACGAATGGTTCGTCTTCGTATCCTACACATTCGAGGTCCACGGTAGTGACGCCGTACTTATCGACCTTTATACCCCTGTGGGAGTTGGACCCAACGGCACCGAAATAGAGGAATTTTGAAAATTACGTAGACAAGCTCTCAAATCTCTTCTACAAGCCCATAGCATGAGCTTGGGCTAGCGGTATTGACGTGCGCATCAAAAGTCATCTATGCGGACACCTGAGTTCTACACTGTGCTCTTTCTATCCTAATCTGTTGTATAAAATATGTAGCCATTAATGTCATATCCTTGCCATGTCACAATTATAAATTTTGGCCCTTTTGCCTAACATTGTAGTGTTTCACTTGACGACCTCCCAGTCAATCGCACATTCAACCATTCATTGAACTGACGATTGTATTGTCTTGTGATCCAAACATCTGACTGGCCTGCATTCTCTTGGCGTAGCATGTTCTTGTGCTCTTCAATATACGGGGTCACTTCAACCATTTATTGTAAAACCATGAAATGGGCTTGAGCAAACATATCTTGATCCGAAGTTATTGCTTTCCTTCTGATAGTCCCGATACTCTCTAGCCTCCCCTCATGATGAGATAAAGGTACACCTATCAGTTCGACCTGAACCATATAATCAATGCAGAATTCAATGACCTCTTCAGTTGTATAACCTTCGATGATGCTACCCTCCGGTCGAGATAGATTGTGTACATAGGACTTGAGAATTCTCATGTACCTCTCGAACAAGTACATATTACGTACAAACACAGGGCCGCATATCTTTATCTCTTCCACAATGTGGACAATGAGATGGACCATGATATCAAAAAAAATAACAGAGAGAAATACATCTCTAGATGACATAGAGTCGTCACCACCTCGGTCTGTAGAGTATCTAGTCCATTGAGATCGATGACCTTCTGAGCAATTGCGTTAAAGAAATAACATAGCCTTATGACTGTCACTCGAATCTTGTTCGTTCAAATACTTCTAATTACAACAGGTAGCATTTATGTCATTAGCACATGACAGTCATGAGACTTCATGCCAATTAATTTCAAATGTTCTATGGAAACAAGTTTCTTCATGCTGGCGGAGTGACCAGACAAAACTTTCACACCATGCAAGCGCTGGCACAGTTGAGTTCTCTCAGACTTAGACAGAGTGTAGCAAGCTGGGGGAAGGTACATCTGGCCTTTATCGGTCTCTATCGGTGCTAACTTGGTCCTGATGTTCATAGCGACCAAGTCACGCTGTGTGTTGACACCATCCTTTGTTTTGTCAGGAATGTTCAGTAAGAGGCCAATCAAACTGTCACATACATTCTTCTCTACGTGCATGACATCGATGTAATTGCAAACTTCTAAGTACTCCCAATAAGGCAAGTCCCAAAATATTGACCTCTTCTTTCACATGTTCTTCCGACAGGTCCTCAATTTACATCCCTTTCCAAGCACAACGTCAATATTCTTGACCATATCATAGACATCTTTCCCGCTAAAAGGTCTTGGTACTGAGTCATCCTCTTTTTTCCGTCAAATTATTTCTTCATCTTGCAGTATGGCTGATACCATGGAAGGAACCAACAGTGACGCATGTACACAATTTTGCATCATTTCGGTTTGCAAATAAATGCTTCAAATGGGGAATTACAGAAAGATACCACAACACCTTAGCAGGAGGTCCTTGCTTCACCTCGATACCTATCCCATCATCGTAGTCATTTTTACGCTTGTATCGGGATGCTTTGCACACCAAACAAACATGTAAACTAGCATACTCGTATGGTAGAGGATACAATCATTCAGACATGCATGTATTCCTTCTACTTTCATTCCCAATAGACAAAGAATCTTCTTAGCTTGGTAGGTGGTTCTCGGCAACACATTTCCCTTAGGAAGCATGTCCGCTAGGAGACCTAAAAATGCCGTGAAACTCTTGTCGGACCAACCATTGCTTGCCTTCAATTTCAGCAGCTCTAGAATGGATGACAACCTTGTGTATTGCGGCTTGTAGTCTAGGAACAAAGGTTTCTCCGAGTCCTCCATCAAGCCCTCAAATTTACCAAACTCTCTGTCACACTATAGTTCCCTTCTGCATCACGTAGCATCTGATCCAGATTGTCATCCTGCAACCTATCTTAATCGAAAGCACAATTCACAACCGACATATCATTGTATCTCTCAACGATGTCATAACTATCTTCTTATGTAATCTTCTCTTCACCGTGACTGGTCCAACATTTGTACCACTTTCTAAAACCCCTTCGAATCAAGTGAGATTTGATCTGTGTTGAGTTGCTAAACATCTTTAAATTATCACAATCAATGCATAGACAGTACATATATTACATCCCCTTCTTCAACATATGAAGCTCGGCCACTCTTCTAAAATCAGACACGCCATTAATGTACTGTTCACTCACATGGTTCTCAATGTACATCCAGTTTCTGTCCATCTATGCTACACATGTAACAAATGAGTGTCAAATTGGATTATTAGCGCTACTATAGCAAATCAGACTATCTACTTAGTTACATACATCTATATTAGCTAGCTAGCTAGCTAGCCACGTATTCATGAAACAATAATACTAAGCAAGAATATATTGAAGTAAACTAGGAGTACTTACCCATTCTGAAATTGAGCAAAGTACCATTATCTTTCTAAACCTAGCTAGCTAGCTAGATCTAAACAAAAACCTAGCTATCATATCTTTCTATTACAAGGCATATAAGTTATTAGAAGCAATTGAGTACTATCTCTGATCACTAAGAAGATGTATATAGATCTACAAGCGATATGTTTTCACCAAACTCCCCAAAACCGGCCACCTCGCTCCACTGATGCAGCGTAATAAAGATAGATCTACGTCGAGACCACGTACGCCTGCTATTTAATAGCGCAGATTATCCCAAATGGTTCTAACCACAAACCATCTGTGATACGACACTATCACAGACAGTTTGTATTAATAACCGCCTATGAATTATCACAGACGATTATTCATACAAATCGTCTATGATGTCCGCGATACCACAGATAGTTTGTTATAAGAACCGTCTGTGATGTCCGCAATATCAGATACGGTTTTTTATACGAACCATATGTGATGTTTACAACTTTCACAGAAGATTATTAACACGAACTGTCTGTGATGTCTCAATTATTACAGACAGTTCATGTTAATAACTATCTGTAAAAGTTCATATATGGTTATTACAAGAACCGTCTGTGATGTCTCAATAATCACAGACGGTTCGTGTTAACAACCGTCTATGAAAATATCACAAACGGTTGTTAGCATAAACCGTTTATGATAGTTTAAGCACAGACGGTTCCCTATGAACCGTCTGTGATATAGCCGTCCAGTATAACCTCTTTTGTAGTAGTGGATGGTCATAGGCTCTAATGATATATCATACAACGGAATTTTCCTAAATACATCCTCGACACTAGACGTGAAACACATTGTGCACAACACGCGTGAACTCAGGAAGGTCCAATCGATAAGCCAGTTTCTCAATATGCACCACTATCAGGAATGGTCCAACATACCTTGGACTAAGTTTCCCCTTGGCATCGAACCGCACAATGTCTCTGGTGGGAGATACCCTCAGGAGTATTTGGACACCCACCTTGAACTCCATTCCTCGCATTCTCACCTCATTAATGCTCTCCTGAGTATCCAATCCCACCTTTTCTTTTTCTCATTAGACACAGTTGTCTAATCTTCACATATCTACAAAGCCTTGCACAAACTTTGAACTGGGTAGAATTAACTTAAAGAGCTCTACTCATCTACAGTCTTGTATTGTCAAACTAGGCTGTATATTTTAAATTTACCTTTCAACTTTAGATTCAAATAAGGTTTAGGGTATTACATGCTTTCTCCTTAAGAATTCGCTCCCATATTCTGTGGCGACGCACTCTACTCACAACAACTGTAACGCGCTAAATAAATTTCTTAGGCACAAACCCACCTCAATAAAAATAGATCCAAATCACACTCTAAAAAAACAAAAGGTCGTCTTTGCTTTCCATGGAACAAATGGCCTAACTCTCAATAACATTAGGAAAGTTTCCCTTATCTCTTATATAATCCCCTCACTTTGTAGGACACATCCCTTTTTAACATGGCGAAAAATATATCATACTCCTTAAACCAACTCTCTTTCAATAGAAACCATTCTGAAGAGAACAAAGAGTTTAATAAGAATCATTCGACATCCAAATAAGCAATATACATTCAAGAACCACATAAACCAAATGATGGAATCACTCCAATATGCAAAATAACAACTCTTTTTTTAAAAGCAAAGAAAAAGACCACCCATAACACCATTAAACTATTTTTCTTTACAAACAATACTGGACAAAACACATAAAGTAAACAGGAACTAAAAATATATCTCACTACCCCAGAAAAAGGTATTTTCCTTGAATTTAAGGTATAATTACCCTTGGGTCATGAAATTCCAAAACATCACATTTCACACATACACGTTTCTTTTAGATTGGCAACTTCAAAGTTAAACCCAACCTTGTTGCAATTTCGTAACAAATTTGGAGAGACCCTAATACACAAGTTATTGAATGTCATTTTTTTTCAACTGCACCTATATATTGATTCCCTATTGAATCCTGTCCACTTAGTTCTTTTAAAGGACAATTACCCTTTAAATTCCCACACACACGGCTACCACCACCAAATAAATTCTATCAATGATCAATGTAAATCCAGCTTCACTTGTTATTATCGAAAATCACATTAAGATTGCAACTTTAGAACCCGAATAATAAAATATTACATGCCCCAATAATAAATACCTCTATTACTTCTAGCTCGACAAAGATACTAAGCAATGTCACTTTATGATTTCAATTTCAAATACTTCTATAATAAAATTTCAGATGTAAATGATAGGAAAACACAAACAAGTGAATCTAGTCTCCACCGACTGCCTTTAAAAAGATATCTAAATTCTATAAAGGTCATTCACCAAGGAATAATTTGTATATCATGACAATAATTTAACATTCCTCACCATTAAATTTACTACCATATTTATTAGGTTATTATACCAATTTTTTAATGACATAATCAAATTTCATCTAGAAAATCTATCAACATACACAATAGTAATAAGTTAAATAATGCATCAAGTTTCTATACCTTTGATAAATTCAAGAATCCACAAGCATATTTAATGAACATAAAAATTTTAACACTTGCAATGATTTCACTTCCCAGACAAATAATCCCATCAATACAAACTTTTTTTTAATAAAGCACTGCTACCATGTAAGCCAACAAACCTGAAATGAACTATTAGTACAAAACTCCAAACATTCTATTATATTCCAAAAATATGCCTCCTAAGGATCTGTGCATAAATAGTGGGAAAGAGATACGCGAAAATAGGATGTGTGGATTTTTAGAGGATGAGTTGCATTCCTGTAATGAGTCATACAGGAGAGTTAGAGTTTGAGTCGATCTCATGCTAAGATAAAAAGAGATGTGGGATGAGAGGAGAACCCAAAACCTAGAAATAAAACCTAGCAGCCTTTTCCTTTTCCTCTCTCAGTGCCGCCATCTGCCATCGCCAAGCTATCGTTCCACCACCGCACGCCATAGTTTTTCCTCACTCCTAATGGCTCTCAAGGCTCCTGAGAGGTCAACTATTAATCTAAGGGCCAACTCTCTAAATCAGCCAAAGACCCCATCCTTAGAAACTAGAAAGTACACCCAAGAATACCTAGAGAAGTCATCTACAATGACAATAACATACCACTTTCCTCCTGTAGACTGGACTATAGATGGGCCAACTATGTCTAAGTGCAAGAGCTATCTAAGGCCATCAGACATCACTAAAGTAAGCGATGGATGAGAAGTAGAAACCATCTTACTATGTCTACATGGTGTGAACACTAGGTCTATAGCACTCTTAAACCTAGGAAATCCTCTAATAAGGTTCTCACTACTAACATTAGTCAAGTGATCGAAGCCTATATATCCAAACCTACAATACCACAACACTAAATCATAAGAGACAGAAGCCACAAGGCACCTAGGGCTAGAGATAAAAGAGATACTGAAATCAGCACTAAAGATCCTCTCAAACCTAGATATTCTAAAGACATACCCACTCGAAGAGTCTAGAACTCTACACTCACCACTCTTGAATCTCACTTCTAGACCCTCACCAAGAGTTGAAAGACAGATAGCAGATTATACATCAACTTACTTACCAAAGCGATGTCCTTGAGCATAAAGTTGTTACTGATATGCAATATGCACTTTGCTCTCACGGTCCCAGTAGAAGCATCCCCAACGTGATTAACTCATTGCTGGATGCACATGTGAGGGAGGAGAACTATCTAGAATCTCTGGTCATGTGTTGAGGACACCCAAAGTCAACAAGCCACACATCTGCCTTCCTCGCACGCCGAACCTGCAAGGTATCAACAAGAAACATCTATGCCACATGATGTCTAGGAATAGTAGTAGAAGTAGAAATAAAATGGTTAGATAGATAATCATGAGAATGAACATGATAGCTATCTAGACCTCTCTGAATCAACCTACCAAAAGGTCGACACTCCCCTATCTAGATGCTATCCATAAACCACCCTCACAATAACCTAACCCAAAACACTGCTTAGAGCCACCAAAAAAGTCATCTACAAATTTATGTCTATATCTAGTTGGAAAGACATGTTGTCATCTCTAGAGATACTTGCAGGTGAAGGTACTTCTCTAATGGACCTCAAAGCATGCATTCTCTCTTTTCTCTCAACCTTGGCTCTACGAAAACTGAACTCAACCATATAGCTATCCTTCTTACAAAAGGCACAATGGTACTTGACCTTTTGAGGGGTCTAACCTGCTAAAGAAGAAACATCTATCTTACTAGAAGGAGTTTGGGCAAAACCTGTAGACCTAAAGATAGTCTAAGATAGCTCATGGGGCTTCACCTCAAACTTACCACTCTCAACAACCCTCATAATCTTAGGTGGGTAGTTCTTAGAATGATCTAAGGAATTAAATCTTAAGCCTCTGTTCTTCACAATCACCTTATATTGGTCAAGGATCACGTTGAGGTTCTTCTTCCCACTAAAAAATCTCTCAAGGGTCTTTTTGATATAGTCATTTTCTTGTGCTAGGTTCTCATATGTGGCACACTCATTTGTTTTCATTGCCCTATCACATCTCTCATTATGAACAACTACCTCTAGTTTCAAAGCCCCACAGAACACACAAGGGAAATGTCTAAATCTAGTCAATTACTCCTTATATTTGACTCTAAAAGCATCATACATCTTATCTAAATTAGTCCCAATTTTAGTACAAAATGCACAAAAAATAGAATCAATAACTTTCTTAGATTCAGCCATGGACATGGATTTTTTTAATTTTATATTTTTTCCCTCAAGTGTCTTGCTAAGAGCATCATTCTCAATTGTGAGCCTGGAGTAGTTTTCATAAGATGTAGTCCTAGAATGAAATATTTAGTCATTTCTTTTATTTCAATTTGGCTATCCTCACAATGAGAGCAATCATGATTAAATTTAATCGATTCCTTAGTAGCACTATCTAATTTTAATGCAAGCAAAGCACAATTTGGGTAAGATGAAGGAATATCATCTACAGGAAGCACAACTAAAGTAATAGCATCTAAGCAATCATGACCATAACTAGATTTAAGATATTCTAGTTTATCTAGAGAATTCTTAAGTTGACTAACAATAAACGAATGAGCAATTTTCAGCATAGCCAGTTCATCATGTAAGCTTAAGCAAGATTCACAATTATCATCAGGTCAATGGATTTGAGCCTAACATCTTGTAGATTCAAGTTATCAACCATAATGTCCTGATTCCTAATATTTTAGCTTGCTTCTTTGAATTTTGTTCAGCAAGAACAAGAGGACGTTTCATCTCTTGACAGGGGTGTACCTCATTGGGATCGTTGTAGGGCTCATCGGAGGAGGAGTCGATGTCGGTGCCACCCGTGGCCTTGAAGCATATGCTGGTAAAGTCCTGAGCTTTCTTCTTGCCGTGGGAATCATCCTCGTCGTCCTCCATCCCCGAGTTCACATTGCTCATGTCAACATCCTCAAGAGCGCCAAGGACCTGATTAACAAACTTGCGGTAACTGGGCTTCTTGGCATTCACATCACGAGCTTGAGAACACCTCCGGTGGTCCTTCTTCTCCTCGCCCTTTAGCTTCGGGCACTTGGCCCAAATGTAGTTTGGCTTACCACACTCAAATCAAGTGATAGGGTGACCTCTTCTCTTGTTCCTCACTTTGTTGTAGGCTCATGTGAATTTTGTAGATAGGAGGGCTAGATCATTCTCAGGTAGCCTCTGTAGCTGATCATCACTCAAAGAGTGCAAAGCGGACAAAGAAAATCCAAAAAAGCCAAGATCTAAGGAACCTGAAGCATTACTCTAAGAAGGGTCAATCACAAGTGTCATTGACTCTGTCTTGGAGAGATGCGAGATGAAGTTAATCTCATTTGTCTTCAATCTCGAGTAGAACTTATCCATAGTAAGCTCACTCATGACAGAGTTGTCATTGATAGAAGTGATCTTCGTTCCCCAAACTATCACATCAAGTGCACCCAACATCTGGCGTGCATTTTTGATTCAGAAAACACAAGGCCAACATCACATAAATCATGAATGATCTTAGAAAACATTCCCCGTAATTCATCCAAAGATTCACCAGGTCTTTGCTCAATCATTGAGTAACCTTTCTTCAATTGGTTCTGTCTCACTTCCTTGATCGCGGTAGAGTCCTCATGGTAATCAACGGGGGTCTTCTAAATCTCATAAGCAAATCTCAAGTGAGAAACAAACTCAAACTCAGATCAACTAAGCCCTTGAATCAGAAAATTGTGAGTCTTGTTGTTTGCCTCTATATTAGGTGTGACCACCTCGTTATTGGTCGGCACAACATAAGAATTCTTGACTTTAAACTAAATTGCGTGCCCTTAAGCCTCGATGTACGATTACATACGAGCCTTCCAATAAGATAAATCAACTCCATCGAACACGTGTGGCTTGGTTGAATATTTGTCTTATGCCATGGTTCCTAATACCAATTAAGATATATGAGAAGAACTAACCAGACTCTGATACCACTTATAGGACTGGTATGACAACAGAGGGGCTGAATGATGCCTTCAAAATTTCCTCCAACTATTTGATGATTCTTCACTCCAATAGCAATGTGAAGCTATGAAGATCAAGAAGCCAAAAAAGTGAAAAAAGAGTGTTGCTATAATGATTTTAGATTGATGAGCAGTAAAAATGCCACTATTCTAAATCCAAAATTATGTGAAATTTTTTATCCGTAGATCCAAAAGTCTTAAAACTTAAACCAATGTAAGATCACGACCTTAAGAACCTATCCCAATCAAAAATCTTGAAAGAGCTTAAGAGAATTGGGATCTTTTTATTCATCAAGCTCTGTTGCACCAAAACCGGGTCAAATCCTAAAATTAAGCTAACTCTCAAACGAAAGCTCTAAATCACTTGAAATTTGGTATACACCTTCTCTAGGATGTCAGGAACCTATTTCAATCAACAATAAAGAAAATCGTTGCCAAAGTTCTGACCGTTTTCGTTTGAAGGAAGGTTACATCAAAACAGGTCAAAAAACCAAAAACGGTGAATATGATTTACTCTTGCATGATTGATAGCCAAGATGGCTCTAGATATATATTCAAATGTCATAGTAAGTAAGAACACCAAAGAAATCAAGGCAAAAATAGATGGATCAAGAAATTACTTGAATAGCCCAAAAACAACAAAAATCAGTTTTCCTCATGAACTTGCCGCCAACCAAATCCCTAGATGGGTGAAGATTGATTTTCAGAGGTCATTTATATCTTACATGTCCTTGGTAGAGCAAGATCAAGAAGAGGAGAAAGAAGAGAAAAAACCAACCAAATCAAGAGCAAATTAATCAACGCAAAATAAATCCATGGGAGATGAACAAGGATTGATATATTGCTACTTGAGGATGAAGATTTTACAACTACTCCACTTGGAGGATAAAAGAGCACACCACAACACTCAACTTCTCTCAAACTGTAACCATAGAACTAATGAACTCAATGGCAAAGGTTGAATGATTAATTAGCAAGTCTCCATCCCAACTAGTTAAATAGATAGGCAACTAGTACCTATCTAACCTCTAGTGGATACTATCCACTTAACACATATGGAGAAAATCGG
Organism: Dendrocalamus sinicus; assembly: GCA_036346575.1. NCBI lineage: Eukaryota > Viridiplantae > Streptophyta > Magnoliopsida > Poales > Poaceae > Dendrocalamus > Dendrocalamus sinicus. The sequence goes on from CM070646.1 coordinate 13,499,175, forward strand.
ATAACTCTACACACACAGGTTTTTTAACTCGCACACTATACTTTTGGACGCTTTTCAAAGTGCATAAGTTTTGTCGATGTTCTAATATCGATCTTACGTATGACTATTTGGATTAGGGGTCTCTCAAAGACCAGACGATAAAGAGAAAGACACAGGGATTTTATACAGGTTCAAGTCTTTTCTGGGGAGAATTATAACAATACTCCTATGTGACAGTCTTGTGTAGTATTGTTGGATGCCTAGCGCTCCTTTCTCCTATCGCTTGTCCTCTATCCCTTGTCCTGCCTGACATCAGCCTTTATATAGCGTGCGAAGAGGTGGCTATTGCTCCATGCCAAAAGATGCCTCAACGTATCAAACGATAACAATCTGACGGAAGTTATTGCCAGAGATGTGATATCCTCTCGCGCGCCAGGCGGTTATTGCTAAAGGCAGGAAGGAGTTATGAGCAGTTATTCCAGAGAACAATTGTGTACGTTAACCGCCTTGTCAGACAGACCAGTATGCAACAGGTTGTCATAGACAAGCTGATCAAAGTTAGGTTAGTCGTAGAAGAGTTCACGACCACAGGGTGGTCGTAAAACGACTTACGACTATGTCATGCTTATAGAACAGCTTACAACCATGTCATATTCGTAGGACGGCTTATGCCCCTGGAGCAGTCGTGCAAAGGCTCGCGACCATATGATTAGATCTCTCCCTTACGAATATAAGAGGTATACTTAAGGAGTATAATGACATAATAATGCTATTTATAACTAAATAATAAATTGAGGATCATTATATCCTCATCAAGTCTAAATCCGCTAGGCCCTTAACCTTGATCCAACTTGATCTTCTCGTCTAGGACTCTTATTCTCAATACTATTTATATCCTTTGTAAGCTACTTGATAGAGGTGTAAAATCATATATATGCCAAGTGTGTTCTGTATCTTCTCCTCATGTAATGATTCTGCCGATTGTGTATCCGTAGTTTTTCATCCGAAAGGGTTTTCTATGTTAAATACCTATCTCAAGTTCTTTGTTTGTTGTTCATTGGTTACGTCCTCTATCTTATTGATTTTATAACAGGTGGTATCTGATCCTAAGATCGAGGTTGATCAACAACTTTAAAAACTCATGATCTCGTTTAGAGTTTTGATATGGTTTCAGGTACAACCGATCGAAGTCGATCGATATATAAACCATCATCGATCAACTGAACCAATGAACAGAACGAAAGATCCTCACGCGAAACATGCTAGGTTGGATTAATTAGCGATGTACGTCCTGTTGATGATGCGATGTTTTTGGATGGTCGAGAACAAGCCGGAACACGCATGCATGACTAGTTTAATTGAAACTACTAATCTAACAAAGTAGCTAGGATCAGCTCATGGCACAAGATCTTCCTCTCGACCCTAGCTAGCTGCCCAAATTGTCCCAAATTCTTTATGTAACTTCATCTGTTCATTGGTAGGTTGGTCCAGGTGAGATAGATAAATATAGGGTTAAGCAGCAGTTAATTAGGGGTCAATCACAGGCTCATGACACATTCGCACCCGACAATTTCGGGGGCCCGGTGCGGCCGCCCCGCTCGCCCCCCCCCCCTCAGGGCCGGGCCTGGGCTTAGCCACCGGATGGCTGACAATCAGTATATCATTTGCAAACGATGACGTCCTTTCGTCGCCTCTCTTGGCTCATCCTAAACCATCTACGTTAATTCACAGATGTTATTATTTATACCTCTCTCCTGCTGTTCTGGTGATTCCTGACCACCGCGCTGTTGGATCACGCCATCCTCAACCTGGAGCCACCAATATGACCATCCTCAATTCCAGTGCCATCGTTTTTCTCTTCCACAACGTCACCTCCTTGCTAGCCAATTCACACTGCCACCTCCTCCTCGCTCATCGAGCCCAGCCACCCTTAGCGACGGTCCTTTTGCTTGTCATAGGTATTGGCCACTAGTGCCGCCACTTGTCGTGAATCTGTCTTGCAAAACTGGCAAGGCGCTGATGCGGAGCATAGAAGAGAGAGAGAGAGAGAGGATTAAAAGAGATTGATCAGAGTGAGGAGAGGGGCGGCGCTGATCAGGATGCGAGATAGCGAGAGTGGCTAGCGGTTGGACCTCAGGGGCGGGTCCCCGCAGAGAATTTCCCCATGGGAGCGGGCCAGGGGCGATCTTCCCCGCGGGGGATGGGGACGAAGCCCCACTAGGCTAGCAGGGTGGGAACAGGGTCATCTTTCCCCCACAAGGACCTAGTAAAAATTTAAAAAATATTAAATAATATATTATAATTTTTTTAATATGAGATATTGTATTCTTTTCTTGTATATTTGGACTAAAACTTGAACCTATATATTAGAATATATATATATATATATATAAAGTATGTCTAAATAATTATAAATTAATAAATAAAATTGTATTATTATTTTAAATATATTTTACCCTTTTTTAATCCCCACGGGGATCCTCGTGGGGGTTGGGTCCCCACGGAGACCAGGGGCAGGGGTCGGGTCCCTCGGTACAGCTAACAGGGCGGGGCAAATCCAGGCTGCGTAGGGATCGGGGCAAGGCCGAGGAGACCTCCCGGGGACCCTCTGTCCCATTGCCACTCCTAGCCGCATGGGGAAGGGAAGGTGAGTGGTTGAGGTGTAAGACCGCAAGCAGTTCGGAAAACGAGTCGGCGTATGTTAAGAGGAGATGCAGAAATACCCTACAACAAGGAAAAGGTACGGAGAGATAATGAATGGGTAAATTTCTCTTTTATATTAGTAGAGATTTTAGAGAAGATGATGAACCACCGAGGGGTCCTCACGAACTAGATACCAGTCCACGGCTTTCACATGTGATGGATGTGGCGTGCTTAATTAGCTGTCGTCGTATAGTATTAGCATAATCTCTAAGTGGATTATTGGAAAGTAAAAATTAAACGGCCTGTGTACTCCAGTTTTTAGGATTTTTTTTTTGTGTTGATAAACATCACCCGGAATGTTTTTTGGTAATTTACTAGAGAATCCCTATGCAAGCTTCTTCATTTTCTAGTCCTTGTATTATCCCTTTTATTTTTCAAAAACGGTGCGACTGGTTAGCACAATTATATCAACCGAGATGTCACGAAATCAAACCTAAAAACATCACAAATGAAACACTTAGGTTCATAACGGATAGTTAGTGCGCCTTTACTATTAGGCTTTTAGCCACACCAGTTGGCTTCCACCGGATGGCTGACAACCTTGGCTCATCCAAAACCATCTACATTAATTCACAGATGTTCAGTACATGAAGGAGTATATTTCTTAATTTTTTGAGCTGCCTACTACCTCTTTCACGAATTCACTTCGGCCAGGCTTCCTGTCATGCACGTAACGTCGTCCTCGATTAGGTGCATTATTGATGCCTTTGATTTCGCATCTTGTTCAGTTGCGTATTATACATCTCTCCTGCTGTTCTTTCAGGCGCTGTCAATTCTTCGTGCCATGAACCTGCACTTAAACCGACGGCTCGACGGCCATGACAACAACTGATGAACAAGTTTGGTGAATTGGAGCAGCAAAGAGAGGAGTTTGCACATGCAGCCAGATCATGTACTATTGTATCTCAATGCCTTGGAAGCATCAGAAATAGTGTTAAGGCAGTGTGGTCAACAGTGACTAGTTAATTAGGCGAGGGTCATGCATGCATGTCTTGGCAACATCAGAATAACGTACTCAGTACTCCCATCGATCGCTATTGTTACTTGACAACAAGTAGACATTACTTTGGTCGATGTGCCGAAATTCCGTTTCCTACAAGATTCTTGTGACATTCCGTGTCGAGCGTACCCTTGAAGCCCTGTTCAAATTGGATCCTCCAATTTTTTGTGAGAACCCAGCGCCCCGGATAGACTTCTACCCTACAAAAATCTGGTGCTTTCGTAACGCTTTCATTTTTTTTTTATAGGACACGCCTAACGCTTGCAGTTACTTAGGCCCTAATCCAATTAGGGTTCTTTGATTCACAGGATTTGTACGGGAAAAACATAGGATTTTGCATTCCATAAGATTGGCTACTAGTCACTCCTTTGATTCATAGGAAATGCTTCACCCAATTCCAGAGAAATATTACTCCTGGCCTATGATTTCACAGGAAAAGTAGAATCCACTCCAATATCTTGGAAAATTTCCTTCAATTGGAAGAGCAAAGTTGACCTGGCTACGGCACACGTAACCGGAGAGGCTGCCGCCACTTGACCCGCATCCCCATCGACTTCAGCCTCCTCTTGATGTGTCGTTCGCGTCACCATGGCCACCTCCTACCCCTTAACTCGTACCCAACCTCCTGCGAGAAGCTCCGTTGCCGTAGCTCCCCATCGTCGACCTCCTCCGTGGTGCCATGGATACCCTCACCTCACGGCCTCGCTCATGCTACCCCAAGCCAAGATGCCATAAAAAATGGGTTCCCTATGTTCAGAAACACATCGTGCTCCCATCCACTTTGATATTCCATCTCTAGAACACCACCGGCACCAACGTTCTTGCTTGTGCCGCCAGTCATCACCCTCGATCCCTCCGTGGCTGCTCGAGCTTCCTGCCACCGATTGGGCTTCCGCCGCTCGAGCTTCTTGCCGCCACTGCTACTGCATGGTCATGGGGATGGAAAGAAAGATGGGGGGAGATTGGAGGAGATAAGGACTATGGTGGACATATGGGCTCAGGCATGAGTAGATGAGAACGATGTGGGTGGAGGGGATAAGGATGATGGTCTGTGGGTCCAGCTGTAAGTGACTAATAAATAAATGGTTTGTTGTATGCTTATGATTAAGCAAATGAGATTAATATATTCAATTAGCCAAAACCAAATGAGATTACTATTCACTCTAAAATTCTTTTATCCTTTCTTTTCCAGTGAATCAAACACTCAATCCTACAAGATCCTGAGTTTTTCAATTCTCTGTTTTGCATATGCATTCATATTCTATTCTTGTGTTTTTCCTATTTCTACGTTTTTTGAATCCTGCTAATCAAAGACGCCCTTAGACTCAGTTCTGAACAGTGCATGATAAGATCTATCAAATGCTGAGGCGATTGTGTCAGATACAGGCAGATACTGAGCAAGCCACCAGATGTTCTAATTGTTAAATAACAAGAAGCCATTTGAGCTTATCTGTCCCAGAACTGACCTTTCTCAAGGCAACAAAACCACTGGCCTATAAAAATATTCTACATGCTTCTGTGCTCTACATCAAATATTTGCAGATTGAAGAACTTAAAAGAGTGGCAGCTGATTCAACTAAATCTTTCTCTCTCATGTACACACACACACACATATATATATATATATATATATATATATATATATATATATATATATATATATATATATATATATATATATATATATATATATATATATATATATATATATATATATATATATATATATATATATAATGCAATCAGAAAATTACTATCGTGTATAAGTGAAGTTATTGCTAAACGTATGTAGAGTTACTGTCAGTTATAACACTACACAATTAACAGTAACTCTACATGTATTTGACAGTAAATTCACTCACGTACGATAGTAACTTTTCGGCGCGTACGTCTCTGCGTGAGGCGCAGAATAGAGTAGCCGTATACATACATACATATATAACTACTAACCAGCACGCATATGTAAAATACCTGGAAAAGTTACTGATATTTCTGAATGAAGTTATTGCTAAACCTATCAATAGTTCTACATGAAGTTACCATCGGTAGCGAGTGAAGTTACTGCCGAACGCACACAATACTGTTGGTGATAACTTACCGTATACGTGTATATATATACGTATGTATATGTATATGTATATATATATATACGTATATATATACACGTGTGTGTATATATATATACACGTATATATATATATATATACACGTGTATACGTGTATATATACATGTATACGTATATACATACGTACGTATATACGTGTGTATATATATATATATATGTATGTACATGTGTGTGTGTGTATATATATATATGTGTGTGTGTGTGTATAGAATTACTATTCTGCGCTCAGGTGTAGAATACGCGCTAAAAAGTTATTGTTGTGTGTGAGTGAAGTTAATCCCAAACATATATAGAATTATTGTTAGTTGTAACATTACACAACTGACAGTAACCCTACATATATTTGATGGTAACTTCACTCACGCACGATAATAACTTTCCGTGCACATATTACGTTGAGACATAAAATAGCGCAGCTATGTGTGTGTGTGTGTTATATATATATATATATATATATATATATATATATATATATATATATATATATATATATATATATATATATATATATATATATATATGTGTGTGTGTGTGTGTGTGTGTGTGTGTGTGTGTGTGTATTACATATATGTATGTATATGTGTGTGTATATACACACACATAAACTTGATGCCCATTTCATGCCTTTGTCCGAGCTGATTATGACTTCCACTGTCGTATCGCGGCGCGCAACGAATGGTTTGGGATTATGGATGAATTCCGAAGCCTGCACCTCGCTACAGGGGATACTTTGTGTTGATGGTATGGTGCTCATACGTGTGCCCATCAGCAGCGACATAAGGATCGTCCGTTACCTCCTGCGTCTAAATTGTGTACTAATTAGCTAGAGTGAAGAGAACCGAAACCAACAGAATCAGGCAGTAGTGGATTTACCTGTGTTATAGGGCAGATGAAGTGGCATGGTACACTTGACTTTGGATTTCTTAAATTGACAGTAGAAGTAATCCTACGCAGAATTTCCTCCAGCTTTGGCAGTGCCTCTGACTCGAGATCAGGCCTATCCCTGCATTTCAGGGTTGTGCATCTCAAACCGAGCTGAGCTTTGCCAACATTTCTGCCTCAGCAACTGGCCAATCGGTTTGAGATTTGTCGAGGATATCAGAAAGCGTCCCGCTGTCATACAGCATTTTCTGCGCTAACAATGAGCCCATGCGAGCGTTTGCCGGTTAGCATCTGAAGAATGTTAATTCCCAAGGCGAACAAGTCTGATTTCGGGAGATGCTAATTCCCAAGGCGAACAGCGAAACAGGTCTGATTTCTGGCGAACTGTCCCGGTTTGTTGGTACGCAGGGTCTATGTAATACAGGGTACCGGCAATAATGGTCTCTTCACAAGATCAGAGATGAGCTTTGCGAAACCAGCGTCGCCAATTTTACCGACGTAATTCTTGTCCAATAATATGTTAGCTTGTTTCAACTCTCGGTGGACTATAGGCTCTGGTTTCCTTCCATGCAAGAAAGCAAGCTACACAGGACTCTCCAAAGATGAATTGGAATCGTAGGAACCAATGCAGTGGTTGGCGCCCATTGATGTTAAGGAGCTGATCTTCTAGACTTCCATTCTCCAGATACTCGTATACAAGACAGCCGATTTCAGGACAAAAGCCAAGATTTCAGGACAAAAACAAGCAATAAGATCAAGTTGGGATGGTGATGTTGGCTGGGAATCTCAACCCGCACAAAGGCATACAGTTGACATTTCAGTGAACTTCCCAACCATACGAAAAATTCGTTGGTATTAATGCTACCTACATACGTATGGACTACGAATCTTGCCATAAACGACAATTACCTCCCTAAGGAACTCATCAGTTTTGTCGATGGAATCTTGCTGGACAGGGGCGAAGACAGGGGAAAAATCTAGCCTGAGCAAGTCATACTATCATTAATATGTCATAGATAAGTCATTATGTGCATACGAAATTAACAATCACACTAGTTTTAAACTAGAAGTAATCTTGAAGTCCAATATACATGATTGTTCATAGATGAAAACTAGATGCATAAAACCATGATGGTACCTCTCTACCAAAGCTTATGTAGACATTTTTGCGATAACAAAAGTACAATCCACACCCAAATGACACTCTGTAAGATCAAAAATATGTTGCTTAGTATAACAATCACATAACGTACAACAAATTGACATTGAAAAAGAATCACAACATACCATTAAGATGGTAATCTACGAATATGAGGCAAGTTCACTTTCTGAGATTTGAAGCCTTGAAACCGTCGAGTAATCATGTTATCAACAATTGTTTTAAATATCTCCCGCTTAGTGTAACACACCATTAAGTCATTCTACCGCTCATCGAAAATCTTGTTGTGCAATTTAGTCTTGATAGTATTCATTACTGAAAAGACTCTCAACGGTTGCCATTAACACTGGCAATTTCAATGCCAACTCAATGAGATTCTGAATCAATGGGAAAACCATATGTTTTTAGTTTTTGACCATCTTTGTAGCCAATGATGCAAGATCTTCACAAGTATCAAATGTGGCATGCCTTCTCACACAAAGAATATAAATTTCAAGTTGATTCTTTATAATTGCACGATCGTCAATGGAAAAATCTTCATTACAAATTTCAGCAAGTCAACTAAGTTTGTTGACATCAAACTTGGAAAATAAGTTCTTTGGATCAAGAAAAGAGAAGCATGTAAGTAACTCGAAAAACTTCACTGAGCGATGCTCCATCTTTGCTTTAATTATGTCAACAACAACAAAGTAAATCTCGGCATGATAATAATGAAGGTTAGTGCCGTGAACCCATCATGCCTCGAACGGGCCCTAATTGGTATTTCTTCATCCATATCTGGCACTGAAATAGCTTCATCACCTAATTGGTATTTCTACATCACCTAATAATGCCTCCAAGCTATTTGTCCTCATGTTAGCTAAACGCTCTATCAGATCATCGATTAATTCCATGACATGAACAATATTCAAGTCCTTCTTTTGTAACACAAATGAAAGTTCATCTGTAACACCAAACAACTTTAGCATCAAATTCAAAATGAACATGGACTTAAAGCACTCCACTTTTTCTATCAAACTTGTTGCTTGACTTGGTGCACACCCACCTTCATAGATCATAGTGAGCACATGTAGCACTGAATCCCACATTGTCTCCAAACAAACCAAGTTTGTATGATGTGAGCCCCATCTAGTATCTTTAGGTCTAGCAAGATTAGTTTATTGGTGCAAGCCTCTCCCTATAAAAATTTCATCACTCTCCAACCTATCCAAAATACCTTGGTGATGATTTTCAATCAATGCATTTCTCTTCTTGCACGATGAACTTACAATGTCCACAATCAGGGAGACATTCAAAATATCATAAATAGATTGGCAGCAACTACTACTAGTGACAGAAACAACCACCAATTGCAATTTGTGGACATGGCAATGAAAATAGAAAGCATATGGGTTTACATCTAAAATCTTTTGCTACATGTAATTATACTCACATCTCATATTTGAAGTTCCATCTTATCCCTTCTTTTGTAGTCTAGAAATAGATAACTTATGATGATCAAGAAGAGCAAAAAGAGCTTCTTTTAGTGCATCTGATGTTGTAAAGGAGACTTTTTTGACCAAGACATTGTTCCACAACCTGCCATTGATAGTTCACGAACCTACATCAAACAAATCTCATTAAGGTAACATACAACCAAATTGGAAGAATGGAATGGATAAATACTTCACAAAAATATATATATCCAATAAACCAATTACTAACCTCACTATTACCACCATTTGCTCTTTCACTGTTATATCGCGTGACTCATCGATAAACACAGAGAATTGTCTTTCTCCAATCTCACCTCGAAAAGTTATCCTTGTTTAAGAAAGTAGATTTTCATCATGGCCACGAAAAGCTAAGTCTTACATTATGAGATATCTTGTACAATCTAAAAAAAGTCAAACGAATTTGAGATAATTTTTCAACCTGGTGAGTTGCATTAGAAAACACACTTGACACATTTTGCCTTTGATTTTTAAAATCATCACAATACAATCTTGCCTTGTTGTGAGCACTATTTACAGCTGATAAATACCAAGAAAAAGGACTTTGGAATCAAATCTTTGTTTTACGTTATGTTCTATTCTGAAAAATGATAATAAAATGAAACCCAATACTGAAAGTAACACTTACATACACTGCCATTGCAAATCGCAGATGCATCTGAAGGAGGTGATCTTGGATGGCAATGACATCTCCAAAGCAATCGTTGAATATGCTACTAGCCATGCCATCACAGACATCGTCGTCGGGGGTTCAACTAGGAACACAATCGTCAGGCACATAACAGTTCATCCTCCATGGTTGCGCGCAAGGTTCCAAAAACCAGAACCGGAAGAAATCCCGGTCGGCGGCCGGTAACGGTAACCGGCCGGTTACTGGAAAAACCGGTCACAATTTGAAAATCAAAATTTGAATTTTGAGATGTTTTGAAACCGGTAATCGAAAAAACCTTCCGCCTTCCTCTCCGAGCGCGAGCCCGCCGCCCGCCCCACGCTTGGCTCTTCCCCATTCCTTCCTTCCTCTTTCCCTCCGCTGGCACCTTCGCATCGCCCGCCGTCTGCCGCCGGCACTCTCGCGTCGCCACCGGCACCTCCGCGTTGCCGCCGTCCCGACCCGCGTAGAGGTGGCGCACGCGGCCGCCTCGGCGGCGTCCTGTCCGGGCCCTCGACGGCTCCGTAGACGTCGGTGAAGCGGCACATGGTGCAGTGTCTGAGCTGCCGCGCATCGGCCTTGGCGGTGGCGGCGGCCCTCCGAGCGGCGGTGAAGAGGCAGTTGCCGTCGGCCTCGACCTCTCCGGCGTGGTCGAGGCGGAAGACGAGGGAGGTGGCGTCGGGCTGCTTCCAGGCGACGCCGCGCTCCCAGATGCGGTGGAGGCGATAGTGCTGCTGGTCCTCGAGCACCCAGACGGCGGTCCAGCCAGTGGGGGCGGGCGAGGGGTCGATCCAGGTGAGGAGCGGGGGCCTCGACGACGACGGCGGAGGAGGGGTCGCAAAGTAGCTTGCCCATTGGGCGTGGCCTTGCGCGGCGGCTGGGCGAAATTTTCGCTGCTGCTTCTTCTTCTTCTTCTTTCGCGGAATCGTTGCGAGTCGATCGGGTAGGTGCTGGCGGCAGACGGTGGGCGATGCAAAGGTGCCGGCGGAGGGAAAGAGGAAGGAAGGAATGGGGAAGAGCCGAGCGTGGGGCAGGCGGCGGGCTCACGCTCGGAGAGGAAGGAGTAGAGGAAGGGAGTGGTGGAGCTCGCGAGACGGGGACGGGAGAGGCGCTCGTGCGGAGAAAAGAAGGGAGACGGCGCGGCACAGAGATTCGTGCAGAGGGAAGACGTGTTGGGCATCCGACCGTGTCCCTATTTCCTCTCAATGGGGTCAGACCCCATAGGAGTCCCCTCCCCTAGTGTACGAGTACATGGACTACGGAAGCCTCGAGGACCGGCTCTGCAGACGAGGCAACACCCAACCAATCCCATGGAACATCCGCTTCAGGATCGCCGCTGACTTCGCCACTGGCCTTCCTTCCTCCATCAGGCAAAGCCGGAACCATTTGTCCACCGAGACCTCAAGCCTGCCAACATCCTCCTCAACCACAACTTCGTCAGCAAGATCAGTGATGTCGGCCTCGCAAGGCTAGTGCCACAGTCCATAGCTAAAGTCACACAGTACAGGATGACATCCACAGCCAGCACATTCTGCTACATTGACCCTGAGTACCAGCAGACAGGCATGCTCACCACGAAGTGCGACATTTACTCGCTCGGCATCCTACTACTCTAGATCATCACGGCAAGATCCCCCATGGGCCTCACACACCATGTCGAACATGTCATACAGAGAGGAGCCTTCCAAGAGATACTTGACCCGATGGTGACGGACTGGCCAGTGGAAGAGGCTCTGGCATGTTGTGGATCACCGGCAATCTCTCGCCGCCAGCGAACTCACAAATGCACACTCAAGAACACGATGAACACAGATGAACACTCGATGTTTGGTGCTGCAAAAACAGGGCAGCTTTTTCTGATATATTGCTTGCTTATTTAAAGGATGGTTACAAGCTAAAGATGACTACTACCTGACTAAGAATTGTAAATGCATGGCTGCATGGCGTTTCTGCATGATGACTACTAACTGACGCATGAATGCATGGCAATCTGCATGATGACTACAAACTGACGCATGAAGGCATGTCGATCTACATGGCGATCTGCATTCCGCAATTAACACAGGAAACGGAAACGAAATAGCTCCACTACTAATTTAAAACAGAAAAATAAAGAACGACTACTAACTGAAACAGTCACGGTGAGATGCTTGGAATAGATGTTCACTGATCTTACTGACGCCGATCAACGCACGCAGTTGCTGGAACCGCACGCGTCCTAGCGCCTTGGTCAGAACGTCCGCTAGCTGGTTTTCCGTCGAAATGTGCCGAAGGACGATCTTGTTCTCGTCAATGCACTCCCAAATGTAGTGGTAACGAGTGTCGATATGTTTGCTTCGGTCGTGGAAGACAGGGTTCTTGCTAAGGGCGATGGCGGACTGTTTGTCCACCTTGAGCCCCGGCGCTCCAAACTTAGTGCCGAGCATGTCAGACACAAGCCGAGCTAGCCAGACACCTTGGCAGGCTACTGTAGCTGCCGCAATGTACTCTGCCTCGCATGAGGACAAAGCCACCACCTTCTGCTTGGAGGACTGCCACGTGATGGGGTTGCCGTCGAGGAAGAAGACGACGCCGCTGGTACTCTTGCGCATGTCGACGTCGCCCGCCATGTCGGCGTCACTGTAGCCGACCAGTCGAGCTCATTCATCCTCCCTCCTGGCGTAGTGAAGACCATAGTCACGCGTTCCTGCTACGTACTGTAGCACGCGCTTCACTGCGTTGAGGTGGTCCTCACGTGGTTTCTCCATGAACCGGCTCAGATTGCCCACAGCGTAGGCAAGATCTGGCCTGGTGCGCAGTCCGCCGATGACGCGACTGTACTCGGTGGCGTCCACCAGTGGAGCAGTGCTCTCCTTGCTCAACTTGAGCCTTGGTTCCGTCGGCGCCAGACTGGGGTTGATGTGCTCATGCCACTCCACTCAAGCAGCTTCCCTGCATAGGCAGATTGCTGGAGCGAGATGCCGCCTGGACCTCGGTTCACCTCGATGCTGAGGTAGTACGACAGCAGCCCGAGGTCACTCATGAGAAAAATGCACTTCATCTCGAGCTTGAACGCCACAATCTCGTCGCTGCTAGTGCCGATGATGATCAAGTCGTCGACGTAGACCCCGAAGACCAGCCGCGATGACCCCCGGCTCCGCATGTACACGCCGTGCTCGGAGCTGCTCCTCTGGAAACCAAGTGACACCATGGACGCATCAAGCTTGGCATTCCAGGCCCTCGGTGCCTGTCAGAGGCCATACAGTGCCTTTCAAAGACGCAGTACTTTGTGCTCACTGCCGTTGACGACAAAGCCCGGTGGCTGGCTCACGTACACTACCTCCTTGAGGTCGCCGTTGAGGAAAGCGCTCTTCACGTCCATGTGGTGGACTTCCCAGCGCTCGTGGGCTGCCAGAGCCAGCATCGCCCTCACAGACTCCATTTGCGCGACCGGAACGAAAACCTCGTCGAAGTTGATTCCCGCACGCTAAACGTAGCCTTTGGTGACCAAACGCGCCTTGTGCCGGATGACATTGTCGTGCTCATCACGCTTCACTTTGAAGACCCACTTAAGCCCGATCGCACAGTGCCCAGTGGGGAGCGCGGCGAGCTCCCACGTGTTGTTGTCCTCGATCGACTTCATCTCCTCACGCATCGCCTGATGCCAGCTCGCCTCGCTCTCTGCCTCGCTGAAGGAGATAGGCTCATCCGCCATGGTGAACTGCAACTCCTCGTCGAGCACCCGGGGCACAAGCCCAGGCGGCTGGTCCGATGGACGGCGTCGATGGCGAGCGAAGCAGTGGAGCATCGTCATGGTCCACGTCCAAGTTCTCCTCAGGATCAGCCGGTGGCGAGACGAACTCGATCAGCGCACTCATGGGTGACATCGTAGGCGCGACTTGCTCCGGCGGCGTCATGGGTGCAGGGGTCGACATTGGCGTGGGCAACGGAGACATGTGAGCTGGTGATGCCGCATCAGCTCGAGGTGCGCCAGAGATGTACTCCGTGGTGTACTCAACGTTGAAGGGCTCGCCGTTACCCGGATCACCGTTGCTTTCGTCGCCCCAGCTCCATTGTCCCGCATCATCGAACACGACGTCGCGCGACACAATGATACGCTTGGTGGAGGGGTCGTAGCAGCGGTAGGCCTTGGAGCCATGCTCGTAGCCGACGAAGATGGTCAGTGTGCTACGATCATCCAACTTCTTGAGTCCCGGGCATGTGGTCTTGACGTGGGCAACGCAACCAAAGGTCCTGAAGTAGTGGACAGTGGGGCGCTCGCCGTGCCAAGCCTCAAATGGGGTCTTGCCGTTGAGCACGCGTGTCGGGGCGCGGTTGAGGATGTGGACTGCGGTGTTCACGGCCTCACCCAGTAGCGAGAAGCCGCGCTTGAGCATACACCGCGCCATGCCGACGATGCTCTGGTTGCGGCGTTCTACCACCCCGTTCTGCTGCGGTGAGTAGGGGGCAATGAGCTACCGCTGGACGCCGCGCTCGGCGCAGTACTAGCCGAACTCCACAGAGGTGAACTCCCCACCCCACCCCCCCCCCCCCCACGATCAGTGCGGAGGACCTTGAGCCACCTCCCTGACTCAACCTCCACGGCCGCCTGGAAGATCTTGATCGCCGTCGATGCCTGATCTTTGTTCGACAGCAAATAGAGCCACATGTACTGGCTCAAATCATCAACAAGCAGTAGGAAACATTTGTTACCGCTTGGAGTTGTGGGCGCGATGGGCCCGCACAAATCACCATGGACGAGGTCGAGGACGTGCTCCGCTCGTCGTTGCGCCTTATCAAGGAACGGCGCGCCTTTGCTTACAATGAGCGGTATCGCACACCGATCGACCGATCAGCGGCGGCAACCCACGTACCATCTCCCGTTGGGCGAGCGCGCGCAATGACTTGAAACTGGTGCCCGTACCTCGCATGCCAGCGCCAGGCCACCTTCAAGCTATGCGCCGATAGGCACACTGGTTGCCCGATGTGGAGCTCCAAGATGTAGAGGCGCGATGCAGAACGATGCACCCGAGCAAGAAGGTCGCATTGCTGATCGTAGATGCGCAGGGTGCCGGAGTAGATCTCGATCCGACATCCGGCCTCCTCCAGCTGACCAAGACTTATGATGCTCGCCGTCAGACGGGGAATGTAGTACACCCCCATCAGTGCGCGGTGCTCACCATTCTTGCAACTGAAGATGATCGTGCCGCATCCTTCAATCTCCACTACAAATCCGTCGTCGAAACGGACAGTACCGCAGACTCCCCCGTCGAGGTCGGAGAAGGCAGTCCGCGCGCCCGTCATGTGGTTGGTGGCGCCGGTGTCGAGCACCCATCGACGATCGTCCTGGTCCTCTCGCGATCCGAGTTGCGCAAAGACCTTCGCCTCGTGGATCTCGATGTGGCGCGACAATGTGGGCGAAGCTAGAGTTCAAATCACCTCGGTGGGCGGCGCTGCAACTTGAGTGAGTGGTGAAGACATGGTCGCATGTGCCATCAACAAAGTGTGTTCATCCTCTTCTCCCTCCACAACGTGTGCTTGCGCTTGCTTATTTGGCTTGCTGCGGCAGTCCTTGGCCCAATGGCCAATTTTGCCACAGTTACGGCCCTGGTCCGCCGTGTTCTCCTGGGCCGTCCCGTTTGAAGATGAGCTGCCCTTGCCTTTACACATGCCGCCACCACCTCCATGGCCACCACGTGTTTTGCCGCGCCTCTTGCCGCTGCTGGAGCCACCGGCTTCGCCGTTGGCGCGCAACTTCACCCGCGCCAGCCAGTCCTCCTCGGCGAGAAGAAGACGGCCTTTGCTGTCGCAGACGGTGCTGGCTTTTTCTTTCGCTGCTCGATGGCGCGCAGACGGCCGGTGACCTCCTCGACCGAGAGCTAGTTCACATCGAGGAGAGTCTCGATGGAGTACGCGATCTGCTCGAGGTGCTCGGGGACGACCTGGAGCATTTTCTTCATGATCTCTCCATCGGTGACATTGCCGCCAAGGATGCGGATGTTGTTGGCGAGGCTCATAATCCGGAGTGAGAAATCGTCGACCGACTCCCCCTCCTTGAACGTGATCTCCCCGAACTGCTTGAGCAGCTATTGCGCGTTGGCATCACGGATGCGCTGCACGCCGACGCACATGGTTTTAACAGCCTCCCAGGCGGAACGCGCCGTGCGCTTGCACGCCAACGACCCGAGCATCTCGGGCGGCACGGCACGCAAAATGGCCGCCAGCACGAGGCGGTCTTCGCGGTACTCGACGACCTGGCCCTCCTCCGGTTCGACGGCCTGCCACAGCCTTTGGGCCTGCAAGTTCACGCGCATCAACAAAGACCATTCCTGGTAATTTGTGCGCGTGAGCATGGGGTACTGGATCGAGCCGCCCGCCTCCTTGACGACGCGCTCGATGATGACTTCGCCGCCGCGATGGCGCCCTCGGTGTGGCACAGGCGAGTGCGAAACCCGTCGACAGGGAGGGAGCAATGGCGAACGATCACCACCGCCAACAGGAGCCAACTGGACGGACATGACGACCCCGGGAGCGTACCAGCTCTGATACCAATTGTCGTGGATCACCGGCAATCTCTCGCCGTCGGCGAACTCACAAATACGCACTCAAGAACACGATGAACACAGATGAACACTCGATGTTTGGTGCTGCAAAAACGGGACAGCTTTTTCTGATATATTGCTTGCTTATTTAAAGGATGGTTACAAGCTAAAGATGACTACTACCTGACTAAGAATTGTAAATGCATGGCTGCATGGCGTTTCTGCATGATTCTAAGAATTGTAAACGCATGGCTGCATGGCGTTTCTGCTGATGACTACTAACTGACGCATGAATGCATGGCAATCCGCATGATGACTACAAACTGACGCATGAATGCATGGCAATCTGCATTCCGCAATTAACACAAGAAACAGAAACGAAACAGCTCCACTACTAATTTGAAACGGAAAAATAAAGAACTACTAACTGAAACAGTCACGGTGAGACGCTTGGAATAGATTCAATATGGCATTCACAAAGCTGGCTTTGAGATGCGCGGAGCTACGGAAGAAAGGCAGGCCGGATCTCGGGAAAGAAATCTTGCCTGAGCTGAACAGGCTGCACAATTTTGGACATGAGTACGAAGCTGCCCAGGTCAGCAACACGAGCACAAACTGTTTAAGCTCCGCACCATACAGTTTCGGCAGTGATGATGTATCGATATCGTAAGAATCTTCCATGGCTGTAAACAAGTCAAGCATTCTTAGCTGTATAGACAGACAGGAGAGTTACCTTCTGGGTCTAGAGAAACCACTTCTGCATTTGCTCTGTTCAGATCCTGGCTCAGATGAGATGAACGCTTGACTGCAGCAGCTGATGATGAGGCCAACATAGTTACGGTCAACCAGAAGAGATTATTAGCATGTAGGCAAAGAGGAACATATAAAGGAAACTTAAAGGCAATGCATGTATGTAACATACCAAAATGCAGTGTGTGATTGTAACAGCAGCCTCGGGTTTTCAACTATGTCCTCCCCTTTTCTGCATCAGCAGGCCACCACACAAGGTTCCTGAGAAATTTTTGTTTCGTTTTTACCACTGTCAACAACATGATAAACAATTAACCATTTATTAGGTAAACAAGCAAATGTTGAACAAGTTGTTTCTTTCCTTCTTTTGATGCACACCGTTGGACAAGCAAATGAGATATGCATACGATCTCAACAAAATGTTGGAAGAAGAAACTAGATGCTAGGTTAATATTACTTCCATTGGTCATTGGCTGAAAGTTATACAAAGGGCATCATATGCCTCATTGTCACTAAGCAGGCACTATCACCCAGCTGATTAGAGCAACTACGAAGAGCATATACAAATTGAGAGAATAAATGCCCACATTGTCACCATGCAGTCTCTATCACAGCTCATCATAGGCAACTACGAAGAGCATATATAAATTGAGAGAATACATGCCCCATTGTCACCAAGCAGGAGCTATCACAGCTAATTAAATCAACTACGTAAGAGAATCAAACAAATGTAGCATCATCTAATCTAGTTTCCCATGAGAGGATTGCAATCGAAACCCCCCGTGGTCACGGCATCAATCGATGCCCACTCCCCCAGCGCCGCCCAATCGATGCTCGATTCTCGTGCTAGGTGTAGCTAGCACTCTGAAAACGGAAAGCAATCACATCATTTCAAAAGTTGCTAAATATTTTCATTAGCAATTGATCCATTCGAATTACCTTCCTTATCCTAATCTCCCTCTCCTATCTCTAATAAACTCTCCTGTGTATCTCTCCGGTGTCTCTCTCTCTCGTTTCGGCCAGTGTCGGCCCGGCTGGCCGAAGGCGGCGCACAATGGGGAGCCGGCGCGGTGGGCCAGGGTAGTGTGCTGGCCGAGTGGCGACTAGCCTTGGGCAGCACGCTGGCCGAGCTGGCCAACGGCGGCACGGCTAGGCGGCGCTTGGCTGAGTGGCTGAGGCACAGTTGGGCGGTGGCGTGGCTGGGCAGCAGCACGGCCGATGGCGCCACGACCCGCGGTGGCGCGGCCAAGTCGGCCCGATGTAGGCCGAGCGTCGGCGGTGGCGACAAGTCGAGGAGGCGGCGGCGTGGCCAGGGTGATGCGGTCGGGCGGCAGCGTGGCCGGTGCAGGAGAGCATTGAGCGGCGACTAGGCACCGTGCGGTTCGGCGGCGGCGGTAATGGCTGATGGCGGCAGGGGCCAGTGGCGTTGGGCAGCCATCGCGCATGCTTCCTTGGTTCAGCCGGTAGGGGGCACGGCCGCATTGCGTTTCACGCACGGCTTTGATTAGCAAATTATGTGGAACGTGATTCCAAAGGACGAACGAAGGATTCGCTCAGCCGAACGACGAGTAAGGCCGAACGGCGTTTCGCACGATAGAGGCTCAGCAAACGCAAAGTTTTCTAGCCGATTGCACTTTGGTTCATCTTTTCACAAGTTTATCTTAGTTTTGATCTGATTCATCTCCGTTCCATCTTGTAGGTTGCACACAGCCTTTGAAGGAACGTTCGGGTAGTTGACGCACCTCTGATCCTTTGTGCAACGGTTTAGCCGAGCGTGCTCAAGGCAAATACCTCGCGACCATTACCTTTCCATTTGCCTACCACGTGTTTCTATATGACTTGTCATCTTGCCATTGAGTACAATTATCATATCACTCATGCTTGCTTGGTTATTATCAAATCGTTAAAATTACCTGGCTAATACAATATCACTAAAGTTAACTGGCTAATATCATATCACTAAAATTATCTAGCTAATATCATATCACTAAAGTTACCTGGCTAATATCATATCAATAAAGTTACCTGGCTAATATCATATCACTAAAGTTATCTGGTTATTATCACATCACCAATACTTGCCTGATTATTATCATATTACTAATATTTGCATGTTTATAGATTTCTAATATTGTATTCATGCCATGCCATTCTAGGTTATCTTATTTTACATGCTTTCAGGTTTATTAGACTGCTTAGTTAATAATGATCTAGAATTCATGCTTAAATCATTAATAGGGGATAGCATATAAACATGTTTCAAATCTAGGTTTAAACCACTAGCAATCTTTTAACATTAGTGTTGCTATATTTATTCTTCCTGAAATCATAATCCATTACTCATATGATTTTCTATGTAAGTCATGATTGATGTATTTAATACATGTTAATCGGACTAATAATCACTCATCATATAATAAAACTTGGATGGTTATCAACTCTTGTGTGTGTGTTATGTTATGATACCTCATTAAAATAATTATTATCTCACTACCACCATAGTATCATCTTCCATTGTCTCATATTAGAAATTTATGTCTTTCCTTCTCAACCTTAATAATCCTTTCACTTATCGTAACCTTACTCGGACTTATCCTTAGTTATTCCAATCTCTTATCATATTAGCCGTTAATAACATAATTATTACCTGGCTAAGGGTCACCCACATATAGAGGAGATTGCCACCCACCTAGTAACGTACGGGGGCTGTACAGGATATTACACTCTGTCTGTGGTTATATAGTTGAGGACAAAGACGTGCCTAACTATTCTCATATAACCATGTATGTAGGATGTGATCGCCAAGGTCATGACATAACTTGTTAAATAACCATTACCTTGGTTCCACATCTCCATTATCTCTATCCCTGATCGGTATCAGTGTTTCTAGTAACTTTATTTCATTGCAATTAGTATGTTAGTTACTTGTTGCTTGCTTGTCATTTTCTCACCATGTTGCGACCATTGTTGGGTATTTACTGAGATTTTTAAATCTCACACTTGCTTTTTTTATTCTCAGGTAAAAGGTCAGTGGAGTGATAGCATCATGTATGGGTGGGAGCACTCGAGTTTTCAGTATTGTGGCTTGTCACTATTTGTTATTTCATTTGTTCTTCATTTGGTTAGAAGTGGACCGGTCCCATGTTTAAAATATTTATTTAATTTTCACTTGTCTTTAATAAAGTGCTCTTAAGTTTTTAATTCCCTTGAATTCCTATTATTACTTTTATTACTTGTTCTTTACTTTGGTAATAACGTTCTATAGTAGTATCTTAGATTGGCTGTATATAGGGTGCTACACTAGGTCACTCCATTGGCTTCTTTCAGTGCCAAGGTTGAAACTGAATCCACCGTGAGCTAACGTGTTGATGTGCGAGTGTGCTACAGGAGAGGAGTGAGTGCAAGTGGACGAAGGGAAGGGAGTGAGTGCCAGGGGATGGCCTACAGGAGGGGTCCGTGGGAGTTGTGGCCGGAGGTAGGGAGCGGCGGCGGAGCGCATGTCAATTTCGCGGCGGTGGCTCCGGCGAGATGGGGAGAAGCCACTCCGAAGAGAACTTCCTTGGGATTGGCTAATTTTACCCAGAATTCATATGAAAATCAAAAAATAAAATCATGCCCATCAAATGAAGCCTAATGATCAATCAATCAAGTATATAGGTAAGTGTGATTTCAAAAAAAAAATACTAGTGGATACAATACCTTGGATTCATATGCTCTATAATTCGTTCCTTCAAAATATGCTCAATCATTCAATTTCAGTGTGCTACCCAGGATAAAGTGCTAAGGTGAAAATGCAGTACCCTACAGTGCCAAATTGCATAGGGAGAAATAATAATAAACACTTCCCAAACAAACTCATCTTTCATTTATCACCCCTCTAAAATTTATTTTCGTCGTGGTGGTTTATGGCAAGGGGTGTTTGCAGCGAGAAAAGTGCATAATTGGATGGTTTTAGGTCTTTGCTCTAAATAGTTTTAGATTTTAATTATTTTGGCTTTCAATTTATTTAAATTAGAAACTACTTAAAATGTGTAAGTTTCTAATTTCAGTTTAATTTTATTTTATAAGATTTTTTTGTTTTTTGCCTTTTCTTTTGTAACTTGTTTATTTGTATTACAATTTTAACCAAAACCTACCGCTAGAAGCTTAAGCAATAAACGAATTAGAGCAGTGCCCTAGTTTGATTCAGGGCAGAATAACAAGTCTATTGTTTTTAACTTCAGCTTTGTGATTTATAGTTTTTAAGCTATTTATAAAGAGAGTACAAACTAACAAAACTTACGTGCAATTTTAATCAATATAAATAAAATCGTTATAATGTATACTATAATCAACTTATAAATTCAATCTTAAAAAAACACTTCATTTAAAAATTAGTTACTATAGAAACCAAAAACACTTTTAGAAGCTCAAAAGAAGATAGCGACAGCGTACAATCCATACGTATCCATGTAGGGTAAGCATAGGGCGTAAATGCATCTACTTAAGCCGCCAGCCCGCCAACATGACAACACAACAGTAGTGTGCAATTATCTCAAGAACATGAAGCAACAAGCCATCTAAGCACCCTTTATTACTACTACCTACCTTGCAGACTCCAGAGCACACATCTGACATGCTTGAGAACAGTACGTAGGACCACGGGGAACAGAATGTGCTCCATCTTAGCCGTCCTAATGTTTCTGGGCTAGCTCCCTGAGGACATTGCTGAGGCTGGGCTCGCCCCTGGTGCTCTTGACCCACTTGGCATTGATCCTCACTCTCTCGATGCTCTGCTTCACCGTCCTCGCGATGTTCGCCTTCGTCCTGCTCTTGAAAAACTCCTCTGCCTCGTCACCCTTTTCATCAGTGGCCAGCTGAAACAATGTTTACACCGCGTCAGTAAGCTTAAGCTTTTAATCGCGTGCGTGCTTATGTGAGCGTGTGATAATGCGAGGCTATGCCATGTACCGGTGAGACAGTGATGGAAACGAAATAGGTGAGCAGAGTTCCAGAGAAGGTCGTTGATATGTAGTCCCAGTTTTCCTGAAGCACAACCAAGGCATGGAGTCAGTACGGAAGAAAAAGAAAGTGGGAAGGAGGCTAACAAAGGAAAAGAAATATGTCACTGGATACCTTCAACCATGCCCAGGCCACCTCGTGTGCCGCTGCGCTCACTCCTCGAAGCACAAAAATAGAATCCTGGTTCCTTACCTGCGCATGCAACACATCTTGAGTTATGCTGGTCGAATGAGAAAAAGATTTACCGTATCATGTAGAACATTTTGAGGTTTTTTATCGATTGTTTGTTACCTCAGGTGATAGTACGAGGTTCAGCGCTTCACGAACAACATCAGGGTCAGGGGAAGATGCCAAAGAGCCTACCAGGAAGAGGACCGGAAATTTTATGAGGTCCCAACAAACAACCTCACCTGTAAAAATAATTTAAGATATATTTGACTTACCTAACACGCGGACTTTTTCCTGGCTCAGATCAGTTTCTCTGTAAATCTTCAAGAGTGATTCATAGCCAGCTTTGTTTGATTTGTTCACTGTCTGCATCAAAGCAACATACGCAGCCTACAAAACAATAGGATGGTTAACAAGTGGACTGCGCATAGTTTGCATATAGTTGTAATGCAAAATTTACATTCTGTCACAATGCTAACCTTACGAACATCTGGAGGAAGGAGTGATGTGTCTCTGTCTTCCACAAAGACATTAAATCGACGTACGGCTTCATTTATGGTAGCCTCATGGCCAAGTTCTGCAAGAGCGGTTAAGAGTGTACCTCTTAACAATGCATTCAGGTGACCCTCGCCACTCTTAGCATCCCAACCAAGTCTCCTGCAAAGGATTCCTCAAAGGTTAGGAGAGACTGCAAGATATATTGTTCTTCCACCACAGAATGATAGAGTAATGAACTTACTGTGCAAATGGCTCAAGAAAGTCAATTAGGAACTTTTTCAGATTACCCAACTCCTCAGGAGCAGCAACAGCCATCATCTCGACAATGCTCAGACTTGTCTATGAATCCAATAATTAAAATGATTACA
This sequence comes from Dendrocalamus sinicus, assembly GCA_036346575.1. NCBI lineage: Eukaryota > Viridiplantae > Streptophyta > Magnoliopsida > Poales > Poaceae > Dendrocalamus > Dendrocalamus sinicus. The sequence goes on from CM070646.1 coordinate 13,522,472, forward strand.
ACAGAATCAATTCTAATTATAAAAATTTTCAAGTAGAGTAGAAAGAACAGTACAGTGATGGCATGTGCAAGCACAGTATACTCAGTCTCATCCTTGTACGCAGCAATCAAATGCAGCAATGAGACCAGCTTTTGTTTGCCAGCCATACAGAGGGCATAGGTGTCATCAAGTACACCTGTGTCAAACAATAATAGTAATGAAAGAACAGTTGGACATGGTATGACTGACACAGTTGTAAGAAGCTGTTGCAAGAATTTTACCATATCTGTCTGCTGCACTCAGTTTGTTGGTCTCAACTGCATACCTGAGTCGGGATGCAAGTTCCTCATCATAGCTCACTCTATAGAAGCCAGTCTGATTGACATTAAGTTTGATCCAGAAGTCATCTTTCTTTTGACATTCTACAAGCCCTGACAAATCAAAGTCCTCTTGTTTTCCATGGAAAAGGAACTTCTCTTGACGTGAGTATGAGCAGCAACATAATGTGATGGGAACCATCCATTGGCCAATGCCTGTGGACCCACTTGACAGGAACTGCGTCTGCAAGAGACAAGACCAAAAGATTTTTCAGAAAGCTTCCAAACCAGAAACTAGACTTGATTTTAAAATCTGGAAAATATTGAGGTTGAAAAAAACTTTGTGGGCGAGCAGGGTAGATGGAGGGGTGAAACCATGATCAACATATGATAATGAGAAAAACAAGTTCATAACCTACCTGCTCAAGCTCTAGTTTTCCGTCCTTGAGTTTTACATTGACAACAGGATAACCTTGCTGCTTTGTCCACGAATGCATTAATGTTCTCACTGGTTCACCAGATCCCTCTTCAAGGGCAGCCCACAAGTCCTCTGTCTTAGCATTTGAATATGCAAATCTTTTGATGTATGCAGCCAGTGATTTCTAGCAAAACAAAGAATAGATTAATAACTTTTTGTTTCCACCAGAACTTTTTGTTTCCACCAGAAAAATAATTTTAATTGACAGGTGACAGCGAATGTGAAACTAATGTGCAAAGTTTAAGTTCCAAGGAATAGTCTTAATACAACTAAGATTCCATCTAGTTTGTGGCCCAACTGTCCGAGTATTAAGAAAATAACAGAGTAATGCCCTTCTAACGAAGCCTATGTAAGCTGGGATGTGGCATTCCAAAAGTAAAACAATCATATGGGCAGGTCGCATGTTATCCCTTTGCACCATACAAAATAAAGGGAGGAATAAATAAGCAAAGCAAACCTGAAAGTTCTCAGCCCCAAGATAGCTTTGCAACATCCGAATAACAGCAGCTCCTTTCCTATAGCTTATAGCATCAAATATCTCATCTATTTCAGCAACATGATTTACATCCACCTGAAATAATAGATAATTAGCCATATATGTACATCAATATGTAATGTAAGTTATAATGAACATGCATCCATGTTATAGACGTGGGCCTTGGGCCAATCGGGTTATTATTAGGAATAAGAGATTGGTTTCTATTTGAGTTAGAGATTTGTTTCCTTGTATTAGAGATAGGGTTAGAGATATGATTGGAGTTAGATTCATCTGTTAGGGGGAGCCATCTATATAAAGGGGCTACCGTATGCTATTATCATTAAGCAGAGTAATAACAAAGTCTTCCTAGTTTAAAGTCTCTCCTCCCTCCCTACGCCGACTCCATCCGGCCATCTTCTTGGTGGTGTTTACCCGTTATGAACTGAGGTTCATAACAATCCATCTAATGAGAATTTTAATATCACTCAATCAAATTTTCTGGGGCATTATCAGAGCGCTAATAATAACATGCCGCCACCTTCTCCAATAATTCAATAAAGTAGCAGGAACGCGTGGTGCTATTAAATGTGGGAAGCACATAGCCTAGCAAGGTAGGTAAGCTCTATAACTTGCCATAGTAAACCCCACCGACCACATAATGAACTTTCTAACATATTGCTAGAAATGTGAGCAGCAGCTGACCTTTTTCCCCTTTTTTTTACATTTCTCCAGTCACAGGCTCACAGCAAGATTGTTTGACTGATTACAAATATGCTATAGCCACATAAAAATATCTTGCTAGCATCTAAAGCATAGGACTCTTTTCATTTTTTTTCTCAGTTAAACATGAGATTTTTGAAAATGTGAAAATAGCACCTAACCTACTTACATATCCCCCATCCAAAATGAATGTTTCTTTTTGTATGCATTAAAGTTGGCCATGGGAACATTACATAGTCATATTCATCATAAAAAAAATACTGTCACAGCATACCTTAATATTTTTTGCTAATATGTAATAACCAAAATTAACAGTCTAAGTTATATGTTGGAGATTGTTGCAAATAAAAAAAATGATATCCTTTTTAGACTGGAGGTAGTACTGTAGTAAGTACTAGAAGATATTTCACTGCATCCATGATACATGAATGGGTATTTCCCGTCTTCAGTTCCTATAGTGAGTCAATGGCCTTTTGCCACTGAACAAGAGTACAGTGAATATATAGCCAATCATATAGATTTTCTGGACCAATAGAAGTAGACAAGCAATCGACCCTCACAGTCAAAGTAGAGGGATAATCTTCAAATTCTCTAACAATGTTGAATATATTCCTAAAAGTCCCCACAAATACAGTCATAGCATAGCATGCTACCAGTAATGAAAATATTGTTACCTCAATTGGATGTGACCCTGCAAGAGCATCCAACTTCAAACCTGTTGTAGCTTCCTCTAGAAATTGAGTCCAAACATTCCATTCAGGAAAGAAATGATCTGCAGCTAAGTAGGATACCTGCAATGACAAAAACATCAAATGACCAACAGAAAATTAAATGCAACTTTGCAATAAACTTTTGTTCTTAATTTCTTACCCATGTTGCAAAACCCTCGTTAAGCCATAGATGTGTCCACCACTCCATAGTCACAAGATTTCCAAACCACTGGTGAGCTAATTCATGTGCTACAACAACTGCAACCTGAACAAAGGACAGACAAGAAGGGATTAACTAATAGTTTTCAAAAGGATGGCGTCGATGGAACACGACCATCTCTACAAAAATGACTTATGGCATCCATGGTGCTTAGTATTGTTAAACTGGATGATAAGAACAAATTTTGATTGCAATATTTGATTCAGCATTGTCCACTATGGCTGATACAATCATATTGGTCTGATGTGTCATTGTAAAATACCTAATGATGACCGTGAATCATATTTCTAGCTCAGTACAAATGATTGAAATAACAAAATTCAATAGTGCCCTACCCTTTGCTTATTAGCAGCTGCAGAGTGTCGCTCATCAAATAGCAAAGCTGTTTCACGGTATGTAACCAAGCCATAGTTCTCCATTGCTCCAGAGGCAAAATCGGGAATCGCAATCATGTCCATTTTTGGGAGAGGATATTTCACAGCAAAATACCTACCAGCATAAAGGAATCATAATCAGCTGAACCCATGAAGAGAGCTTTAAGAGTATAGGTGTATGACAGTAAGCCACTGAGAGGACGAGATGCAGAATTGCAGTTGCCTCAACAGATCCTCAAATTTATACAAGGATGTACATTAAAAAGGTTTCAGAAGGGACACAAACTTGATAAATCATGAAAGCATGAAAAATATTTCATAAATTTTGAAAGGCTTATTTAAGCCATAAATGTCATTTCTGGGAAAGGCCAACTGTCATGTACAGAAAATTACCAAGCGTTACTGTAGCCCGTATGGCAGCCAGCCCTAGTTTAGGGGAATAGGATGATTAGTTTCCATGTTTGTTATTTCCTTTTGGCTAGTTGGTATCTTTTGGATTTGTTTCTATCCTTTAAGGTCTACCACCTCTATATGTTTTTAGGGGGTCATTTGGAATCAAGCAAGGAATGAATCAAAGAAACTTCTCCCTGCCGAGCGGCACCTATTCCTCCCTAGCTGAGTTCATCTCTCCATCTACCGAACGCCCATGTTCTCTTAGAGCTCTCTCCTTCAAGCCATGCCATTTGGCCTCATCTAACGGTAGTTAACCCCCATCGTGTACCAACGTACATGACACCAACATTGCATAATCAATATTGCAGCCTTTTAAATGCCTGGTCTAAAACTCATTGCATCAGGAAATGAGCTGATAATGTACTATTTGATATTAAACTGGATATGGAGAAAACTAGTGTTCCCAATAGAGTGCAATTACACACATACCTAAGTAACATATCTATGCGAACGGGCCTCTAGCCTAGCGGCTAGAGCGCTCTAGTAGCACCCCTCAGGTCCTGGGTTCGACTCCCGCTGGGAGCGAATTTCAGGCTGGGGGAAAAAAATCCCCTCGCTTGCCCCATAAGCCATAGCACAGGTCTAAAGGTTGGTCCAGGTCGTTGGTCGCGCCAGGTTGTTGGTCGAGGGATCACCCTGGATTGGTCGTTCTCACATGGGCTGATGCTGTTGTGTCAGGGTGGGGCAAGGGTTCGGGGATTTTCTCGATCTGCATGAGAAGATCTTCTTCTTAATATAAGCCCGGGGGGCTTCTTACCCCCCGCAGGTCGAGTTTTTTTTAAGTAACATATCTATGAAACTATGGAACTTATTGTTTGCAGATGCACATCTGTCCATATATGTCTGTATATTGACTATTATTATGCAATAGTAGCATTATTTACATCAGAATATATTGGTAAAGATCAGTATCAGGAATTCCTAAATAACACTATTTGGTTTGAAAAAATCAGCATATAATGAGCACTACAGCAAGAGTCTAAGACAACATTGCTAATCAATAATAAGGCAGAAGATAAGAAAGTTACTCCTTGAAGAGGACCAGTGTCTTCACGGCAACCTCTAGTGCAAACTTTCCCTGGGCGCTCTTACCAACTTGTGTGTAAACACGAACCCTAGTACCTGCAAACGAATAAGGTCAGTCAAATTCAAGGAACCACCAAAAGGTGAAAGCTAACTAAATGCCTGATGGTAAGATAATACGAAAGAGTTAACAGTACCTTCAGTGGTGAAAGCTTCCACATAGTCAAATATGCCAACAATAACAGCCACTAGGTATGTTGACATTATTGGAGTTTCTTCAAAGTAGACATTTTTGGTAGCACCATTGACCTTCTCTTCAACGACTGGCATATTTGACAAAGCAACAGTCTCAGATGGAACTTCTAGAGTAATTTTGAACACAGCCTGTAGGGGGAAAGAACAGTTAAACCCAAAGTTCCAAAAGTATATTTGCTGCGTAATCTAAAGCCACTTAATATTTGATTCTTCTATTCCAAATGTATGCACTTTTAAATAGTGGGTAAACTGATATGCGGCAACAATTTGGCCTTCTCTGTAAAGCTAACAAGCATGAATTGTGTTATGAATATTGTGCATATATTGAAGAGGCCTAATGGGCAATATATATAGGGAGTAGAAGGGGACATTATAGGGGAATATGCCATATGCAGATAAGGAAAGCGAGGCATATACGGAAAGGAATAAAACAATTCCTATTCTATCTCTAATACCCTTAACACCCCCCCCCCTTCAAATGCAAAGCATATGCAATAGCATTGCATTTGAAAAAGGGTTAATACTAAAAACAAGAAAAAAAATCCGAAGTCCTAGTCTTGATAATGTCGTCGTTGCGTGTAGTTTTTTGAATAAACTGTCAAATCAAACCGAAGAGGAATAGGTAGAAGCATGGCGGTGTAGATCGAAGCCCAAGACGGCGGCCGCGCAGCGCACAAGGTGCAGAAGACGCGCAGCGGCCTTAGAAGCTCAGGGCGGCGGCATCATAACGACTTCTACGATCTGCACACGGCTCAAAGAGTAGAGCGGCGGCTGCTGCCATGCAAAAGAAAATTCCTACACTTCTATAACTAACAATAAATTTGTGGACTCGCACGGCTTGAACGAACTAAAAAATAGAGACTATGGATTTAGATAGACACAACGGAAGACTCACGAAAAATAACGTAAAAATAGCAGATTTTAGCAGCAAAGAACTAATACTAGCAGAGACTAACTCCTCATCCTCAAAAACCCCTTCCTCTCTCTTCACACCCCACACTGCACACGCGCTCTCCTTGCGCTCAACTCCCTTCTCGCGCACCCCTCCCTCACTCTCTCTCTCTCTCTCTCTCTCTCTCTCTCTCTTCCGTTCATCGACGCTGCCGAGAGGGGCTTCGGGCGACGGCATCGAGAGCGGATTCGAGCGGTGGCGCCGAGAACAACTTCGAGTGGCGGCCTCAAGGCGTGGAGGCGATGGTGGACGCCTCGGGCCTGGGCGCAGGCGCTCCGGGCGCAGTCGCTTCCGCTCGGCCCAGATCGGATCCGGACTCGGCGGCAAGGTTGGTGGTCACCAGGCTTCGGTGGAAGCCGCCGTGAAGAGAGAGGTGCCGAGAGACCGTGGCCGCAGGCGGCTAAGGAAGCGCGGAGCGTCGGGAGAGGAGAGGTGCCGGTCAGGGTCGAGAGGAGCGACGAGACGACCAGAGGCGGCGGCGGCGCGCGGTGGCGCATGGCGGCGATGGTCGATCCGCGACGGATCCGTGGCGGAGCGGCACCGCCGTCTTCTCTCTCTGGTCACCGACGTCGTCTTCCTCGGGACGACCGATGAAGCTGGAGGCCGCCGAATCCAGCACCGAGGCGACGGGGGATGGCAACATGCCGAAGAGGGCCGGCGCCGAATGGATCTCATCGGATCCAGCCTTGATGGCGATGGATCCAAGCAGGCCCTCGCCGGATCTGGGACTGTGCCTGGGAGGCGGCAACCGAATCGAGCTCGGGGCGGGCGCGGCCGCCGAGACAACGATGGATCCGAGCGGGGCACGGCCAGATCTGGGGCTACGTCCGGGAGGCGGCGGCTGGATCGAGCTCAGGGCAGGCGCAGCGAGATCCAACGGCAATCCAGCGACGGCCCGGCGACGATCCGATGGCGGCGGCCAGTGAACGCGGGCATCACCAGCGCGAGGTGGCCGTCGACGAGAATCCAAGAGTGCCGCGACGGTGGCGTACGGCCGGCGAACAGCGCGTGCACAGCAGCCGGGAGAGGTGGCCGCCCTCGGGAGAGGAGATCGATCCTCCCAGGGGCAGCAAATGCGGAAGCCGAGCGGAGGCTAGGTGGCAACGACGACGAGTACAGTAAACCCTAACCTTTGCTCTGATACCATATTATGAATATTGTGCATATATTGAAGAGGCCCAATGGGCAATATATATAGGGAGTACAAGGAGATATTACAGGGGAATATGCCATATACAGATAAGGAAAGCGAGGCATATACTGAAAAGAATAAAACAATTCCTATTCTATCTCTAATACCCTTAACAAATTGCACGTGTTATTCTAATCCTATTTGTACTCCAGAAGCATGAAGAAATAGAACTCTATAAGTAAACATTTTATCTCATTATGGCATAGTTTGCATAAAAAGAGCACCAAATCAAACAATGCTGCTCATATTGTATATCTAATCGGTAACAATCACTTGTAGGATGCAATCAGGCAAAGCACAAGGAGTCCATATCCCCTAGAGTTGAAGGATAAATCCAACCTGTGAGTGACCATTCGGCTCAGATCCCAAGCTATACAAGAGTTAAGAAAAAGTTCAAAATACAGAACTGACTCATCCAACGAAATTAAATCCTAACCGTCAAATTGCGTGAGAAGCCGAGAACGGATGAGATCGCACAAAATCCATGGACTCCACCATGGGATAACTACAAGGAATACCAATCCCCGTGGACACTATACGTCCATGTATAGAAACATAATTTGTTTTATCCTCAACCCTAGGTCATGCTGAGCTTCAACATAAGCTCCATGCATGGCTCCATACACGTAAACCCCCATGCAACGAAAGTAAAACCAAACATATGGTAACACTTAAGAATAAATGAAATAGAAAAAAAAATCAAAGCGGTAAACCTTGAAAGAGGGTTCGTCCCAACATGGGAAGCAGCGCCTTGCATCAGCAGGCTCAAACTGGGTTACAGCCATGTTCTTCTTCTCCCCATTGAGCTCATATACACTAAGAAACCACAGAAGACAAATTACATTCTGAATTTCTTTACAAATAAACTGTAAAAATATAAGATGATTACCTTCTGTAAAAGCCTTTCATCTTATCATTCAAAGTTCCCTGGAATGCAATTACCAAAGTTCCATCCCCAAGAGGAAGCACTTCATTAAAGCCAATAATCAGGATCTCATCCTCTGTAACATTAGTAACCTCCACAGGACGCAACACCTGATGCAAAGGATAGCATGATTCATGAACAAACAAAGAGGAAAGAGCAAAGTGCTAGGACATTGTTAGCAACACCATCCTCAACCCTAAAAAAAACTAGTACTTCGTAACAGCGTCCCTTTTGCCAAATATGAAAAAGTGCATGACTGAGAGATCTTAAACATAAACATATATAAATCCATCAAAAACACAGATCCTAACTTAGCTAAATATTACACGTACAACCGTTTTACCGATTACTGAAAGTTCTTAAAGCATCATCAAGTATAGGTAAGCAATTAAACCATATATCTCCATGAGATCATGACACCTTCAAACCATATGTTCATGGCACATAACAAATCTGAGACATTACATATGATGATCCTTTCTCCAAATCTAAACCTCTGAATGAAAAATCAATATCATGATGTTCCATAAAGAGACTAAAAAAATTGAGTTGGTTGTAACTTGTAAGCAAAGAATCTGTAAGCCCTAGTAAGCAGCGCATGTCAAATTTTTCAAGCTTTGAAGCTGAACGACATCGATCTCATTTCCTCCGCTATCAAGCCATGCTAGAATTTCTTCTCCAAGGACCAAAACTTCAAGCCACTGGTAACAAAGACGTTCCGAAATCCCTCACCAATCCCCACACCCCAACTTCCAAATCCCCAACTCACACGAATAGATCAAGGCCAGCCACCCGTGACAAGCGCCCGAGCACGCACGCGAGCAGGTACCTGGTCGGAGCGATGGGGCGCGAAGTGGACGGCCCCGGGGGACACATCGAGGTCGGCCGCGTTGAGCACGAGGAACCGCGTGGGCGCAACGACGTCCACGGAGACGGCCACCGAGCCCGCGAACGCGCACGCGGCGAGGTCGGGTGTGAGGCGCAGGTCGTAGCGCCGCGGTGCCGCGAAGCTCGGCAGCCGCGCCTGGCCCCTGAACTGCTCCGCGCTCTGCTCCGCCGTCGCCGCCATGGTCGCCGCCGCCGAGGAGACTCGCCGCGGCGGAGTGGAAGAGGAAGTGTTACTTTTGGAAGCCTCCGAGACTTGGGTCGGAGAGGAGGCGGCGCTTGACGGTGATTAATTAAGCGGAGAGAGAGAGCTAAGCGATTTGCGATTTGGAAGGTGGGTATCGGCGAGATATTTTATAGTGAGGGCCGGCTTAACGGGTCTCGGAGTCTGATGGTTGTACCGTCGGACCTGTTTGATATAGTTGCAGGTTATAATTTTTAACTGAAATTTTAAAATTTTAGTAGTTTATGACAAAGATTATAAAGAGATACATGTTTGTGATTTTAGTTGATATAGTTGTTAGGTTTTTAACGTATATTATAATTAATTTGTAGATTCTATCTAAAAAATACTTTCTTTAAAAATTAGATATTATAGCAAAAAGTTAAAAAAAACGTTTTTAAAAGTCATTAAAGAACAGACTCGCTTAGCCTTACTATTGTTGGTGATAAGTTGCGGCGGATTTTCGTAGAATTTGTTTCGAATTCGCTCGTACTGGTAGAGATAAGGCAGGACTTGATAGATAAAACCATGGGCTTGACGACTTGTAAAAACAATGCTTCTAGAACCCATTTTTATCGAGCAACGACACGTCTCCGAGAGAAATGTCTCATGTATTAACAATTTTGGACGGACCACATGCAAACACACAATCGCAGCCAGGCTAACTTCCTACACCAGAACTCCGTTCCATCCGGAACTGAGCAACACTCAACGTTTTGCTCAGTTGACAGGAATGCCGAATCCGTCCACATTTGACAAGTACACACCAATAATTTAAGTGGATAACTGGATATACATATGTGCATGTTAAGCACGATAGTATGTATCTATACTCTGAAGTTCTTAGATCCCGCTCATTTTGACTTAAACTTCTAGCTTATTTTGTATTATTTATAAATTTCGTCTTTTTTATACTTTTAGTTTTTCTGAGCTATTTTGATGGTTCTTTTTTTCTCGTATTTATTTGCATTATACGTGATGGGCTAACATATTTTTTCTATTTTTAAATTTTTTTAAAATTTAATTATGTTAAATAAACTTTTATCAGCTATAATGTTTTTTTCAATCAACTATAGTGCTTTTTAGCCATAAGACACTAAAAAAAGATCTTCGATTAATTTTCTAATATGTACAGAAAAAGCGCCAGCGTATGGTGAGTTGTGTGCTTCCTTATACCAAAAAAACTCAACCCCATCTATGATCTACAGCCTCTTGTCTTTGCCAGTCAATCGAAAGGTGCATAAAATTGTGTGTGTAATATTGATCGTGCACAAAAATGACGAGTTTATATATTTGTATTGCACTTAATGCGTCCCACGAGAAAGCGTTAATCCACCTCTAATACATCTCACAAGAAAGCCTTCCCCTCGTTGCTATACTCATTAGTTTCTCTTTAAGAATATGCCAGTAATTTATGTGAATTTTGCCCCTCCCTTCTCATGTCTAAACTTATTTCTTGCTATTGGCTTAGAGACGGTGGCCATATCTAACTTCCCGCTATGCTTCGTCACTGCTCACAGGAGATTGAATTGCCCAAGAACTTGAGGATCTTCGTTTCCAAGAGAAATGAATCTAGCGGCGAATCTAGAACAAAAATGATACGGAGCCCTCATACTCTATGCATATACTTATCAACGTATCTATCAACAATGTAGTAGATAGTAATGTATTCTAAATTTTATAACATCAACTAACTTCATGATAAAATTCAATGTCCATAACCATAACTATTTATCAGTCAACTTACCAAAATTAAGAAACACACTATTAGAGAAGGATCTAGAGTGAATCCGAAAACAAAAGATGGTTAGCATCGGCAAAAATAATATTTGGCTCCATTGCCTACAAAATAGATAACAGAAACAATAAGAGTAAAATTTTAAGTAAAAGAATCACAGAATATTCAAATAAAGTAAAGCAAATTATATTTTATAGTTAATTTCGATAACTTCACAAGTTCTCCACTAACCAAATGCCCTTTTTCAACACCCACGGGCCACGCAAGAGATGAATCCGAACCATTCTCTCCACTAACCAATGCCATTTTTATCCTCCTTTATTTACTGCTCTTTTCTGCACATAGCTTTATGCATGATTCTTTTGGCACATGGTAACGATAATGCAAAACAATAGACTTACTTCAACCACACTAGTTCATATTAAGATATAGAAGCACTTGTGGAGCTTGAGATATTGAATTGCCAAGGAAAGAGGTGGCCAGTTTACATAGGGGGCATTTATATTGGTTTTTATTTTTTACTTTTGTTTAGAAAAACCAAAAGCCAATATAAACTTTCAGCTTTTCGAAACGGCTTCTTCACTCTTCTCGCTCTGGAGATAAGGAAGAGGGTCACAGGCACATCACGCACTCTTACTTCTCTCGCTCCCATCTCATGCATGTATTTATTCCTCACTTTTCTCACCGCTCGCGTCCTCCTTATAAAAGCCACTTCTTTCAGCCACTACTATTCATTTTCAGCTAAAATCTATCAGCCGCAGCCAATACGAACGCCCTCATAGTCTAAGCACTCGCTAAACCTAATATATACTATATTCTTTAAAGGGTTGCACAATTGAGGCCACATTTGGAACATAGGAATTTGACTTGAATTTCATAAGAAAAGGTTCAACTCCCATAAAAATCAAACAAAATTCCCGTGTTTCAAACTAGACCTGAAGGGGAGACTATGGCCCATGTTGACAGGGCTACAGGGGTGCCGCCCTAGGGCCCCATGGCATCAAGGGGCCCTGTTTTTGTACAATGTGTTTGTTTATTGTTGTAAATTATGCTACTCATTTTAGTCATTCTCTAATTAAATAAGCATATTTGTTATTATACAAGGCCATACACAGAGATATGTAGTCACAATTTCTTCAATTTCCAAATATGATTTGCAACTTGGCAATGGTTTTTAAAGGGTGCAATTGAGTTACTCTATATCACCTTTTAATCAACCCTTGCTTAGAGAGTTTTTATAGGTAGTAGTTTCCATAAGTAGTGCGGAGTGCATCATTGGTTTACAAGTCAATGCCCTTTTATTTTTAACTCTACATATTCACATATCTTTTTAGTAATGAAATTTTGATGGCATAGCATTATAATTGACAAATTAGCGTACAATCAGTATTGCATTGTTTTTCCTTCAGAAAGATTCAGTTTTTTCAGCTACATACAAATTGTGATTTATTATACAATTACAAATTTTATAGCATGTATAAATATTTCTTGTGCTAAAATATTTTATAGTTTGTGTGAAATAAACTAATAAAGGGCCGTTGCTTCACCCTAGGGCTCTGAAATGTCAGGACGGGTCCTACATGTCGACCTTTATAAAGCTCTATCCCTGTATAGAAGTGAGGCTCGAAGCTAGGTAGATGGATTTGCAACCTTATGTGCCTACTGTTAGAGCAACTCCAGCAGAGCCCCTACTTGAGCCCTCAAAACTCAAATTTGAGGGCTTGAGCTAAAAAACCAGCTCCAGCAGAGCCCCTACTACAGCCCTCAAATTTGAGGAGGCCCTCAAATCACCCTCCCACCCCTCATTCCTAGGGGCTCCCCTCCGGCTCTCATTTTCTGTTTTTCCCGCACCGTGAAACTTCTCCCGCTCTCGACCAAAATTCCGCGCCGCCCACATCTCCACGCCCCAACCCGAGCGATCGTCTCCTCCGCCCGCCCCGCGCCGCCCCTCCCGCCGCCTCCCGCCCCGCCGCGCCTCTCCGCCTCCCCGGCCCGCCGCCTCTCTCCGCCCCACCCGGCGCGCTGCGCCTCTCCGCCCACCGCGCGCTCTCCTCCGCCCCTACCCGCGCGCTCTCCTCCGCCCCACCCGCGCCGCCGCTCTCTCCGCCCCACACCGCGCGGCCTCTCTCGCCCCACCGCGCCGCCTCTCTCCGCCCCCACCCGCGCCCCTCTCCGCCCCACCGCGCGCAGACCTCTCCTCCGCCCCTACCCGCCTCCCTCCAAGCCGCCTCCTCCTGAGCTTCATCACCGACGCTTCCGAGCCGGCTCTTCCCGAGCTTCTTCCGAGCGCCGCCGCCCCGAGCGCCACCTCCCGAGCGCCGACCACCCCGAGCCTCCCACCGCCTCCGTGCTCACCGCCCGCCGCACTCCTTCTCCCGCCTCCCGCCGCGCCTCCTCGCGCCGCCACGTTGTGCAGCCAGCCGCCCGCCTGTGTATGCAATCTAGCAGAGGTACCGGACAATACACATAGAACAAGCTTGTTTTGCTTATTGCGTATGGGTTGGTAGGTTGGTTGTATACATTTAGTAACCTGCATATTCAGTTGAATTGTTGAAATTTAATCTGGGTATTGACGTATTGTGAGGTTGTGATGATTTACAAAATGGATATTGTAGAGTTGAGTTCATGGATTGCAGGATTTTGTAGCAAAAAAAAACTGTAGGCATTTGAGGTTGAGATATTGGGGATGAATGAATTATATTGAATATTTAGTGGGATCTTTGCTCAAGGATTCTTGATATGCATCATTAATATGCTTGTAAACTGTAATTAGTTTTGAACTGTATATAACAAGAATGGATCTTTGCTCAACTTCTTGCCGGATCACGCTCACCTTCTTTGCTAGTTCGATAGCAAGGCATCAATACTTTGCTAGTAACATCTGTATTCTCATCTTAAGAAATAATTGTAAGAAATAATGACTTGTAGAGATTCTGGGATACTTGCCAACGAAACAATATCATAAACTGATCTTGGTTTGCTTCCAAGATAGCTATTACTGAGCCCATACGTTGTATACTTGTATGATCTGGGCTCATCAGTGTACCATCATTTACTTTTAGGGAGAGAAGGAATATGCAAAATTGCAAAGTCGATACTATGTAAAATTCTCTCTCTAGTTTATTTGTTTGGCATCGTCATTTCCATGTTGTGTAGTCTATACACCGGTAGCTAGCCAATCGAAAATGTCAAGAAGTCAAGCACTTACCATTCATTTTAAGGGGATGAGCTTATTCTATTTATGCAAAGAGAAGTTTCCTGGCAGTACAATGTTTTGATTCTCCATGTGATTGTCGTATTCTATTTATGCAAAGAGGGGTTGGCCAGGTATGCTTGGATGCATTGACTGTATGCATTGGAGGTGGAAGAATTGCCCAACTGCATGGAAAGGGATGTACTCGGGACATGTGGATGGACCAACCATGATACTAGAAGCTGTTGCATCAGAGGATTTGTGGATTTGGCATTCATTTTTTGGATTGCCTGGATCACTTAATGATATCAATGTTCTGAAGAGGTCACCTCTATTTCAGCTGCTAACTTCAGGAACTTCACCTGCTATTGAGTATACGGTGAATGGCAACAAGTACACCATGGGTTATTATTTGGCAGATGGGATCTATCCATCATGGGCTACATTTGTGAAGAGCTACAGAAACCCACAAGGTAACAAGAAATGTCATTTCACAAAAGCTCAAGAAGCGGTAAGGAAAGATGTTGAGAGAGCATTTGGCGTGTTGCAATCACGCTTTGCCATGATTAGAGGTCCTGCAAGATTTTGGAATAAGGAGACACTATGGTATATAATGACAGCGTGTGTGATCATGCATAATATGATAATTGAGAATGAGCGAGATGCAGATGATGTTGGGGGCTATGACTATGATCAGGTGGGGGGTGAGGAGCTGAGGGAGGAGGAATACCAACGCCGCAATCCACTTGTTTTGTCGGAGTTTCTCAAGATACACAGCAGATTGAAGATAGACAAGGACATGAGAAACTCATGACGATCTTGTCGAACATTTGTGGGCGATACATAGTGCTAGCTAGTTGTTTAATAATTTTCGTAGACTTCATTTTTCATGTTATGATGGATTATATCAGTTTATTTGATGTTATGTGATGAACTTTGTGCTTTCAATTTAAATTAGGAACAAATTTGAATTTGAATTTAAATTTCAATATTCCTATTTGAATTCATAAATTTAAATATTATCCCTCATTGTGAAATCAAAAATATTTTATTGCGTATTGTGCTTTTGTCCCATACATATGCATGTAGTGTGTGAGGAAATAGAGGGAATTGAGAAATAGGGGCCCTGTTTTGAGTAGTACTGCTGGAGTGCAGCTCAGAAAACAGGGCCCTCAAAAGTAGGGGGGAGCCCTCAAATGAAAAGTAGGGGCCCTGTTTTGAGTAGTCCTGCTGGAGTTGCTCTTACGTCCAAAGAGAGCTCAGGTATAAATATGGTAACACAGTAAGACAAAGTGAAGTTTAGTCTTCTTTATATTTTTGTAATTATTATTCGTTCTTAAGACACAAATGAGTTGTTCATGTATATCTTTTTCTTTCCATTTGGTTGGGTTTATTATACAAAACCTCAAAATAATTTTAGCACGTAAAAGAAAAATTCCAAAAGAATCGAGTATAACTTGAAAAAACAAGGAATCCCTTTTTTTTTAATAATTACTTAAAATTATCTTAAGGCATACTTGCCTACCTTAAAGACACTAGCTGAATGCCCGTGCTTTGCTACAGATAAAAAAATTATATTATCCCATCATGTTGAGTCAATGTTGTCGAGATCAGCCTGCCCGACCCACGCGCTCGGCCGCATCGTGCCTCCGCGACCTCGGCTCTGCCGTTCATCTGGCAGAGCTCTGTTGTTTTTTTTTCATTAGAGAATGTTTATGGTGGTGAAATTTGTATTTTTAGTAGACTAGCCTAATGCACATGCTTTCTATGGATAAAAGAAGCCCACGCGGGGTTTAAATTTGAAACAGCCAAATGGGTCGCCTTGCCTTGGCCCAACTCGCACGCGCGACCGAACGACCGCCCGTGCGATTGGCCTCGCCCGATTGGCCATGGCACACGGACGGTCGTGATGTAGCCACATCGTGCCCAAGGTCATCTTCTTCCTCCGGTTGGCCTCAGCGGTGGAAAATAGAGAGCGGCGGCTCTTTGTGATTCAGCTCCAGTGAAGCTCATCGGTGGAAAAGGAGGACACGGTTAGGTTCCTTGGAGCACGGAAAGTCCATTTTGGGGCTTTGGAAGACGGGGACATGGATAGTGGTGGCTAGCGGCAGGAGAGAAGGTTTGGACCTCCATGGCGGCATTAGGGTCTCTTGGTGTTTTTCGGTGAAGGTGATGGTGGTTTAGCCATCTGTGGGGCATAGGGTTCATGGTGGGGATGGTGGCTTGGGTCGGGAAAAGCTCGGCTGAGCTGTTCACGAGAGAAGCTTTCCGATCGGCGGTAGCTCCTACCGCCAGAGCTCTCGGGAAATGATCACGTCCAAGTGAGTTCACCAGTGTGATCAGGAGACAAGGAGGCCCTGTTAGCGAATGTAATTGAATTTTTATCGAGAGATGGAGAAGATTGGGTTTAGGGCTTACCAGGCTCAGGGGAGATTGCTGGCGGTGCTGCGGTGAGGAAGAGCTCAATTCAGTGGTTCTGGTATGAAGATGGGAGTGGTGCGAGGCTCTTAGCGAAGTTGATTGAGCTTTAAGGGCGAAATGAGGTGGTGGGAGTAGTGTTAGGGTTTGGACGGTTTCGGCTCGTGGAGGGGAGAGGCGGAGAGGGACGCTGCCGTGGGAGAGGCGGCGCAGGCGAGGTGGCATTAGCTCTCTACAAGAGTTGGCAGGTGACTGCAGCAACTGGTACAGCGACTCGCATGCGTCGGTCGGGCGCAAAACAAGCTACGGCGGGAGAGAGGAGAGGTGGGTCAGACGGCGCGTGAAGCGAGGGAGGGCAAAGGGCAGGGCGACTGACTGGTGGGGCCGCGACGCCAGGAGTGGACCGAGCGGTGTGAACGCAAGGAGAGGGCATGGCCGCAAAATCGAGCGGTGGCAGCCCGGCACGTGGAGCGGCACAATAGAGAGGCGGTGGCGGAAGGCAGCTTTTCAGGAGGCGCTAACAGGAGAAGGCGGTGAGACCAAAGAGGAAAGGCACAAACACAAGGAAATTTGCCAAATAGGGTAAGAATTGAAAATTCAAGCAAAAATCCAAAAAAATCAAATCTTCTGAATTTTGAGGTTGTTTCAACAAGGGAAGGCGGCGCATGCGAGCATGGCCGGGTAGTGGCGCAGACTATGCATGGGTGGTGCGGCAGGGATGGCGGCGTGCAGTGCAGAGAATGCAGGGCTGAGCGACGTGCGCGCGCGCTCGGCTGTCAGGTGAGTAGGCAGGCGATGCGTGTGCATGCGCGGTGCGCCCGGGGCCGTGTCGGTCGTGTGCAGCACAAGGGAGGAGGGGGAGGAGAGAAAAAGGGAGGAAACAATGGGGCCACATGGCAGAAGGAAAAGAGAAAATAAAGAAGGTGCTAGCTAGATTTGGAAATTGATTTTTCTTTGAAATTCCATTTTTGTAATTTAAAATCTGTATTTGAATTCAAACTGGAATTTGAATTCTTGGCTCAGACATTGGATGGTCTTGATATTCTTTTACTATTGTTCTTTAATTAAATTGATTTTTGATTTACGATATTTGAAATTGCATTCGACTTGAATTTCAATTTCAGTTTTTTGCTCAAAAAGATTTCCAATTATTTGACTTGTTCTCATATTTTACTTTTATTATTTGGTTTGAATTTGGCAAATACTAATCGAGGTTCTCACACAAACGTTGAAATTTTCGAATAACACTGAATTGCAACACAGGATTTTAAGTTCTTCACATTTTCAATCACTCCCATATTTGGGATGTTACACATACTCATTGAGAGAAAAATCCTAAGGATGTCGCAGCATCAGATTTGGTGACCGCTGCCACAGATCCGGGCACCGCCGCCTCGGATCGGCCGCTACGCGCACCCCACCACCTCCTGTCCCCATGGATCCCCGTCGCCCCGACTGGATCCAAGCGCCTCTGGCCACCTCTGCGCTTCGTACCACCGATTGCACCCACGCCCACGCCGGATCTGGCGGCTCCTCCGTCAGGCTGTAGTCGCCCGCACCATATCCGGCCTTCCCGCCGTCGAATTTAGGCTCCTTGCCTTAGATCTGGCCGCCTCGAGTCGCCAACAGCCTCTCCGTGTCTCCACCTCGCGCTCTTCGAGTCGCCACCGCCTCACCTCGGTTTCCTCCGACTGCCGTTGGCCGTACCACCCCGCGTGAGCTGCTGCTGTTGGACCACCCCTTGTCGAGCCGCCATCGCTGGCTCCACCTTGCCGCCCGTGTGCTCTCGGCCAGCTCGGTCTCCCCACACGCCCCCCTGTTCCCGTCGCCGTTGCCTGCCTGCTCTCCCTGCGCGCGATCATCTTCTGCAGCCGGAGGGGAGCACGGTGCCGCAGTGATGTAGAGGAAGGAGCATGGGGAGGAAAAGATGGGGTGGGGATTCTTGATCTCCTCTTGTCTCTTTCCAAGAATGGAGCGGCGGGTGTTGCTGTTTGGTGTGGTGCGGCTGTGTGGTTGTTTGGGTTGGAGTTGCTAAAGATTGTTGCATGTTGTTTGGCCGCGAGAGGTTTTGCTACTGCTGGCAGTTCATAGCATCTCCCTATCACATCGTCAATGTCGTGCAAGTCCATAAATTCCTTGTCAATCAGTTGATTGCTTTGCTTGCCACGGTTCATCTTCTCGGATGAGTGTGGTCATCTCCTTCTTTTCGCATAGCCGTAGGCACCGCTCTTCTCTTTAAACCACTGCAAATCGAAGAAGTTTGTATGATGCCAGTGCTTCTCTTTGAGCCACCGTCCGGAGCTTCTAAGGCTACCACGCTTCTTTTGCACCGTGTCTCTGTTGCGCTTCTTGTACACTGTGCCGCTGCCGTCTTGGTTTCGATCTACACTACTATGCTTCTATCTCTCTCTTCGGCTTGATTTGACAATCATCTCTATTTATGTCACCTTCTAGATCCTCTTTACCATGTTACCACAGTCAACTTTGCTCCCGCTTATCTCTACTTTCCCAGCCCTGCACCTTGTGCTTTCTGAGTTGTTGCACAATTTCGGATGGTTGATACTTGACACAATTTTTCAAAAGCCGCGTGTTATGATGACAACTTCAAGACTCGGACTTTGGATTTTCCCTTTTTAGTGTCAACTCTTTTCAAATGTAATGCTATTGTATACGTCTTACATTTAAGAGGGGTGTTAAGAATATATATATGTATTTTCCTATAATCCTTGTAGTCTAGGATTTAGTAAGTCTTTATACTATATAGAGCCCCGTGGACTGATATTACGATACACTTAACATTTCACATTTCTATTCTTCCTCGTCTTGTTACACCAACAAGAGAGCTTTTCCGTCAAGGCTTCTAATGTTATTGTTTCCAATGAGGCTTTCTTCCATCAGTTCCTTGCAGTACGAGCCATGGATACTTCGGATGTCCTGAGCCAAAATCCTGATTCGATTTTTGGAAAGTTCTGCAGAAGCAAATACCTATTACTTGTGCACCCAAAAAATGGAAGGTTCTTTCTTCGGTAACATGGATCAAAGAAATTATGTCATGAGCGGTGGCCATCCAAGGGCATTTCTATCAGGCATTTCTCAAGTTAGCGAAGTCCATATGGTTGTTGCACAGGCTGGCGTATTCCTTTGATCCGAAAGTCAGGGTCTTTCAAGTGAAAAAGGGAAGCGAGTTCTCGGAGATTCACACGCAAAGTGTTGTCAAGAACATCATCTTAGATGAGAGTGAAGAGACGCCTAAAGTTGGTCTGATGGTGATGCCTGGTTTCTTGATCGGGACTAGTGTCATACAGTCTCGGGTGTGTCTTTCAGATGTCAAGTGTGCTGACTGATGTGTTTTGCCGTGCATGAGATGAGTGAATAAGAAAGCGTGCAATGTTTGTTTTGCATTAGTATGTATTGATCAGTGAATAAGAGTGTGTGCGATCGTAATAATAAGTACTACGTGTTTGTACTGGAGTGTTCCTGCATGTATATCAGTATATGTGATGTGACGGATGGCTTGCTGTAATTGCGATGAAATGGAATGCAATATGGCCATGCCATGTTATCATTATGTCTACAGCGGCAAAATTGCATTATGTTCAGTTCAAACAAACACGAGTTTCCTTCGGTTCTCACTGCCAAAAAAAAGTATTCATACAGCAAAAAGATCCTCGAACATCTTCGCTAGAGACGACGTCCGTTAGAGCAGAGCATCATTCTGGACAATCTCAAGGAGCTCAACGCCATGAGCCCGTTTCGCCTTCGACGAACTTGTTTTCTTCTCACTCCTAGTGCACCTATACTAGGCTTTACGACATCAACCGCTGCTTTTCTCACGAATAATGCTATGAAGAAGCCCTCCAGGCCGTCCTGTGGGTCTGTCCGAAGCAAATGTTCAGCTGCAACCGAGGAGAACCATGAAGGTGGTATTTATTTGTCAATATATAGATGCAGGAGCTTTATGAAGTTGTTCAGGTGTAGTGGAGCACATACATCCTTCAAAAACCGGAAGGCCGCGGCGAGGCCATTGAGGGAATGGAGTAGCAAGCTCGAATCCAAGTGATGAGGCCAGAGGCAGCACGGAGTTCACGACATCCTCGTTCTCTGCCTGGTGGATTGAGCAGGTGCTGTAGACCACTCTCTCCACAGAGGGAACTACAAAGTGGAGAAAAGCTTCGCTTCAGTTTGTGCATCAGTTGTCCACTGAAATGAGGCCACTGGACACACCGAGTAGAGTAGGAACTTACATGATAGAGCATGTGACAGAGCTTTCCCCTGAAAAGCAGAGAGTTTCTTTATCCTCAAACTTGCACTTGCATCATCCTGATCACCTGCAGAACATAGTTCTTTTAGCGCTAAATATTCCAACGGAACCTTGATATAAAGGTGTTCGACCAAACTTGTTCCCCTCCCTTTCCCTCCTTAAAACTAGAAAAGAGGTTCTGTCTACAACACTGTGTGCCATGTTACACAGTTTCAGGTCCAATCTGACCAAGCAAGCACAGTTCTTGTGCTAACTGCTAACTACAGAAGGCTAGATGACCCACAAGTCCACCACTGAGTCTGACAACACTGAGAATACAAGGTTGCTAATAGAATCTTAGCATTTCCTATTTGTACGAGATAATGAAATAAAACTCCATTTACATGGCTTGTGGAGAAAACTAGGGTAAAATCATTATGGTATATTTGGTTTAAAAAATTCACTACGGTATATCTATTGCACTTGGCAACTACTATGCTAAACACAACTTCATGTAGAATTGAAGTTTTTTAATTGGACTAGGTAAGTTTTTGCACGTTGCACTACTTGCTGCCAATAACAACCTATAGTTACCTCTAGAATGTGAAGGAAGTAAATAGTCAAGTCTTTCTGTAGAGATTCCAGAACCAGAGCACGAGGGATCCAATAGAATAGCACGGACCTGCACTAAACACCATTGCATCGAGGCACACAACAACATTAGGATAATTGTTCTACAAGACAAAGAAAAGGCAACCAAATGTATGTTTCTGAGGAGTTTAGAAGTTATCAATAGATTACTACATCCATTTGATACATTTCCTAGAAAAAAACAACAGAAGTGGAGGGCCTACAAACCTCAGCATATGAGGGATCCTTGCTATCTATATCCAAAAAGTCACCATTAACTATTTGAATATCTATAAAATAGGTTAAGGAAAGGTGATTGATGTATTATATGTCATGAATGTGCAAGACAGAACATATAACAGATGACAAAGAAGTAAGTTTAGACGTAAACTTGGGAAAGGGGGGTATCATCAAACAAATTTATGATCATATAACTAGTCGAAATGATATTAAAGTTAAGCTGAACGGAAGAGATAAATAAGTTTTCGTATGTTCTCTGGACAGAAATTAATAACACAGTCTAAGGGAGACACAAACTGTCTAAAATCATCAACTTCAGTAGCATTTCTAGAAAGTTGTCCTGAAGGTCCAAACAGTTCACAAGAGATTTTAGTTAGAGCAGAAATTATGCAAACTTTCAAAAATAAGTTTGTGCTAGAGTTAAGGTAAGGAGGAGAAGGATGATTTAACAGTAATGACAATGTACAAGGAGCATATAATTGCCAGATCATTAGAGCCAAGGATAATAAAGAAAGGATACTATTTGCTCCAGATCTTCTGATTGTATTTTGCAATGTCTTGGCCCTCTCTTTGTTAAGTTCGCAAGCTGTGATACTACCCTCTCCATTCATGAGTGAAGCAAGGTGAGCTGTTTTGTTCCCTG
The DNA here is from genome assembly GCA_036346575.1 of Dendrocalamus sinicus. Lineage (NCBI taxonomy): Eukaryota > Viridiplantae > Streptophyta > Magnoliopsida > Poales > Poaceae > Dendrocalamus > Dendrocalamus sinicus. Next base: position 13,544,758 of record CM070646.1, read on the forward strand.
GAGCCGCACACGCATCAATAACCTAATTTTAATGTTCAACTGGAAATTAAGGATCTGACATGATACAGCTGAAAAGTTATAAAACCAATCAGAATGATGTTTTCCAACTGATACATCAAATGCTACATTCTTTCCATAGCCATGACAAGAAGTAAAATGAGAAAAGTAACAAGCAATGGCTTCTCAGTTGCAAAATTGAAAATAATACACAAAATCTAAGTAAAAATAGATCATTATTATTTATATTTTTACCATTACCTGCATCACCACTATACAGTGTACTAGAGAAACCATGATGCATAAGAAATATTTCTTGGGCTTATTTGATAAGAAAGATACAACGGAGAACCCACACGGCAAAAATTTGAAAAGTTATGGCTACTAATACATGCAGTGCAATAATCCGGATGCTAGTATTATATAAAATCATGCCCATCAAATCAGATGGTAATCCGAATAGAAGTATTATTTCTCATGGATGCAAATAATTGCAAGATTATTAGTAAACTTTTAGCTCAACAAGATTTAATACACCAACCTTCCAGCCTGGCTTAGGGCACAATGCTACTGCCACCATACAACTTGCTTTCCCCTGTGAACACAGGTTCAAATGTAAAAAATCAATTATTATTATTAATCATAGGTCCTATCTAGGTCCTATCAAAAGTAAATGCTACTGAATCATAAAGCTTCACCTGCAAAAACACTAGTCCATCCGTGACCAAAGAATGGTTATGCAAATCAGTTCCAGGCGGGAGCACCAGCATGTCTGGAACCATATCATCTTTAGCAACCTATTCAATACTAAGCGAATAAGTATAACCCCACTAAGAATATAGCTTGAAAGTAAGGTTGCATTTAAAATAACAAGCTCATCAAGAAACATCAAATAAGAGGCGAGTTACTTAGAGCAACAAGCTTACTAAACATTAGAAGAATGAAGTACCTCGTGTATTTTGTTCAATTCTTCAATGACAGACTCCGTAGTGGTCTTGAGTGTGTTAACGCGAAGAAACCTTGGCTTTGGTTTGACTGAAAATAAGGAGAAAAATGAACAGCATGGCCTGCATATAAATTCCTTTAGTAGCATCTATTTATGTTTAGAGAGGAACGTATATCATTGATGTGTAGGAATCAAGCAAATGCACAGCGGCAGTTGTGATTAGTTTTTCTTTTCCTGAAGGTGGTTGGTATACTAATTTTGACAACCAGATATGTTTGCTAGAGTATGAAAATGACTGGTATTTATTAATTATTATAGGAAGGCATTGCTTAAATTAGAATCCAGAGTTTGCCCAGAACCAACAAGAATTTGAAAATTATCACAATTCATAACAAACTCATTGCGCATGAACATAGGGAAATTAACTCAGAAGTTACGCAATATATGAAAGTATGAAACATGGCATGAACAGTAGGTATTGAGTATTGACACAAGTAAATGAACCCGAGGCAATAATCTGCATATGCAACACTTTAAGTTCATAGTTCTAATACATTCTAATTATATGGAGGCAAATATTTACTACAAGCTAACAGCTAAAGTTATCAAATGATTTTTTTCTCTAATTTAGCATGGGATCCATCTTTCAGACAGTGTAACAAAGAACACAAATGTGAGCAATCAAATAAATGTATTTGATTCAGAAGACTGGACTGTTAAGATCGTTAGATGGCTCAGACAAGAATTCAGAAGTAATAATATTACATGAATAGTGCATGATAAGCTAAAAAAGGAACATATCAGAGAAAACATACCTTTAGTGTTCTTGCTTAACAACTCTTCAACACTACTGACCTTCCTTCTAACACAGATTTTCTCAAGAGCAGCCTTGAGAGAATCTTTATGTAGCATAAGAAACTGCTCAACAGATCCAGAAACTGCGATTTCCTACAAATATCATTTCAATTTGATGAAGTGAAGTGAAGAAAAAGTTAGACAGTAAATGCATGAGTATTTAATCAAGTCCAAAACTCAAGTTTAACCATTCCATAGGAAGAGGATTTGAAAAAAAAGTTAGACAGTAAATGCATGAAATTGTGGAACTAATTTAGTCAATGCAAAGAAATGACAAACCTGACCAAAGAGAATGTCATAAGAAATCACATAAACTAATTCCTCTTGTTTCTGCAAGTACAAAAGAAAGTTGTAAACAATCCGCACCTTACATTGCCTGTAGGTGTTATACATGGCCACTTATGAGGCGTGTCTAAAGCCAACAGGTCAACAAAACCCTGATAAAAACAGGCTACAGCAAGAAGGAACTTAATTCCATCACAATATCAGATGCAGTAATACCTTCCATTTACCGGTTAATACTCCACTTGATGTTAAAACCTCCTTAATAATTGGAAGAACTGATAAAAAGAAACAAAGAAACATGAGAGAAGATAGCACAGGAAAACACAAATTGAAAGTTGAAGCACAATAATGCTCCAACTTGTTTTTTTTTTATTTCAAAAAGCACATATGGTTTTATTTCCTTGTCCTCAGCCACCTACATTCAAATGGACTACTATATTGATCAAATTTATTCGGTTCATTAAGCATTAGCTATTTTTATTACCAGAGTTTATGGAGTATTACTATGTCACACTTTTGAATCTTGGGTTTTAAGATAAATGGTTTACTTCAAAAGAAACATGGAACTCTCCCAACGACAGGGAGCGATTCTGGCGGCATTACCGTATTAAATCTTACTTATTTGATAGGCAATGTGTGTCAAAGAATTGTGTGCCGGCCAGTGGAAGGATCTTCGACATGGATTGAAAAAAAAATCTATTGCATTGCACGACACAAGAGCACAACCTATGTTAGACATGATGAGTTGCAAAACCAGTAACTAAATCTACGACTGCATTGCAGCTTCAGCTTCCCAAATCCTACGATTGCAGATCCTCACTCCAAATAACGCACCAACGACGGCAACCAAGAAAAAGTGAGAAAATTGCTATAATGGGACTCCAAACAACGTGTTTCGCTATAATGGGACTTCTAACGTTGACATCGCTAAAATGACACCCGAAACATTAGCTTCTCGTAATACATAACATTTGGCTCTTTTAATTCCAATGTTCAGGTATTTTGAAACATTAGCCAAATGTCATGTATTACGAGAAGCCAATGTTTCGGGTGTCATTTTAGCGATGTCAACGTTAGAAGTCCTATTATAGCGAAACACGTTGTTTGGAGTCCTATTATAGCAATTTTCTCAGAAGTGCATGAAGAGCACTGCATAGAGCAACAGTGCAAAAATTTAGCAGCAGCATATCACAACGGAGGCTCCATCGGAAACACTGGATACCCTCGTGAGAATGCAGCTACACAGCTCGGCAAGGGCATTCCATCGAACACCTTGCACGCGAGCGCGCATGGAAGCAGCGGGTGGGAGCTGGGGGCTTACACTTGAGGGTCTGGCAAACGAGCGCGAAGGTGGCGCGCTTGTTGCGGACGGAGGGGGAGTAGACGAGGGACTTGATGGATGCAGCGGCGCGCCTGGAGGCGTCCCCGCGGAGCACGCGCCGGAGCACCGCGGCCGCCTCGCGCCGCGCGAAGAACGCCGCGCGCTCCGCCGCGTCCCGGCTCGCCATCTGCCGCCTCGGTTGGCGCGGAGGCAGCCGGTTCTGCCCGGTCGCCGCAGGGGCTTGGCTGCGATTCTTACGCGCGGGCGGCGGCGGGGGCATGGCTGATGGATGATGGCTCGCGGCCGCCTTCCGAGTTGCGAGGGCTCGGTTTTGTGATGCGCTGGCTGCTGATGAAGTACTAGGGGCTGTTTGGTTCGCAGCCATCAGAATCTTCACAAAAATTTGTTAAAATTTGGCTAGCATTTGCCATTTGGATTGCTACTAAAGATTAAGGCCTCACTTATTTTAGTTTGAGTTTTTAATTTCTGACTTTTTTTACTATTTCTAAATTTCATCCTTTTCTGATTTTTAGCTTTTTTAAACTTTTTAGCCGGTTCTTTTTTCCCGTATTCGTTTGTATTGTCCGTGATGGGCTAAACTGTTTTTAAATTTTTTAAAAAAATTTAATTATATCAAATAAGCCACCATCAGTTACAGTGCAATTTCAACCATAAACCATCTTTTTTTTCAGCCCAATTGAATGGGTTGTAAATCTGGACAGCTTGCGGGCGAGCAAACTTGCCAAAATGTTGGCAGGGCTGCAGGGCATGCTTCGGTGATGTGGCAGTTAGGGCACTCTCAATACTCCATCATGTATAATGTCTATAAAATTAATTAGCTATCAGATATGGCAAAGAGTTAAAAGAGAGAGAGAAAAGTAGTGTCTTGCATGATATATTGCATGAGCATAAAATCCAACAAAAAAACATGGCTAAAATATGTATTAAGGAGTAGAGTAGTGTTCATAGCATTAAACCCCACTCAATAGATATGTATGAGGGGGAGAGAGAATATTGAGGTGGTGATCGGTTCGGCTGAAAAGCTCGTGGCTTATGGCTGAGAACACCGTAGCTGGCTGAAAAAAGCACTGTAGCTGACAGAGGCTTATTTAGCATAATTAAATTTAAAAAAAATAAAAATAAAAAATATGTTAGCCCATTACGTATAATACAAACAAATACGGGGAAAAAAAGAACTGGCAAAAAAACTCAACAAAAAGCCAAAAGTTCAGAAAAAGACGAAACTTATGAATAGTGAAAAATAAGCCAGAAGCCGAAGCCGAGTTGATCAGGAGAGAAAAGGAATATTATTATCTAGGCTCATCAATAGATATTATACATTGAAAAAAACTATATATAAAATATTTTAAGTGATATAGAAACCCATAGACATTGCTTTGCAATGTCATCATTGGAGTGCGCTTAGGGATTAGTTGCATTAAATACGTTAATTATTTGATTAACAAGTTTCAAACATGATATCTTCCGGACCACGTATTTGATTAACAATCCGTTTGAGCTATCGTATTTTTTATGATCAGATCAACAAATCAAGACCTATGTTGACTATATTTTGGTGCTACAAATCAAGACCCACATGTCATGGTCACAACCTAAAGAATTTTGGCTATCTATTTGGCTTGAAACCAAACGTGAGCCTAGCTATTTTGCAAGTACCATGGTTGCAATCCAAACACCCATACGATTACCAACATTCTGGTCATACCTTGGTTTTTGTAGTGCCAAATTTTGGTAGGGTTTGCATATGTTATGAACCAAACAGCCCCCTAGTTTTCTACCGTATATTCTTTTTTTTATTTCATGTGTCCTCTCAAAACTTTATAATTGCAAAAGGACGAATGCATGGCGTACTAAAACCGTGTCCAAAAGAGTGATATTAGCCTTTCATAAAACAAAGATTTTTTAAAAAATATAGGATTAAAATCTTAAATGATTTTTCCATATAAAAGGCTTAGAATTATAGGAATGTCACAAAAAGGGGAAACCCCCTCTTCATGATTTTAAACTTGAGCTCAAATCTAATGCTGAAATTCCAAGACAATTATTTAATTCTGGGGCAATTCCTTGTTTATCATTGAAATTTGCATCATCTCTTATATTACACATTGTGTCACTGACATGTGGATCCGGACCCTCATATGTGATATGTCAGTGACACAGTGAAGGATTTTTAGAAAATTTCAATAACATATAAGAAATTAACTTTTCAATTTTAGGTGGGGGAGCTCCCCTAAGGGCAGTCCCAACCCTCCAACTAGGATAGTTTCCATAGCATTAAATACCCTGCCACGTAGGCAAAAAATCTGATATGGCATCTTATTTAATGAGGGAAGAGGAGAAAAACACAAGAAACCATTTCTCATATGAGAAACGAAGTCGACGCGTAATCCAAGGCACGAGGAAATCACGGATTTCGCGATGGGGAGAAACGGGTAGTTTCTTCCTCCGCCGTGCCATCAACGCCCTCGCCGCCTCCGCTCGCCACGCGAAGCCCGTAGACGCGGCCGCCGTCCGCCCAGGCCGCGCCGCTGCCGCCGAGCGCCGCCGCGACGGAGACGGAGACCCGACGGCGCGACGGAGGCACGCGACGGCGGGGTGGCTGCGGGGAGTGGCGGCGGTGTCGGGCGCGGGCGTGGCGGGTGGAGGAGGTCGGAAGCGGTGATGCGGCGGACGGGGCTCCGCCGCGCGACCTCCGCGCGCTAGACCCGGCGCTGCCCCGCCGTCGGGATCCCGGCGTCGAGCCGCTCGTCCGTGAGCTCCGCTCCCACCTCGCCTCCACCCACGCCGCGCGGCCGCCCACACGCGCTGCCCCCGCCACACCGTGGTTGAAGAAGACCCGGCAGCCCACAGCCCGGCACGGCGGAGGGGGAGATGCCGAGCCTGGAAGGCAGGGAGAGGGAGGCGCCGGTCGGCGACTTCGGCACTGAGCCGCGGAGGGGAAGCGGGCGGCGGCGCCCGGCACGGAGGACGGCTCGACGTGGAGGCGAGGGCGGAGCGAGCCGCGGAGGGGCCGAGGGGAGGGGCGGCCACTCGGTGGCACCGGAGGCGGCGCGGCGAGGCCGAGCGGCGGAGCGGGGCTAGCGAGGCCGAGCCCGAGCGGGAGCGGCGGACGAGGCGACGAGCGACGACGCCGAGGAGACGACGAACGGACGAAGCTATTTTCCCACCGAACGAACGAGCGACGACGCCGAGGAGCCCGGTCTGCCCGAGTGGCGAGTGCGGAGTGCCCGAGCCCGACTGCCCGTGATTCCGTCCGTGAGACGTGTTGGTAGTCGGCCAGAAGATGGAGAGAGAAAAGAGAGGATGGAGAGAGAAGATGCATCAGAATATTTAATGAGGATGACCAGAAGAAACTAGTGGCGTTGGGAGAGATGGTTTCTTTGAGCAGTGTCTTGCTGACATGGCATCTATGGAAACTATCTCATAGTTTCTGGGTTGGGACTGCCCTAATAAAATCAAGGCAATCTCACTCTCTCTTAAGAGTGCTGCTCGCAAAAGTGCTTCTACCGGAGATGCAATGTACAAGTTTCTTTTTATCTATTGTGCTACTTAATTATCTCATTAATTGTGTAGCTGTTTGGATGGTTGGATTGCTCTAGATGACGCTTAAGAGAGAAGCAAAAGTGAGTCGGATTGGACTGCTTGGAAGCAAACGGTCAGGTTCTTATGTTTGTATTATCTCCAGTAATTAGTTTTTGAATGGTGTGTTTTTTAAGACGAATTTAATAGGAAAATTATAGTAAACTAGTAGTGTGCCCGTGCTAACGCTACGGTAAAATACAAAACAAGATAAAATTTGTAAAAAATAAAACGAACAATCAGATTCATTAAGATTCACGTCTCATATTGTATAACCAAATATTTTTGTCACATATCGACTGATCTTTTGAGGAGGCGACAACATCATTGGACTCACCCACCGACGACTTTCTCCATCCCCACATTGTTTAAACTTGAGGCTACAAAGAAAACAAACATTTTTGTCACATAAAGAAATATGAAACACAGTAAGGAAATAGGTTTTTGTGGACTATTTACTTACCACATCACCATGTTAGGACGTCTTTATACACGATATTTTTGGTGCTCTTCCCTGAGACATCTACTTCTTTCTTTGGTTTGGCCAAAATTCTTGTCGTTTGTCTTGATACACCCCTTGATAGCGCGGCATAAAGCTGTCCATTTCAGAGTTAAAGAATTGAAATTGGGCAGTTCAACAGTTTAAAAGTGAAAGAAATTATGCAAGCATTAACTTGTTGAAATATATTGCTATGTATTCCACAAAAAAAGTTGCATATTTTCAAGTACCTCAGTACGATATCGAGCCAGCAGAGTGAAAAACCAATGCAATGCCTCAATCCGAGTGGCCTCATGTTCACTATTCAATTCTCTGAAATAGAAAAAAAAGGCCACATCATAAATCCCAGGCAATGCCGCGCCGTGCGGGTGGGCCACGCGGCGATAGAGGGGTAGAGACTCATACGAACAGCCCAAAAGCCAAAAGCCGTAGCCAAAAGCCATAAGCCACGGCCAAAAAGAACAGGCCCAATATCTACTGTGCGATTACTTCATATGTGAAGCCAGTATCTTATAAGGAAACCAGTAGAGATGCAAGTCATGCTTTGCGACTTGCAACATAAGGAAAGTATAACATTTCTACCTGATGTTTTTGCCTTCAGAAAAAGCTTGAGTACTACAATTCAACTTTCAGATATTCATTAAAGTTGGACCAGCTCAAAGCCTCAAACTTAAGCGCACGTAAACTTCTAAACAAATAACATTTGATGTGTTGTATTAATATAAAAAAGCAAGCTAACTCATCCATTTGTATTTTTTCAATAAACTTCCTTCACAAATCATATCTGGAGATAATAATTATTTGATGCACCTAGTATCACTACAAATTAAAACCCTAAGTCTAAGCTAAAGTTTACCATGACAACAATAAATCTGTCGGTTGTTGGCTCTGGTCCAATATGGGCACCTGCAAGTGCATAAGATCAACTGTGACATAGCATGTTATTCAAATTAACTCGGGAAACTACGAAAATGCATGTGGTAAATACAAAACTGGATAGCTTGTTCTTAGCATATGCTTGATAAAAGTTGTTTTCCCCGTAGAATATTGGCCTAAGAGCATAACCATTGGCTTTGCATCAAAATCACTATTTATCTGCAAAAGGGTTGATATTACCTTACTTTGAAGATCATGCCACAAGGAGACAACAACAATAAGAAATAGAAAGACACAAGAAAGTAGTCATTTTAACTCAGACAGAAACGAGATCATCGAGAATACAAGTATTTACCAGTAACGGGGAAACAAAATCATTGAATTTGTATGTAACTTCCAATGGATTCAATTTTTCGATGTAGTCTTTTTAAGCCATCAATGACAGAAGCGACAGCAGTCAGAGGTATTTGTGCATTAAAAACACCACAAACAAGAGTTCTAGATTTTAGGGCATCATAAACATATTTACACGTAGACATTTAGAAAGAAAGAAAGAAAAGTCAACGATATTTACAACTGGGAACACTGGGGTTTTCCCCCCAATTTATATGAATGATCATTTCTGGGCATCTGATCCAGCATAGGATGCTGGGTTTGGCTTGAATTCCTTCTCGACCTCTTTAATGACAGGCTCCACTGCTGCGTCGATCTGCTCACTGACCTCTTCAATCTGTCATGGTGAGCAGGGACAATTCATAATCCAAGGAAATTGGGACGGTAGACAATGAAACAGTCTTTAACAGCATGTAAGCAAACTATTGGTATTTATCTAGAATCTAGATGAAATGCATACGACATCGTACAAGTTAGTTGGGCCTCAGAGAAAATTTGACATGAAGCTAGCATGACTTGCTTGGAGACAAACCGTGGCAAGACACTCTTTTCAAGCACCAAGTTAGCACATGCTTTCCCCAGCCCCAAGTAATATATATTTCTTAGTATGCAGAACTGCTGAAAAATAGTGAATCTGACCTCAGTTCCTTACAAGCAACAACTAACCTAAAGTTAGGAGCTACTACTCTGAATTGGTCAGAAATGTGTTATCGTATATTATTTCTATGAGTAACTTTTACTAACATCTAATGAGAAAGAGCGGCTAATCACGCATCCGTGAACACATAAGATTCTCATTTATGCTGATTTATACCATGGAAACAAGTATATCATCAACTAAGAGTATGGATAATGCATCACTGACCTTCTTAATGATGACTTCAACCTTATGTGCATCCTTATCCACTTCCTCAGCAATGTACTCAACCTCCTCAGCCACCTTATGCAGGGATCCAGTCTCCGGTAGGGAATTGGCCACATTAGCAGCTAGCTTCTCTGTCACCTCAGCAGTGTGCTCCACAACCTCCAAAGCAGTTTCCACGTTCTCTATCGCCTCGCCTAACAACAACAACCCAATCATTGATTCATTTCAATAAGAACTGGAGTATATGTGCATGCCTTCATGGTATTAGTAGATTGGAATTCACTTGGATTGTCAAATGTCAATAACCGATAAGCAATTCATGGACTATGGAGATGATTAATTCCGGTGTGGTTTGCAAAATTAGCAATTGTATTATAGGGATCTAAAGGAAACCAATCTAGTATTGGATTGTGTGTACCTTCGACCTTCCTGACCCTCTTGTAGAATGGCACGGCCGTGTAGACTAAGCCTCCAAGCACCATCTGCACCCTGAGAAAAAACATCAATTGCAATTAATTCATCTCGCAAGAGCAGCATACAGTACACTTGCTGTTCCAAATTCCTACCAGCTAGGTAACATCGGTAGCGGCGAGAAGCCGAGGAGTCGGTGGCCGGCCGCGGCCGCAGCCAATTCCGCCGAAGCTACGTCGGATTTCCCAAGAACAACCCACTTGTCCATCGAAATCAGCCATCTTACACAAATGCACGAGTTGAACTCTCAAGAAACAAGGCAAAAAAAACCCCCCACAGTTCTTGCTCGGAGAACACATACCCGGAGTCGATGCCGCTCGGATCTGCAGCATTATCTGCAGGCTTCTCGATTCCGCTGCATCGAAGCAAGAACATCCAAGAAATCACAAAAGGGGTGCCAACCGTATGACTAAGTGTGCATCAGAATTTGGCACTCACAAAATCTTGAGCCATCTGCGCGCGGCGCCGATTAGACCCATCAGTACAAGGGATCAATCAAATAACAAACAACGAAAGGGATTGGGGATTGAGGGTTGATGGGGGAACAGGGGGTTAGGATTGAACCTGAGTCCACGAAGGCGAACCAATCCTGGTAGATCTTCTGGTGCTCCTTCGAGGCGCTGCTCGCCGGGCCCTGCCCGATCTCCATGGCTCCTCTCCCTCTCTCCTCTCCCCGGGTGCTCCCATTTCCACCATTTCCCTAATTCCCTTCCCAAACTCCCACCGCTGCCACCGATGTATTCCACCACTTCATCCACCCCCACCAGCCGCCTCCGCCGCGAGGCCGTGGTCCGCGCGGTGGCAGCGCTCCTCCGGTGGCTTCAGCAGGGGTGGGGAGGAGGAGGCGGCGCGGCGGCGCGCAGGCGGGAGGAGGCGGCGCCGGCGAGGGCGGGGAGGAGGCGAGGGAGAAATCAAGGGGAGGCAGGGCGAGGGCGACGGCGGCCGGGTGGAAGGAGCAGGAGAGAGGAGGGCACCGCGAGCGAGGAGAATCAGGGGGAGGAGGCGCACGGGCTCATGTGGGGAGGCAGCCGCACGGGCGGTTGGAGTGGGTGGTGGGTTCAATGATGTTGCATGATCCGGATGATTTTGGCCTTAGGATCTTCAATGAGTAAGAGAAGAAGGTTTAAGAGCAACTCCAACTGGTTCTTTATCATGCTCTTCATTGTATATTTACCTAATATAACTCAAGAAATGGACTCCAACCGGTTCTTTATCCTCCTCTTCATTTTTATCGAGTCGCTATTTTCTCCCAGCCGCTAGCTAGATTTGGCGAGCGCCTCCTCACTCGCTTCTCAAATAGCTAGGCCATTGGAATGCTAACTCAAATAGAGAGCTAAAAATAATAGCTAGCCTCTTCATCCTAGGAAATAGAGAGGGAGAAATGACTAATGGGATGGAGTTGCTCTAATGAGAGATCCAGACCATTCATTTGTATGAAGTTGGATTACTTTGGTACACAAATCTGGGTGGACTTAGATTAGGCATGACTGTGGGGGTGGTTGAGGGGGTGGATTTAGTAAAGAAAATTTTGGTGTATTATAGAGTAGGGTAGAAAGATGTATTGAGTTCAGTTGTATCGACTAAAATCATATATAACTATTTTTCTCTACGTACTACCTTTCGTGATCAGTCAGAATCCAAATATTTAAGCAATAAAGCATAATCCACAACCTAAAAATAACCCACCCAACAAATCATAGTACCCCTTCCTCTTCCTCCTCTCCTCTTGTCTCTCACTGCTCCTCTGCTTCCCCTGCTTTCTCGACGTTGTCCCTGCACCCGATGGTGGCGGCTGGGTGGTAGATCGGGTAACCACTGGACTTGGAGAAGGCGCAGCTGGGGCCTTGGGCATAGCTACAGAAGGTGAAGTTTAATGTGAACCATGTGGACAACATGGTGATTAGCACTACTTGTTTGAAGTGTAAATGTGACATCGTTGTGTGCGTTGATAGATGTATCAAAAGTGTGTTGGCAAATCCGAGGTGGGGGGCGATGGCGAGGAGAGGAAGGCAGTGGTGAGGATGGTGGCGGCCAACATGCTGCCCATGCTGCAGCGGCGTGCCTTCTGTTGTGCCCGCGATGAGCTCGCACGGGATGCCGCACTTCTTGTGATGACTCGAGCCCAAGCGCCTCGCGCTCGCCCTGAAGAAGGTAAATATTGTGCACTAATCTACAACCATGAAACTATATTACTATTAGAATTCCATTGTTGTACCTTTGCGTCGCTATTTCTCCAAATTGCCGGTGGACAACTTGCTTATTAGGCGGCACAGAGGTGCTTTGTTTGCTCCCAAAAATGCGATGACCAATGGCAGCATTTGGTAGTTTGCCTATTCTATTCTCTTTTAGTTAAAGATTAGAAGAATATCTATGATTGTTCAGTGAGGACAACATCTTGCTTACTAGGACTTAGCTAGGAAACACATCATGTTGAGCAATTTCGAATGTTGGACTAAATGCATTGCTGCGATTGTATGCTCGTGGCAATACAGTCATAACTGATGTACTACAATGTATCTGTTGTTGGGGCCTTACCGTGATGAGGATTGCACCATGTGCATTCATGTCCATGCTAATAAATCCTCTTTGTTAGTTGCCTAGATGAATTGTATTCTTTTGGTTGCCGCTGTGTAGTCTTGTTAGACCATATGGCTAGATCTAGAATATTTGTGATGATGAATAATTGACAATATTACTTATCAATGTTATTTGAGATGTGTGGCATATGTTGACTCATGGCGGTCAAGTTGGAAATAACTTATGCCAGAAAAAGATGTTGATTTGGTCTTTACATGTGCAGAGTAACTCGGAGGCGATCGTGGTCTATTGTGAGGACTAAGAGATGACTTGGTGCAAAGTCATGGTCCAGAGGGTCAAAGATGCTGGAGGAGACGGTCGTGCTCAAGAGTGGGACATGTGAAGATCAAAGATGAATGATGCGTGTTGGAGCTACGAAGGTGCAGTCTAGAGGCTACGCCACGTGACAATTTTGGAGTGTCCAAAATTTATGTAGCGTGACAAAAATAAAAAAAAAACCTGAGTTACATAAGGGTTTTAGGTCCCTTATTTTTTGAAATTGAATAAGAACGCATGGTCTTAAGGATAAGATCATAGTTTGAACCGTAGACTATAATAGACACGAGATTAGGTGCAAACTCTAAGACTGGATAGATGTAATTTTCATGCTAGAGTTTTAAAGGTTCCAAGAGGGCATTTTGCAGCCACAAACATGATGATCCAGCAATAAAAAATAGATCTAAAAAAGGCGGTGCACGAATCAATCTGTTCTCTTAGCACCTTTATTTTCGTTTATTCGCGTATAGGAACTAGTGTCAACCAAGCACATTAGGTCATGTAGGCGAGGTGAATCATGTCATGCCAGGAGCGTGCATTAAGTAAGGGGGTAGAGGGCTGCTCCTTTTGCATGAATATAGGGAGGTGTCCCATTGCCTGGATGTGCAACATGGGGAGACAGGGTTTCGTCGGGTCTAGGACCAGCAGACCCATGGGTGCGTCACATCGGGGACCAATGGAAGACAAAGCCATGATGAAGCATCATGCATGAAGACTAAGAAAGCAGAAGGTTTTGGTGCCATGTGATTGTGGCGAAAGCGACGTCTTTGGTTTTCTTTTTTCTTTTGCATGCTTCTTCCCAACGCACCAGCGTCAAACAACGAAAGCACATCTCCAGTTTTAATTGCTACAGTAAAAAGCATTGTAGCTACAGTACAGAGACATTGTAGCTACAATACCAAAAACATAATTTTTTTCTATCTCTCTTTTGTTGTGTTTTGTTTTCATGTTCTTACTTTGTTGGTAGGTTGGACAATCAGAAAGATTGTAGATTTAAGAAAAAAGATTCCGCTGCGGATTACAATAATTCACCCCTCTCTGATTGACATCAACGATTCTACAAATGGTATCAAAGCAAGATTGCAATGGCATTAGATCGATATCATTTTTCAGGTAAGCCACTATTTTTTGATGGATCATATTATATCTATGGGAAAATGCATGGGGGCTTTTTTACAAGCGCAAGATAATGCTTTTTGGCAAAAAGTTAAAAATTCGCATGTAGCGCCTCTTGTTGTTACTACTGAAAATACTACTGATGTTAAAACTAATGATAACACTAGAAATATTTTGTTGTAAAGTCTAAGTAGAAACAAGTTTGTTAGAATTGCTCATATTAAATCTACTAATAAAATTTGGATTACTCTACCTGATTATTATGAAGATTCTAAGTTTGTTAAAAGTATTCATCAGAACCAATTGAAAAAAGAGTATTCTAAATTTGAGATGAAACCTGGAGAATTAATGAATACATTTTTTGATTGGTTCAATAAAATTGTTAGTGATTTGCAATCTAGTGATATCATATATTCTGATTCTGACAATACTTGTCAAATCTTAAATGCTTTGGATATGTCTGTTTGAAATGAGTTAATCATTACTATTAATCATTCTGTTAATATGAAAACACTCACTTTGAATTATCTTTATTACAAGATGAAAATACATGATATTGATGTTTTGGCAGAATAAATAAGTCTAATTCTTTTGGGTTTAGTGAATAAGTAAGCTGGCAATTCTTCTAAATCCTCTAATATTTTTTTGTCTGCACTATGTTCTATTTCAGATAAACAGTTAGAGAAGATTCCAGAAGAACAACTTGTACTTTTCTCTAACATGGTTTACAAGGCAATTAACAACATCAGATCAAGACAGAGATGAGATCAAATTAGATACTATGAATGTAGTGAGCAAAACCACATTAAGGTGAATTATCCTAAACTAAAAAGCAAGAAGGTTAAGAATGATAAGACACCAACTCATATAAAATTGGCAATCCAGATTACTTGAGAATTAATAGCAAATCTTAAGAGAGTTTGTGAGTCAAAGGCTATGACCGGAAATAAAACGTTTCAAAAATAATTGGAGATATTTTAAAAGGAAAAGTCGTGAGAGTATTTTCTTTCGCTATCGTGTAAGACGACTCTAAACGAGACGTGGGTTGACTGTATAATTATGTCGTCGGAGGAGCCAATGAAAAATTCACCTGATTCAAAATGTATTGTGTGCCTCAAGAATTTTGTTTGTTATCTGATTTAACTTCCTTCGATATTTGATTCCTCAATAGACCACGCACATTGATCTATCTTCCTATTTCTTCCAAATCGCACTCTGGCGAGGTCATCATCAGCTCTGCTCCTGTGTTATTTGAGGAACTGCTCTGCTCCTTTATTTAACAGATGACAAATGTACCACACACATAGCATCATCTTTTGTCATATAAAAGGTCTAACGAGATGGTGTATTGATACATTGAACTTAGGATTATGTTGACCTTTTCAAAAATAAAATATGATAAAAACAACGATTTTAGAAAACTAATATACCTGTTTTGGAATTTCATGTAAGCAAACTCATGAATTAGTTCATGCTCCCGGCCTTGAAATGGCGCCTGACATAGGCACATACAAAGGCATCGTTCTTTTTAATTTATGATTTATATTTTCTTTCGAACAAATAAATAATATAATTTTTCTATTATTTTTTAAGCAGTTTACCGGGATAGATTTTTTAAAATAATTTATTAATATTTAATTTATTTACATAAATATTTGTATTATAACCGGAAGATATCAGTTGTAGTCATAAATATACGCCGCAGCCGAGAAGAATGCTTCTAAAGTCTACTTTGAGCAGGTCACTTTGGCTGACCTAATTACATTTTGACCCTTCCAAAAGCACCAAACTGCAGAATAACCCAAGCCAGGCAAGCCCAACCTGGTCGTCCTGTACGCCTGGAAGTGTTCGAAGAAAAGAAAAATCTCGCTTCGTATAAAACAAAGCAGAGAGGGAAAAAATGGAGGCATGAGCTCCAGCTCCTCCTCCTCCCCCGATCCCCCGCAAGCCCTGTCCCCGGCCTAGACACTCCCCGTCCCTCCTCGCCGGCGAGCGGGCGAGCGCGCGCGCCGGGACCGGAACCCCCTACCCCTGGGGGACGCGGCGAGATGCCGTCGCACGGGGATCTGGACCGGCAGATCGCGCAGCTGCGCGAGTGCAAGCACCTCCCGGAGGCGGAGGTCAAGGTGCTCTGCGAGCAGGCCAAGGCCATCCTCATGGAGGAGTGGAACGTGCAGCCCGTGCGCTGCCCCGTCACCGTCTGCGGCGACATCCACGGCCAGTTCTACGACCTCATCGAGCTCTTCCGCATCGGCGGCGACGCGCCCGACACCAACTACCTCTTCATGGGCGACTACGTCGGTACGTCCTCCCTTCACCCCGGCTCCCCTTCTC
This sequence comes from Dendrocalamus sinicus, assembly GCA_036346575.1. NCBI lineage: Eukaryota > Viridiplantae > Streptophyta > Magnoliopsida > Poales > Poaceae > Dendrocalamus > Dendrocalamus sinicus. The sequence goes on from CM070646.1 coordinate 13,561,169, forward strand.
TCGCCGCGCGCGCACGCACCGTGTGGAAGCTTGATTCGGTCGATCTGTGGGGTTTGGTGCGCGGGAGAAAAAGAAGAATCTTTAGATTCTGCGATGGAATTGAGCGGGCTGGTGGTTCTGGCGCGGCAGGATTTTTGGGAGAATTCGTTGCGAGGTGGTCTGGGGACGTTTGTGCTGATTGTGTAGGTTCTAGTAGTTATTTATGTTCTTGTCATGCGATTTGGTGAGGTCAATGACCTGTGCTAGTTATCTGTGGGGTTTGGGCCGAGCTTGCAAGGATCTTGTCGGAGCCCTTGTCTTTCGGGTCTCATAAGAACCTCTATAAGCTGTTGTAGCTATCGAGAAGATAAAATTTCTCATTAATTGATACCGGGAGACGACAATTACATGAGAAATGCAAATGTGCTTTAGGAGCGTCTCTGTTCGATGTGTTGGTCTGTCATTTGTGTGCTAATCTTTATGTAATAAGATGGAAAGACGTTGTACAATTTTCTTGGCAATTAGATGTGCTTATATCATATGTTATGTTGTTTGTTGGAACGATAGAAGGGAAATCCAATCATTTTTGAGCTGAGGGGCGGATAAATTGTTTAATACCTGTTTTTGTTTCCATCTGTAGTTTTAGTTGCATCTCTATTATGTTTCCTGCCCTAATATGGATAAATTTTTATCATGTGGCTCTTGCTGCAGACCGTGGCTACTATTCAGTGGAGACTGTTTCGCTGTTAGTGGCTTTGAAAGTTCGCTTCAGAGACAGAATTACAATATTGAGAGGAAATCATGAGAGCAGACAAATCACTCAAGTGTGAGTTTATGTCCTTTCAGATATGGATTTCTTTTCTGCACCTAATTGCTGATTTCATTCTCGAGTACTTCCTTATCCAGTAGTAACAACTAACAAGTGACAAGCATTTGGCATTATTTTCTAGCCTCTTTGACGCTCAATTGTCTGTCTAAATTGACTAAGCTGGAGATGTATTATTCCACATCAAGAGTATTATCTTGTTATAAAGCAGCTTGCCTTGTTATTGGAACTCTAGTTGTTAGCACTTCAAAGTAACAAACCCCAATAAGAAGCTTGAATGTGTTGGCCAATTTACTTGGGCAAGATCCCGTTCATAAAGTTTTCTTCTATGCTGAAGTGCTGAACTAAAGTAGCTGGCTTGTTTTGGTTTAGTGTGCTAAGCTATAATACTTCTGCTGTGCCTACTGTCTAGGCATTTTTATCTGGTTGCTTAGAGAAGAATTTCCAGCTAGATCTGTGGTTACCTTATTGCCATGAAATTTGTGCCTTATCATAACACATAGGGTACTTTAGTCAATGGTCACAAATTACTTCATGCAATGTTCTGAATGGTTGAACTGATTACCACTAAGAATGTTCTTCATTACAATATTTGCATGGCACACAATAGAATTGTGCACAATGCGGCTTTCATGAGCTATTTTGCAACATGTACACCTTTAATGGTGCAACATAGTTCTTGACATTGACTATTTTGCTACAGGTATGGCTTCTATGACGAGTGCTTAAGAAAATATGGAAATGCAAATGTGTGGAAGTACTTTACTGACTTGTTTGATTATTTGCCTCTCACAGCTCTTATAGAAAACCAGGTTTGTTATTCAAGTAATTATGTTTGAACTAATGTAGGCTTACTCAATATATGCCTGACATGCAGGTAACTCTCATTTTGCAGGTATTCTGCCTTCATGGTGGTCTCTCTCCATCATTAGATACATTAGACAACATCCGTGCTCTTGATCGCATACAAGAGGTAGGCAACAAAGTTATCACTTTCTTGATGAACTAATGTTTTTCTACTGTTTCCCATCTCCAGTGTCCCAAAATTGTGATCTGTGCATGTCTTGTACAACAGAGATAATTTTGTGATATCTGGAGAATATGGCTGATTTTTGGACTATTGCAGCTATGTGTAGACATCATATACCAGCTATATAGGGCCATACTAGTTTTTTATGTACAGAGGATTCAAAGGGCCTTCATAGCAATTTAGAGGCAGGCATGGGAGGTGATCTTTACCATTAGGTATAGGCAAAGAAAATTATTGTGTGATATTGATCTACCTATAATTTGGTTTAGGTCATGTAGACGTGAATTCAGAACAAAAATTGATCTTGGAGAACCATGTAGCATTAGGCTTCTGATGGAAAACATCAACAAATAGCTGCTGAGTAGCGATAGTTGATCTGTTTTGAATGGAAAAGTTGCATTAGTCTGGCGGTACAATCCTAGCAATGGCCATTCTCCTGGGAGTAGGTTGTTGTTTAGTCCAGTATCAGTTTAGGTCCTTTGACTGGTTATTTTTAATATTGATGTGCATTTGTGCACTCTTTTTTCATTTCTATTACATGGATTCTACATGTGAGGGCTATGCCTAACTATTACCGAATGCTGTCTTGTATCTATCCTCCATGATCCTCAATTCACAATTTAACTGAACAGGTTGTTAAATTGACAATCATCAAAATTTCCATCGGTTGCTCTTCTAATTAATAAGTTTAAAGTTTGTCATTGTGCCTGTGTTTACTATGAGGACCAGATCATTCTTTATAGAATTAGCCATTTAGGTAATTACTGTTGAAGTATGATGTGGCTGGCATATACTTTCTAATTTGTGGTAATCTTTGTAACAAGAATTTTTCAGTACCTTGCAGCAGCAAATTAATAGATATGTGAAGATTGAATCTACTTTTTTTGGTTGAGCACTATAGTTTTCTTTTTGTGAGGTTTAGAACACTACAGTTTGTAATGTGGATCATGACCTGATAACTATATGTGATTGTAACATATTCCTGTTGTGCCTTTCTTCACAGCTAGATGATTATCTAGGTTGTTGTTCTTATGAAGGCTACCGATGATATATGTTAGGTCTTGGGTTCATAACTTGTTATCCATGTGCGGAAGAAATTGGACTATGTTGTTCAATTGTTTATTCTCAGCTAACATCACAAATTTCTCAAAAATGCTTGCAGGTTCCTCATGAAGGGCCCATGTGTGATCTTTTGTGGTCTGACCCAGACGACCGATGTGGGTGGGGGATTTCACCAAGGGGAGCAGGCTATACGTTTGGGCAAGATATTGCACAACAGTTTAACCATACAAATGGCCTCTCTCTCATCTCAAGGGCCCATCAACTTGTAATGGAAGGATACAATTGGTGCCAGGTTGGTGTTCGGAATGCAGCATTGCATTTTTCTAATTATTTGTCCTTACTGCTAATTAACAATTGTAATCACTCACGAAAAAATACCTTCTGAAAAAGCCGAACATAATCATTTTCTCAATGTTGTTGGAATTTCTAACGGACAGATTCTAAGTACAATCGTTAACTACATGCTTAGGGGCACGGAATCTGAGATAGTATCTGGTTCTTTGGTTATAGAAGTTATACTTATACCCTTTTAAGGATTTTAAGAACACATACAAGTTCTTAGTTCTTACTCTTTATTGTGTTAGATTGTAAACTGTTGAATTAGGCTTTTCATTTTTGTCAACATACCCAAGGCCCTTATCTAAGTTTCTGAAGGAACTAGATCCATAACTGTCAAAGACATCTAATCCTAGTGGAAGGAACTAAATCGACTAACTGTCGACGCATATCTAATCCTCCCAAATGCAACTTGCTTGTTCCATGTGTGTCTGCATTCCCCTTTGTGTGGTGTGTGGGCCCAGTCGAATTGGTGCAGATCACGGGTCCACTGGTGTATATCATGGAGATCCATGTCATATGTAAGGGTGAATATAGACAGGCACACAATAGAGGGAACATATAAGCCCAATCCTTCTGCATCCAAAATTGCAAACAGGGTCACAAGGTGGATTTGAATGCTTTCTTTCGGACTGCATTCTTCAAGGGAATTGGGCAAAATACCGCCCATCCATTTAAAAAAAAAATCAACATAAAGAAATTACAGAACTTAGTAAATAAGGGAAGTGCCTTTTCATGCGCAAGGAATGTTCTCATGGAAAATCCAATCCCCTTTTTTGGTGTGGAAGTAGAAGAACCCTAGGAGCCCTTGTGGTTATTAAAGCAATAGTCATGACTGCAAATTTTTCATGCATTCCTGCATTATGCAAGATTTATACTCCTGTTTGCTGGGTTTTAAATGCAACATTCAGATATTAGCATATAGGAAGGTTGAATAATTACTGTCCTGTGATTTTGTCATGCAGGATAAGAATGTTGTCACGGTCTTCAGTGCACCAAACTACTGTTACCGCTGTGGTAACATGGCTGCAATTCTTGAAATTGGGGAAAACATGGATCAGAACTTCCTCCAGTTTGATCCAGCGCCTCGGCAAATTGAGCCGGACACAACACGCAAGACTCCCGACTACTTTTTGTAATTGTGGTGTTGACCTTTTAACTTACTGGTGTTGATGCTCCTCTCCTCCACATCGTCGGGGTCTGTAGATCTTCTGTCCTTAGACACGGGTTCCATGGGCCCGAGCTGAATGTCTCAATTCTTTTGTTTGGAGATTTTGTCGCTGCTTCTCGACCTTTATACGAGATGTTAAAAGTTACATGCACTGTTTTCTTTTCTGATGTACGTCCATTTTGTATCATTCGTAGACAGTGTGAAGGGAAGCTGCATTAGGATCGTCCCTATCAATATTTTTTCGGTCTTCACAGGATGCATGCCTGATGTGCTCTCAGCATCATCTGCATGACCGAATAAATTCCATATAGATGGGGAGGTGCTCCTGGCTTTCTGCAATGCCCCCATCTGATGTGCCCTTGTGTATGTCGGTGTCTTGTAATGAGTCCTATATTCAATAGGAGATGGCAATGATGTTTTAGCTGGGTGCTTTACTGTGTTCAATTAATGGCTGTGTGTGGTTGAGACTGTACGGTGTCTCAGTATGTCAGTACAGATGTTGCGAATTTATGGTCAACTTAGAGTTAAAGCCATATTTGGTATTGTTTTGCATTATATTTACAAAAATAGTCGGTGGCATGCTGTATTGATAAAAATGTCACTTCTGTCGTCCGATGAGTGGGCCGCAGCGCCCGTGAGGCGACACGCGGCGCGGCCATTGGTGGTAGGCGCCTGTCACCCGCTCACCAGATGACAGGTAGCCATCGCCTGGTGGGTAGACGGTATGCACCGTCTGGTGAGGGGCCGGCAGGTGCTTAAGTCGGCTAATTAGCCGGCATAATTATCTGCCCTAATTTTTTTATATTTAGTGTTTGTTTGAATTTTTAAATATATCCAATGAGCTTAAAGAATTACAAAAATTTATATATAGACTCTCGACACAACGTACCTCGTAGTGTAATTTTTAGATAATTTTACCTATTGCGAATGTTGCTTAAAAATTCATACAATTTCAAATATAGCAAACGAGCTTGAAAAGTTATGAAAATTTTATGTAAAGCCTCTCGACACAGTCTTAGTTATTGTATAATTGTTTTGTAAATTTTATATACTCCGAATTTGTTACGTTTATTTGGGTTAATTTGATCATGAATTAAATTCACGATTAAATTCATCAGTCGTGAATTCACGATTAAATTCATCTGAATAAACGTGGCAAATTTAGATCACATAAAATTTCTACAAATTTACACAATAACTATGATTGTGTCTTAAAGTTTTACATAAAATTTCATAAATTTGGAGCTTTTTTTTGCTATATATACAAACCCATACAATTATCAAAATTGTATGATTTTTTAACAATATTCACAACGAATAAAATTATTCAAAATTTACACTGTCGAGTACATTATGTCGGGAGACTGTATGTAAATTTTCGTATTTTTTGAGCTCATTTGTTATATTTAAAAATTCAAACAAATATTAAGCAAAAAAATTAGAGATGGTAATTAAGCAAGCTAATCAACCAGCTTAATCACTTGCTGTATCACCTGTTTTTCGTTTAGTGTTTGTTTGAATTTTTAAATACATCAAGTGAGCTTAAAGCCTCCTGACATAACGTACTTGACAGTTTAATTTTTAAGTAATTTTATCCATTTTAAATGTTGCTCACAAATTTGTAAAATTTTGATATTTTTATGTATTTTTATATATAGCAAACGATCTCAAAAAATTAAAAAATTTATGTGAAGCCTCTCAACATAGTTATAATTATTGTGTAATTTTTAGAGAATTTTATGTAGTCCAAATTTGCCACATTTATTCGAGTTACTTTAATACTGTATTAAATTCACAATTAAATTCACCGGCTATAAATTCATGAATGAACATAGAAAATTTGGGCAACATAAAATTCCCAAAAAATTACATAATAACTATGAGTGTGTCAAAAGGTTTCATATAAAATTTCGTAATTATTGGAGCTCATTTATTATATGTACAAGCTCGTACAAATATCAAAATTTTATGAATTTTTGAGCAACATTCATAATTGATAAAATTACCAAAAACATTACACTATAAAGTACGTTATATCAGGCAACCGTACATAAATGTCTGTAATTTTTAGAGCTTATTTATTATATTTAAAAATTCAAACAAAAACTAAACAAAAAATTAGGGTAGGTAATTAAGCCGGCTTGATCACGTGTCGTCCCCCCATTAGGGCTGTAAACGGGCTGAGCTCGAGCGAGCTCAGTCTGTTTGGCTCGAGCTCGATAAGAGCTCGAGCCGAGCTCGAGCAAGCCGACGGAAACAGTCAAGCTTTGAGGTGGGCTCGAGTTCGGCTCGAACGAAGCTCGAGTTCGGCTCGAAGAAGCTCATGTAGGCTCGATTGGACAGGGCAAGCAGATTGAAGCACTCAGATTGAACAGCCAGCAGCGATATTTGTTTTAACACTCAAATTATTAACAACAGCAGCAGCAATATTTGTAGCAGCAACAACAGCACTCAAATTATTAACAAATACCAAATAACAACAGTAGCAGCAGCAAATATATTTGTAGCACCAACAACAGCCAGCAATTATATTATTAACAACAGGAGGTGTATTTCTGTATTTGTAGCAGCAACAACACTACAGCAGCAGTATTTGTAGCAGCAAGCCAGCAGCACTCAGATAGTCATATTATTACAAAATAACAACAGCAGCAACAGTAATAGTAATAGTCAACAGCAGCAGCAGTAATAGTTGTAGCAGGCTAGCAGCAACAGCAGCACTCAGGATCAAATACTAAAACCAAAAATCGAAGAGCAAATCTGCCTTTCTGCCTTTCTGGCTCTGGATGTGAAGATAACATCTGAATATTTGAACATTTGAAGCAGAGCACAGTCTCACAGACCATAGTTCACAAGTTCATAATAGGAGTATAGGAGTTCACAACTCACAAGACCACAGAGGCACAGACCACACACATGACAATTGACACATATCAAGTTTACAAGTTCATAATAGGAGTACACACAAGACAAATAACAAGTTCACAACATAATAACCATAAGTCAGGCAAAAGGTGCCTCATCTTCTTCCCATAGCCACAAAATGCTTTCACTATTGGCAAAGAAAGTAATGTGGTTAGTTAGTGGTGCAAAAAAACTTGAGATTTCGTAAAGTTGAACAAGTAAGAAAAGCATATCTGTTAAAGAAGACATAATCACTAATTGCTACCCACAATCGAAAGTTCATTCGGAGTTTCGATTGATGACAATGGAATGGAATTAGAATCCTCCTCCTATGTAAGAACATAATATAAACAAGGATTAGATCAAGACTTCAATTATTTGGTTTAAAAACAACATACATACATTTACCAAATGTGATGGTTTGTGGTGGCCTCCTCTAATCCAGCTAGAGGCACACACCAAAGCCTGCACTGTTGATGGGAGTAAAGAGCTACGATAGTCATCAATCACTCGACCTCCAGTGCTAAAAGCTGACTCTGATGAGACCGTGGTAATAGGAATAGTGAGAACATCTTTAGCCATCCTAGCCACTGCTGGATACTTCAATTCATTCATCCTCCACCACTGAAGTATATCAAATTTCTCCACTGCTACAACTTCAACCGGATCATCCAAGTACTTCATTAAATCTGATTTTGACGGATGAGTAGCATGTTGGGCTTTCATAAACTCTTGGAATTGGCTAGCAGTTGAGAAAGCACTGCTCGAAGTAGCAGCAGATGACTAGTGCATTGAGAAGAATCATTGTTCATGCTTTTTTTGTACTCACTTTCATATAAAGCATACAACTCATGTAATGCAGATTCAACAGATGCAAATTTTTGTGGAAGATCAATTTCTGAGTACAAAGAAGGAAATGTGAATTGAATCATGCCCATCTTAAATCTTGGGTCTAGAATTGCAGCAATTGCAAATAAAGTGTTGCATTCTGGGCCCCAATACTTGTCAAACTTGTCTACCATTGCATCAGCCATTTTTCTAAGAGATTCATCCCTAGACAATACCAATTTGCCTACTGCCTTCTTAATATCAACAATATGGGGATAAAACAAATTGGAGGTGGGGTAGGTTGAACCTAAGAACTCCTCTGTAGCCAAGTGAAAAACACACAACACGTCTTTGACTTGTTCATACAAATTCCAATCCACCTCCGTTGGCTGCCATCTATAGTTAGCATCTCCAGCGGCATACACATCAATAGCAGCTCTATAATGAAAAGCAGAATCTAACATTTTATATGTTGAACCCCACCTAGTGCACACATCAAGAGTCAATCCCTTTCTACGCTGAAGGTTAAGAGAATCAATATCAGCATTGAACTTATATGTCCGATTATTAGATTTCTTGATGTATTTGATAGTCTCCCGAACTTTATCAATTAAAGGTTGAATAACCTTAAGACCATCTTGAACAACCAAATTTAGAATGTGAGCACAACAGCGGTTATGAAGGAACTTTCCTTTAAACCAAAGGGCACCTCGGTTTGTAAACTTGGCAAGCAGCAATTTAACTGCAAGATCATTACTCGAGGCATTATCAAATGTGATGCTAGCTATCTTATCCTCAATTTTCCATGCAGCCAAACAATCAGAAATGGCATTACAAATGACTACACCAGTATGGGGAGGCTCCAACTCTAAGAAGTTAATGACACGACAATGCATTGACCAATTTTCATCTATGTAGTGTGCAACTAGGCTCATATACCATAGAGTTTGATTAGACGTCCAAAGATCACATGTCAAGCTGATCTTCTTGATATCCTTAAAACCCTTCTTCAGTACTTCCTTTTCAGATTCATAGAGCTTCATGCATTCATTTCTAATAGTGACTCTAGACATCTTTTTGTATGAAGGATTTAGTGATTTCAGCAAAGCATTAAACCACATATACTCCACAATACTGAATGGTAACTCATGAACAATGATCATCTTGTAAATAAGTTCACGAATATTTGTAGGATCATAATAACCAGGGACAGCAACATAAGGAGTTTCAGTATCAACATCACCTTCCTCAGTGCTACGAAAATTGATGGTCATTTGCTGCTTGGATTTCTGCTGAAGCTTGTAATAATCACATTGCTCAAGATGCCTCTTGAAATGTGATGTAGTACCACTACTGTTCTTTGTTAGCAAAGCTCCACAGGCCTTGCACTTCACCTTGCTTTCCATCTCTCCTCTTTTTTTCTTCGATGGAACTTCACATTCGTCAAAGAAATTCCATATTGCGGACTTCTTCTTCCTAATGGGTTTCGTTGGTTCATCCTCTCAACCCTCCACTTGTACATTTTCTGTTCCTACTGCAGTTGCCGTGCCAATGGTGCCATCTGACTGTCTTGATTGTGCCAATGGTGCTGGTGAAGGACTACATTGTTCTATTGATTGTGCATTTTCAGACATCTACAACAGTTCATATACTATCATCAGTAAGAATGAAAAAGAAATTCAGTCATACTAAATCAACACAAGCATGACTTATAATATTTATAGTAACTGATGGTATGATGCACTAGGAGCCGAAGTAACATGAATACATGATCACAAAAAAGAAATTGATGGTCTGATGCACTATAAATCAGAAACTTCAGTCATACTAAATCAACACAAGCATGATTTATACTCTGTCTGTCTGTGCAAATCAACACAATATTGGACGCAAATCGCATGAGCATCGTTCATACTCTGTCATACTAAATCAACACAATATTGGACGCAAATCGCATGAGCATCGTTCATACTCTGTCATACTAAATCAACACAAATCGCAACAACAAAAAAAGGAGAGGTCATGAGCATCGTTCATACTCTGTCTCACTGTCTGTGCCTCTGACCCTCTGTGGTGGGACTTGATGTCGGTGTGGCGATGGGGAGCCGAGGACGAGGACGAGGGCGTCGGGGGCTCGCGGCCGAGGGCGTCGGGGCTCGGGGCCGAGGGCGTCGGCGGCGTTGGGGGCTCGGGCCGAGGCGTCGAGGGCGTCGGCGGCGTCGGGGTCGAGGCCGAGGGCGAGACTCAGATCTGGGAGGGAGTAGCCGAGTACAGAACTGGGGAGTGGGGATCTTGGTTTTGGGGTGGCTCCGGCGGCGAGAGAGACTCAGATCTGGGGTCCTGGGGACTGGGGAGGGAGTAGAGAACTGGGGATCTCGGCCTCTCGGGTGGCTGCCGGCCGGCGGCGGCGTCGGGGGCTCGGGATCGGGCCGTCGGGGGAGGATTAGGCCTAGGGTTTCGCTGCGTCGCCTCGCGAGAGTGGGGAGAGCCGGAGAGACTAGGGAGACGGAATCTCCTTAGATCTGGATCTGGATCTGGGGACTGCGGTCTTGCGGAGGGACCGAGTTCACCGAGGGAGTAGGGACTGTGGGAGAGTGGGGACTGGGGAGTGGGGTCGGGATCAGGGGAGGGAGGGACCGCGGGAGGGTCGGACAGATAGAGTAACTCGAGGTTTCGAGGGGATTGGGGACTGGTGGCCGACTGGGTCCGAGCTTGTCCGAGTTATTCGAGCTCGGCTCGACCAGGCTCGCGAGCTTACCATGAAGCTCGAGCTCGATTCGTTATAAGCTCGAGCCGAGCTCGAATCGAATCTACAGCGAGCCAAACTCGAACCGTTCACGAGCATCGAGTTTTTTTTACAGCCCTACCCCCTATCGGGCGATAGGCTACCTGCCGTCTACTGGCAGGGCAACATACGCTTACCGCCAGTGGCCTCCCTACCTGTCGTCTCGCGGGCGCTGCCGCCTGCTCACTAGACGGCAAAAGTGATATTTGTGCAAATACGTTCGGCATACGGCTAGTTTTATAAATATGATGCAAAACAGTGCCAAATTTGGCTTTGTCTCGGTCAACTTATTTCTCGTATACAGTCTGGTAAACTTATTTCAAGAACAGTTTTTGGGCTGCGATTTTGACCTTACAACTTCATGAGGTACAAAATCTTGAACTAGGCCCAATTAGCAAATGAATTATGAAACCTCAGACAAGCCAATAGCTCTGTACTGGGACGATCATCAACTCAGAATTCTCGATTTAGTGCTTAACAGACAGATAAATGCACACGCACCAGGGCACCATCACAAAGGCATACACAACTGAACACACGATTAAACAAGATGTCGCGAGATTTCTACCAAGAAAAATATCGAACCCGTGAGGTTTGCCGTTACATCGTTCAGTTAGCCAATGCACAGAGGATACTGCAAACTTAAAATGTAGAACCCATACCAGGTTACAGGAGATGGGTGCATTTCGGCGTTACAACATATGTCTTTCACCCGTCTGGTTAACTGCCCACCAAACCACAATGTTCAACATTGAACTGATCAAGCCTCGTACCATGTTAACGAGCTCGCAATTAACAGCCTGCCTGGCAAATCTCCTGGGCAAGGTGCAATGTACGTCAGCTTCATCCTGAAATGGAGAATGTTAGTCCCAGGTAAATACAAATAATCCACACACAGGCAAAAGCTAGTTTCTTGGTGGTGGTGTACCTTTGGATGTCGACATCTGTGACATGAATGAATCCAGCCACATTGCTGCACAGAATTGTATTGTTGGTGTAAGTAAATGTATCTCCCGAAAGGTAAACACAGTTTATTACCCGCAGTTTTATAGTTTTTACACAGTGGCAATGAAGATTTGAAAGGAAGTCATAATGGTAGGATCGAACAATAATCATCTGGCAGTTGGGAAAACACGCACACACCCACACAAAGTGATACTTGCAAATTCTAATCCATACAATATGCCTAATGTCAAACACTAAAAGAACAATACTCCTACATATGACCTTTTTCCAAAGCAACACCACAGTACATAGACCATTCCTACAGAAATAATGATCGCCACTGATTGAACATTTGAATTTTGAACTACTTGAAAAGCTTGTTCCACGATCCAAGTAACTAAATAAAATATTTAGCAATACCTTCTATATCTAAGTATAATCCAATGCTCATATGAAGCTGACAATATTAACAGCAATTTGAAACTTGTAACACGAGCAAATTGGTTTGGTGGAGTAGCTTTTGTGATCTACTTCCAGTTTGGGCCACTTTTGCATCAAGCCTTACTTATAGCCCTAGCCCATAAGCATGTGGTGACTGTAACACCTAAGCACTATCATGGGGAATGATAGTTGGTAATTGGTATTGCCTGGAAATTATTTCATCAGGCTCCTTGGTGTAAGAAACAGCAAGCACCGTGTGGACCATATCTGTGCTGATGTTAACAGCAACAGGCCGTGTAGGGTCTGCCACAGGCTCTGCACCAATGGGCAATGCTGACCGAGGAGCTTGATGACCACTACCGATTTTGTAAACAGAAACATCACTGAAGTTAACTACATTTGAGTGTGGTGCCAGATCATTTGCAATCCCATAAAAGTACTCCTGCAAAGAAGGTATAAGGGTTTAGCTTTAGCAAATCATTGGCAAAATAGAAGGATGAAACATTAACTGAATAAAGGCCCCACTAAGATTGGAAGGATAACAATAGAAAATTGGGCAAAAAGGAGAGAGTAACATTGTACAGCAATGCACATATATTCAAGTTTACATCAACACTTTGTTTTTCACATTATTTACCAAACAAAGCCTTATAAACTAATCATGGATAATACTGCACTTATTTTAGAGCAATAGAGCTACTTCCGAATCTCAAAATCAGGAACATCCACAGCCCCACATTCTAAATTTCAGAAAAATAATTTACCTTGATTCGGAAGCTTATAGCCTTTTGACGATATTTTGAATTTCTCAGGACAACACCCTCTGATTTGTGAAGTTTTACAACATCAATGTTGGGTGTCAAAATAAATGTCTTATTCTTACTCACCTTAGACATCTGAGTACCGTTGGTTGGATGTTATTGCCTCTTTATGAATGATGTTTTAGGAAACAAATCTAGTTCTTTATACCAAGAATTAAGCTAATACCTGGATAATAATACAGTACTTTGAGCCTATGACAAAATGCTAGGATGCCTAGGACATTTGACAATGTATACTACTCCTTCCGTTCTTTTTTACTTGACGTTTTTAATTTTTTACGGTCTTCGAGATGCGACTTTGACCGTACTTTTTATAACTTTACACTAATATATACTAAAAAAAATTGTAATATTATAAAAATATTTTTAATGACAAATCTAATAATATAATTTTCGTATAACCAATCTAGATAATTTCAAATCTATTGGTGATCAAATTTTAGAAAGTTGGACGGCACTTATTCTATGAAGTCAATTAAAAAAGAACAGAGGGAGTAATTAGAAATAGATTCAACAGTCAACAATCATCAAACTGAATATAGATTATAGAGTAAGCTTGGATGGCAAAGTCAGGGAGTACGAAATTAATGGGGAGTTATATACAGGACTACAACATGTGCACATCCCTTCTGAGCTAACACTATGATGTCAACTAGTAACATTGAAAATTGAACATAGAACTGTAGCACTTGCCTGTCCCAATACCAGCACTACATTTAGGGATGAAAACGGTCGGAAACGGTCGAAAAACTCCTCAACCGTTTTCTACTTCTACATTTGAATACGAAAACGAAAGCGAAAGCGGTAAAGCCGGACACGAAAACTAACGCGAATTTACGGAATATCGAGAATTTCGAAAACGAACCAATTCGAGCGGAATTATGTCGAACACGGTCGGTATACGAAAATTCAATACGGAATACCGACCTGTAGGACCAAGTGCATAACAATTAACAAGTGACCAAGTACATAACTAGAGCGTATAGATGCGTATGTATATATTCAAGTTATACCAAGTACATAACAATTATACCAATTTGATTCCTTATAGGTGCGTATGTATATATTCAAGTTATTTAAATAAATTCTTGCTTCTTGATACCGGTTTAAGATGAATCTAGTCATTGTAAATATTGATTACTAGTCTTTTTACTGTTTAAGATGAATCTAACTAAATGGGCTAAGACTACAATACCTTTATTCAATCTATACACATACAAGTTTAATCGACATGCTTATGAAGATTCCAAATTTTTGGTAAATCTACCCTTTCCAGTTTCCACATTTCCTATTTTTTCATTATTTTCCTTATCTTTCTCTCTTTCTTTTTCTTCTTTCCTTTTTCTTCCTTTCCTTCTTTTCTTCCGTCCGATCCCCTTTTTCTGCTCCCCCGGTCGACGCCTTCACTTCTTCCTCCCCCGGTCCCCCCGCCCCTCCGGCGCGCCTTCCCCTCGCGTCGCCGGCCCTAGCGGCGGCCAGCGGCCAGACGCGCGCGGGCTGTGTGTGGCTGGCGGCTGAAGCGCGCGCGGAGGTCCGCCGGATGGCACGCGGCGGCGGCGGCGGGCGGCGGCTGCCGAGACGCCACTCGAGTTCGGGTGCGGCCGTGTGGGAGGCTCGCGGTGCGGGGTGCGCGCGCGCGAAAGGGAAGGGGATTAGGAGGAGACGGCGGTCGGACCGGGAGGAGACGAGCCCGGCTGGACATCTTGGTCGCCGCGGATATGACGCCGGCGTTGGAGGAGTAGATGGCGCCACGCGAAGCCGTGGAGGCCGAGGTCCTGGACAGCTGTACACGATGTGCACGCGGTCCGGCAGTCGGCGGCGAGGGGCGCGCGCGCCATGACCTCCGTGGCGCCGACGGCCCGGCTCGGCGAAGGCCGTGCCGAGTAGATCTCGCCATCGATGAGGTGGATGCCCTTGGCGGCGACGAACTCGACGAGCATCTCGAGGTCGGCGCGGGGACCGCGTCGTGCCGAGCGGGTTGGAGGAATGGAGGGTTGGTGATGAGCACGCCTGACGCGCAGCGACGCTTCGGGCGCGGTGGTGCGCGCGTCGTCCAGTCAGCGCGCGTCACCCGAAAATCGTTCGCACTCGTGCAGTGCACCGGTACGATCTCGGCGCCAGTGCGCCATTGAGTCGGCCAGAGCAGAGCTGGGCTAGTGGGCTGTGTGAGGCGTTGGGCTGTAAGTGGGCCAAATTCGGTTTAAACCGTATTGTAAATACGGTATATTCCGAATAAAATGTAGAAAAGTAGAAAACGGTCGGAAAACACCTAAACCGTTTCGCTCGTTTGAATTTGGTATTCAGATTTCGAACCGAATTCGAATTTGTCCGAAAATACGAATTCGATCGGGTCAAATGTAGAAAACGATGCGGTTCGGTACGGGATATTTCCGTTCCGTTTTCATCCCTAACTACATTAGCCTTGAAGGTTTCAATTGCATTGAGAAGTAACTGCACAGCACAAATCGTGAATTAGCTCATGTTAGCATACCGTAGTAGCCATCAACATGTGTATCCAAACTGCTAGTTACATTTCTGAACCAAACAATTACCTCATAGCCAAGGCCTTCAACCCAACCCATAGGATTGATAACCATTCCTGCTGCCCTAGATTCAGCATTTCCAGAGAACTGTTTCTCCAATGTTTGAGCTAGCTCCTTCATAAGAACTTTGTAGAAATCTGGATTAATACTGTTGGCAACATAAAGCAATAATTGAGGTGCCAAAACAATAGAATGGAAAAAAGAACAGTCTTGTATACAGAAAGCAGTGAGTAGGAACCGCCAAGAGGGTGAACTGGGCAGCTACCTTGGATTTGGATGCCCGTAAAAGTATGCAAGCGGCATCTCCAAGGGAATCCCATCAACTATATTTATAGGTTTCTCAATGGGTGTAGCAGAAATACATCCGGGTATGGCTATCGATCCCTCGCCAATATCTAAATCGACATATGTAGGCTTCCATCCCTGTTTGGCAGCCCAGCTAAGGAGCATTTTGCACAGATTACTTTTTCCAGAATCTGTTGGTCCCACGACAATCACTCTGGGTCCCTAAACCACCAAGAGTAGCAAAATTCAGCAACTCGGTCCAAAGAACTAGAGATAAATATAAGCACAAGGTCCTGTATCAAGAATAACAGTTTGTTATGTCCTTTTTTTTCAAAATGTTTAATGTATTTGAAACACCCTGCTTGATTTTTGGCAATGCTGTAGGGTGCCCGTCAAACTGTTAGGATCACATCGCAATCTGTTTTTTTGAACATCAATACAAAATTGCAGAAGGTGGTGTTCTGCCAAGTTTCATATAGTTTAGGGCCTGTTTGGATGGACTAGGACTAGTTGTTAGTTAGGACTAGTTGTTAGCTGACTAGTAGTTAGCTGGCTAAAGATTAGTCCAGTCCTGTTTGGATCCAAGGACTAATAAGTGCTACTATCTCAGTGCAAAGTCTGTTATACCCCTATGTATGGTGGTCTGGGAGGGTTGGCGTGGGTATCAACGTCTTTTTCCATCCAGCTGGTCCTTTATCCCTCATTAGCTGGGTTTGATGGACTAGTTGGCTAACAACTAGTTGGAGCTTTGGCTAAACTTTAGCCCACCCATTAGCCCTCCTGTTTGGATCCTCAAGGGCTAAAGTTTAGCAACTAGTTGTTAGCCCAAGGGATCCAAACAGGGCCTTACACGAACTATCTCCATTTCTAGGAATCTAAGACCAACCATGCACAACGAAAATTTGCAAGTAACAATCTGGCTAGCTAATCGATTTATATGCTTGCTATCTGCTAAATACGAGGAGGTGCATACCCAAAAACATTCAAGCTTTGCATCTCCTACAGGTTATCGACCAAGTTACTGTGAGCATGGCATGTAATCCTGAGTTCCCGCTCGATTCCTTTTTTGCGTTGAGCTCGGCTTGGAAAGTGATCCTCCCGAGCGCGTCCTTGTATCACGGCGTCGTGGCGCGAGATTAGCTCGTCCGCTCCTTTCCTTTCATTTGCTTTCCAATTATAGCGTAGAGCGTATAAGTAGAAGCTTAATACAATCGAAAAAGTCATCGCGGTTGTACGGCACCAAATCCCGAGTTCTATTCTGTTTTTGAGAGTTCGTAGTGCTCGGTTCATCCTCGCCGAGTTCGATCACCGCGGAGAAGTTCCACGACATTTGGTATCGAGTCAGACGAGCCGTGGATGGACCGCCACTCGCTCCGCCGGCGATGGCCATGAAGGGCGACGAGGTCGCCGCATTCGCTCGCCGATGCCGCGCAGAGGGCGCCCGAGAACATGATCCACCGCGCCGTTGCGGAGACATCCGCTGCCGGGACTCGATTCCCATGCTCACGCGCACCAACTACCGTGAGTGGGCAATGTTGATGCGGTGAATTTGGAGGCGGCGGTGGTGGTACACCGTCGAGCCGGTGGAAGGCGAGGAGGTCGTGTCACCGTCACGACCGGTGGCGCTTCGCCGCGATCCTGCGTTCCGTGCCGCCCGACATGCCGGCGGTCTCGTGAAAGGAGGGCGGCCGCCTGCGATGGGCGGCGATCAAGCGGATCCGCGTCGGGTCCGGCTGGTGCGCGAGGCCAACGCGCAGCAGCTCCGCCGCGAGTTTAGCGCACTGGTGTGGAAGGAGGCGGAGAACGCGGAAGATTTCGCGAACCGCATCACCGGCTCGCCGCTGATCTGCGACTCCTCGGCGACAACGCCACCGACGCCGAGGTAGTACGGAAGATGCCGCAGTCGTGCGAGCACCTCGCGCAGTGGCAATCTCCATCGAGACTCGCCGACATCAACAACATCTCCGTCGAGGAGGTGACCGGCAGTTGCGAGCCGTCGGCGGCGCAAAGCGCGCCCGTCCTCGACAACCATGGCGCCGCCGCTTCTGCGAAGAGAGTGGCTCGCGAGCACAAGCTCCGCGAGTCCAAGAGAAGGCGCAGGGAGCGGCTCCAGCCGCGCCGGCGGCAAGCGCGGCGGCGCGGCGTGGCGTGGGCGCGGTAGGCGAGAGCTCAGCCCGGGCGCGACGGCAGCGGCAAGGCCCGATCGGAGGTCGGCCCCAACCGCGATCGGTGCAGCGATCGCGGCAAATACGCCACCGGGCGTGGATTGTCGCGGCAAGCCAAAGGGCGAGGCCCATGTCGCCCAGGCTGAAGAGGACTCGGAGCCCACACTGCTGATGGTCCGAGCCGCTCTCTTCCCCAACACGCCGCCGCCACGATGCGCCGCTGCAGCTCCATCTCCGTCCGAGCGCCGGCCCCTGCGCGTCGTCGAGGGGAAGGTCTTCGCGCAGCTCGATGTCGAGACGGAGCGCGACGACAGCCTTTGGTACCTCGATAGTGGGGCAACCAACCACATGTCGGGCTGCCGAGATGCCTTCATTGACATCGACACGGCGATCCGCGGCACCGTCAAGTTCGGCGACGGCTCGGAGGTCGCAATTGAAGGATCCGGCACCGTGCTGTTCGAGGGGAAGACTGGCTAGCACCTCCCACTCACGGGGGTGTATTTCATCCCGAGGCTGACCACCAACATTATTAGCCTCGGCCAGCTCGACGAGGGCGGCTGCGACCTCCACACCCGAGACGGCGTCGCTTCGGATCCGCGACGACAAGGGGCGCTTGATCGCGCGAGTCCAACGCTCGGCGAACCGCTCATACACATTGCGCGTGAAGATTGGGCGCGCTCGCTGGCGCGACGCGCCGGCGGCGCCGGCCAGCGTGGGCGTAACACAGCGCCACGGCCACCTCCACTTCGACGCCCTCACGCAAGCTCGGCGCGGGCATGGTGCACGGCCGCCTCACGTTGAGCACGTCCACGGCTCTCGTGCCCGATGCGTCACCACCAAGGCAAGAGGAGTCCGTTCGCCGCAGCGGCGGCGGCGGAGGAATTGCTGGATCTGGTCCACGGCGACTGTGCGGCCCCATTACGCCGCAACACCCGTGATAGCGATATTTTCTTCGCTGGTTGATGGCCGAGCGGTACATGTGGGTGGCGTTGCTCGCGCCAAGAGCGTACGCTCGCTGCCGTGAAGAAGTTCAGCGAAGGTGGAGGTGGAGACGGCCGGCGCCTCGCGTTACGTACGCGACAACGGGGTGAATTCACTCGTTGAGTTCGAGAGTCTTGCGCGAGCACGCGCAGCGGCAAGACACGGCGCGCGTACACCGCAGCGGCGAGCAGCGTGGTCGGCGGCGAAACCGCACCGTCGTCACCATGGCGCGCGATCGCTCAAGAGCCGAACATGCGGCAATGTTGCGGGCGGCGGTCGCCACCGCCGTCTTCCGCTGAGCGGGCGCCCACCAAGGCCGTCCGCGGCATAACGCCGTATGAGGCACGCACGGCGCAAGCGGCGTCCACTTCTGCGCGCGTTGGTGCGTGGCATAAGTCAAGGTGACGGCCGCACTTTGAAGAAGCTCGACGACCGTGTAGCCGGCGGTCTTCATCGGCTATGAGCGGCGCCAAGGCGTGGCGCTTCTACGACCCGGCGACGCGTCGCGCTGTTGTGTCCAGGGACGCGGTCTTCGACGAGCCGAAGACCTGGAGCTGGGAGGACGAGGGCCTGGTGGCCGCTGCGGACCTCGTGGTGGAGTACCACACGATGGAGCTGGGCGCCGGGCAGTTCGACGCCAACACCGTGGCGGGCTCACCAGAGCCCCCGGCGACGCCAGCCTCTGCAGCGAGCCCCGACGCTACCGTGGCGGGTACACCAGTGATGTCGCCCGCGGCACCGACTCCTCCTCCCGTGACTCCAGCACCGACATCGACTCCACTGCCGCAACCGGAGTTTGTCTCACCACCTTCGAACGCGGAGGAATACTGGGACGCCGACAACGACGACGCCGAACCGAGGTACCGCACCATCGACAACGTCCTCGGACCAGCGTCACCACCTGGCCTCGCCGCGCGTCAGGTAGCTGCTGAGCTTCATCTGCAGATCGAGGAGGAGCCAGCCACCTTCGCCGAGGCCGAGAAGCACCTGTCCTGGCGTCGCGCCATGATTGAGGAGATGGACTGCATCGAGAGCAATCGGACCTGGCGTCTGGTGCCCCTTCCACCCGGTCACCGGCCGATCGGGTTGAAATGGGTATACAAGGTGAAGAAGAACGCCGCCGGTGAGGTGATCAAGCACAAGGCGCGGCTCGTCGCGAAGGGGTACGTCCAGCAGCCGGGCGTGGACTTCAACGAGGTCTTCGCGCCCGTAGCCCGCATCGAGTCAGTGCGGCTGCTGCTGGCGCTCGCCGCCCAGGAGGGGTGGCCGGTGCACCACATGGACGTGAAGTCTGCGTTCCTCAACGGAGAGCTGGTCGAGGAGGTCTACGTCAGGCAGCCTCCCGGCTTCACCGTTGTCGTCCACGAGGACAAGGTGCTGCGCCTAGACAAGGCGCTCTACGGACTGCGTCAGGCACCACGCGCATGGAACGCCAAGCTCGACGAGACGCTGATGTTGCTCGGCCACCACGCGGCGTCGAAGCACGCCGCTCACGCCGCGGCAAGGG
This sequence comes from Dendrocalamus sinicus, assembly GCA_036346575.1. Classification (NCBI taxonomy): domain Eukaryota; kingdom Viridiplantae; phylum Streptophyta; class Magnoliopsida; order Poales; family Poaceae; genus Dendrocalamus; species Dendrocalamus sinicus. The sequence continues at coordinate 13,581,778 of CM070646.1, forward strand.
CGCTTCTCGCCATCGGTGGGGTCGTCGACGACCTCATCATCACCGGGAACGACGCCAGCGAGATCACCAAGTTCAAGCAGGAGATGAGCTCAAGGTTCAAGATGAGTGACCTCGGCTTGCTCTGTGTTTTACTTAGGCATTGAGGTGGAACAAGGTGGCGACGGCATCAAGTCGTCTCAGCGCGTCTGCGCGCAAGATCTGGAGCGCGCAGGCATGGCAAACTGCAACCCGTGCCATACTCCTATGGAGCCCCGGCTGAAGATGTCGAAAACAAGCACAGCAACGCCGGTGGATGCCACTGAGTACCGGGGTCTCGTCGGTTGTCTCCGGTACTTGGTACATACCAGGCCGGACATCGCCTTCGCCGTCGGCTACGTCAGCCGGTTCATGGAGAACCCCACCACCGAGCATCTCAACGCGGTGAAGCGGATCCTACGCTACATCGCGGGCACGATCGACTACGGCTGCTACTACAAGCGCAAAGCAAAGAGTGAAGCTCGCCGTGCACGACGCCGACATGGGCGGCGACATTGATACAAGGAAGAGCACCACCGGTGTGTTGTTCTTCCTCGGCTCCTGCCCCGTGACTTGGCAGTCCCAGAAGTAAAAGGTCGTCGCATTATCGTCCTGCGAAGCAGAGTACATTGCAGGGACGACGGCGGCCTGTCAAGGTGTATGGCTGGCACAGCTGCTTGCAGAACTGAAAAACGAGCAGCGCACAACCTTCCTGCTGAAGATGGACATCCAATCGGCTATAGCACTCAGTAAGAATCCCGTTTTCCATGACCGAAGCAAACACATAGATGTCTGATTTCATTTCATTCGGGAATGCATCGGAGATGGGAAGATGGACATTGAGCACGTCCGCACTGAGGAGCAGATCGCCGATATTCTGACGAAGCCGCTCTCGCGTGATCGCTTCTGTGAGCTGCGTGTGAAGCCGGGCATCGTGAAATTCGGCAAGGAACTTCAGGCTTAGGGGGTGAAATGTGAGCATGGCATGTAATCCTGAGTTCCCGCTCGATTCCTTTTTTGCGTTGAGCTCGGCTTGGAAAGTGATCCTCCCGAGCGCGTCCTTGTATCACGGCGTCGTGGCGCGAGATTAGCTCGTCCGCTCCTTTCCTTTCATTTGCTTTCCAATTATAGCGTAGACTGTATAAGTAGAAGCTTAATACAATCAGAAAAGCTGTCGCGGTTGGCACAGCACCAAATCCCAGAGTTCTATTTCTGTTTTTTGAGAGTTCGTAGTGCTCGGTTCATCCTCGCCGGAGTTCCGATCACCGCCGGAGAGAAGTTCCGGCTGACAGTTACTATGCAACAGTCGTATGATAAGATGCCAAACGAATTAAAACAAGAGCACTCACCTGCGATGCCTCCAAGTCACCCCCCCTGCGCTGCCGCGGCCCTCGCCCTCACCCTCCGAGCGTCAAGGATTGCGTGCGTGTTCACGTAAATCATCATCGGCGTCTGCAACCCACAACAGAATTATCTCACCACCGCATTACATTGAAGAACCTCAAACCCCCCAAATTTACAACAAAAGAAGAGGAGGAGGAAAAATGGAACCCCGCCTCACCTCGTCGGACGAGTACTCGCTCTCGCTGACCCCGTCAAGCTCCAGCGTCGCGCCGTGCCAAGTGAAAATCTAATCGAAGAACAGAAAGGGCAGGTCAGTACCGAGTGGTAGTAGTAGTAGTAAGCCGAGCCAAGCGCGTTTCTGCGGGGGATTGGGAGGCGGCAGCTCGGTTCCGAAGATCTCCGCCGTGCCGGCGACGAGGCGGGCGCGTCGGGGAGCACCTCCACGCGCAGCTCGCTCTGCGGCGCCAGCTTGTACTGCCGCGGCAACTCGAACGACGCCGCATTGAAGGAAAAAAAGTGTGATTTGTCGTTTCTTAAGATTATGTGCATTCATTATTCCGAACATTTCTTGGGATGCAAGTTTTAGGCGCTGTTTTTTTTTTGTTTTTTTAATGAGTTTTTGGCTTTGGGTTCCGCCAAAACAAGCAAAGTGATTTCTCTAAAAAAAATATTCAAATCTATTTTTTAAACAACCTTTTAAATCTAAAATTGTGTATATCATCCGAGTCGTTGTCTCTGCCGGTCTCAAAAAATTTTAATAAAAATTATCGAACTCAACTAAAAGCTATTAGTCACGTACCAAGCTTCGATGGACAAAATGGGATTTGGATATTCTTGCAAGTATACAGAGCTTGTGACTTTTGATGGTCATGAGCCATTGGATCAGAAAATACGGCTCAAGTCGTCTGCTACATTACGCTTCTACGGTGCAAAACAATACTTGCGGTACAGTGATTTCGCTGCAGTACAGTCTACAGCACTCATTCACAGTTGCTACAGTAATGTGCACTTCTCCCCTCCCTGTGTGCCATTGTTTTTGTAAGCAATCTCAGCAATTCTTGTCGTAATTTACAATACACCTCTGAGATCCTAACATCCAACCTCAGCAAATTCTTTTGTAAGCAAGAATGCCCAGTCATCCAGAATTCTTTTACACAGTATCACTAGGTAAAGTGCAACACAACTAACCTATAGATTAACAATTAGAATCGGTTCCATTTCCCAAATCATCGTCAAGAAAGAAAAAGGCAACAAATAAAAGCATCCAGCCCCTAATATCTCGTTGCCAGACCAAGACTGTTATCATACAGGCAACTGTCAAGAAGAAACATAGTTTTTCCAAAAAAAAAGGAAGCAACATACTCGCAGCGATGACATGGTATATAGGTCATACAAGACTGCTATCAAGTTTTGTCAAAACAATCCCCCAGGACTACATCTTCTCCCAAACAAAAAGGCATTCCATAACTGAAACCTAACATAGATCTTCCTATGCGCGACATAACAAGAAATTGCTGGTTAATATTGTCTGAAGTCTGAACCCCCCGAATGTTTTCAGTTTCTACAGCAGTAATCCCCACCAGCCCTATCAGATCTGAATCATGACCTTTCAGAGTTTGTTGTACAAGGAAATGTGGATTTAAAATTCAGAACTGTGATGTTGAGGATATGTGGAGCTATCTGCTGCACAGTAATTACATAAAGCAAAAGGACATTAAGTATTCCTCATGTTCCTCGTAGACAAGGTGATTCAGAGTTTTTGAGGGGGTGTGAACCATGTTGCTCCCGCAGTAGCTCGACCACCTCGCCGGTGCGGTTCGACCCGGCGTCGCTCCTCATCGGCGGCCGCGCGAACGCGCCCATGTCCCTGCCCCAATGTCCGTCGACATTGGCGATGCTGTGCCAGAGCTGCGAGTACAAGTCCCTGTCTAGTGCGTCGCCGTCCGGGAACCACACGGCCGTCTCCTCCCTCGGTAACGCCGCTCGTACGTTCCCGGGTTGCCGCCGCTCTTGGCCAGTCCTGTAACTGAAGATACTCCACCTACTAACATTCATACCGGAATCAGAAAGAAGAGCAGATAACTAGGGATCATGGCATGGAGTAATGAGCGGCGGCGGGGGAAGGAGGTGGTGGCGGGGAAAGTGAGGGGAGGGGAAGGGAAAGGGAATATCGTGTTTCATGATTCATGTTTGCCATGTGGCAGGTTGACAAGCGAGGAAGGAACTGCTAGTGCGTCCCCTCCAATAAAAATGAAAGCATCTTGAATTATTGTGCGCGAATGCATCAAGAATACAGGCATTTTACTATTGCTGCAGCAGTAAAATTACTATTGCTGGGACAGTAAACATTACTATTGCTGGAACAGTAAACATTACTATTGCTGGAACAGTAAAATTGGAACAGTAAACTAATTGCTGGAACAGCGCTTTTCCGTCGAGACATAACAACCATCCCCTCCTCTGTCGTCGTCTCCTCCCTCTTGCTCGGCCGATATGTTCCTCCTCAGCTCCGATCGACCTCGACCATGCCTTCGCAGCATCCACGTCCGAACAGCCCGACGGATCCGGGATCTGAACGCCCGCGCCGGAACACCCCCGTTCGCGGTGAGAATGGTTTCCCCTGGCTCACGCTTCTCTGCTTCGCCTTCCTCACCTTCAACTCCGCCGTGGCGATCTACCGTTCGGAGCGTGATGTAGGAGCCATCGCGTTCGTCGTCTTCAGCTACATCGACCTCGTGCTGCTGTTCTACTGCCTCAGGCAGTACAAGAAGGCGCCCCCCGGGTCGCCGCAGAGGGACCGGCTCAGGGCCTCCGTCTGGGGGCTCACCACGGTGCTCACGTTCTCATTCGCGTACGTGGTCAAGGGGACGGCTGGGCTCACGCTGCCCATGGCGTTGCTCGTCTTTGCGATAGCCGCAGCGATTGGGATTGGGGCTTTTTATGTCTTCTTCCAACAGGACAGGTGATAGCAGCACAAATCACTTCTTTTCACCTAGCAGCACAAATAACTTATGCCACCGTTTTTCTTAGTATTTACACTGATTTAGTTACTGCTCTTCCATACGGTAACTGCAGATTGAACCCACTGCCGGATGAAGCAACGCCGCATCTCGTCGTGTAATCGGATTGCCTATTAATATTGGACGATGTTTTTCTAATTTTGAAGCATGGTTAACGAAATCAGGAAAACATTTCTAGCCTACGTTCAAAACTAGTAGTGTGCCCGTGCTAACGCTACGATAAAATACAAAACAAGATAAAATTTGTAAAAAATAAAACGAACAAACAGATTCATTAAGATTCACGTCTCACATGGTTCAATACATTAAGTCCAGGTTGATGCAATCCATAATACAAGTAGAATTTTGTTTGTGAAATAGTTAAGACTGAAAACAAGACAAATAAGTACCAAAAGAAATGGCAGAAGCTGCTTAATTGAAAAATATGGAAATTTACCAGGTGTCAAAATTGATCCTTGCTCCTTCCGGGTATCCACGACCTCTTTCTCTGGACCCAAGGTAAAAGGACCTACAAAATAGGTTTATCAGATAATTATGAGAGCAATTAGGCATTTTCTCATAATTTCTATGGACAGCAAGCATATCATACTTACCATGTCACTGTATTCAAAAGAAAATGATATGAAGTGTGTCTATCATTTGCAAACTATACATAATTCCTTGAGAGTTAAGACCTTGGAGTTGGTGTACATGCTAAGTCAGCCTTATGCCCTCACCATAAAAGGAATTTAGTGATTAAACTACTAAAGTCAATTCACATTTGAATAGATAACACCCATATTGCTTTCAATACTTCCATAATCTAACATATGCAGGGCCAACAAAGACAGAGAGTGAGAGAGCATGATAAGATGTTTAGAAACATTGAAGACAAGGTACAATTAATAAAAGAAAAACTATCGGAGAATACTTACATTATATGCAAAGGTAAAATCTTTGTTTGACCAATTCTCAACAACTGCTTCATGCGAGAAAGACAATTTCTCACCTTGCCTACTTTTTTCCTGACAATGCAAAAGAACATCTCATGATAATCATTGTACTGCAAAGTTTCTCGAAAATGATACTTAGAAAGCAATAAATAGTTGATCACCTTCAATGGATGGCTTGTGCCCTGCAATAAAACCTCTTTACTCACACCACTATTCACAGTCAACTGAATTTTCTCCCTTTTCATGAATACTTTTGGCAAAGGGTTCACATATTGCGGAAACCGAAAAGGAATATCAACAGAAAATTGTCCATTGTCATACAGCAGCTTCTGTGACCATCTAATTGTGGCAAATATGTCTTCTCCTCCTCCAACCTTGATGAGATAAATAAATTAGTTCCCAAAGGAAGATATGGCTACTGAAAGCTTCAAACATACCAAGGTAGCAGGTTGGGACTGGTGGTAAAAGTATGTAACAGGTACCTTTGGTATTGTTATGGAAAACAAATGGCGCTTTATAAGACCCCCACTCTCAGTTTTTGTAATCTTCACAGCACTGTGATCCTCTACATCAATTACATGAGTATTGTACGATCTTTTCCCAACAGTAACCTCAGCGCCTAGAATTGAACCCTATTAGCCAAATTATTCTTAGGTTGAGACCAGCAGCAAATTGCAAAAATGAACTGTATCGGGATAATATAAGCATTAAGAATTATTGCCACATAACATAAATAGCAAGTCTATGTTTTGCTTAATTAGATGCTCATACAATCATGACACTTACATTTCTGGGATGGGAGGAATTTGTACTGCAAGCACACTGTCATCTATAGAAATTAGATCGATTTTCTTTTAATTGCTGTAACTATTAAGTTGTTAATTTTAATACATCAGCATGATAAAGAACAATAGAAAGAAGTAACACTTGCATGCACAGCTCTCGAGTCCTCACTTCTCACACATTTTAGCCTTGTCTGAAGTCTTTGTCAACCCACACCCTAATGCAAACGGAACAACAGAAATCCAACAGCATGTAGTAAACATGCCCATCAAAAACACAGTTCCAAATTAACAACTTAAGAGTCGATCAAATTTTCATTCTCCAAATAACAGTTGAAGTGCATTTTTGACTGGACTATAATTGACAGATATTGTAATAGAATGAAAGGAAATAACAAGGAAACAATCCAATTTATGTCCTCACAGGAAAATAAAGTAACATCGACTGTACCAACCAAAAGCATTTATTGGAAGAGTGTGCAATCGCAGTTATCCCATTGCAAGTCAGGTTACCTTCCCTAGTCCAAATCCAATATTTCTTTCTTGTTGCTCATTTCTACAATGGGAAGCAAGGAATTTTGTCTTGCTTGCTTCCAAAAGGAAGATGGAATCCACAGCCAGCAGAGCGCTACGTCCACGAGCAAAGATGTCCCAATGGCATCATCCGTAGCCAATGTTTCAACAAGCGTAAGTTATGAAACAGAACTGGCTCCTCATGTGCGCAAACCAGCACTCTAGTCCAACGGAAATGATTATGTACAGCCAATTCATGGGCCCCAACCACCTAACCGAAATCAAATTGCCGGCAGACTACAACACAACGATGCTAATCATTCCAGCGCCTAACGGCAGCACAACAGCAACCCAAAATATTATTACATGTTATAAAATCCCAAAAGCAACATAAAGCCATCATGGCAGTTAGGTCATTGAAATGCATCTGCCATCACTTTGTAGTCGCTTGTCGAGCACCATTGATAGTCCCCACCTTGATATTACCCAGCTAACCAGCATACATTGCATTCTAGCATTGAATATCCAAACTCATAACTAATTTTTGAAAGATCCGGTTCTGGCATACATTAAAGCCATGTTTAGAACTTATGTTCCTCAATTCGGCATGGATAATAGATATCAATAATCATTCCAATTCTCAATACAAATATTGACAATTACGAATTGAAGAATGGCTTGTAGATCACTCAAGGAAGAGGAGACATACCTGTGGAAGAGCACCCCCTATCTTGACTGCAGGTTCTGAAACACAACACTTAGAACAAACTGTATAGCATTTAGCATGACTAAAATAAAAGGAAAGTCTCATATAAGCATCAAGGAGCATAATTAGAATTTAGAAAGAGTGTCTGACCCTCTCATACTCAGCGGACGTTATTATGTTTGAGATTACCTGTTGCCGCGGATGTACATTGCTTACTACATAATCGGGCCGAGAACCTAGCATGCCATACATGTCCAAATCAACAATGCGAGAAATGGAAGGACAATTTGAAGCCATGAAGCAAATAATAGATGGATAGCATGGTAGCTCTAATAGATGTATAGCAAACGATTTCAACCATGGAGCTATTCTCAGTACATTTGTGGCTCCCAAGTATCTCATGTATAAAATCATGGGTGACTATGACTATTGAAACTAAATACAGTAATAGCCCAATCCTAAAAATATGTGCTTCAAATGCCCACATAAAATTAATCTTAATGTCCCCTGCAATGTTTAAGTAATTGTACAGTAGGATTGAACATTAAAAGTACATGACGGACTAAAGCTAGTAGCCAGCAGACTTGGAAGACCTAGGCTGAAAATTAACAAAACATACAGAATCATCTATCAAAGTTTCATACAATTACCAAATTTAACCATCAATGGCTTATACAATAGTAATCAACCTTTTTAGAAAGCTATTATTATCAAATGCTTACCTTGGGAGATGAGCTTTGGAAAAATTTCAAGAGGTAAGGGTGGTTAGCAGGGTCCTTGTCAAAAGTAACAACTTTCGGGGTGCTGGTAGCATCAATAAACTTCTCCAAGGCAGTAACATCAAAATCCTGCAAGATGTGGCAACAAAGGGTCATTACCGACAATTACACATAACAGTTCCAACTGCAGTATGTTTAATAATCTGTATGAAATATATGAATGGTTGAATGCCTAACAAAAAAAGAGTAAACAAAATAAAGGTTGGTTTTCGAAGTAGAGTATAACCTTGCTGTCAACAACGAGCTCATCAAATGGCTTGAATAGCCTAACCAATGGCCTCTCGACTGAAGCATCACCACGTGGGAGGTGGTTGGCATGCAAAGTGTGACCAAAGTCATAATCGGACCGGAGCTTCTCAGCAACCTCCATGAAGTTTGTAAACTCAGTGCCACTGAATTCAGTGAAGATGCCAACCTATACAATTGCAGTTGTTACTTTTAGTCAGCAGGCAGTTTGAGAGCATCAACCAAGCAGTGACTAAAGGTGATAATTGCTCTATGGAAAAAAATTGGGGAAAAAGAAATTCAAGTTGAATTGGGGGCTTACAATGTAGATCTTCTTGTCATCAACAAGGTTTGTTGCATCTTCCGGTGACTTGATCTCCTTGGAAGCAGGGCCAACCTGCTTCTTCAAGTACTCCACAATCCCCTCGGCCTCCCTAGGACCCTTGTACTCCTGGATGTTCTTCCCCTGGTTCCTGAAGATCTTAAGGGTCGGGAAGCCCTGGATCTCGTACTTGGTCGCAAGCGGCTTGTTCTTATCATCGTTGGCATCAACCTTAGCAAGAACAATCGGTGGATCGTGCTTGCTCAGCAATTGGGCCGCCTTCTCATACTGAAACAGACCACACATGGAATTTAACATGAGATCAAAACCATCCAACACATCATTATGCTGTAACGGAAGTGATCCCAGGATATGGAAGTATTACCTCTGGAGCTAGTTTCATGCAGTGTCCACACCTGCAAAATTGATTCTTCAGAATTAGCTACAACTAAAACAAAATTCGGGCCAAATTAACTGAGATCATCTATGAACACCTACAACAATCACACCACAACAAGTCAGGAACACACAATTGAAAACTGAAAGGAAGAACCCAGCTATAAACCCCAGGGAAGGCCCTCCTATAAGACGATCAACACCACCAACCCCAGAAAATCCCAACAGGAACCCCGATCCAACAACCTTAAAACCCTCGAGAACCCCCTAATCCAACTCGAACCCCACCAGAACAGCGACCCCAGGCGCACCAAATCACCACGACCAGATCCCCAAACGCACCACCATCCGCTGCATTTCCTGCATTTGAACCCCATCAAATCGACGATCCAAGCCCACCAAAACCCCTCAGATCCACCCCCGCAACCCTACCACCCACCCCCAAACAGAAAAGCGCGCAGACTCACCATGGGGCGTAGAACCGGATGTTGGCGCGGACGCTGTCCTCGACGTCGTGGAAGGCGCCGTGGTGCCACTGCGGGTGACCGGGGTCTCGGCGGAATGCCTCCCGCCGCGCCGCTACCGACGCGGCCTCGGCGGCCACGAGGAGAAGGAGGGTGCGTACAAGGAGCGAACGCGTCATGGGAGGAGGGGGAAGGGGAGGTGCGGAGAAACCCTAGGCTGGGGCTTCAGTCACGAAGCGTCGCCGTCGCCGTCGCCGTCGCCGCCTACGAGCTGCCTCAGGCCGCGATGGCCTTTTTCTCTTTCTCCTCAGGCCGCGATTGCCTATTAATATTGGACGATGTTTTTCTAATTTTGAAGCATGGTTAACGAAATCAGGAAAACATTTCTAGCCTACGTTCAAAATAAAAGGTTTCGTTGTTGTTATATTATTAAGTTGTTAAGGGATTGTTGTTGTTGTTGTTAAAGCATAGCTAATAAAGCATCTCTTACGCCCCAGATTGGTTCATACCCCATATTTGCTCACGTCATCATGCTGGCTTTGTTGATGGCTTATTACTGCACATAAGAATTTTCTGACCTGCATATCTGAAGTAAGGAATTTGTGATCTATGCATGCTGATGATGGTTCAAATCCATCCGAAAACAACCGAACACCTGGCTAGAAAAACCCAGCCTAGCCTTGTACTACAGTATTACAAATTTGGGCCCTTAAATCCAGCGAGGGCTTTATGGTACTCCAACATGTGGCCTGTTAGTCAATTTGGGCCTGTGGCAAAGTGGAAGAAAATTCTACGGGGATGACCTAAAAACTAGTACTCAGGGGTTCTTTCTCAGATTGTATCATCTAGCACTAACATCAATCTTGAGACAATCAAGGAGGAGTTATTTGAGATTGTCTCAAAGATTGGTGATTGGTGCTAGTACTGCATTGTAGCATTTTGGGAGTGACACGTCGAAGTAACTAGGCTGAGACTGGACAGCATCGTAGCATTTTCCATCCAAGAAAAAACCTCAGGCACTAGATTTTTGGGAGTGACACGTCGAAGTAACTAGGCTGAGACTGGACAGCATCGTAGCATTTTCCATCCACTTCTTGCCATTTTTTTGAGCAGCCGCCGAAAAGTGATTCCTAAGAACTTAGTACTCTCCTTGGTGGATCAGGTTAAAGTTTAGCAAACTTTGTTTTTCAGCGATAACTATAACAAATTTTCTGTTATTTCCAACACAAGAAAGCTCCTTTTTCAATGTGGTTTACAAAAAATGCAAGTAGCCAAATAATATGACTAAAAGTAGCTCCACCGTACAAGATTACCATAATCCGCTACAATTTTCAACGGAGCTTGTCACCCTTCTCCGCACAATGTCACATAGGCAGACGGTACCACTCGAAACCATAGTCATCACGCGCCGCAGGGTTATTAACTTTTTCTGAGTAATTAAATTTTTAAAAATCTCTACTCTTCTATAATACATCAAAATTTTCTTTACTAAATTCACCCCCTCAACCACCCCCACAGTCATGCCTAATCTAAGTCCACCCAGATTTGTGTACCAAAGTAATCCAACTTCATACAAATGAATGGTCTGGATCTCGCCTTAAGCCTTCTTCTCTTACTCATTGAAAATCCTAAAGCCAAAATCATTTGGATCATGCACATCATTGAACCGGAACCCACCCCGACGCCACGCACACGCCCGACGACCTCGCTCTCGCCTCCCCAATCGAACCCGTGCGCTCCTCGGCTCCTCCCCTCGATTCTCCGCCTCCTCCTCCTCCCTCCTCCTCCTCCGCCTCCTGCCTCCCACCACCGAATCCGGCGCCTCCTCCCCTCGATATCTCCGCTGCTCCTCCGCTGCCGCCGCCTCCTCCGCTCCGCCGCCGCCTCTCCTCCCCCCCCTCGCTCCGCCGCCACCTCCTCCCCACCTCCGCTCCGCCGCCACCTCCTTCTCCCCCCCCCCTCCGCTCCGCCGCCTCTCCTCCCTCCTCCGCCGCCTCCTCCTCCCCCCCCTCCGCCTCCGCCGCCTCCTCCCCCCACCCCGCGCCGCCGCCGCCTCCTCCTCCCCACCCCGCGCCGCCGCTGCCTCTCTCTTTGGCAATCAATTGCCCCTCTCCCTCTCCGCCACACTCTCTCTCGTCTCGCCAAGTCGCTGCAACGCCTGCACGCTCCCCCCGGGTCGCCTTTCCGTCGATCGGCGCGGATAAAGCGCAGCTAGGGTTTGCCCTGCTCCCGCCCGATGGACGCGGCGGCGCTTGACGACGTCATCCGGTGGCTCCTCGACGTCATCCGGTGGCGCTTGACAACGTCATATAAAGTCAAAGTCCTCGACGGCGCTCTACAGCCACATCCAGGCCGGCGAGTTCTTCCAGGCCGTCAAGGTCGGCGACCAAGGTCAAGCAACCACAAGCCCTAACCGCTACGCCGCACCGACGCCTTGACTAATTTTGCGGTTCGCGGCGGCGCCGGGACGAGGACGCGGTGCGGTGCAAGGTGGTGGTGCACATTAAGTCCGACGCGACCGACAAGGCGCTCGCCGCTATCCGCGCCGCTGAGCGCCTCCCCATCGATCTCAGCTACTACAAGGTGATGCAAGCTTATCCTTTTACCCTTGGTCGCATGCTGGATCTATCTGTTCAGTTGTTGCAATGCCTCCGTGGGTCTGGGCTGTGGTTTTAGGATCTAGGAGTGGCCAAATATATGTGACGAAGTGTTTGGTTTTATATTATGCTGCTTTAACTTAAATTTGAGGAATTTGAATTTCCAGTAAGCCCAAGGGTCCATCGTGTTTAAAGATATAGTATACTTGCTACTTTTTTATCTATTCTGATATGGACCAGTTGTAATCATTTTTTAGATGAAATCTATTATTGTAACACGGTCTTTGGGTTCTTACTTGAGAAATGCCATCTAGCTTAAAATCTCGACAAGGCCATCTCTTTTATTTCATTTCATATGTCTGTATGGTCTTCCATACCTTTGCGAGGTGACAAGGTTTTCTCACCAAAAATCAAGCACACATCATGGTTGATAGCTAATCTCTACCCCTCTATAATACACCAAAAATGGCATACATAATGTTTCGATAGAGCAGCATCAGAGGCTTCTGGTCACTGACAGAAAGGAACTATTGTATTGGTTGAGGACACGTAGAGACTAAGAGAATGATTCCCAACAATGTTTTCATCTGCACTTTGCAGCATAGAAAAAGCAATACTTTATTTCCTATCGATTTTCTTCTAAGTAGGTTATCATTGGTAAGAATCACTTTCTTGCTCAAGTCCTGCATCTTAACTGCAAATGAAACCAAGCATCAGCATTATTTTCCACAAGATTTCTTTTAAAAGTGATGGTCTGAAGACTGTTCAAAGGCTTCAAGCAGATTCACACTTTTACTGAATGTTATGCTATACAATCGAGGGTATTTCACAGCAAGTCATGTTTTACCCAGCCAAACATCTTCCCAGAACCTAGCTGATCTCCATCTCCAATATTTGTTTCAAAGCAACCAAAGCTTAGACATCAGATAGTAATTGGCTTCATTGTGTTTCAGAAATCTGATAACACTTGTCATTCTATTCTTCTATTCTTAAGAGTTCTTCCTATTTTTTGATAGTGGGGACAGTTCAATACCTTACAGAGAAAAGTTGATGAGGAAAGAAAAAGAGGAGTGCTACAAAGTATGATTTGGATTTGCAAACTCACAAGGACCTCGCGTATGAAATGGTTCTCCTCTTTTCAGTGTACTGACATATTTTTGTATGAATCATGCTTAAGTAAGGTTGATGCAAAATTTTGCTCCCTAGAGATGCATCACGAAAGCAATCAGCCTAAATTTGGCGAACTATGCGGAGCAAAGAAAAGCATAAAAGGTCTAAGTATAAACGTGATCAAATGGTAAAATTTCTTCATGCTACTATTCTACATAATTTGTATTGAGTTATTCACATTGAAAATTCTTAGATATTATATAGATGTTTTATCATTGCAATTGATCAACTTGAATTACTAGAGATTAAAATTAAAATTATGATTTATGCGTTTTGATAAGAATTGATGTGTCATATTTTGTTGATAGATTTGCTATAATAAAGAAACAAACTTTACGTAACTATTTCGCAAGTAATTATAGTAATACCCTGGAGTTTTAAAAAAATGTACTATTGATGAGTATCCAAGCACATTTTTGTGGACATTGGGTGTTTAAGTGTCTAGAATATGGGAAAAAGTGCTCATGAGTTAAATCCTTACTGATGTACATTATTTCTTTGCATTTTGATCTGGCAGATATTTTACTTTATTGGATTTGGAATGTTCTATCTTGAATCACTGCTAAGCATAGATGACTAATAGCCAAAAGTCAAAGGAATATTTTGTTTTTCTTTCCATTACCAATTTATGACTACGGACTGCTGACCGCGTTGTTACGGATGAGTAGCTTCATATATGAGACGTGAATCTTAATGAATCTGATTGTTCGTTTTATTTTTTTACAAATTTTATCTTGTTTTATATTTTACCGTAGCGTTAGCACGGGCACACTACAAGTAAAAGTAAAAACTATATCATCAAAAGTAATACAAAAGAATAAAGAGAATAAAAGGGAAAAAAGACCCAAAAAGGTGAAATTAAGAAACTGATGCCTCCCAGAAGTAAGAAGCAGAAGTCGTTTGGAGTGAGATCTAAAACATGAATGGTGCGCTAAAGATTGCACATTTATACCTTTCTTAAAAATATCTCTCTTATATGTATACTTTGGTCGTTTTATAGATTGTAATTCATCATCTGTCTCTCAGACTTGAAATTGATAGTTATTTTTCCAATTTTCGCCGATTTAAAGTGGCTCAAGTTGTGAATTAACCTTTTGCCCCACATTTTGCGACGGGCATCAAATGGTCCGGTTCGCACCTAGCGAGCAATCGTGCAGGTCCAAGGGACTCCCATGAGCTGCATGCGATCTGGACCTTCTAGCCCAAAATAGCTCTACTAGTTTGGGCCACTTTTGCATCAAGCCTTACTTATAGCCCTAGCCCATAAGCATGTGGTGACTGTAACACCTAAGCACTATCATGGAGAATGACACTTGGTATTACCTGGAAACTATTTCATCAGGTTCCTTGGCGTAAGAAATAGCAAGCACTGTGTGGACCATATCTGTGCTGATGTTAACAGCGACAAGCCGTGTAGGGTCTGCCACAGGCTCTGCACCAATGGGCAATGCTGACCGAGGAGCTTGATGACCACTACCGATTTTGTAGACAGAAACATCACTGAAGTTAACTACATTTGAGTGTGGTGCCAGATCATTTGCAATCCCATAAAAGTACTCCTGCAAAGAAGGTATTAGGGTTTAGCTTTAGCAAATCATGAGCAAAATAGAAGGATGAAACACTAACTGAATAAATGCCCCACTAAGATTGGAAGGATAACAATAGAAAATTGGGCAAAAAGGAGAGAGTAAGATTGTACAGTAATGCACATATATTCAAGTTTACATCAACACTTTGTTTTTCACATTATTTACCAAAACAAGCCTTATAAACTAATCATAGATAATACTGCACTTATTTTAGAGCAATAGAGCTACTTCCGAATCTCAAAATCAGGAACATCCACAGCCCCACATTCTAAATTTGAGAATCAAAGTGGTGGTGATTAGGGGTGGAAACGGATTGGATACAGTCGAATAGTCTCAAATATGAATACGAATCTATATTTTTAAAACGAATACGAATACGAATTCGAATATTTTCAAATACGGATACGAATATTCTCGAATACGAATACGGATATTTTCAAATACGGATTTTCTCGGATACGAATATCGGATAAAACGGATTCCTAACGGTTTTGCCGATTTTTCATCGGTTTTTGACCGGTTACCAGTTTTAAACCACCTAAATTCAAGTTTTGAATCACAAAATTTGTACGGGTTTTTCATGGGTTCTAGAAACGGATCGAATACGAATCGAATAGTCTCGAATACGGATACGAATATTCTCGAATACGAATGCGAATACGAATATTCTCAAATACGGATACGAATATTCTCGAATACGAATACGAATATTTTCGAATACGGATTTTGCTTACCATATTCGGATTTCTCTCGGATATGAATATCGGATAAAACGAATTGTCTGTTACCGTTTTCCACCCCTAGTGGTGATCATTTCGGCTTCAGCTTTTAGCTTCCGGCTTGTTTTTCACTATTCATAAATTTCGTCTTTTCTTTCGAACGACGCAGGAGAGCTGCGTGTCATTTCATTAAGAGAGAAAAGTACAAAGTGTACAAAGAGTCGAGTCAACAAAACCCAACTCAAGAAAGGGCCACCTCCCACACACCTCAAACACAAAAACCACTAAGAACTCCATGGGTGGAGCAAAAAGACATGACCAGAACAAGACCAAGGATCCCTAGAGCCTAAGCACCTTGGGGCAGCTCTCATGAGTAGCTCATTGAGTTTAGAAGCACCGCCATGCACCACGCAACACATTCCTCTCCCACGATGCCAAGAAGCAAATTACTATTAGGTGTCCCTCCTTCAAACACGCACAAATTTCGGTGTTTCCAAACCTCCTGTGATACTAAAATGATGAGCGAATTCAAACCTTTGTGTATCTCCTTAGGGACTCCTCTCATAGCCTTCCTCCACCAACTAGAGAAGTGAACATTTGTCGGCAAGGGAGCGGCGTCCAGATTCGCAGACAACTGCGGGATCAAGAACCACACTTGCCGGGTAAAGACACATGAGATGAGCAAATGTTGGATAGTCTCTCCAGATTGGTCACAAAAGGGCAAACATCCGGATGAGGCAATCCACGTTTTGCCAAACGATCTGCAGCCCAAACCCAATTGTTAAAGGCTAACCACATAAAAACTTGCATCTCAATGCGCGCCGGCTCTTCCAGATCCTCTTCCATGGGGAGAACTTGGTAGTTCCTATGAAGAATGCAGCATAGGTGACTTGCTACTATAAATGCCTGATTGAGTCAACTTCATGATGCGATCTTGGACATCGGGAGAAGAGAAAGATTATCCACCAAGTTCCAGATCATCAAATATTCACAAAGAACCTGTGCATGAGACAAAGCTCCTTTAATATCACCACCCACCTTCTGCTTTGAAGTGCTTGAGCAACTGTTCATTGTTTCATTACTCTTTTAGGAATCAACTTGAACAAGTTTGGTGCCAAATCGCCATGGTCTTGCCATTAAGCCGCGATCTATCCGAGTAAGTTGACTCACCATCTCCCACCAAAGATTCCATAGCCAAAGAAAACATAGCACTGGCGTTTCTCGAACTTGGATAGGAGTCCATTCCAAGGTCTAGTAGGATCTATTTTCCGGGCCCAAAGCCAACGAATTCTTAAAGCCCAACCAAGAGTTTCAAGATTATGAATACCCAAACCTCCATATTCCAAGGGTCGCTGGACCTTTTCCATGACACCGGACAATTTCCACCATTTGCTTGTTCTTGACCTTTCCAAAGGAAACCTCGACGCTTCTTGTCAATTGCTCTAATCACCCACTTTGGGACATCAAGAGCAATCATAAGATAAATAGGAGTGGCCGTCAAGACCACTCGACCATAACCAAACGCCCGCCTGTTCATCGTGAAGCTTTCCATCCGTGGAGGTGGTCGACCTTATCAATTAAAGGTAAAACTCGGATTTGGTAGGCTTACGTGTTGACAACGGAATACCCGGAAACGCAGGGAAATCCTTGATAGCACAAGATAGGATGTCGAAGTATGAAGTAGATCATCAAGCGAGCAATGGATTGGAGAAGCTGAACTCTTTGTGAGTTGGTTACGAGGCCCGAGGCTTGCCCAAAAGATCAAGGATGAATTTAAAGGTGCAGACGGTGCAAGAGAACCTCAAAAAATCACCGCATCATCTGCATAAAAGGAAATTCGATGCTTCGCATTGCATCGCAAGTGGTGCAATGATTGTTCCTGTAGCAAACTCGACCAATGAATTCAGCACACTCATCACAAGAATAAATAACATCGGGATAGTGGATCTCCTTGCCGCAATCCACGACGATGTAAAATAGTATCACCAGGCTCTCCATTCATAAGAACCCGGGTGGATGAAGTAGAGAGGATCAGGCATAAGAGATTACACCACCGCTGCCCAAAACCTAAATATTGCAGGACCTCCAGCAAGAAAGACCAATAGACTGAATCAAAAGCTTTGGAGATATCCAGTTTGAGAAGGATATGCGCCTCCTTTTTCTGGTGCAAGGCTCTTACCATCTGCTGCACAAAGAGAAAGTTATCATGGATATTTCTCCCTCTGATAAAAGCACTCTGGTTTGCACAAAGAGAAAGTTATCATGGATATTTCACCAATTTGGCAAAACTATGTATTAAGCTAATGGGTCGATAGTCCTTCACTTCTAGAGCATCTGGTTTTTTGGGGAGGAGGGTGATGAAGGCTGTGTTGAGGAGTTTAAATCTAAACACGTGACCATCTTTGGATCGCTGAGTGCAATACATCCTCCTTAATAATACTCACAGGATTTATAAAACGACCGAGCAAAGCCGTCGGGGCAGGTGATTTATCAAGTGGCGAGGCCCTTATGATTGACCAGACCTCTTCCTCTATAAATGGATCATCAAGGGAAGAGAGATCGTGCTGAATTATCCCAAGAACGAGAGAGATCAATGGTGGATTCCTTCCTCTCTGCATGCAGCAGATTTTCATAATAATTCAACACACCTCATGTTTCTCCTCCTGAGACACACCACTGTCATCCACAAGAAGTTTAGCAATGAAATTCTTCTTCTTCCTAAATCGGCTTTCTTTGGTGAAAAAGGATGTGTTTGCGTCTCCTCACGCAGTAGAGAATTCTAGAACGCAAGCGCGCAATAGTGTGCTCGAGGATGCTAGACCTAGACAATGGAGTTTCAATTTCTTGCGCAACCCTTCCTCACCTAGAGAGCAGATCCCTAGAATCCCTTGCAATTTCAGGACGATGAAGGATTTCCTTTGCCAAGTCCATTGCAGTTTGATATTACCCACCTTACGTTGGCTCCGTCTTTGAAGACCACCGCTAGCGACGTAGCTTTAGAAAAAGACGCTCCACCGCACATGAAGAGGGCACGGAAGCATCCAGCTTTTTTTGCATGACCTCTTTGAAGCCTGGTATTTTGTCCGAAACTTTCAAAATGGAACCTCCGCTTGCCCGAGGTCGACCTTCAAACCGAGAACAAGAGGACAATGATCCGACACCACCGAGGCAAAGCACTCGCAAAACGGCATCAGGGAAGATCTCCTCCCAGCTAACACAACAGAAGGCCCTATCCAACCCGACAAGCGTTGGAGAAGTCCTCTCATTTGACCAAGTGTATTTGCGCCCTAAGAGGGGGATTTCTTTGGCCTTCATATCATCCAAGAACCGTCTGAATCTTCCCATCATAGCTCTGTCCAAGTTTGCATTGTTCTTGTCTATAGCTTGGTAAATTAAGTTAAAATCTCCTGCCATCAAGCAAGGGCCATTACACAAGGCCCGAATATCTCTTAGTTCCTGCAAAAACAGAACCTTTGCTTCATCTTCTTGTGGCCCATACACCCCGGTGAACCACCAATTACGACCATCTTGTTCGGAGAAGTGGTGAGACGAGTAAGCATCAATTCTAGAAGCAATAGCCGGACAAAGATTGCTCTTCCAGTGATTATAACACCCCACGGTACCATTGGTGGCGAGCAACGGATTTATCATATGCTGAACCAAACACCGAGAGAAAAATACGTGGATTCATATCGACCTTCGTTTCTGAGGCAAACAATCTTAGCATTTGAAGATAAGATAACATCCCTATGAGTTGCGCTGTCTTTTGGTTGAGACCCCGCACATTCCAAATCAAAATAGAAGAAGGATTCATTTGTTAAACAAAACAAGGGGCGACCCAAACATCTCAACAGACGAACACTGCGCCTGCCGAGCACACATGTTCCTCAAAATCAGTTTTCCATCCAAAAATAGCAGCCAGAGCAGCCACATTGGCCGCAGACAGAGGCTCCTCAAAGAGTTTTGCATAGTCATCTTGAGCCTTGCTGTCAACCTTCTCATTGTCCCCGAAGCCGAGACTGCGGATTACCCTCTTCTGAGCATCTGAGATTAACGGCCCAGGAGAGCACGGACTAACGCCAGCAACACGTCTGCTCCGACAGGGTGGCATCACTGACGCTGGTGCCTTTCTTCTCCGTTTATTGATGACCGGCTCGGGGAGCAATCTGTATACCGGCTTGCGAAGCACCTCAAGGCTATGGCAAGGTGCTGCTGTGGGTGAATGAGGTGACGGACCCGACCCCTCAGCAGGCTGGGAGGGGGAGTGATGCCTGTCACAACGACGTTTCCGATAATACACCCGCAACGGAGCAACCATGGATGTATTGGACACCATGTAAGAAGGAACGGAAGGGGGGGCTTCAACAACTGGAGGGGTCTGGCAATCTTCCCTGAGGCAATCCAACTCAGGATTATCCATCGAAAACGCCCCCAGCCCACCCCCCACAATCGAAACTCCTGTAGCACAGAGATGATCCTTGGGGATGCTGCAGCTCTGGTCATTAAGGATGTGTGCCCGGGAGGGTAACGAAGCCAAATCCCCATGCACGAGCTGACTCATTAAGGTGGTCAGCTGCACAGGCGTTTCGGGGCAGCCATCCGAGCGCACGGGCGCCTCGGGCTCCTGGATAGCCGCTCGGGCCACATCGGAAACAGGGGGAGTTGCTGCCTCATCGGGGGGGAGAGCAACATCGTCATCAATAGCCGCTCCACCCGAAACGTCGCCCGGGAGGAAAGTGGCCGCTTCGACAGAGGACCCCGGGCCGGGCCTCACGTGGCAGGCCGCAGCCGCCGCCCGTGGACCCAGTCTTGAATGCACCGGAACCCGATGAGTTCCCTCCGTCGCTGGAGGGCCACCCTGCGCCGCCTGCGCCGGAGAGGGCGACGAAGAACGACGGGGACGCCTGCGTCTTCTGCGGCGATCACGATCATTGCAATTGCCAGCCGGAGGCGGGGAAGGAGGGTCCCCTGCCATCAACGGCTGCTCGAATGGGGTCGTCGAAATACCAATAGAATATGACAGAGCATGCTTTACTGGACGAGACCCCTCCAAAGACAGAGGAGGCTCCACAATCTGAAGATCCATCTCCGTGGGGATGCCGCTCGGACTAGAACACCAAGCCGCCACCCGAAAGACATCTCGCCGGGAAGAATTGTCTGGGTGAAGTTCATTGATCCAACAGAAATCACTGAGCAGCACTTCCGCTGTCGCCCGCTCCCAAGCGTGCGCCGGAATGCCTCTCAACTCGACCTCGACAGTATATGGAAGATTTGCTGCCGAGGACTGGAGAAAACGAGACCAGCGCATGACATGCAATCGGCAGGAGGAGGTGATGATCGTCCGTCCACCATCAAAAATTCTCTCCGCCAGGTCATCCGTCAGCAAGATCAAGAGAAAGCTCGCGGGACCATACCGGTGAACAACCAGCAGAGCTTCCTCGATCTCAAACCGACGTGAGATTGACGCTTTAATGGTTTCCGCAGCGCCTCCCGTATTTTCTCCAATCACCGTGACCACCAGAGCACGAGCAAGCACTTCGTCCCGATGAACGATGCTATTCGACCGGTCGATGATTCTTCTGGGCTTCTGGGGATGGACGTTCGCGGCGGCCGGGCGATCATCATCGCTCGAGGCCAGTGGAGAGGAAACCTCCGAACCACCTACATTAACCTCCGGAGGGGAGGACGGTGTCTGGCCGGACGCACGACCAACCAAGCGCCGAGAGCGAGTCCGACGTCTCCGCCGCCGCCCCCGGCCAACAGCAGCACCCTCCTCGCACCTAGCCTCCATGTCTGACTGTGCCTCCTGGGATGTTGCGGAAAGGACGCCACACCATCAACTGCTCAGGCCGTGGCGTCGATGAGACTACAGCAGGACGCCGAAGAGGGCAAACGTAGGAGCGATGCCCCAAAGCCCGACACAGGAAACAACGGGGGTTACGCCGGCAGCTGGCCGCACGATGGTGCGAGGAGAAGCAATTGAAGCACTTCCCTCGCAGGTCCACCGGGACTGGACGCCGAGGACGTTGCACCTCC
Source organism: Dendrocalamus sinicus (assembly GCA_036346575.1). Classification (NCBI taxonomy): domain Eukaryota; kingdom Viridiplantae; phylum Streptophyta; class Magnoliopsida; order Poales; family Poaceae; genus Dendrocalamus; species Dendrocalamus sinicus. The sequence goes on from CM070646.1 coordinate 13,603,387, forward strand.
TCAAGGCGCTTACAACGAGAACCCCGCCCCTCAACCTTCCACCAGCCGTCAGCGTCGGGCCTTGGCCTTCGAACTGCTAGCGAAGCTCTGCACTCCTCTGGACGTAGAACCAAACGAGGCGCAGCCAAGCTAGGCCTAGCCTGCGAGGCCGCAGTCAGGGTCACCTGGGATGTAGCATCAGGGACCGCCGGACACGTAGTCGAGTCTGCCCCAGCAAGCAGGGCCTCCTTGAACGAAAGTGGGGAAGGACTCGTAGAAACTCCAAAGGAGTCAGGAGAGGGAGGGCAATCGTCGCACCAACGAAGAGCCTTGGAGCGACCACCAGTGGGAAGGAGCGGAGCCCTCGGCGCAAGGGGAGGGGTGGGGAACGGGTGGGACGGCACTAAGGCCGGAGAGGTGGCCGCGGGACCTGGAGTAGGAGCCGACGTGGGGCTGGTGCGCGGGAGGAGGAGGGGGAGGAGGCGCGAAACATGGGGAAGGAGTCTCCCAAGTGTCACTAGAAACTGTATAAATTTCGTCTTTTTCTGAACTTTTGCCTTTTTGTTGAGCTTTTTTGCCGGTTCTTTTTTTCCCGTATTTGTTTGTATTATACATAATGGGCTAACATATTTTTTATATTTTTAATTTTTAAATTTAATTATGCTAAATAAGCCTCACACCATTCTGATGTTTTTTCAACGATTCACGGTGCTTTTCAGCCATAAGCCACTCAAAATAAGCCATATTGATCACATCACATTATTTACCAAACAAAGCCTTACAAACTAATCATGGATAATACTGCACTTATTTTAGAGCAATAGAGCTACTTCCGAATCTCAAAGTCAGGAACATCCACAGCCCCACATACTAAATTTCAGAAAAATAATTTACCTTGATTCGGAAGCTTCTAGCCTTTTGACGATATTTTGAATTTCTCAGGACAACACCCTCTGATTTGTGAAGTTTTACGACATCAATGTTGGGCTTACTTTGTACTGCATCTTTTAACATCTTCCAGAGTTTCTCCTGTAGTAGACAAATCAGATAATTCTACATGTCAAGGTAGAACTAACAATAAGCACACTGTAAAAGAGCACCTGCATTCCCATTACTGTACAACAGTATGAGAAGTCTATACAAGCTAATAATGATAATTGATTCATTTTTATGATATCTGCAGTTTTGCATCCATAGGTTTTTGTGATCATATACATAATGTGGTAAATCTGTCAGTTGGCAGACTCAAGCAAGAACCTCTTTCGGCTGTTTTTGCTAGAATTAGACATTGCATTAGTGATCTTTGTTATTTCTCAGCTGTTGAGGTTCCTATATATGACCTAGACTTTCTTCTGTTCAAAATAAATATGAAAATAAACTTCAGATAGTGTTATTCATGAGTGAATGAAGTCTACTGATGTTGATAATCGTTTTACAAGGAAACATGTTACTAGTGGGGGCTACTTGCAGAGTATGTTTCTGCTTGACATTAACTGCTCTTACCGCTGCCCATGTTTCTAATCAAAGATGTCTCTAGTTTCCCAGGAACAATCTTTTTGGGTGGCAAAATAAATGTCTTATTCTTACTCACCTTAGATATCTGAGTACCGTTGGTTGGATGTTATTGCCTCTTTATGATTGATGTTTTAGGAAACAAATCTAGTTATTTATACCAAGAATTAAACTAATACCTGGATAATAGTACAGTACTTTGAGCCTATGACAAAATGCTAGGATGCCCGGGACATTTGACAACGTATACTGCTCCCTCCGTTTTTTTACTTGACGTTTTTGACTTTTTACGGTCTTCAAGATACGACTTTGACCACTACCTTTTATAACTTTACACTAACATATACTAAAAAAATTGTAATATTATAAAAATATTTTAATAACAAATCTAATAATATAATTTTCGTATAACCAATCTAAATAATTTTAAATCTATTAGCGGTTAAACTTTAGAAAGTTGGACATCACATATTCTAGGAAGTTAAGTAAAAAAAAGGAGAGAGTAATTAGAAATAGATTCAACAGTCAACACTATCATCAAACTGAATATAGATTACAGAGTAAGCTTGGATGGCAAAGTCAGGGAGTATGAAATTAATGGGGAGTTATATACAGGACTACAGCATGTGCACATCCCTTCTGAGCTAACACTGTGATGTCCACTAGTAACATTGAAAATAAACAAAGTGATTTCTTCCAAAGACCTCTGCGAACAGCTTGCGGGCAGCCAACTACGGTTAGCTTGCGGGCAGCCAACTACGGTTAGCTTGCGCGCAGCCAACTACGGTTAGCTTTTGCGACAGCCAACTACGGTTAGCTTGACTTTGTAGCAAGCCTGACGGCGACTGAGTGGCTGTGGTGGCGTTGCCAACTACTGTTAGCCAACTACGGTTAGCCAACTACGGTTAGCTTGCTCCCTATAAAGTCCAAGCTCCCCAGCCCTCTCTCGTCGTCTCCTCCCTCTTGCTCCGCCTAATACCATGCCTTCACAGTACCCACGTCCGAACAATCCGGCGGATCCGGGATCCGAACGCCCGCGCCGGAACACTCCCGTTCACGGTGAGAATGGTTTCCCCTGGCTCACGCTTCTCGGCTTCGCCTTCCTCACCTCCAACTCCACCATGGCGATCTACCGTTCGGAGCGCGATGTAGGAGCCATCGCGTTCGTCGTCTTCAGCTACATCGACCTCGTGCTGCTGTTCTACTGCCTCAGGCAGTTCAGGAAGGCGCCCCCCGGGTCGCCGCAGAGGGACCGGCTCAAGGCCTCCGTGTGGGGGCTCACCACGGTGCTCACGTTCTCGTTCTCGTACGTGGTCATGGGGACGGCTGGGCTAACGCTACCAATGGCGTTGCTCGTCTTTGCGATAGCCGCCGCGATTGGAATTGGGGCTTTCTATGTCTTCTTCCGACAGGAAAGGTGATAGCAGCACAGATAATTTCTTTTCACCGTTTTTCTTAGTATTTACAATGATTTAGTTACTGCTCTTCCATACGGTAACTGCAGATTGAACCCACTGCCGGATGAAGCAACGCTGCCTCTCGTCGTGTAATCGGATTGCCTATTAATATTGGACGCTGTTTTTCTAATTTTGAAGCATGGTCAACGAAATTAGGAAAACATTTCTAGCCTACGTTCAAAATAAAAAGTTTTGTTGTTGTTACTATTATTAAGTTGTTAAGGGTTTGTTGTTGTTGTTGTTGAAGCATAGCTAATGAAGTATATCTTACGCCCAGATTTGTTCATACCCCATGTTTGCTAACGTCATCATGCTGGCATTGTTGGTGGCTTATTACTGCACATAAGAATTTTCTGACCTGCATATCTAAAGGAAGGAATTTGTGATCTATGTATGCCGTTAACGGTTCGAATCCATCCGAAGCCAACCAAACAACTTGCTAGAATTCTTAACCCAGCCTAGCCTTGTAGTACAGTATCACAAATTTGGGCCCTTAAATCCAGCGAGAGCTTCATGGTACTCCAACACGTGGCCTGTTTGGTAATTTCGGCCTGTGGCAAAGCGGAAGAAATAACTGTAGTGATGGCCTAAAATTCTTGGATTGTACCACCTTGCACTAACGCTAATATCAAGACAATCCAAGAAGAAATTATTTGGGTTTGTTTCAAGATTGGTGATTGATGCTAGTGTTAGATGGTACAATCTAAGAAGAGGACTCAAAGTACTAGATTTCGGAGTGATACGCAAAAGTAACTAGAAAGGTAGCAGAGGACCGAGCCTTGCTCAATTGGCTCAGCTTGCCATCGCGCAGCCAGCCCGCCCGTCTAGAGGTTTTAAGTAAACGCGTATGTGGATATTTTTGGTGGTTAAAGCGTGTGCTCAGTCCTTGTAAGACTTTTGGGTATCCGAAACTGTGCATTCGACCAATTCACTTATAGGTGTCAGTGCGTATGATGTCATGTATTTGCATGTGACCTCCTTGTACTCACTCGAAAAGCTAAAGCATATCATGGAGGGTTTGCACATCACATCCACAGCTCATAAACATGTCAATCACTTTTATCTGGAAAACATCATTCTCGAAGTCTTGCATTGTTCGAATTACATGGCAATAAATCTCCTTGTACTAACTCAAAAAGCTAAAGCATATCATGGAGGGTTTGCACATCAGATCCACAGCTTATAAACATGTCAATCACTTTTGTCTGAAAAACATCATCCTCGAAGTCCTGCATTGTTCGAATTACATGGCAATAAATCTCCTTCCCACGCTAGATAACAAGTACTCAACATACTTGTCATGGTTTCCATCGAGACATAAAGGTAAGAAAAAATATGTTAGCTTATCTCGGACAACGCAAATGAATACGGAAAAAAGAACCAGCAAAAAAACTAAAAAAAGCGAAAAAAATCAGAAAAAGACGAAATTTATGAATAATGAAAAATAAGGTAGAAGTCAGAAGCTGAAGCTAAAACGAGTAGGGCCTAAAGCGTGTGCTCAGTCCTGGTAAGACTTTTGGGTATCCGTCTCGAAACGTGTGCATTCGACCTATTCACTTATAGGTGTCAGTGGGTATGATATCATGTATTTGCATGCGACCTTGTTGTACTCACTCAAAAAAGCTAGTAAGGTAGCTGCGTTGGGCTGCACTTGCTGCTGAAGCATCTCATGGAAGGTTTGAAATGCTAAACCATTTTTTCCAACACCCTCCATAACCAGAAATCATTACGTTCCACAAATACTCAGCCAGCATTCAACAAATCTCCTTCCCACGCTCACCACGCTAGATAACAAGCACTCAACATACTTGTCATGGTTTCCAAACTTGCACATGATACTCCATCCAATCGCGTCTTAGTGAAAAATGAAAAGACCTCAGCAAAGTTCCCATGATGTGCAAGCCCATTAATCATTAGATTCCACGTAATACTGCCAGGCTTCAACCCTTCCAACCTTAGCCCATTAATCATGTATCAGAAAAGCCGAGATATGGTAACTCCAAGACACCAAGTTCCGCTCCTCCATGACCGACAGAACCACTCTATGTGACAGGTTGACCAGTGAGGAAGGAACTGCTAGTGCGTCCCCTCCAATAAAAAATGAAGGCATCTTGAAGTATTGTGCGTCGCGCATAATACTTCAAAATGTCTTCATTTTAGCAGCGCTTTTCCGTCGAGACATATAAGTACAACCATCCCCTTCCTCTGTTGTCGTCTCCCTCCTCGGCTCCAATTGACCTCGACGATGCCTTCGCAGCATCCACGTCCGAACATTTCTAGGATAGGGCGATTAAAGGATAGGGTGTTTTGCGACGGCTTGTGGGGCTATGGTCAGGTTTCTGGTGGTGTGGGGAGTCCGTTTTTGGGGTTAGTGGTCATAGGGGAGTCGGCATCCACCAGCAGCGAGGCTCTCTCCTCCGCAGACAATTTTGAATAGTGTAGGTTGAAAGGAAGCTTAATTAGGCAATTGGGTTAGTGTTTGAGCATCTGTGGGGCTAAGGTAGGCTCATGGAAGTGACGGTTTGGGCTAAGGAGGTTGGTGTTGGAGCTATATACAGGACTACATCATGTGCACATCCCTTCAGAGCTAACACTATGATGTCAACTAGTAACTGGGTTAGTGTTTGAGCATCTGTGGGGCTAAGGTAGGCTTATGGAAGTGACGGTTTGGGCTAAGGAGGTTGGAGTTGGAGCTATATACAGGACTACAGCATGTGCACATCCCTTCTGAGCTTACACTGTGATGTCCTAGTAACATTGAAAATTGAACATAGAATTGTAGCACTTGCCTGTCCCAATACCAGCACTACATTAGCCTTGAAGGTTTCAATTGCATTGAGAAGTAACTGCACAGCACAAATCGTGAATTAGCTCATGTTAGCATACCGTAGTAGCCATCAACATGTGTATCCAAATTGCTAGTTACATTTCTGAACCAAACAATTACCTCATAGCCAAGGCCTTCAACCCAACCCATAGTATTGATAACCATTCCCGCTGCCCTAGATTCAGCATTTCCAGAGAACTGTTTCTCCAATGTTTGAGCTAGCTCCTTCATAAGAACTTTGTAGACATCTGGATTAATACTGTTGGCAACATAAAGCAATAATTGAGGTGCCAAAACAATAGAATGGAAAAAAGAACAGTCTTGTATACAGAAAGCAGTGAGTAGGAACCACCAAGAGAGTGAACTGGGCAGCTACCTTGGATTTGGATGGCCGTAAAAGTATGCAAGCGGCATCTCCAAGGGAATCCCATCAACTATATCTATAGGTTTCTCAATGGGTGTAGCAGAAATACATCCGGGTATGGTTATCGATCCCTGGCCAATATCTAAATCGACATATGTAGGCTTCCATCCCTGTTTGGCAGCCCAGCTAAGGAGCATTATGCACAGATTACTTTTTCCAGAATCTGTTGGTCCCACGACAATCACTCTGGGTCCCTAAACCACCAAGAGTAGCAAAATTCAGCAACTCGGTCCAAAGAACTAGAGATAAATATAAGCACAAGGTCCTGTATCAAGAATAACAGTTTGTTATGTCCTTTTTTTTCAAAATGTTTAATGTATTTGAAACACCCTGCTTGATTTTTGACAATGCTGTAGGGTGCCCGTCAAACTGTTAGGATCACATCGCAATCTGTTTTTTGAACATCAATACAAAATTGCTGAAGGTGCTGTTCTGCCAAGTTTCATGTAGTTTACACGAACCATGCCCATTTCTAGGAATCTAAAACCAACCATGCACAACGAAAATTTGCAAGTAACAATCTGGCTAGCTAATTGCTATATATGCTTGCTATCTGCTAAGTACGAGGAGGTGCACACCCAAAAACATTCAAGCTTTGCATCTCCTACAGGTTATCGACCAAGTTACTATGCAACAGCCGTATGATAAGATGCCAAACGAATTAAGACAAGAGCACTCACCTGCGATGCCTCCAAGTCACCACCCTGCGCTGCCGCGGCCCTCGCCCTCGCCCTCCGAGCGTCAAGGATTGCGTGCGTGTTCACGTAAATCACCATCGGCGTCTGCAACCCACAACAGAATTATCTCACCACCGCATTACATTGAAGAACTTCAAACCCCCCAAATTTGCAACAAAAGAAGAGGAGGAGGAAAAATGGAACCCCGCCTCACCTCGTCGGACGAGTACTCGCTCTCGCTGACCCCGTCAAGCTCCAGAGTCGCGCCGTGCCAAGTGAAAATCTAATCGAAGAACAGAAAGGGCAGGTCAGTACCGAGTGCTTCAAGATTCGTGCTTGCCATGTGGCAGGATCTGCTAGAGCGTCTTCACTCTAGTAACAGAAGAGGCGAGAGCGCTGCGCAAACGACACGACAGGGACGCGCACAGCTAATCGAAGAACAGAGGGCAGGTCAGTACCGAGTGCTTCAAGATTCGTGGTTGCCATGTGGCAGGATCTGCTAGTGCGTCTTCACTCTAGTAACAGAAGAGGCGGAGAGCGCTGTGCAAACGACACGACAGGGACGCGCACAGCTAATCGAAGAACACAGGGCAGGTCAATACCGAGTGCTTCAAGATTCGTGCTTGCCATGTGGCAGGATCTGCTAGTGCGTCTTCACTCTAGTAAAAGAAGAGGCGAGAGCGCTGCGCAAACGACACGACAGGGACGCGCACAGCTCGTCTTCGCCTATAAAGTCCAAGGTCCCCCCTCCTCTCTCGTCGTCTCCTCCTTCTTGCTCCGCCGATTCGTTCCTCCTCAGCTTCGGTCGACCTCGACCATGTCTTCGCAGCATCCACGTCCGAACAATCCGGCGGATCCGGGATCTGAACGCCCGCGCCGGAGCACCCCCGTTCGCGGTGAGAATGGTTTCCCCTGGCTCACGCTTCTCGGCTTCGCCTTCCTCACCTTCAACTCCGCCATGGCGATCTACCGTTCGGAGCGCGACGTAGGAGCCATCGCGTTCGTCGTCTTCAGCTACATCGACCTCGTGCTGCTGTTCTACTGCCTCAGGCAGTACATGAAGGCGCCCCCCGGGTCGCCGCAGGGGGACCGGCTCAAGACCTCCGTCTGGGGGCTCACCACGGTGCTCACGTTCTCGTTCTCGTACGTGGTCATGGGGACGGCTGGGCTAACGCTACCAATGGCGTTGCTCGTCTTTGCGATAGCCGCCGCGATTGGAATTGGGGCTTTCTCTGTCTTCTTCCAACAGGACAGGTGATAGCAGCACAAATCATTTCTTTTCACCGTTTTTCTTAGTATTTACACTGATTTAGCTACTGCTCTTCCATACGGTAACTGCAGATTAAACCCACTGCCGGATGAAGCAACGCTGCCTCTCGCGAGTAATCGGATTGCCTATTAATGTTGGACGATGTTTTTATAATTTTGAAGCATGGTTAACGAAATTAGGAAAACATTTATAGCCTACGTTCAAGATAAAAGTCTTTGTTGTTGTTGTTATTGTTAATTTGTTAAGGGTTTGTCGTTGTTGTTGTTGTTAAAGCATAGCTAATGAAGCATCTCTTACGCCCCAGATTTGTTCATACCCCATATTTGCTAACGCCATCATGCTGGCTTTGTTGGTGGCTTATTACTACACATAAAAATTTTCTGACCTGCATATCTGAATTAAGGAATTTGCGATCTATGCATGCTGATAACAAATCCATCCGAAGCCAACCGAACACCTTGTTAGCAATTCTTGTCGTAATGTACAATACACCTCTGAGATCCTAACATCCAACCTCAGCAAATTCTTTTGTAAGAAAGAATGCCCAGTCATTCAGAATTCTTTTACACACACTAGTTCGTCACTGAAAAAACACACACTAGTTTTCTTTTCTCTTGTATATCTCTTGGAAGATAAATTGTTAGCAGTAACTCTTGTGAGGGGAGCCATGGATCCGGCACTAGCTCTTGCGGCCGCCGATGTCGCGAGAAAATCGCAATCTCTTCGGAATTCCGGGAGGAGGGACGCATGACATACGCGTATATATAACGAGAACTATGTCCTTGGGTATCGAAATGGCGCCGAGACCGTTTTAATTATTTGATTTGCTCTCCAAAAAAAGTTCAATTCTTCGATCTGATTGGGCTTAATCATCTGAGAGAATACTTCAAATTAACGGATCGAGCGAATATCCCATGGAAGTTTGTCACTGAAAAGTGAAAACACACACCCTCCCTAGTTTTCTTTTCTCTTGTATATCTCTTGGAAGATAAATTGTTAGCAGTAACTCTCTCTCCTTTTCGAAGTCTTGACTTGGACCGTGGCTGTTAGCTACAAGTCTACAAGACGGGTACCGTAGCCACTCGTCGGTATGAACATGATGTATTGGTTTGAACTACGTGGTAAAACGAAGAGACGGCTAATATCGAGTACTCTTGCTCAACTAAACAAAACATATACTCACACACTGTAATTTAGTTTTTTTTTCAAGAAAGTACTTAGCAGAGGAAGCGGATTTTGGTGCCCATGCACCTACCGTCTATTTTAAAAATGCATAATAAATTGTTCCAAAAAAATACGAAGAACAAAATTGTATAGGACCAGAAAGATAACAGAGGGGGGTGAATAGTGGCAACTCAAAATTTTCTTTAAATATTTAAGATTCTATTCTCATACAACTACAAAGTTATTGGAGATAAAATTTTCATCCAAATAATACACATGGCTGAATAGAAGACTCTCTTTCCTACATGCAAACATCACAGAAAGCATACAGGTGATACAGCCTCCCTACTTTCCATGCAAAACTGCATGCAGCAAGCACAAAAGTCAACAACTCAACAGGATAACATTGCATTACGCACTCAACAATATCAGAACTGTATGCAATCCAGAGATTTGTCGAAAAAAGCAACTTCAAATTTTCAACTAACTTCAAATTTTCAACTTTCCAAATTAACAATGATTCATCACAACAATATTTAGGATCTTCTCATATGATCCTTCAGTCTTCCCCTTGATGAATCCATTGACAATTCTCGAAAAATGTAATTAAGAGTTGAATTTAAACAAAGGGAGGAAAATTTGCAAATAGAGCTGGAAACGAGCCGAGCCGGCTCAAGCCAGGCTCGGCCGAGCTCGCCTAGAGCTGTGGCTCGGCTCGACTCATTCAGGAAACAAGCTAGAAGCTCGGCTCGGCTTGGCTCGTTTCTTGGCTCAAGCCAGCTTGAACGGCTCGTGAGCCATAACATATCGCACTAGAGAGCGGAGACCAAAATCCAAACTGAAGAATTAAGGCGATAAAAGGGCATTGAGAAAGATGAATCTTTACCCTGGAGAAGAGGTGGGTGCTGACGGCGCAGCCGCGATCAACGAGGCAGTTCTCGAATTGCCTGAGCGCGGCGTTCACCGATTGCTCCACCGTCCACCCCTGTCCCGTCTAACACCATGTAGATCGACTTCCCCGCCGCCTCCCTCCCGACCCCAACCACCTCGTCATCCTCAATGTCCTCCTCCACAGCCACCGCCGTCGCCGCGGCCTCCTCCCCTGACGACGACGGCGACTTGGTTGGCGCCACCAAGAGCGCCCCACGCCCCCTAATAGTCAGCCACTCGAGCCGCCGCCCGGACCGGATCAGTAGATAGTGCTCACAGATTACAGTTCTGAATATCAAGGTACATATCATGCGGAAGCGTAAATATAATAGTAAACTTACTCATGGGCCGATTAGGCCGAAATCAATAAATTGCAGCAGCGGAAGAACGAAGCACACAGGTGGGACCTTCAGGACATGCCCACAGGCAGCCAACTGGAGGATCGCGACCTATCCCTTGACATCTGCATCTTCTCTGCCAGCATGTTCAACCGTGTTCTTTGGCGAGGTGATCGATTCTCGATTCGAATTTTGTCGCAAAGCGAGTGTGAGCACTCCAACCCCGTGCTCCGCGAGCCAATACACAGAATGCAAATAAATAGTATGCATGGCTTAACAAAGGAGAGGCTCGGGTTATTTTATTTGCCAAAAATCGCTTTTAGCAGCATTGTTATTATTTGATCATAGTATTATTGTTACTACCTATACTCCACCTAGCGACTACCATAATCGACTTAATCCACCAAAATACACTTCCTTTATTGATTGCTGTCCAAGACTCCAAACAGCGATTATCATCAATTATGCAATCCACCAATCATACCTTCATTGCTGCCTAAATCCCCACATAGCGAGTATCATAACTTATATAGTCAACTGATCAATTACCGCCTATAACTCCAAACAGCTAGCGACATCATTTATCTAATATCACTTATTTAATCCACCAGTATCCTTTGCATTCTAAATTCTTAACAATCCTTTCGTTATTGATCCACAACCATAATTCTTCAATAATCAATCTTATTTTTCCATTATCTATCTCTAACTAATTCATGAGTATACATCCACTTTTTTTTTCCATTACCACCCACAAAGTTGTTTTTGAAATAGAACTATATCTAGTCAAGTTCCCATGTTCGCCCTTGACCGTGGGCACGGCTATTCGAATAGTTTTTAAACTCTGCAGAGTTTGCACACTTTACCCACAAGAGATAAATCCACTCGTTGCTCCACATGATTCCTTAGCCATGCGGTTGAGTAGACTATCACAGGACCTTTACAATGCATTTTTCCTAGCAGGGTCACGTCCGCTAAGGTTTCCACTTCCTTCGGGGTACGACCACCCTTCCAGAAGCCCCCTCTTGCGCCGTCACGTCGGAGGATGTGGCCATCCTCTACCCGCCCGTGGTCACACCGGCGCAACCCTTACTAAGTCGATGCAAATTAGTTAGCCCTGCCTACACTTTGCCAGCTTGTGGTTGTACTTGTTGTACACTGGGAGGTCATCACAAGATTCGGTCCTTAGGGCTATCTGGGCGGTTCTACCACAAACCCACTTTGTGCATCCACTGCACCACACATTCACACCCTCGAACCAATCCGCCCAGATATTTAAGTAAGTTGGGGTTTTTGGGAACATAAAGTAATCATACCAACATATACCAGTCATTACCACCATGACTGCCCAAACTAACTTCTCATGATTAAAATGACAATGATGTTTGGGGCATTTCAGCGCCCCCTGAGCATCTATGCAGTACTAAGCATAGCATATCATTAGGGACTTATTTTCGAAATGTTACTATTATATTTTTACTAGGGCAACAAGGTTCACACATTCAAATATTCCAAAGGAGGGGTAATATTATTCAAGGTAAACAATGGGCACATAACTAGAATATTAAATTTAAACATGTATTTGCATATAAAATAACAGCATGCAATTTGATAATTTAAAACAAGGTAATTTGCAGAAAATGTAGGTTCAACATGATCAAAGTATTGACTCGCCTGGCACGGTTTACCGCGGTCTCGAGCTCACACAATGCTTTCTCTTGAGCTTCAGTTCTTTATCTTCACTTTACTCTGACCACGCTTGTTCCCTTGATTCTTCAGGACCTCAATTTTTAATTACTCGCTAAGCAACTGGATTCAAATAAAGGCAAATAACTCAAAAGATCCAAATAAATCCAAATAAACTCAATTTAGTTTTATTATGAGTTAATGGGTGATTTGAGGCAAGGTCGGTAATAGAATACGACGACTCGATCTTTTTTATTACGAGCTTCTTCTACTATTTTTATATTTATTAAGGAAGTTCCACGAGTTAGGTTAGACCTATAAATTGGTGTGCGAGTTTACTGGGCATTATTTTGTTGAGGGCTCATTTTCGGGGCATATGCTATATAAAAGTGATGTATACGATTTTGAGCTTACCGAATTAATTTTAGAGTCCGGGTTAGTAGCATGTTGCAGTACGATTATGTTATGTATTCTTTTCAGTTATTATCGGACATGGTTTATTTTTAATTTAACTTATTTACATGAGACAAGGCATGTTATACAAGATTATATTTTGTTATTAAGTATACCATTTAGGATCTAATTATCAGTGGCATAATAATGATATGAGTTATTACTGTTATTTTTAATGGAGCCTTCGGCTATCCTATGAGCTTTACACAAAAACTTAGTGGGCTATATCTACCCTCTATTCTTATCTTGGTTTCCTTTAATAAGCTAATACTTATTTATTCTTACAAAAATTCAGATAAGCTCTAAAATTCATGGTTTTAGTTCCATTGGATAGATCTAGAATTTAGAAATTTGCCTCACTCAATTTGGAGTTAAAATGAATAAGTTATGGTCATTTAAAGTTCTCAGTCCACTGAAAGTCCAAAAATTAACAATCCCTGACAAGTGGGCCCCACTGGTGATTTTTAATTCATTCACATTATTTTTAAATTCTAAGTACTGTATCTATGACAGTGGGTCCCATCGTCACGATCGCCGGAGCGTGTGCCATCGATCTGGGGCCCACATGTCAGCTCAAATAAAAACTCAGAAAACTCAACCTGGCGCGGCGGAGCGGGGGCTCGAGCAGTGACCGGGAGGCGGGGAGAAAGGAGAGAATCAGCGCAGCTAGCCAAGTGAGCACTCAGGTGTTTCTTACTCCTATAGGGGAATAAATCCCTTTGAAGTATCTCTCGGAGGGGGCCGGGCAGAGGAAGTCGAGGGCGGCGGTGAGGTCGTGGTGCCGGCGGCGAGTGGCTGTCGTAGAGGCTCGGGTGAACGCAGAAATGCGTTGCCCGAGTGCTGGTGAGCCGGATGCGGGGGTCGGCGGGGGCCGGCTTCCCTGGGTTTTATAGATGGCCGGGCGGGGCTGGCAACGGGCTGCGCCGTGCGGTCACGTCAGGGGCGTGCGGCGGTCGCAGGCGGCGGTGACAGGGCAGCGTGACCGGACAGTGCTGCAAGATCGCAGGGGAGATTCGGTGTGATATGTGCATGGCAAGACTACAGCTTTGCCCTACGCGCGCGGAGCGACAAAAGATCAGCGCCGCGTGGCCGAACGAGGTGATGGAGCAGGAAGAAAAGCGGGGACGGTGGCGCGCACTGTGGGCGAGGTGGCAAAACCGGGGCGGGTGGCGGTTTTGCAGGCACGCCAACCAGGTGATGGGACAGCTCGCCGGGCAGGAAGCCGGCAAGCGGCGGTGGAGACGACGGCGGCTGAGCTCCTGCTCTGCCGGCTCGAGAGAGGAGGCGAGGAGAAGGAAAGAAGGAGCGGGCGCCGGCCCAGCAGAGAGAGAGAGAGGGGACGGGGCCGCTCGCGATGGGCGCTTCGCGCGTGCTGGGTCGTTCGAGGTGGAGTTGGGCGCGGCGATTTTGGCCGGCACTGCTTCATCTCTCTTCTTTTTTTTTTTTTATATATATATATATATATATATATATATATATATATATATATATATATATATATATGTTTGTTATGCATTTTTGTGTATGTAGCATTTATATTCCTTTTTGCTAGCTTATAAAACTTTCATATTCATATCTCCTTACTACTGAATTAACCCTTGCATGTGCACACTTTTGTAGGTATATTTATATGTATATCCATATATGTTTGTATATTAATTTATTTGCTTCTATTGTTATTTGTGCCATTATTTCCAAAAATGAAATTTTATATTTTTAACTCAGGTTACACTCTTCTTATACTGGATCATCTTTTCAGATTCGCATTTTAAATCTTGATTTTCTATTAATTAAATATGTTTGCTTCTTCTTGATCCTTTTAACTTTTGGAACTTTCACCAAATTTCTCAGAAAAACATCATAAACTCCAATTTCAAATAAAACATATTGCAAAATAATTCAAAAGCTTCACATTTTCAAACTCAAAATTTTGGGATGTTACCATTGCAAACAAAAAACCGCATAGGCTTCCCATCATATGCTTTAATGCAACATCCTTAGATAATATATGCAATGATTGTAATCATTATTTGCAATAAAATGTTTGACAAAAATCTTGATGTTGCATCGGTGATTGCTGATTGTTGTACACATGAAATCAAATATTGCAACAAAAAATGCAACACTAAGAAACAGTTCTTACAACAAAATGATTAGATCTGGCTGCTTTACCTGTGGTGGTGAAAGATCTGGCGAGCTCTAGCCATGTCAATGGCAAAGAAATGTGAGAAAATTAAACTTTGTGGGTCGATTTGTTCATGGAGGAAAGATGGATGGAACATGTACCTTCTAGTGACCGGTGGTAATGACTTGTTTTGGTGTAGTTGGTGGTGGAAAGAGGCGGCAACTTTTGACATCTTGTCGGCAAGGTGGTGGTGGAGGTGACAAGGAGGAGGGAGTTGGGATCCAGCAGGAGGGGTGGGCGCATGGCCATTTTGGGAGTGTAAGGAGCAAGGGAGCCACCAGAGAAGCCAGTCAGGGAGGTTGGGGTCCGCGGTGTGCGTCGTATTCCTTGTGAGCCCTAGATGGTCAAACCACCGCCAACCTCGCCAAATAACCCCTAGAATATTCTAACTCCGTTTGAAGGCCCGCAAGCTTCTTCCCTGTTGCTAGCCGCCACCACCCATCTCCATATTCTCCAAAGCCCCAAAATGGAACCACTGCCATCCCAGGAAGCCATCCATACCGCCCACACTAGCCAGAGAGCTCAGCTAGTGTCGAATCGTAGCAGGGGTGATGCCTCTCTTTTCCTCTTAGGAAGGTGGTCGGAGGTAGACGAAGGCACGTTGTGGGCCTCGTGGCCGAATCCCAGCCGTCCGCGTGTCGACCATCGAGTGCTGGCGCGCACGTGTGGGCCGCTGTGGCCGGGCGTCGCTGGGCCGAGCCGAATGTTCCGCAAGCCATTATTGAAATTAATACTGCGCGTGTGCACTGTTCCAATCGGGCTGGCCAAGTACTGTAGCTACTGTAGATACACTGTTCATCCAAAATTCTAAAATCCAAAAATACCCCGTTTCGATCATTTTCGACGCCTCGAATCCATTTTTAACCTTCATTCCACCAATCTTAGCTCCAATAAAAATCCACATCAACTCCATTTGAATGTTATTGCATTTTACTCCTTTTTATTTTATTTATTTTCCTAGCTTGATTAGTTTTAAGCATGGACCCCTGATTTATTTTATGTGTTTGCGCTAGCTCCCGAGCTTTCCGAGGTGATCGTACAAGAATCGGAACCAGGCATCGAAGTGTACGAGACAGCTGAGTTTGTTGAACAACAACGCAAGTTACAAGTTTTTGATCATATTGAATCCCATGAATTTAAATTATTTAATTATCATATTTCCATTATTGTTATTTATGAAAATGTTAATTGATTAAAATAAATGTTTAGAATGACATGCTAAATAGTTAAGTTCTACCACTGATAAATGCCATGTTTAATTTGAAACCATATTCACCTCAACAACCTTGCTAATATTTAAATTATGGTATAATTAATTGCAGACTATTTCATTCAATATTTTATACTACTAAGTGACTCGGCAGTTGGCCGGTAGAATTTGCAAAACTGGTATTAGGGTAAGGGTGTGCAGTGGAAAGCCACGAAATGACCTTCGTCCACGACCTTACCCTAGGGTGGAGGCTGGTTTGGAGTGATGGGTGCTATTGAGCATAGTGGGGAAAGTGGTTGGTGCCTCAGGTGAAAAATACGGATGAGAACCTTATGCTGAGTAAAAGACACGGTAATCGCTCAACCATAGGAGTTGACTTGTTAACCCTGGTTTAATAGCTGTTCAACTCGATTGAATCTCTACAGGATGTGGGTGTGTTGATAATGGGGAGTTAGGTATGTGGAACGGTAAAACCATACCTAACAACGATAGAGGTCACTCAGAGCAGGCAGAAGAGCTTAGGGCTAGTGTGTGAACCGTGTCTGAGTGATTCTATCGGGTAGAGGCTATATAAAGAGATGAGCAGTGAAACGACCTGGTTTTCTTAACTCAGTCATGAGGGTTAAGAAAATTTTGTGGGTAAAACTGAGCAGCTCTGCAGAGTAAAATAAATGGTATTCAAATACGCCGTGCTTCTGGTTAATGGAGCTGTGTTTATTGGGTGATTCCAACAGCAAGGCATAAGTAGATTTCTTTATGTTTTAATCTGAGCAAGCTAGTAATCAAGTGTTGAAACTTCCCCCTTAAGAAGTTTTTGTTTTGTGTTTCCCAGAATTAAAATGTTTGTAAATAAAATTGCATCCACCCAAGTTAATAATACAAGTATATTCCCATCCATTGAATACCCTTGCAAGTAAATAAGTTAGATTTACTCTTGTGACTTGCTGGGTATGGTTGTACTCATTACTTGCTAAACAACAAACAGAAGGACAATGGAACTATGACGACCAAGCTGTTGATAAAGCTCTGGAAGAATCCTTCTACGCTGAAGACGACTGGATTTAGGTCTCAGCCGTGCTCAAGTTTGCCTAAGAGTTTTTCGTATTGTAAAATAGCTTTGGGCTTGCACGCCCATTGTGTCAAAAGTAGGTTGATAAACCATATTTTTGTGATAAAGTTTGGCTCTTTTGTTGTAAGCATGTGTGTTGTGATGCGCATTTATGTACAATACTCCGTAACTGTTTAGTCTTGGATAGTCGCGGAGATTACTAGCGCCTCCAGAAATGGGGGTGTTACAAATATTGTTTGAACCCCCCGAGTGTTTTCAGTTTCTACAGCAGTAATCCCTATTAGCCCTATCAGATCTGAATCGTGACCTTTCAGAGTTTGTTGTACCAGGAAATGTGGATTTAAAATTCAGAATTGTGATGTTGAGGATATGTGGAGTTATCTGCTGCACAGTAATTACTTAAAGCAAAAGGACATTGGTCTTATTCTTTTTGACTGAAGCTAGTGGTTTTTGACTTTTGCTACAGTATCTAACTTTTAAATGGAGTATTTTGTCAAGACGGGGTCTACAAGTTAATTGTAGTACATGTTAAAATCCTAACATCTATATCAACCAAAATCGCAAGCGAGTATCTCTCTCCATAATCTCTGTCGCAAACAATTAAAATTCAAAAATTTCAGCCAAAAGTCATAAGCGGTAGCCGTGCCAAACAGGCTAATTAGTATTCCTCATGTTCCTCGTAGACAAGGTGATTTAGAGTTTTTGAGGGGGTGTGAACCATGTTTTTTTTGAACTGGAACACAAAGGTTTTCACTAACCAGTGGCTCTGGGCATATCGCCAGACACCAAACTAGTCACAAATTCGGGGACCTGGTCCAAGAACACCTCAGAACCATAGCACACAACGCTCGCCCCATAAGCAGCAAGGCTATCAGCCACTTTGTTGCAAGATCTCGGGCATGACCGGACCTCACATTGAACAAACGCTTCATTCATAAGTTCCTTGATACGCCGAAAGATGCAGCCTTCTGGACTCCTGTCCATTGAGTCAGACCTCAAAGCTTTCTCCAAATTAGTTGCATCTGTCTCAAGAATAATTCTGGTTATTCCCAGTTGTGCCACCCTCTTAAGACTTCTCAAAGCTGCAAGTGCTTCAGCATGTATGGGGCTTGTGAGCCGCTCCAGATGTCCACATCCCCCCTCTAAGAACTCACCATTACTGTTGCGAGCAACAAAGCCCCAACCACCCGACCCCGTTGTAGCACGATAGGAGGCATCAATATTGATCTTGTAGCATTCAGGATGTGGTGGCGTCCATTTCTGTTCTTTCCTTGGTTTCTTCTCTCCTTCCCTTTTCTTCAGCTTCTCAAATTCTATTCCATAGTAACTCATAATAGAAACTAATTCTGCTGCCGACAATCTTTTTCCCCCCACATTTGTTTTGTTTCTGGCCGACCACCATTTCCAGAGCAGCACCCAAACTTTCTGTTGAACAGTCTCATCCATCTTCCAAATTTCCATAATTGCGTCCTTTCCCGATTTGCACTCTGAGCCAGATCTGATTTGCTCGAGGTCCAAAAGCGCCAAATTTCTTTAACCCCATGGCATTTGAAAAAGAGATGACCACAATCTTCATCCATCCTGTGACACATGGGACAAATTGTCTCACACTTCACTCCTCTTCTGGCTATGTTCCTTCGGACTGCCAAGCTATTCTGTGCAAACCGCCATAAGAACATCTTGACTTTGTTTGGTAGCGGTAAGTTCCAAAGTTTCTTCCAATCAAAGTCTTTCTGGCTTTGTCCCCCCATTTCTGAACCTGAAGCATCTCTTCCCTTTTCGTGCTCTCTCCTCTTTACAGCCACCCTGTATGCAGATTTTACAGTAAAAATCCCCTTTCGGATTGTAGTGCCAAGCTGGCCAATCATCAGTGTTATCGTCCGTCGCCATTGACAAAATCATATCTGCATCCCTCTGCCAAAAAGTATCCTTTACCAGATCTTCATCCCAAGTGCCAGTAACCGGATTAATAAGTTCAGCAACTTTTGTCAGTAAAGATGAGCCTCTCGGGGTGGCCAACTGACGAGTAGCCCCTAGTGGAATCCATGGATCAGCCCAAACATTCAGAGAATTTCCGTTGCCCACCCGCCAAATAATCCCTTCCCTGAGAAGTTGAACGCCTTGAAGGATGCTCCTCCAGGTATATGATATCCCATCTCGTGCCTTACATTGCAAAATATTGCTGTTCGGAAAGTACTTTGCCTTGAGGAGCGAGCTACACAGACTGTCAGGGTTGGTTAGAATTCTCCATGCCTGCCTTGCAAGCATGGCCAGGTTGAAAAGATGTAGATCCCTGAAACCCAAACCACCCTCCTTCTTTGGCAATGTTAATTTGTCCCAGCTTAACCAATGGATTTTGTTTTCCTTATCATTTTGATTCCACCACCACCTGCCAATTAAAGAGTTCAGCTCCTCACAAAGGCCTTTTGTTAGGTCAAAACAAGACATGGCATAAGTGGGAATAGCTTGTGCCACAGCTTTAATCAACACCTCCTTTCCTGCCTTGGAGAGCATCTTTTCCTGCCAACCTTGAATACGCCCCCAGATCTTCCTTTTTATATATTCAAAGGCCTTCTTTCGTGATTTGCCAATCGAGGCCGGGAGGCCTAGGTATCTCTCATTTTTTGCTTCTGATTCAATGTGCAATTCCAATTTTACCTCCTCCTTGTTTACTTGATTTGTATTGGGGCTGAATAAAACAGAGGACTTGTCCCTATTAATCATCTGACCCGATGCTCTTTCGTATACATCAAGGATTCTTTGAAGTTCTCTGGCATCCTCTAATCGTGCTCTCATCAGGATAAGGGAGTCATCAGCAAAGAATAAATGATTGATTCTAGGTGCCGCCTCACACACTTTGATTCCTTCAATTTTTCCCTCGGCTTGACTTGTTGTAGCATGGCCAAAGGGCTTCCATACGGATAATAAGCAGATATGGGTGAGTGGATCCCTTGCGAAGTCCCCTCGTGGAATAAGCATCTTGGTGTAGTCATTATTAACCTTAATGCGATATGAGACTGTTGTGACACATAGCATGATCAATTCGATCCACCTCTCGTGGAAGCCCAATTTCTCCATCATTTTCCTCAAAAAGGTCCACTCCACCCGGTCATAGGCTTTACTCATGTCCAGTTTTATTGCTGCTAATCCTACTTTCCCTCTTTTTCGCTGGTTCAGATAGTGAGTCATCTCATAGGCTATAAGCACATTATCAGTAATCAGACGTCCCGGGACAAATGCACTTTGCGACTGAGAAATGATCTTCGGCAGGATGGACTTCATCCGATTGGCAACGGACTTTGAAATCAGCTTGTAGGCAACATTACATAGACTAATCGGCCTAAGGTCTTTGAGCTTTTCCGGCTTAAGCACTTACGGAATCAGCACCACTATTGTATCATTCCAGCCCTGCGGCATGTTACCTCCATTCAACACATTCAGTACCTCCTGCTTCACTTTGTCACCCACTAAAGACCAGAATTTCTTATAAAAGATTGACGGAATGCCGTCAGCCCCCGGAGCTTTCAATTCCCCCATCTCTTGCAGCGCTTTCCATACTTCTTCATTAGAGAAAGGTGCAGTCAAACTCTCATTCATTTCCTGAGAGACCCGAGATTGCACACACCCAATAACCTCCTCCATCTGCTCACCTGCATTTGAAATGAACAGATGTTGATATTGGTTAGCAATAAAATTTTTCAGGTACTTCCCCGCCACCACAGCTCCTCCCTCCTCCCTTAAATTTTCAATACGATTTTTCCTTCTCCTCTCAGAGGCTTGGGCATGGAAAAATTTTGTATTTCGATCTCCTTGGGTCAGCCAAGTAGAGTGGGCTCGCTGCTTCCAATAAATATGCTGCTGGTCCAGCAGCCTTTCCAGCTTGTAACGAAGCACGTGCTCTCGATTAATTTGAGCTTGGCTCAAGCTTCTGCATCGGCAGATCTCCAGCTCCCTCTTTGCAGCTGTTATACGTTTCTCCAGCTCTCCCAATACACATCTATCCCACTCCCACAAATCACTTAAGAGTTGTTTCTGGATCTCCATCAGCCTTGTCTCCCCCTTCTCCAAGGCCTTACACCAAGCTTCCTCCACTTTAACTGGACCCTCCTCCTCCTCCAACCAACGCGCCTCAAACTTCCTTAGAGTTTCCAAAGTTCTCCCCCATTCCTTTTGCTCCCTCCCCCCTAGCTCAACAATGATTGGTCTATGATCCGAATGCCTTGGATCTCCATTTATTACACGAACCAGAGGAAAGTGAGCCCTCCAGGAACTATTGGCCACCGCTCTATCCAGCCTCTCTTTCACATAACTGTCCACCCTATGGTGGTGATTTCTCCAAGTATAGGTGTCACCCTCGAAACCGAGGTCGCATAAGTCACACTCCACCAGAGCCCGGCGAAAATTCTCCATACACCTTTCCGGTCTAGGCGGACCCCCCACCTTCTCACAATTGAACATTATCTCATTGAAATCCCCACAACAAAGCCACGGCAGATTGCTTCTATCACGCAAAATTCTTAACAATTTCCAAGTTTTCTCCTTCTCCTCACCCCTTGGTTCACCATAGATCCCAGTAAAACGCCATTCGAACCCAGCCTCCTCCCTCACAAAGGCTTCAATATGGTACCTCAACATACTTCCAACAGTGATATCAATCCCTTTCCTCCAAAACAGAGCTAGGCCCCCGCTTAGGCCCACACTATCCTTCACAAACATGTTTGGCAAATTAAGACTCCACCTAAACCTCTCCATCCAACCCGTGCTATGCTTGGTTTCCGACAAGAACAACACATCCGGGGCCTCCTTCTTCTGGACATCCAGAAGACCACGAAGCGCCGAGGCCATTCCCAATCCCGGCGGTTCCAAGCTATAAGTCTCATTTGGTCTGGCGGAGTTGCTCAGGCAACCCCGCCATCTCATCATTACCCTCAACTTCCACACCACCCGAAGCCCCTTCTCCTTCGCCTCCTTTGCGCTTTTTCTTTCCCTCCTCTATGTACTCCTCAACAGTGTCCGGGACTTGTCTTTTCTTGTTAGCCGCCAGTGTCACCTCACAACTCTTCCCTGCTCTTTCACTCCTTGGTCTGCGTTTGAAAGTCAGCTGCTTTATTGATAACTCAACCCCTGATTTAGCTTCCATTCCACTCCTCCCTTCAAGACCTTCCCGCCGAACTGTGCCTAAGACTTGGTTGGTGGCAATCGAGACCTCAACGTCACCCTGCAACATACCTGTTTCTTCATCTACTTCCATACCAATCTCAGATCTGTCCTCCCCTCCTACATTCTGCTGTAAGCCACTACCATCGACCCTTCCTTCCTCCGGGAGTGCAACTCTCATCCCTGAGGTCAACGGTTCATCAGATTCCGTTGTGGTCACCGGCGCCTCCTTAGCCTTGCCCACGGACACTGACCGCCCTAAAACACTTTGTTCCCCAGCTGACTTTGACACAGCCCCAAACTCCAATTTTTTTGGTATACCTTCGCGCACTAACTTTCCTTTAAGTTTTAACGGGCTCAGACCATCATCCCTCAGCTCATCCTCCACTCTGTCAGCACCCTTGCGAGAGAAGTCGCCACTGCCAGTACCCCTCTGTCCAGAGCTTTTTCCCCAACTTGTATCTTTCCTTTGCTGGTGGCTTCCACCAGAGCTACCCCCTTCAGACCACCTCCCTTTCCCTTCCTTCTTTCGTATTGGGTTAACCTTAAGCCACTCCCCATACTACTTACCCTCCTCTCTCCACACCCCCTCATCACACTCCTTCTCCACATGACCCAAGAGGCCGCATGAGTAACAGAAATTTGGCAGGAACTCATATTTGAAATTGCACCAGCCCACTCCCTCTCCATCCCTGTCCTCCATAGTGGTTCCCCTACAAAGGGATTTGCGGATATCAAGCAGTACCTTGAGCCGGAGGAATTCACCCACAGCCATATCATCTTCATCTGTGTCCACTTCCAGGAACCGACCCACCTTGTTCCCATCCGACGAGCCGTCTCACCATTCATCAGACCAAGTGGTAGATCAAAAACTCTGATCCAAACTGGAACAAAGAAAAACTCCAGGTCTTTCAACCTCTTGGAGTCATCAAAATCTACCACTATTAACAGATCACCTCCAATTCCCATGACCCATCCATAATCGCCCTGCGCTTCCCCCCGGCTGTAGGAAGGTGAACAAAAACAGATTGCTACCCAACTCCTTGCACCGAATTCCTTCCCTAGGACACCAGATCCTCCCCACCGATTGCACCATACCCTCAGCATGCCCAGGCTTTGATGCGAACAGCTTGCCCACCGCCTGTGGAGGTCGCCCAGCATCCCTTGCATTTGCCTGCCGCGCCCCTTTAACCGCCCTCCTTTCTTCCTCCGTGAGTTTCAGCCCGTCCAGCAAACCTTCCAAGTCCTCAGTCCCCTTCTTCCCTCCTTTCTCCATCAGCCCCGGATCCTCAGCACCACCCCGCCGTCGATCAGTAGACAAAGGACCCCAGCCACAAATCACTCTCGACCACCTTCTCCCCCAGCCTCACACTCCCACAGCCACCCGACACACACCTCCTCCACTTCAGCCCTCGCGCCGCCTCAGCCCAAGCCACCCCCACCACCACTGCACCCCCCCGACCACCAGGCCCCGCACCTTCCTCCACACCCCCGGCCGCCAGCCGACCCCCGGCTCGGTTCCGGCTCTACTCGCGCCGCGCCCGCAGGAATCACACGCCCGCCCCCACCAGCTTCTGATTCCGCCTGATTCACCCCCGCAAGACCTCGCGGGAGTCTCTCCCCTTCCCTTCAGATCTTGGGGAAAAGGAGACGCCCTGGAGAGTACTTTGTATTGAGCAAGATTTGGTGGATAAATGAGGAAAAATCAAAACCGAAACCCTAGCAAGGACGCTAGGGTTCGGACGAGCTCTGAGTCGTCCGAGTCCCCTACGGGAGTCAAACGACCAGAGACTTCGGCGCTGTTTGGTTTTGGCCTTTGGTTGGTGTGAACCATGTTGCTCCCGCAGAAGCTCGACCACCTCGCCAGTGCGGTTTGACCCGGCGCCGCTCCTCGCCGGCAGCCGCGCGAACGCGCCCGTTTCCCTGCCTCAATGTCCGTCGACATTGGCGATGCTGTGCCAGAGCTGCGAGTACAAGTCCCTGTCCAGTGCGTCGCCGTCCGGCCGGGAACCACACGGCCGTCTCCTCCCAGGTAACGCCGCTCGTACGTTCCCAGGTTGCCGCCGCTCTGGCCGCGGCCGAAGCATCGCTGGTGCGTTCGCGCATTGAAGGAAAAAAAAGTGTGATTTGTCATTTCTTAAGATTTCATGCATTCGTTATACCGAAAATTTCATGGGATGCAAGTTTTAGGCCCTGTTTTTTTTTTTTGGTTTTTAACGAGTTTTTAGTTTTGGATCCGCCAAAACAAACAAGTGATTTCTTCAAAAGATTTCTCGAAACAACTTTTTTAAATGACTTTTCGAGTCCAAAGTTATGTATGTTATTCGCATCGTCGTCCCCACTGTCTCAAAAAATATAGATAAAAATTATCAAACACAAATAAAAATCATTAGTTACAGACTAAAAGAGGATCATCTTGCAAGTATACAGGGCTTGTGATTTTTGTTGGTCATGAGCCATTGGATCAGAAAATACGGCTCAAGTCGTCTGCCGCATTACGCTTCTACGGTGCAAAACAATACTTGCGGTACAGTGATTTCGCTGCAGTTGTCTACAGAGCTCATTCACAGTTGCTACAGTAATGTGCACTTCTCCCCTCCCTGTGTGCCATTGTTTTTGTGAGCAATCTCGGCAATTCTTGTTGTAATTTACAATACACCTATGAGATCCTGACATCCAACCTCAGCAATTTCTTTTTCTAAGCAAGAATGCCCAGTCAGTCATTCGGAGTTCCTTTACACAGTATCGCTAGGTAAAGTGCAACCCATCAAACCTATAGATTAATAATTAGAATCGGTTCATGTAGGATCGATTCACACTAAGATAGGTAATCAGAGGGGGTAAATAATTACGGAAGCTAAAAATAAAATTTAATACTCCTCTTTTAACACAAAACCTATTTAAGTCTCGTTTAAAGTTCTGGACAGAACACTGTATCCTTACTAAAACTGATCCCGACAAAAAACCGTAACTCCGATTGACCTCAAATTTTGACAGAATAAACTAGACAAAATTATTAAACTAATTCAACTGGAATTATGTCAAACGGAGGTCTAGAACTCGAGATATAAAATAAACAAGATTGCTGATGTAGATAGTGACGAGAATTGATTAAGCCCTAATTAAGCAAATAAACAAAATCCGTAAGTATAAAAAACAAAACTCAATTAACCTTACCTAATTGCATGCACTAATAATATTTTCCTCTCTCCTTAAAAACTCAAATCATGTATGCATGTACCGAGAGCAACAAAAGGAGTTAGCACATGCAATCTTTGAAAGAACTTTTCAATAACTAACAGCCATCATGCAACACGTCAAAACCATAAAACAAATACTGGAATAGTAATTACCTCCTCATGTAATTAGCTAGTAGATCTTCCTAGTTTCGTCACGTATGCATGCGTCGCCTCGTTTTCTTCTGCCGCAGACCAAGCCGCCTCCTGATATTTCAATCTTCACGCGCCGCCTTGCTCTGTTCGCTCGGCGTCTTCTTAGCACTGGCTGTGCAGCCCGCTGTGTGTTTCTTTCCGAAGATCACCAAGCGAATTAATTTGCTGCACACTCTGTTTTCTTCAAAAAGCCCCAGCTTTGTTCGTACACGATCGCCGCAATGCCGTTTCTTTTTTCTTTAGAAAATCAGCACAGCGCCTGCACAAAAAGAACGAACACCAACCGGCCGCAAGGAAGACGCTCACGCTTTTGTTTTTTCAAAAAACAACGGCCGATCTCTCAAAAAAAAACCGCCGCACAGCCTATCTCATTAATCTCTCGTCCGTTACAAATCACGGCCCATAAACAGCCGCCGCTCTCTCCCTATTTATCCAGTCGCCCTTCAATCTTTAACCTACTCCAATACAAACTCTCAGTCCTAATACAACTTATCCTGGACCTTTTCACCTCAACTAAACTTTTTGGCCCACTATTTTTCAACGGACCCAAAACCCTTTATAACATGGGGTTTTTAATTCTTTTTATGCTTTTGATTTTTCAGCCTTCCACGTGTCGAAGCCTCCAGTACCGCACCTCCTGTATCTTCTCCACACCTCATCTCCATGCGCATTATTCTCTAGCCTGAACATGCCGCATGACATTCTTGACCGATAGGACATCAGTTCCTCCCTGAACTTAGTCCCAAAACCTTAGTTCCACCCGAACCTAGTTTTAGTCCCGTCATCGACCATGTTCCACCTCAAGCAACACCTGCACATGAATAAACACGCAACCGCGTACGAGCACAAGTCCACGACTTGACTCAAGTCAATCCGCATAATACCTCATACGAGCGTATCATGCAACATTATCATAAGTAATACCATAACCAACGTTGTCAATTATTTATCATCTAAAATAATGTAGACCTAGCCACATGGTCTAACTGTTCCATTTCCCAAATTATCGTCAAGAAACAAAAAAATGCAACAAATAAAACTATCTAGCCCCTAATTTCTCAGTGCCAGACAAAGACTTTATCATACAGGCAACTGTCAAGAAGAGTAACAACTCGTAGAGAGCTATACAAAAGGAGAAACTCACGTGCGTTTTTAGCCGAGATATTCACTATAATATACACTACAATTAATTAGTAGACCCTTTAAAAAACACTTCATTTTAAAACTAGGTACTATAGAAAAGTAATTTTTAGAAACTAATATAAATAAGATCTAGTTGTTCCAAAAAAAAAGAACAAAGCAACATATAGTTGATACAAGAGTGCTATCAAGTTTTGTCAAAACAATCCCCCACAACTACATCTTCTCCCAAACAAAAAGGCATTCCATAACTGAAACCTAACATAGATCTTCCTATGCGCGACATAACAAGAAATTGCTGGTTAATATTGTCTGAACCCCCCCGAGTGTTTTTAGTTTCTACAGCAGTAATCCCCACCAGCCCTATAAGATCTGAATCATGACCTTTCAGAGTTTGTTGTACCAGGAAATGTGGATTTAAAATTCAGAACTATGATGTTGTGGATGTGGAATCATGTGCTGCACAGTAATTACATCAAGCAAAAGGACATTAGTATTCTACGGCCTATTTGATATGACTACGACTTATGATTTTTGATTGAAAATTTTAAATTTTAGCTGTTTATAATAGAGATTACAGAAAGAGATACTCGCTTATAATTTTAGTTGATATAAAATTTAGAATTTTAATATGTATTATAATTAATTTGTAGACATCGTCTTGAAAAAAAAAAACTCTCGTCGTAGAAAGGACATTAGTTTTTGTCGGATGGCTAAGTATGGCTATAGTACGCTCGGTCATCGGATGGCTAAGTAGGCTCGGTTGTGGATGGCAAGTACTTGTGAGTTGTGACCGAACAAGGCATCCCTGTTTCTTCCGGCTCTCCTATCCATTGACCCTTTTGCATCGACCGCTGAGTATTCTATCTGCGACTCCCACATTGTAATCAATGAAAAAGCAGGGGCATGTCACAGAACAAGAGAAGCGGAACAGAACGCGGAACAAGAGAAGCAGAATAAAGGCTGCTCATTTACGCTGTGATTATTTTGGTTCCAGCTTTTAGCTTTCAGTTTATTTTTCACTATTTATAAATTTCGTTTTTTCCTGAAATTTTGACTTTTTGTTGAGCTTTTTTGCCGGCTCTTTTTTTCCCGTATTTGTTTGTATTATATGTAATGGGATAACATTTTTTAATTTTTTAAATTTAATTATGCTAAATAAGCATCACATCGATTCTGATGTTTTTATTTAGCTACTGATGTTTTTAGTAGTAAGCCACAAAAAAAAGCCCAAATGAGCACATTGGTCTTCTAGTTTTGGGCTTATTTTTTTATTATTTTTAAATTTCATCTTTTTTCTAATTTTTTAGATTTTTTAAGTTTTTATCGGTTTTTCTCATATTTATTTGTATTATACGTGCTGGACTAACTATTTTTTTATTTTAAAATTTTTTAAATTTAATTATACTAAATAAGCCACACGAGTGTACGTTCACCCAAAAAGAGCAAGATGGTATTCGTTCACCCAGCAAGAATGCAAGATGGTATTCGTTCATCCAGTAATAGGGGTGGATATCGAGCCAACTCCTCATTTTTCCTAAAATTAACATATTTGATTTAATATTATTTTACGTATAATTTGAAAGTATTTTTTAGAAACGAGCTAACGAGCCAAGCCGAGTTAGAGCAAAATTCAAATTCATTTGAAATCAACCAATTTTAATGTTCAACCAATTAATAAGTATAATTGAAGTAATTTTAAACCGAATCAACGAGTTCCATTAACGAGCTTTTTCCGCCCCTAACCAGAAGACTTTGGACACGACTTGAGAGCGCGTTCCGTGTGACGACCTGAAGAAAGGTCCACTTAGAGATGGCAATGGGTACCCGAAACCCGAGTACCCGATGGGTTTTACCCGATAAGGAGGCGAGTATGGAAAGATATCTTCACCCGCGGGTATGCTAATGGGCAAAAATCTCTACCCATCGGGTATGCGGGTGCGAGTGCGGTGTATACTACCGTACCCGCATACCGCGGTAAAATATACCCGTGGGTGTATATTAGATATAGCAACAGTACATATACCGTGGCGTATATATATATTCAAACGGAAGCGATGGAAATACCCACACTCGTATATACCTGTGCCCCGTATATACCCTTATCAATTCGGGTATGGGTTACCCGTCGGGTATAAATACCCGCGTGGGTACGGGTATGGGTAAGTTTCTATACCCGTGTGCGGGTACGGGTATTGTAGCGGGTGCGGGTGCGGGTATCGGGTACGGGTATGGTTTAGCTATACCCGACGGGTATTTACCCGTTGCCATCTCTAGGTCCACTACAGGCCTATAAAAGTCTCCCCATCTCTGTAGCCATCTCGTGCCTTTTGCTCCACCGATTCGTTAGTCGGCGGCGCCGATCTTCCTTGACGATGGCTTCGCAGCGACCACCTTTGAACTATTGGGCGGATCTGGGATCTGAACGCCCGCTCCGGCACCGTCCCCACGTTCGCGATGAGAATGGTTTCTTCTTGCCCACGGTTCTGGGCTTCTTCGCCTTCCTCACCTTCAACTCCGCCATGGCGATCTACCATTCGGAGGGCGATGTAGGAGCCATCGCGTTCGTCGTCTTCAGCTACATCGACCTCCTGCTGCTGTTCTACTGCCTCAGTTAGTACGAGATGGCGCCCCCCGGGTCGCCGCAGAGGGACCAGCTCAAAGCCTCCGTCTGGGCGCTCACCACGGTGCTGACGTTCTCGTTCGCGTACGTGGTCAAGGGGACAGCTGGGCTGACGCTGCCCATGACGTTTCTCGTCTTTGCGATAGCCGCAGCGATTGGGATTGTGGCTCTCCCTGTCTTCTTCAACAGGACAGGTGATAGCAGCACAAATCATTTCATTTAACCGTTTGCACAAATCATTTCTTTTCACCGTTTTTCTTAGTATTTACACTGATTTAGTTACTGCTCTTCCATACAGTATTTAAAGGATCATGTGATGATTGATGCTAGCTTTGTAGTTCCCTCTTACTACTATACGGGCAATTTTAACAAACGACATTATTTAAGTCATGAAATCTACAACCTATTGAGTTTTTTTTTCAAGTATATGGATGTAAGGGATCTTATACTTTGCTATAATGCTGGAGGGTGCCCTGATATAAGCACTACGTCGTTGTATGACCCTTTCTTGGTCCTTTTTTTTCTTTCTTTCAATGAAATGACGCGCAAAAGCTTTTGCGTGTTCTAAAAAAAACTTTGCTATAAGTTTAGAAACCTCTAGTCCAGATTTTGCTACTGAATTAACTGTGACTGCAATAACAAACTAGCAATACGTGAGACAAACGAATTTTGAGTATGCGTATTCACGCATCGCATCTAGGAATGCCATCGTCCCGACTTCCTATCTCTATAGTAGTATATGCTGACAAGTCTTGTTTGCCCTTTCTGTTTTGCAGATTGAACCCACTGCCGGATGAAGCAATGCTGCCACTCGTGTAATCGGATTGCCTATGAATATTGGACGATGTTTTTCTAATTTCGTTAACCAATTAAATTAGAAAGTTAACGAAATTAGTCTACCCTAATTTGTTTAGGGCTTTGTTGTTGTTGTTGTAGCATGATTTGTAACGCCCTGTTTTTTGGAACAGGAACGTCACTACCTTTCGTAACAGCTCAGGAGTTCGGTTACAGACAAAAGAAGTATCATGCCTATTCATGAACATTTAAAAGGAGTTAATTGGATTAAAATAAGACTTAACAGTCAATTTTAAAAATTTTAAGGGCGTCTGTTGTAGGGGTGGCCCCATCTAAGCCCATCCGACCTGCTAAAGGGTTGTAAAGCCCAAAATGGGATATATGTAATGGCACAAATACCCCTACGAAGGGTACATGAGTGTAAGGGCATAATTGTAAAATACTCCCCATGTGAATATATATATCCTCCCTGGACATGAGGAAGGGGTGAAGCATTGTTCATCCATCATCTCCACTACACTACTCTCCTACTTTACTGTTTGGTCAGTAGCCATAACAGTGTCCAAGCCCAAAACATAACTTACAATCAGAAGAACCAAAGAAAACTCCACAGGAACCCTTGAGTGCGATCGTAACCCTTACACGGAAACTTGTAACATCATTTCTTCTTCTGATCTCTGTATTAGTGGAAAAAATAAAGCAAGACTGAGTACAATCAACTGTATTCAATAAGCCACATGGGAAAATGTTATATAACTACTTGTCAAGATCTCCAAAGGATAGGGATATATGGGTTTGATTAAGTAGTTGTGGATGCAGTTTCATTTGTAAACATTTTTTTAACACAAAAGAACAATAACTTCTTAAGGAATTGGGGTTTCAAAACTTGCTTACCAGACTTCAATATTTCCAAATCTACTTATACTTTTCTATTGGAATCACCCTTTAAACATAGCTTTATTTACCGGAAGCACGACATATTCGAATACTATTTTATACATGACTCTGCAGAGTTGCCCAACTTTACCCACAAGATTTCTTAACTCCTGTGTCCAAGTTCAAGAAAATAAGGTTGTTTCACTGTTCATCTCTTTATATAGCCTCTACCCGATAGACTATAGACCCCTTGTCACGGAAATACGGCAACCCTGACAGGGCGGAGCCTACCGTTGTGAAGTATAGTTTTATCGTTTCCATACCACATTCTTACAACGGTTGTTCCCTCTCTGAAACAGTATATCATATCGTTATAGTAGATATTCAATCGATTTGAGCAGCTACTAAACCAGGTTTGACAAGTCAACGATTGTGATTGAGTGGTTACTGTGTTCTTTACTTAGCATAAGGGTCTAGTCCTTATATTTTCACTGAGGCAACTTCTACTCTGAAATCCATATTTTAGTGTCCGCAGCACTTCCTCCATTCCATACTAAGCCTCCACCCTAAAATAAGGTTATGGGATCCGGCCATCTCATGGTCTCCTGCGATCCTTCCTTATCCTAAAATCACTTTTAAAATTCTATCAACAAAATACTAAATCTCTTAGTATTGTAAAATTTGTTATGTTCCTATACTACCATGATTACATTAATAATACTTTTAATATTACTAAGTCCTGCCAAGGTGAATATGGCTATCAAATTGAACAGGGCTTTTTCGGGTGGTAGGACATTAGCTAATATCATGTCATTCTAAATATTTATTGTATATGAAATAACAACTTATAAATAACATAATTAAAATACTGATAAATAAATAATTAAAAGAATATAGGTTCAATATGATCAAAAACATATGA
Source organism: Dendrocalamus sinicus (assembly GCA_036346575.1). Classification (NCBI taxonomy): domain Eukaryota; kingdom Viridiplantae; phylum Streptophyta; class Magnoliopsida; order Poales; family Poaceae; genus Dendrocalamus; species Dendrocalamus sinicus. The sequence continues at coordinate 13,635,473 of CM070646.1, forward strand.
CTTGCCTCTTTATCCATAGCCTCTAGTTATCTTTACCGTAGTCTTCGGATTGGATACCGACTTGTTTAATTGCTCTTGTAGTCCTTCTGTTGACCAACTCGTGTGGTCCGAGTACTAGCGTGGAAGACGGGTACAAATGAGTTCCTACTTTGCAGAACGCAAACTGGGAACAATAATACAATTAAATAACCAAAAAGACATAAATAAGGTAGGTGATGAGGTCAGGGTTTAGGCTGTGGGTGGTTTGGCTCAACGGGATTGGAATTAGGCTAGGTGGGTTCGAGATGGCCGAAGATGTATATAAGCATCATATGGATTTTGGTAAATGGCTAAAGGTATGAATGGTATCAGATTTTAGGATTGGAATATTTATTTGGGCTATTTAGAGCTTTACCAGAGTCTAAGGTAGCAGAGCAAAGTTGGAAAGGTGTAGACGGGCTCAAGACGATAAAAAGGGCATATGTGTTTTTAGGGTTTCGACGAACAATAAGAGTTCGGAACTTATTAGGGTTTAGAGTTTGGAAATGTGTTTTAGTGGTTTTGAGCATTGTTGATGTACAATACGAGAAATTGGAGCTGAGAAATAGGTAGATGGGCTCGAAATGGTCAAAATGGATATATATATATGTGTTTTTGGGTTTGGGTGAATAGTAACTGGTCGGGTACTGTTCATCGCAGGTTTTTATTGTGCGTACTCGAAAGATCTTATGAGTACTTAGATGGTCAGTGGTATTGATAAGGTTGAAAGGCGTGGTCGTAGCCGGATTACGACTACAGGGATTTAGTACCATGCGTGGTCTAAACCATGTCGCAGTCGTAAATTGCATCGTGGCCGCAATCCACAACGTGGTCGAAAGCCACACCGTGGTCGTAACGACTACACGATTGTAATGACTTCATGGTCGTAACAACTATCGAGTAACTGAGTGCGAAGCAGACGGAGATCGGATGGTGTATGAGTTACTCACGAGATCGGACGGTGCACGAGTTGTTGCGGGGTTTGGATGGTGTCTGAGCGGCTTAAGGGTATCGAACGGTGTACGAGTGGCTTAGAAACATCAGACGACGTCCGAGCGGGGTTGCATAGGACTTGCAACAACATGGTCGAAGTCTCTTTCGACTACAAGATGGTCAAAGACTCCAAGCGGTAGTCGAAGTTGAAACAGGGGAGCGGCTGGAGATATTGGGCGATGGGGCGATCGGGGATAGGTGTTTTGCGACGGCTTCTGGGGCTATGGTCAGGTCTCTGGTGATGTGGGGAGTCCGTTTTTGGGGTCGGTGGTCGTAGGGGAGTCGGCATCTGCTGGCGGCGAGGCTTTCTCCTCCGTGAACAATTTTGAACAGTGTAGGGTGAAAGGAAGCTTAATTAGGCAATTGGGCTGGTGCTTGAGCATCTGTGGGGCTAAGGTAGGCTCATGGAAGTGGCGGTTTGGGCTGAGGAGGTTGGAGTTTTGAGCTGGCTACATCGAGGTGGTTTGGTCGTGCGGTGGCTCTTGGTGCCGGGGAAGAGGGGTGCTCGGGGAGCTAAGGCGGCTGTTTGGACGTGTTTCTGAGGACTTGAGAAAGCTATGGGTGGGGTTAATTTGAAAATGCTGGACCGGAGAGGTGACATTGAGTTAAGGCTTGCCTTTGGGGATTCCGGCAATTACCGACAATGGGGAGGACGGCTGTAGCTTTGGGGGTGCTTGGCTGGCTCTGGGGGCTGGTGGCTTTGGCTGGAGGAGCTCGGTTGCTTAAATAGGGTTGTCAAGGCGGTTCGGCGCAGTGGCTCACCCATGGTGACGACGGAGTGTGGCATAGCTGGGAGGTTTCGGGGAGGCACGGTGCGGCGGTCAGAGAGGGTCATCATGGCTACCTTGGGCATGGGAATGCGGCGGTCAAAAGGGGTGGGCCGTGTGAAGTCGGCCGGGAGAGTTGTGAGAGCAAAGAGGGGTAAAATAGCGGCGCGGCGGTGGCGGCTATGGCCGACGGGGTCTGACACGGGTTCAGGGCTCTTAATGGAGGGTGTACGGTCTCTGACATGTGGTGCAGAGCTGGCAGCGGCGAGAGGGCGCGAGAAGGTGCGGGAGAAGCGGGCGGCGGTGGTTTTTCGGATAAGGAACAGTGACGCCGGGCTTCTCCTCCATTAAAGCGATGCTGGCGTGGATTAGTGGCAAGATTGGTTGAGATTCGTGCAGGATTTAGCTAAGAACCAAAGGAAATCAAAACCAAAACAGAATTTGAGATTTTTTTTTGAAAAAATTCGGTTTGTTTCATGGTTAATGAAACATCTCTTACGACCAAGATTTGTTCATACCCCCCCATTACCCCATATTTGCTAACGTCATCATGCTGTCTTTGTTGGTGAGAAATTTTTTTACGAATAATCTATTTTTTATTCGAAATTACAGAAATATACCCGCAACAAAATGTTTTACAAAAATAGGCTCCAGTCGCCCCCTGGGAGCGACTTGAGCCTTTCGCCCAACCAGCAGGCGACATGTAAGGAATATGGCAACGGTTGGGCGAATTATTATTATCGCCCTAGCGTTAAGCGATCAATTCTTTGTCATTTATGCGGTTTGCCATGATCGCAATTCGATCGCCCGAACGGAAGGGCGACATGTAACAGACCAGGTTTTTATGAAAATAAAATAAATAAAAATTAATTAAAATAAAATTTAAGTTAAAATAAGTATTTTTATGCCTAAAGTTTAAATTTGGATTTGCCCTGAATTTCTGTTTTTGAAAAAGCTAGATTTGAAAAGTATTTTAAGTGAAAACCTAAAAATTATTATTAAATAAAATGATATTTTGATTTTCTATAAAAATCCTACTTTAAATTAATTACTTGGATTTATTTGGTGTTATTTGGATTTTCTGAGTTTCCAGGGTTTTAAAAACTATTTTGGAAATTAAAAAGTATTTTAAGTATGAACATTAAATACCAACATTAGTTTAAAATATTTTTATTAAGTCCAAAAAGTATCCGGGAGGTTCTCTGAATTTTTCTGGAATTTTTGGAGTTTGTTTTATATTTTTCTGAGGATTATTAAAATTTCTAGGCTTTTCTGAAAAACCTTAAATCCAAAATAAAAATTCAAACCCAGCCCCTCCCACTGGCCGCCACGTGGACGGCCGGGATTAGGCCACGCCGCCCGCCCAGATCCGCCTTCCCCTCCTCCCCACACGACACGCGTGCGGCCCAAATCAGCTGCACCCGCGCGCGCACGGCCCATCTGCCGTCCGCCCCACCCTCCTTCTCCGGGCTGCCCGATTCCCCCTGGGCTACGCGGCCTCATCCTCACCGCCCGCTCCCTCCCCTCTCTCAGCGCCGCTGACAGCCGGGCCCGCTTGTCAGCATCATCTTCCTCTGGCCGCACCTCCTCCTTCCTCCCGCTCCCGCCGCCGGCCGTTGCGCCCACCTCCGCCCGTCTCGGCCTCCCCGTTCTCCCACGCGCGCACGTCTCCCTCTTCCTCGTGCCCACTTCCCCACCCTCCCCCTTCCCCCACGCCGCACGGCCCCTGTAACCGCCGCCCACCCCCGACTTCTCCGGCGACCAATCCTCGCTGGCCTACGCCCCTCCGCCCCTATAAGTACCCCCTGAGCATCGCCTTCTTCCGCCTATCCTCCCTTCACCCTCCTCTTCTCTCCCCGGTGAGCCGAGTGCCCCGCATCGAGCGTTTCCCGTGTGCACGCCGGCGAGCTCAGCGGCGAGCAATCGCCGCCAACTCGGGCTACATCTCGCCTCGCCACTGCCACCCCACGTTTCCCCGTGCCACGGCGAACATCGTCCGCCCCTCCGTCGAGCCCGAGCGCCGCCGGAAAGCCACCTTCACCGGAGGACCGAGCCACCTCCGCCGCCCCTTCGTTGCCAGCCGCCTCCCCGTGCCTGCCGTGCACCGCGCTCGGTACTGCCGTGCTCCCTGTCGCCCCCTCATTCCCCTCCGCCCCTCGCCAACGGCCGCCGCCCGCCGGGCGCCGGCGAGGCCCGCTTGCCCGTGCGTCGCCCCGGCCACGTTAGCAGCCGAGCTAACATGGTGGGAGATGTGGCGCCGCATCGGCGCCGCGTCAGCGCCCTCCCTGCCGCATCAGCGCCACCCGTGCCACCTTGGCAAACCCCCACTCGCCCGTCGACTCGGTCCATGGACCGAGGCCCACCTGTCAGTCGCCCCCCATGGCTGGCGCAATGCTGACGCAGTAAGCCGGATTTTCCGTTGAAAAATATTTCAGTCGAAAAGAAATTCCCTGCTGACGCAATAATCCAGAATTTCCTTTAGAAGAATAATTCCAAATATTCAGGTTTTCCATTTTCTCTCTTTTTAAACTTCTCGGGGCCCGTTCTCCTTCGTCCTAACTCCGATTTAGCCCATTCAAATTTCTAAATTCATCAAAAATTCGCCTCTATCCATTTATAGCCTCAATTAAAATATTTGAAGTCAATTTGAATTTAATTTGAATTTATTTGAATTTGGTGGGTTATTTTCACGTGTAGACTACGACGATTCGGGAAATTTCTTCGACGAAGATTCAAACCAAGTTGAAGAGCAAGACAAGTCACACTTCTTGATCATGTTGATCCCAGATTTCAAAATAAAATTATGTTGTTTTTAAATTATTCTGCATGCATATGTTTATTCAATTATTTCAATTCAATTTTGAATTTAGCTATAGCCTACTTGTTATTATCTCCATTGACCTTGAATTATCTTGATACCTTGTAACCCTAGATTATAACTCTAGTTAATACATTAGTGTTGGCTAGAGAGTTTAAATCAAATGCTTAGCCCCGCTTAGATATATTTGATTTGGGATACTTGTCACATAAAATGATGATCTTTTTACATAAAATGATAAGCTTTTGATATGTATTCTTGACTTTGGTGAGTCAAGGAGGTTTATGAATTATTTTGAAAACAAAGACTTAGGCACATGGTTAGATTGGTGGGTGCAGGCATGCCCTGTTGGTTGGAGCCGCAGCGGTTGATTGTCGTGCACTGGGGTATGTTGTTAGGCCTAAGTCAGATTAAGGACCGGTCTGTGAGCTACTGTTGCAAAGCCCTAATCGTACTACCACATGACTGGTATGGGACAGCCCTGGTGAATAATTTGTGAAGTCCCAACTCGAGTCAAGTCGTAGGTTGAAAGTGAGCGTGGTTGGTGCCATGTGAAGTCTCACTTGGCGGCGTGGTTAAGCCATGAGAAGTCTCGTCTAGGCTCAAGAGGGGGTCCCGGTCTGGTGGATTCCTTACTGGGGTGAAACCTTAGAGTTGGCTCGACCAGGTTGAAGGCTTTGCATTGTAAAAGTCTTGTCACGACTCCTCGCCGCACACCTAAGGAAGTATGTAAACCGGTGGCAATTTGGGATGATCGTGTCTTGTGGGTAAAGCTGTACAACGTCTGCAGAGTGTATAATCTATCCTGGATAGCCGTGCCCACGGTCATGGGCATGCTGAGTAAAAGTTTTTCATGGATTAGACTTTATTTTTCAAAAATATTTTCGAAAACCTTATGGATAGATGGAATCCATGAGAGAATGTAAACCTTGTGGGTGGACGGAACCTATGAGAGAATGGAAGCTTGTGGATGGATGGAATCCATGAGTGTTTGGAAGCGTGTGGATGGATGGAATCCATACGTGACCTTTTGGAAAAGATGGTCCGGGTGGGATGCCCGTGGTTAGGTTGGTGTTTGGTCGGAGCCTGCACTGACGGTATTATTTTCTATCACCAGTATTGTTTTTACTTACCGTATTAAATTCAGCATTTTCAATCGACTTATTGTATTTCTTAAATGCTGTTTTATGCAAACTAATCCTATAAGCCTTCCATTGAAGCCTTTATCATTATGATGCATTTCTCCGTGTGATTTGCGGAATACAAGTTTGTACTCACCTTGCACCCTCCCTACCCAGAGGAAGATGATGTCGACTACGGTGAAGATCTGGACGAATAGGCCGCGTCTTACTGTCGTTTGCCTGTGGGCAGGCTTGGGCTTCGCTATTTATCAGTTTGCTTCCGCAGTTCTTTCTTTTATTTATTTTGCCAATGAGCGTTGATGTAAGACTTGGCCATAAGACCGTACCTTTTATTTAATATAATCAGTCATTTGTGCTTGGTATTTATCTTTGTGGAACTGTGTGCACTAGCTGATCCTGGACTAGTGCGATTTACATAGAGGATCCAGGAGTCGTTGCTCCGGGTTCCGACACGACAAGAGTGGGGAAGCGTTAAGACAGCGTACTCGGCCGCCGCTCACTCCCCGTTTTTCATTCCATTGTTCTGCGCACACAGAAAAAAGGAGAGAAAAAGAGAAAAGAAGAGAAGAGAAAGCAGGAGAAGAAAACAAGGGGAGAAGAGGAGAGGAAGGAGGCGAAGGAGGGGAAGAAAAGGAGGGGGAGAAGAGGAGAGGAAGGAGGGGAAGAAAAGGAGGGGAGATGAAGAGAGGGAGAAGAGGAGAGGGAGAGCAGGACAGGATAGGAGGAGGAGTGGAAGCTATTCCATCTATTTGGATCCAGATATTTTTTGATTATGTTGTATTTGCACTATTATTTATATGAAATGTTGGTGTTACTAAAAATTTGTGATGTAGAAACTGTATGACACATTTAGTATGGAAATGTTAGTATATACATTTGGGAGGAAACATTTTGTAGTATAGAAATTTTAGCACAATTTGTAGTATAGAAAGTTTAGTATTGTGCGATGTTATTTGACATGTCGCAAAATTGAAACATATATGTAGGCCGACATCATCAATGGCAGAAGCCACTACATTGAGAGTGTATTATGGTGCTGGAACCATTCGTGAAGGTCCGAATGGTGTGGATTTGAGCGATTTTCCGCAAGTCACTCTCATACTTCCGGATGGCGAGAATGCTTAAATCGCAGATGTGCTGCATTGGTTGACCCGGTGTTTTTCATTGGATCCCGAGGTGTGCAGCGTCGTCATGCAAGGCCTTTGGAGCCGGTCTCCCACGAACATCAGATGGGAGTTGAAGACATTGGTGCGCTCTGCTTTGTGGAAGGGTTTTGTGCAAGGGTGCCAACGCCGTGGATACGAGTGTGTCCTGCTTGTGCAACTGTGCTCACTGCAAGCTGCTGTGCAAGCTGCTACGCAAGCTCGTGCGTCCGCCCTTGCTCTGAGAGGTGTTAGCAGCTCGGGCGGGCCGCATGTTGGTGAAGATGATGAAGTTGCTTATGATGAAATTGCTTGTGATGAAGCCGATGCCGTACATGGAGGAGAGTTACAGCCGTCAAGCCGTAGAGAGGAAACTGGGCAAGCCGATGAAGGAGAGCATAATGAGTACATCGTGCAGCAGATGGACTCTGATGACCAGAGGGCATGGGATGAAGAGGCAGCTGTAGAGGATGACGACGAAGACAGTTCTGATAAGGATGAAGTTCCTATCCCGCAAGAATGGAATCGGTTTAATGCGAAGGGTGTTTCCACACATGATGAGCATGAATCACCATGGGAGTATCATGAGACAGAGGTTCGGTTGCATGCTATGTTTGCTGACAAGGTAGCGTTGCAGGATGCCATCAAGCTGCGGGCCCTTTCAATGCAACGGACATTTCGCGTCGTCAAATCAAGCCAAGAGCAGTACACTGTGAAGTGTGAGCAGGCTGGTTGTCCTTGAAGGGTGCACGCACGTCGACCCAAGTATGAGACTCACTGGATTGTGTCCAAGGTGGAGCCGCACACCTGCATTCTAAACACTGTATTGGCGAGGCATCGTAACCTGACGTCCGAATTTATAGCCAATTTGATATATGAGGAGATAGTGGAGAAGACAGACATGGAGGCCACGCATATTGTGGTAGCTATAGAGAATAAATTCAAGTATAAGATTAGCTACGCGAAGGCGTGGCGTGCTAAGCAAAAGGCGTTGGAAAAATGTTTTGGCACTTTCAATGTGGCCTACGACAACCTTCCTCGTATGCTTAAGGTCTTGCAGGAAAGGAACCCAGGCACGTATATCGCCCTGCATGAGAAGCCGTCCATAAGTCCACCAGGATATGAAGTGTTGCAGAGGGCTTTTTTGCATTTGGTGCTTCCATCGAAGCATTCAGGCACATGCTGCCAGTGATCTCAATTGACGGGACCTTCTTGACAGGCAAATATAAGGGGCAGATCCTGACGGCCATAGGCGTTGACGGTAACAATCAACTATTGCCGCTTGCCATTGCATTTGTCGAAAGTGAGAATTATGAGAGCTGGCTGTGGTTTCTAAGACATGTCAGGGCTGGAGTTGTAGGCACTCGTACTGGTGTGTGCGTAATCCATGATCGCCATGCCGGTATTATAAAGTCTATAAGAAAACTACAAGAAGACCCCGAGGAGCCCTTTTCTTGGCCGGACATGAGGAACCGGTGGTGCAGTCGTCACTTAGGGGCAAACTTTTTCAAGCAATTCCCGAAACAATCTTTAATGAAGCTATTCAAGAGACTGGCTAGGCAGAACCAGCAGATGAAATTTGATGCTTTGTGGTGGTTGTTGGATGAGCACACTAGGAAGAACGTCGAAGAGAAGAGCAAGGGGCCGGTCACTGCTGGGGCGGCACAACCGCTTTGCTTGCCAGCAATCGATGAGCCTAACCCAAGTGGTCCAAGAAGGAGGAGCTTACGAAACATCAAGTGCTTCTCGCAGTGGATCGAGGGGGAACCATTGGAGAAGTGGTCACTATTGCATGACACAGATGGCGTAAGGTACGGCATAATGACAACTAACCTTACGGAGGTGTACAATTGCGTTCTCAGGGGCTTCCGTTCTCAGCCCCTTGTCGCCATCGTGGAAGGTGTTCTTCACAGCACAATCCACTACTTCAGGGAGAGGCACGCGAGTGCCGCACTTCATGCGGCCAATCCCCGGGCCCTGTATTCGTCGAAAATGACGGCGTACATGGAGGAGAAGTCACAAAAGGGTCAATTGCACACAGTGCAAGTCATGGGCAATAGGGAGCATCGTTTCGAAGTCATACTCCGTGATAGAGCTGGATTTGGGACGTCTCATTCCCTTGTTACCCACGAGGTATGCCTTGGAGATCATGCAAATGAACCTAGTTGTACATGCAACAAGCTAAGCCTGTTACACAAGCCATACTCTCGTGTCCTCACTGCATGTGGGACCGTGGGCACGGATCTTTCGAACTTCATGTCAGAGTACTTCTTTAAGGAGAGGGTACTGCAGGCTTGGTGTGGCGAGCTCCGGGGGTTCAGGGTGGTTGGAAACTTCGCCACCTTGGACATTGCAGGTAGGACCTGGGTTCTAGATGTTAATTTGGTAAAGGGTGGGAAGGGTCGGCGACTGAGCTGGCGTATTAGAAATGATATGGATGAATCTCAGGCTGGAACATCTGGTGCACGTTGTGGGCGATGCGGTCAGGAGGGGCACACAGCTAGACGATGCAATGCATGTCCTGATCAATAATTGTTTGAGACTACAGCTAAATTTCATCTACCATTTGTAAAACTTGTATGTTACATCCCTTTTCTGTAATGTAATTGATGTTGTGCTGGTAGATTAGTAGTGCTTAGTATTGCGCTTTTTTTGTGGCTCGTGGTAACTACTGCACGAAGATAACAACCAATCCATGACATGATTAACAACATTGCACATTATTTCAATCGACACTCATACATACTACGGTACAACACGGTGCAGCTTTGCTCAGTAAGATGACAGAAGAGGCCAGCTTTACTCAGTGAGATGACAACACGGTGCAGCTTTGCTCAGTGAGATGACAAAAGAGGCCAGCTTTACTCAGTGAGATGACAACACAGGATAGCTTTGCTCAGTGCGATGACAACATGGTGCAGCTTTGCTCAGTGAGATGACAACATGGTGCAGCTTTGCTCAGTGAGATGACAAAAGAGGCCAGCTTTACTCAGTGAGATGACAACACGGTGTAGCTTTGCTCAGTGAGATGACAAAAGAGGTCAGCTTTACTCAGTGAGATGACAACACAGGACAACTTTGCGCAGCAACCAAAAATAAATCACATGCCTACCCTTTGGCTTATAAAATGAGCTGCAATGCATCTGCAAGAGAACACTACACAATCTAACACTACATCATACCTTCCTTCTCCACGTCGAGATGAACAACAAGAATATAAAGGAATGGCAGAAATTCGCGGACAACATAAATGAGAAATTTAGGAAGGCTAGGGAGGAGTCCCGCAAGAAGGCAGAATAGGAGGAGACCCGCAAGATAGCAAGGGCTACGGCGGCTCGCAAGGAACAAGCAAGGGCTGCTGCGGTTACGAGGTCAGCTCCCCCGGCTTGCGAGGAACAAGCAAGGGCTGCTGCGGCTATGAGATCAGCTCCCCGCAATGAGCGGCCGCGTAGCAACAACCCCATCCCGGACGTCCCCACCGAGCGTTCGCCGCAACTCCCACCTGAGGGGAGACACCCCCCTTTGTTGGTGCAGGGACACGTGCAAGTTCTTCAAGTCTAAGCACCGCATCAGCCTAGGTATGCGTTACCAGGGTTGCGCAAACTACTCCAGTGACTACCCCAACCGCCGTTTTGACACCGCAACCTATCGACAGCCGGTAACGACGAAATGCACCATTTTCCCCTACCTTTTCTCCTTCACAGCATGCACTAACAATCTCTCCCCTGTATTTACAGTCTCCAGAGCCCCTGTGTGGCTACCGCAAATGGATCGATCTTAAGATCCACCCTGCGGACCAATGGACCCTCAACTTCGAGGAGTGGAATGTCACACGGGAGAAGGAGTTGCTGGAGGCGGAGCGGCGCAAGAAGGAGCACACCCTGCGTATACAACGCGAGACACAAGCTCATCTCGAAGCGTGCATGCGTAGGGAGCGGGAGGCTCGCGAGAGGGAGCGTGAGAGAAAGAGGGAAATTGCAGCTAAGGCAAAAGAGGCCGCGGAGGAGTTCAACGCCGAGCGCGCAAGGAAGGGAAAGTGGCCTCGGTCCACACAGTAGGTCGTACGAGCAGTTGGGTGGGTTAGTCGCATATCATGCTATATGTTATGCATGTAATAAAAATATACGCGACATGTTACTCTCAACTGTATTATGAAGTTTATTCCTATTCAGATAAGCTTATTATCTCATTTTTTCACATTCAATGATTCACATAGCAACTCGTTTAACAGTAGTAACATACGTTATCTCCGTACACGAATTCTCAGTAACACCAAAATATCACTTACCACTGTATGTATCGATCGTTCCACAGTTAATAGTTCCAAAATAAAATTTATCAAAATTTTTTATGCATCTACAACTTACAATGAACATAAACTTTTATTACAACTGCACCAGATTTTTTTCCAGTTTACAAGTACAAAATTGACAAAACTCATAAACAACATGGGGCTGCGTGCAGTCGTCCCTCCGTTGGCCGACTACTTCAAAGTCGCCTCGCGATTCAGCGACTACTTCTAGTTGTCCGACGGTACGGCGATAGCAACTCTGTCGCCGTACAGTAAGGCGACAGAAATGTTGTCACCTGCCGGTTGGGCGAAAGGTGGGGCGACTGGAGCCTATTTTTGTAAAAAAATTTGTTGCGGGTATATTTCTGTAATTTCGAATAAAAAATGAATTATTCGTAAAAAAATTTCTTGTTGGTGACTCATTACTGCACATAAGATTTCCTGACCTGCATATCTGAAGTAAGGAATTTGTGATCTATGCATGCTGATAATGGTTCCAATCCATCCGAAGCCAACCAAACAACTTGTTAGAAATATCAACCCAGCCTAGCCTTGTAGTACAATATTACAAATTTGGGCCCTTAAATCCAGCGAGGGCTTTATGGTACTCCAACATGTGGCCTGTTCGGTAATTTGGACCTGTGGCAAAGTGGAGGAAAATTCTACGGAGATGACCTAAAAATCTAGCACTCAGGGGTTCTTTCTTGGATTGTATCAGCTATTCAGCTAGTATTAACTCCAATCTTGAGACAATCAAGGAGGAGTTATTTGAGATTGTCTCAAGATTGGTGATTGGTGCTAGTGCTACATGTACGATCCAAGAAAAAGCCTCAGGCACTAGATTTTTGGGAGTGACACGCGGAAGTAACTAGGCTGAGACTGGACCGCCTTGTAGCATTTTCCATCCACTTCTTGCCATTTTTTTTATCAGCCGCGGAAAAGTGATTCCTAAGAATTTAGTACTCTCCTTGGTGGATCAGGTTAAAGTTTAGCAAACTTTGTTTTTCAGCGATAACTATAACAAATTTTCTGTTATTTCCAACACAAGAAAGCTTCTTTTGCAATGTGGTTTACAAAAAATGCAAGTAGCCAGATGTTTTTGAGATATATTAAAGCAGCTGTTAATTTTTTGAATTAATAAATTTAAAAGAATAAAAATAAAAAATATATCATCACGGACAATGCAAAGAAATAAAAGAAAAAAGGGTAAAAAAGACAAAAAAAAACCAAAAAACAAAATTAAGAAAACGACCTCTTCCAGAAGCTAGAAACAAAAATCGTTTGAAACCAGACCTAAAACCCGTATGGTGCGCTACAGATTACACATTTATACTTTTTTTTAAATATTGCTCTTATATGTATACTTTGTTCGTTTTATAGATTGTAATTCATCATCTGTCACTCAGACTTGAAATTGATAGTTTTGTTTCCAATTTTCGCCGATTTAAAGTGGCTCAACTTGTGAATGAACCTTTTGCCCCGCATTTTGCGAGGAAAATTTATGTATTTGCCACCCTTACGACTCGGGTGGCAACAGATTTGCCACCCGAGCCTATTGTTAGTGACTCAGGTAGCCCTACATGTAAATGACAGAATTTCGATGACAATTTTAAGGGTGGCAAAAACATGAATCTCCCAAAATAAATAATGCTGAGGTCTGAACTTTGCTGTGTTAGCGAGCTTCCTCACCGTGCGAGCTACCTGTTTAGATTCGATCTATGGATCAATCCCAGGTGTTTTATATCATATATGTGTGTGTATTTAGTGAGAAAATATATGCTCATACTTTATGAGGTACTATCGCTTAAGTCCTAACGTTTATTTCAGTAGAACACATGCATGTGTGTGGTGTACGTAAGTACACAATATCCGTTGTAATCTAAAAAGATGATTACTGTGGTCTCTTGCAGGCCACGAAGCATCCTTGCCTCTTGTGCAACAGTTGCCGAGACAAACTCACAGCAAAAGTAGCCAAGTAGATAATAAAAATCCATTGTGGAAGGAGGCCTGAAAATAGTTTGAATACTCAAATTGGTAAATCTTGTGGCTTGCAAAAGGGAAATGTTGTGGCTCCTGTTCCTAAAAAGGGGGGGTGATAACAAAGAAGAGGGGCTTCACACTTCCTAGTAGTGATCATGCCCGTATGCCAAGAATCCAATATAATGCAACACACTTGACTTAGCAGAACAACGATACAATAAGCCTAGGTAGCAAGGAGTTGCAGAGATAGTAGATTGTTGTAGCACCATGGCATCTGTTGGATGTCATGCACTAGAAAGTGGGAAATTTAACTTTTTGCCACTCTTAACATTGCCACCTACTCAAATGCCATCCTCTACATTGCACTTAATATTTTGCCACTCTCCAGCCTCCGTGGCGCCCACGTGGCCGCCATGTCACGCCGCGTCGGCCGCGCCGCGCCACCGCCCGGCCTCCCGCGCCTCCCCGCCGCCACCGGCCTCGCGCGCCGCGCTGCGCGCCGGCGCGCCGCGCCGCCGCCGGCCTCCCGTGCCTCCCCGCGCGCCCGGCCTCCCGCGCCCGCTGCCCGGCCGCCGCGCGCCTCCCGCGCCGCGCGCGCCGCCGCCGGCCTCCCGCGCCTGCGCTGCGCGCCGCCCTCGCGCTGCGCGCCGCGCGCGCGCCGGCCTCCCGCGCGCGGCGCGCCGCGGGAGCGGCGCGCGCGAGAGGCACGGGGAGGCCGGGCGGCGCGGCACGGGAGGCGAGCGGCGGCGCGGGAGGCGGCGGCGCGCGCGGGAGGCGGGAGGGAGGGCGGCGGCGCGGCGCGGCCGACGCGGGCGTGACATGGCGGCCACGTAGACGCCACGGAGGCTGGAGAGTGGCAAAATATTAATTGCAATGTAGAGGATGGCATTTGAGTAGGTGGCAATGTTAAGAGTGGCAAAAAGTTAAATTTCCCCTAGAAAGTCCACCGAATGCTTCAGTGGCTCGATGGTGCTCCTTCAATGGAGAGATGGTAGTGAAACTTGTCTCTTATTTCCAGCAACTCTCTCAGAGCATCGCCGATTTGCACACGATCTCTCGGTGCCCCCTCTGAACAGGAAATTCCAACTTGCAGAATCGAAGCAATACAAGCAATTCTCATATCCCTAGTGCTATTAGAGTTTGAGAAGCTTCCCTCTCCATCCTCTGTCATGTTGGACTCTGAGAGCAATTTGAGAATTTTTCAATTTGTAAAAGGAAAAAAATGAGAAGGGGTCCCACCTGTCGGTGGGACACTTGAGGAGATAAGGTCTATGGCCTTCGTCCATATGCTGTTCGTGTGTGGCTTCACCTTGACCGATTCATTTGGGATTGCCGGGTCTTACGGGACGGCGGCAGCGCCGGAGGCGCCATAGACCCGGCAGGTTCGGCACCAACCGTTTGGCTGCAGGCCATCATCTTCTCCCCGCTTCCCTATACGAGGCGCCTCCCTCTCCTCTCTTAAAGACCCGAAGCAGTGAGTTCACTTCCTCCTCTCCGATCTCCTAAATCTCTCGGCTTTGTCTCGATTCAGGCCTTGGGGCAGCCAATTCGCCGTGGTCTTCTCCAGCGTCGACGGCTGTGCAAGGCCAATTCCCCTCTCCTGGGCTTTCCCGTATAGTTTCTTGTGCTTTTTCCTTAAGATTTGTCACAGAGAAACTTTGGGGATTTTCTATTAGGGGTTGAATTCGGTGTTGCCACGTTGAAAAGGGATGATTTGTGGTTTGAACGTGGTGTTCACGGGTGCTCTCGCCCGGAGTACTTGTCAGTCTTGTGCGTCATCTACCCTGACCTTCGGCTACCTGAGGTAGGAGTGTGGTATTGTATGTTCGATTGCCATCGTCTCCTTACGCGCATAGCGAGGTGCTTGGTTTTCTGGGACAGCACAACCTGCGTGCTTGCCTTCTTCAATTGGTACTCGGTGATTTTGAGTATCACCGGCACTGTGCGTTTGTCAGTTGTTTGCTCTTTGCAATTTCAACGTATATTTCTTATATTTGTACTGTAGTATCATTGATTGGAAATTACAAAGTACTAGGTTCACTTGCTCTATGATGAAATGACATAATACCGAGGTTATATATGAATGTAATGGTAGATGGATCTAAACAACTTGGCTTTAGGATCTCCTAGGGTTTAGATCTAGCGGGGTTTCTATTCGGGTTCGTGAGAGAAAGAGAGAGGGAGAGAGGGGTACCAACCGTCCGATGTAGAGGAGGAGGGGTTGGCCATCGCGGTTCACTCGGTGAAGTCTGCGCACGGGCAGCGACGGTCGGGGAAGAGGAGCGGCGTCTCCCTGGCAGCGGCCTTCCCTGGCGGCGGCGTCTCCCTGGTGGCGGCGACCTCCCTGGCGGTAGATGGCGGTGGGTATTCCCGTCGCTGGAGCGCCCCCTCTTAGATCGGGTCTAGGGTTTGTCGGTGGGGATGGTGGCGGCATGGTAAACCTTGGTGTGCGTGCCGCCCCGGCCCCCACCTCTATTTATGTGGCGCTAGCGACAGGGGCCCACCAGCCTATTGGGCTGGGCGCCCCCGATCAGGGCGCGAACAAGGGGGGGCATTTGGCCGTTGGGCCAAATGCCCTGAGATCATTCTAACATTCTCCCCCTTGATCTCAATCTATGCTTTATCTTTAATTACTTTTGCCTTTACACATTCCATCACAGATTAGTGCATAGAACATGTCTCATCGTCGCGGTCAATCGCCGATAGATTCAACAGCTACAATACACCTCTCTGTTCTGAAATAGTTACTTTAATCTTTTGGGCCATCTTTTAGTCCAGGAATCATAAGCTTTCCCTTAAACCCATGCCAGCTATATGTTCTCTGAACACATTGGGTGGTAAGCCTTTAGTAAGCGGATCCGCTAGCATCTTTGCGGTACTTATATGCTCAAGACTTATAATTTGATCCCGAACTTTATCTTTCACAACATAGTACTTTATGTCAATGTGTTTGGCAGCACCACTTGACTTATTGTTGTGGGCATACGTTACTGCGGGTTCATTATCGCAGTACAACTTAAGTGGTCTATTGATGTTGTCAACCACTTTCAAACCGGGTATGAACTTCTTTAGCCAGTTCACCTGCCCCGTAGCCTCATAACATGCTACAAACTCGGCATACATTGTGGACGATGTAGTGACGGTTTGCTTTGAGCTTTTCCATGATATAGCTCCTCCAGCGAGAGTGAATACATATCCGGATGTGGACTTTCTATCATCTCCCACAAAATCAGAATCTGTATACCCCACTATATGGAGTGAATCTGATCTTCTGTATGTCATCATGAGGCCTTTTGTTCCTTGCAAATAACGCAAGACTTTCTTTATCAATTTCCAATGTTCTATTCCAGGATTGCTCTGGAATCTGCCAAGTAACCCAGTAACAAATGCTAAGTCAGGGCGTGTGCATACTTGAGCATACTGTAAGCTTCCGACAGCTGAAGCATATGGAACCGCTTTCATTTCATCGATCTCATACTGGTTCCTGGGGCATTGAAAATCCCCATATCTGTCGCCCTTGACTATAGGTGCAGGTGAAGGACTACATTTATGCATACCAAATTTTTTAAGACTTTCTCTATGTATGTCTTTTGTGATAGTCTCAATGTCCCTTTGTTTCTATCCCGGTGAATTTCGATCCCTAGAACGAACGAAGCTTCACCAAGATCTTTCATATCAAAGTTTGAGGACAAAAATCTCTTTGTCTCCAGTAGCAGACTGACATCACTACTAGCTAGTAGGATATCATCCACATACAGGATTAGGAAGATAAACTTCCCATCTTTAAACTTTGCATAAACACAGTTGTCCTCTACATTCTCTTTAAACTCAAATTTTCTTATTGTACTGTCAAACTTCAAGTACCACTGTCTTGAAGCTTGTTTTAACCCATAAATCGATTTCTTTAGGCGGCATCCCATTCTTTCATTTCCTTCCACGACAAAACCTTTTGGTTGTGCCATGTAAACATTTTCCTCCAAATCCCCATTAAGAAATGTCGTCTTTACATCCATCTGATGTAACTCTAAATCATAATGTGCTACTAATGCCATTATGATTCTGAAGGAATCTTTACATGAGATTGGAGAAAAGGTCTCATTGTAATCAATCCCTTCTCTTTGCGTAAAGCCTTTTGCCACAAGTCGCGCTTTGTATCTTTCTACATTCCCTTGAGAGTCAAGTTTTATCTTGTAGACCCATTTATAGCCTACTGTTTTGGCTCCTTTAGGAATAATTTCCAAGTTCCAGACTTTATTTGCCTTCATGGACCTCATTTCCTCTTCCATGGCCTCAAGCCATTTTGAAGAATTTTCGCTTCTCATGGCTTCTTCAAATGAGGTGGGATCATCCTCCATTTGAAATTCCTCTGTATGATAAATCTGATAATCATCAGAAATAGCTGATCTTCTTACTCTTTGAGACCTCCTCGGGGCCTCCTCATTTGGTACATCTTCTGTTTGAGGCTGCTGTTGCTCCCCCTCATCTGTGGCAATAGGTTCTATAGGATCCTGAAAAACAGGTTCCTCATTATCATTCATTGTTGCCACAGGAGGAACAATAACAAGTCTTGGCACCACGTTGTCTTGCACCGTCGGTGCAATGACAGCAGTAGTGTGAAGAATGGCTCTTGAATCATCGGAGTGGGCGCATACACCCGCTTCTCTTCAAGGTCAATCTCACGAGCTACCATACTTCCTCTCATCATTTCATCCTCTAAGAAGACAGTGTGTCTCATTTCTACAAACTTTGTATATCTATCTGGACCGTAGAAACGAAAACCTTTTGACTTTTCAGGGTAGCCAATGAAATGGCAACTCACTGTTTTGGGATCAAGCTTCCCAAGGTTTGGGTTAAATACTTTAGCCTCAAAGATGACTCCCACACACGTAAGTGGTTTAGTGAGGAACTCTTCCCGTCCACAACTCGCATGCGGTGTTTTGGGCACCGACTTACTAGACACTCTGTTGAGAATATGAATGGCGGTTTTCAACGCCTCCATCCATAAACTCAATGGCGGTGTGGAATAGCTCATCATGCTTCGCACCATATCCATCGAGTGCGGTTGCGTCTTTCAGCTACTCCATTTTCCGAGGTTCTTGGTGTAGAATATGGGCCACTATACCATTTTCTGTAAAACCTTGCAAAGGTCCGAAACTTGTCCATATAGGGTATGTCGACCGTAGTACTCCCCATGATCAGATCGGACTATCTTAATCTTTAAATCGTGTTGGTTTTCAACTTCAGCCTTAAATATCTTGAATTTATCCAAGCTTCATTTCTTTCTTTGATTGGATAAATATATCCATAACGGGAGTAATCATCCGTGAATGTTATGAACGAGTCATATCCATCCACACTTTTCACAGGAAAAGGACCACAAATATCTGTGTGAATAATTTGTAGAACTCCTGTGCTTCTTTTGGCGTCTTTCTTAATTTTCTTTACATATTTTCCTTTAATGCATTCTCTGCATTGTTCTAAGTCGGAGAACTCTAATGGAGGAAGAATATCATTCTTAACTAGTCTTTCTATTCTCTCCTCGAAATATGGCATAAGCAGCGATGCCATAATTTCGACGATTCATCTAGAGTTCTCTTCGTTTCTGTTTACATTCGTAGACGAGGATTCAATCACTTTCTCGCACGCGACGTTCCCATTATCGCATACGACATTCACATCATCACATAATGATAACAAATAAAGCTCATTTTGTAAGATGGCAAGACCAACACATTCTTTATTAAACATTATTTCACACTTGCCATTTCCAAAATTACAATCATAACCATCATTGTCCAAATTTGAAACACTAATCAAATTCCTCTGTAAAGTGGGAACATAAAGGACATCTCTAAGTAAAAGAGTGAAGCCATTAGCTAGCTCTAATGAAAGATCGCCAACGGCTTCAACTTCAGCTTGGACTCCATTTGCGACTTTAATGCATCTTTCTTTTCTTTGCGTAGTCCTCGTCGAACGGAATCCTCAGAAAGAATTAGCAACATGAACAGTTGCTCTGAGTCAATCCACCAAGTGGATTTGAATATTGCACATACAGGATTCATTTATATAGGTAATAATGTTCTCACCTTTCTTTGCCATTATCATCTTTAAGTAATCGTGACAGTTCTTCTTGTAGTGTCCTGTCTTCTTGCTGATGAAGACACCGATCTTTGTCTACAAACAAACTTATTCTGTTGAGGTGATGGATGAGGCTTTTCCCTTGTTCTTTGAGAAGGAGTTATTGTTGAAGTTCTTTTTCTTGTTATCCTTCACATAGTTGATAGAACCACCATGTGAGGATTTAATTCTTTCCTCCTCTTGCACACACATAGCTATGCACTTTTCCAAGTCCCATTTCTCGGAGTGCATATTGTAGTTGACAACAAAAGTGTCAAACTCTTTCTAAGCAAGGAAGCAAAACCAAATGAATAAGGAACTCATCCTTGAGAGCCAAATCCATTGGTTTAAGCTTGGATGCCAAGTTGCTCATCCTTAGTATGTGCTCTCTTATGCCACTGCCATTACCAGAGTATCTTTCTGTCACAAGCTGCTTAATCAACTGTGTAGCATAAGTCTTTGAAGAGCCGATGAACCGACTCTTTATTTTATCAAGGTACTTTGTGACAGTTGTCACACTCTGCGATTGAGCCCACAATTGCGAGCTCAATTGTGTTCTTTATCACAGCCATACATTTCTTGTTGGTCGTGGTCCATTTCTTATGCTCAAGGTCATAAGACATCCGTAAGGAGCATGATCCTCTGTCTTTTCTCGCCAAGCAGTATCATCCTCATTTTGATCCTCACCGGTGCCATAGGCTCGGTGGGACGTCTTTGTAGTGAGGACCCAGTCCACCTCAGCTAAGATAAACGCTAAGTCTATCTTTTTCTTCCACTCTCCATAATTATCTCCTTTGAGAGTGGGTATCTCTCTGATACAACCCATCAAGTTGTATCCGCCTGAAAAATAGTTCAAATAAAGTGAGAACGTAACAGCAAAATTATATGCCTTATTTCCAACGTTGGTCAAAAATACGACATACAATTAAATCAATTTTATCTATACATTAAATCTACATCACCGTTGGGCAGAAATAGAAATAATGCATAAAATCATCAATTAAAAAAATTATAATACTGTTATTATCAACGTTGGTCAGAAAATAACAATATCATAAATCTCTGGAAATTATATCTATTTTTCCAAAATTAAATTCTCCCGTTGGTTCGAATTTAATAATGAAAATTAATCAACATTAACTTTTGCAGCGGAAACTGTAATTATTCTAAAAATAATTCATTATACAGAAGCACTATACTGTACACATTTAATCTCTGAAAAAATTAACACGTTGGTGCAAACATTTACAGAGATTTGAATCAAATTTTCATTCAAATTCATCAAAAATACTTCTGAAAATCATTAAATCTCTTTTTTCGGATTTACTGTTCAAAATGCCAATTCGGCCTGTTCGGCCCGGCCAATGGCCCACGGCGGCCTGCTCACGCGGCTGAAGCGCGCCTCACTCGCCGCCGCGCGCCCGCTGGCGCCTTCTGCGCGCGCGCCGCCTCGCGCGCTGCCGCTCGCTCCCGCGCGCAGCCACAACTGGGCTCGGGCCGAAAGCACTCTTCGCTGGCCGACTCGCCTCGCGCGAATCTCAGCCGCCCGATCGCATCCGACGGCTGCGCGGCGTTCTCGCCCGATCAAAACCCGCGCGCGGCGGATTCCCCGTAACCCTAATTCATTCTCTCCTCTCTCTCTCTCTCTCCGCACCCGAGCGAGCGAAGCGACGGCGGCGGCGACTTCGTCCACGCCGCCGGAGAAGGAGAAGAAGACCGCCGCCGCCATGGGCCCTCTCGCCGGCGCGCGCTCCTCGAGAGGAGCGCGCGCCGTCAGCGGCTCGTGTCGGCGCCCCGAGCGCAAGGCGGATCTGTCCCTCGCGTCGACAGTGGCCCGCACATGGAGCGCCGGCGAGCGCAAGGCTCGGCCGATCTCCCGCACGCCAGCGACGACGACGGCCAGGTAAGTCCTTTTCATATCTAGGGTTTCCCCTTCTCTGTTCTTTTCTTGTTTTCTAGGGTTAGGGTTCGGGTTAGGGTTAGATCGAGTCCTTCCCCTCTTTTCTTTCTTTCCCCCATCTAGATCTACACCTGTATCGGCTCTGATACCATTGTTAGATTTGGCTTTAGGATCTCCTAGGGTTTAGATCTAGCAGGGTTTCTATTCGGGTTCGTGAGAGAAAGAGAGAGGGAGAGAGGGGTACCAACCGTCCGATGTAGAGGAGGACGGGTTGGCCATCGCGGTTCACTTGGTGAAGTCTGCGCACGGGCAGCGACGGTCGGGGAAGAGGAGCGGCGTCACCCTGGCAGCGGCCTTCCCTGGCGGCGGCGTCTCCCTGGTGGCGGCGACCTCCCTAGCGGTAGATGGCGGTGGGTATTCCCGTCGCTGGAGCGCCCCCTCTTAGATCGGGTCTAGGGTTTGTCGGTGGGGATGGTGGCGGCACGGTAAACCTTGGTGTGCGTGCCGCCCCGGCCCCACCTCTATTTATGTGGCGCTGGCGACAGGGGCCCACCAGCCTATTGGGCTGGGCGCCCCCGATCAGGGCGCGAACAAGGGGGGTAAATGCCCTGAGATCATTCTAACACATGTGGCTTAATAGGGCCCCGAACAACAATAACATTTTTTATCTTAAATAAGATAGGGTAAATTAAAAAATTTCTTTGACCAAGAACCTTATAATAAAACCTACCAAGCGCCACCCGGACGGACCCTCTCCGGATCGTGTTCGCGCGCTCCGTGATCATCCGCCTCTCGCGAGAGCTACTCGTCAACAGCGACATGACCATCGACGGGCGCGGTGCGCAGGTGCACATCGCCAACGGCGCGGGCATCACGGTGCAGTTCGCGCGCAACGTCATCATCCACAGCCTCCACACGTGCACGATGTCAAGCACAGCGACGGCGGCCTCATGTACGACGCGACAGCAAGAACCCCACCATCCTCAGCCAGGGCAACCGCTACATCGCGCCGCCAAACATCGCCGCCAAGGTGGTAATACTTACTAGCCTACTAACCAACCAATCCGTTTCGGTTCGTGCATCCATGAAGCGCATTGATTCCATGTATGATCGGAGCAGATCACGAAGCGCGACTACGCGGCGGAGTCGGAGTGGAAGAACTGGGTGTGGCACTCGGAGGGCGACCTGTTCATGAACGGCGCAGTCTTCAAGCCGTCCGGCGGCGCCATCCCAAGGAAGCTCAGGAAGGGCGACGTGATCAAGCCCAAGCCCGGCTCCTACTTCAGGAGGCTCACCCGCTTCGCCGGCACGCTCCTGCCGCCCTGGCAAGCCCTGCCGATCGCGGGCGGGGTATATACAGGAGGCAGAGGAGCCACCATACGCCGCCGGCCAGATCGCACACGCAATTTAAGAGAGAGGACAGAAGCAGAAACATGCTCCTCCTATGTGAGAAGAAGGGTTTTAGGGCCTGTTTGGGAGAGCTCCACCAGCTCCAGATCCACGAAAAACAGCTTCACTCCACAAAATTTTACCCAAACGCTCCAGCTCCGCGAAATCTGGATCCACCAAAATCCTGGATCTGAGAGCCAGACCCATGTATTTCATGGAGCTCCTCAAGGGGTGCTCCACCGTGGAGTTGTGTGGTAATTACCCACCAATGCCACTGGTTACACACCCCATCCCACCAAAAGTGGTCATTCCCACCAAAACCTCAATTTCGTGGATCTGGAGCTGCTGTACAAGCCAAACACTCCATGGTGGGATCCCAGATCCACGGTGGAGCTGCTGCTCTAGATTCACATTTTCAGTGGTGGAGCTCTCCCAAACAGGCTCTTAATAAACATCACCTGAATGTTTTCTTCTAAACAATTATCTAAATTTCTCACTTTTGGATATGCACGAAGATTCGTGTGCCGTGACCTCCTCCTTTTTCTCCGACAACCCTTCTTCCTCGTCTCCGACGACCACTTCTTTCTCCTCTTCGGCGACCCATTCTTTCTCCTCGTCGATGACTGTTTCTTCCTCCTGTTCGGCAACCCGAGTGGAGAATCCTAACCCCCGTGCCTAGGGTTTACTATTCCCCAAGGACATAGAGGGAGGCTTGGGCGATGGTGGGGGCGACGGACAGGATAGGAGGGGTGGTGGGTGGTGCCGGAGGGTAGCTACAACGAAAGGCACTGAGTATTAGGTTGAGCGGGGGTGGCACGACGAGGAGGGGTAGGGGCAGTGTGGGTGCCACCGGCCGCGGGAGGTGAAGGAGGGGGCAAAGGGTGATGGGGGGAGGTGCGCGGAGCTGCTCCGGCGAGAGGATGGGGCGGCATCAACGACGAGGAGGGGGTGACGCGAAAGGCGCAGGGTGGGAGGTGGCAGGATCGGGACAGGGGTTAAGGTTAGAGGTTATATAGCAAGGGGGAAATGATGAAAGCCAATAGATCTTAATCTAAATGTCTCAAATTTGCATGATTATTTGAAATAAAACATCCGAATGATTACTAGACACACCTGAGAAGAATACATCTCGATGGTAGAGAACAAGGGCATGCATAGAGGTAAGGAGGAGGGTAGTTGGATTAATTTGATATACATTAGTGTTAATTTTTTTGGAATCTATATATTACTTTACACATTTTTTTAAGAGAAAGTAGGAATTGTTTCATTTCCAGAAGCTGTACATATATATACGCCGGTTGTACGTTCAACATGAATGTAACCTCTGTTGTTTGTGAATTGTCAAAATCACACTTCTACATTAATGTTTAGAAAGGAAAGTTGCAAACACAGGTCGTTTTGCATTTCTTTCGGCTTTTCAATGCTATAATCTCATGTAGACAAACTGAATAATTCCGTAAAAGAACTCATCTCATAAAGGTCAGATGTATTTAGCAGTAGGGATTGCAATGCCATAACACAGAACAAATGTGTAGCGTGAAAATATACAGAAGGATCCCATCCAGGAGAAAAGGGAACCGCCCCATAGCGAATCGTTCAGATGGATGAGAAGAAAGCGAGCTTGAGTGCTTGACTATTGCTGACTTCCCGGTTCCTTTTTTCATATGCCTTCCTTCAATGCATAAACCCTGTTTTGGAAAGATGGCGGCAATCTACTGATTGCTTCATCAATTTCCTGAAAAAGCAGTTACGGTTAACAGGATTGTTCTGCAGATATTTGTTCATTACAAGTAGTTGCCCGGGCTTTTCATTATAGAAACAGAGTTTGACATGCTGGTGAAATTGATTCAAAATTTCAAATAAAAGCTAGGACCAACAAGTGGAACCAAAGCATCCTAAATATGAGAGAATTGGGATGAAATAGCCAAGTAAAAGGAGTAAAATGAACACGAATCAGCAGCTAAAATTTGAACAGCTAGTCACAGAATTTTAAAGAGAGTACCAAAGCAATGGATAGATATCAGCCCACCTCTGTTGTATAACGAGATGAAAAGTGAATTAGTAGAATGGCTCTGTTTTCAAGCTTGTCTGAGTGACTAGCAATCTGTAAATATTGCCAAACACAAACAGAAGGGTAAGAATTATTACTGATGCTAGGTGAAATTTTGTTCTTACATATATGAAATAATCAAAGTAACTTTGGAATAACCTGAAACAAGTGCGTGTGCCCATATTCTCGTGCATGCTCAATTGAAACAGAGTGATCAAGAAAAGTACTCTGAAATTTATAAAACACAGTTCACTAGATTAAACATAGGAATAAACCAAAACTGGTTAGGGGAAAAGAACTACAAAATAAAACTTTCAGCATGAGAAGTGAAACGTGCTTCTAACAGCTCCAGGTTCCACCAATTGCTACTAATTTGTGTCACAATACGTTCTGTTTTTTTCTTGAGGCGCAATAAATAAGTTCTGTTCTTGAAATAATGGGTGCTTCTAACAGCACCAGGATTCCATTTCCACTAATTGCTGCTAACTGGCATCACAATAAGTTCTGTTCTTGAAATAATGGGTGCTTCTAACAGCACCAGGATTCCACTAATAGCTTTGCTGCTAACTGGTGTCACCATAAGTTCTGATTTTTTTTCCCTCGAGGTGCAATAAGTTCTGTTCTAGAAATAATGGTAGTCAGCTTGCATGCAGTGGAATTTATCAATACCTGAAGACAAAGGTTGCTTGCTACTGTTAATACAACGAAAGTCGGTTATATACTGATACAGAAACTTCAATAAGAAGTTCCCCCCTTTGTCAAGCTGCATAGTAGCAATGACAACACATTCACTGTAGAGCGATAAGAAACAATACCTCCACTACAAGAATTTTTGCCTTCAACACATCCGCATTATCAGGATCAAGGATGAAATCTGACATTGTATCACCCGTAAAAGCAACCTCAGGTGTTGTCACAGTATTCGTAATCTGCTAAAGCACAAATTGGAAAATTACAAGCTTATATCACATCAACAATTGTTACTAGATTGTGTTTCTAATTAATCTAGACATCCACCGAGACAGACAGACCTCCACACCTGATAACTTCAACCTCTTGATCTCGCTCCCTGGGAGGCCAAGATACTCCTGCTTGAGCTTCTGCTTCACCGAGTATATCACATACCCCTACACATGTCACATCGCATTTCCATCAAGTCATTGCAAAAATTCTCACGAATCCATCAAGAACATGCAAGATCCCAAGAACTGAACCAAGTTTACTCACCTGGCTGGGTATGACATGGTATGTCTTGAAAGCCCTCACCTTGAGGTCCCTCCTGAGCTCATACTCCTCCCCAACCTCTAGGGGAACGAGGTTGTGCTTGAGCTCGGACTGGTCCATGGCGCGGTGCACGTCGAACAACCGCTCCACGAGCTCCCTGAGGTACGCCGGGACGAAGATGGTGGGTGGCCGCAGCTTGTACAGCCCACGCGTGGCCACGTACATGGGGAGCCCCCCAATGTGGTCGAGGTGGGCGTGGGAGATGAAGAGGAAGTCCTGCGAGACGGCACGCTGCGGGCAGCGGCCGATGTCGAAGGCGAGGCTCAGCGTCGGGAAGATGACGCAGGTTTCTTGCCCGCCAATGGAGATGCCCTCCACGGGGTACCCCTCGATCTCCAGCCTCGCCTTTGCCTTCTGCCTCGCGGCCGGCTCGGGTGTTGGAGGATGACGGGTGGTGGAGTTCGCCACCTCGGCCGCGGCCGCCGCCGACTTGCTGCTCTTCGCCATGCCGCCGCCGCCGAGCGGTGGTGGGGTGGGAGGATGACACGGTTGCAGATAGGTCCCTAACGAAGCGTGTATTTGCGTTGTATGCGTACGTCTCTCGAGTGATCTATCCCGTACATCGTCGAATGAACGGTCAGAAGCACCAAGGAGTTTGATCAGGGATAAGATCCGCGATCCAACCATGGCAGATAAAATCCGCGATCCTATCTAGCAGATCAGTACCGTCCATTGACGGATGAACGGCCCAGAACTAATTCTGGGAGCCCAACGCCGTTTCCTCTTCTGGGCCCGCCCTGTCAATGAGATACAAACAAGCCCCTTGTGTTGCTGGTCGGAGAAGAGGAGTTGTTGTCTTGTTGACAATGGCGGGCCGTGGCACGGGCAGGGGCCATCTCTACGGTGAACCATGCCAGTTAGAGGTTGCTCTTGTGGTTGGTGATGGGTTTTTCTCTTCCGCCGACGTGGCCTTCTCCTCCGTTGTATGTGAGATGGCCCTCGTGTTTGTCGAGTCATACTTGTATGACCGTATCCGCTCCTAAAGGATTACAGGCAGGCTACATTACCGTAAATTAAAATTTCTATCGCGTAAACAAGAAAACCATAAGAGTAATAGATCATTGATCATTACCACTAGACATGCAATGCAGCGAAAGAAGAGTTGAAATAGCCTGGTTCAACGCACCGCACATCGGCGTAGTGGAAGTAGTCGATTGTCTAATGTCTTTGGAAAGTGATTCTCGAAAACCGATCATCCTCTAGCGATAGTCAATCTCCACAAGCCGATTGTCTTCTCATCTGATTGTCCCGATGACCCAATCAGCGTCATAGTCGCAATAATGTCTCTACCGAAATCTATATGTCCAGGGATAAAACGCCATGTGCCGGTGTGCTAGCACCAGCGCATACAGCAAAGCCTTTGGAAGGAGATGGATAGGGTTTCAATGGGTGATGTGATCTCCCTTTCCATAACCCAATGCACCCTTTATATAGAGCCTTCAACTAGATACTTATCCAATACGAGTAGAGATTGTATCCCACTCGGATTCTATCATCCAGATTTTTATTGTTTCAATCCATTAAGTGTGTGACTCGATAGGTTCATGTATACTTGGTTGTGACCCAGAAACATCTTTCCAATCACTGGTCGGTAGTGGTTCCTAGCAGGACATATCGACCCCCAAATATACACAAAAATCAAACTGGACAAACCTTATACAATATAATCTACAACCTGGTCTTAGTCACCCACTATCAGTTTAGAACTCCTTAAGAATAGTTTGTATCTAGTTATGACCAGTTCGTATCCCCATAAGACCAGTTCGCAAACCAATTTGTGATATGTCCGACAAGTTTATGATTAGTCAGTATACCCACACGACTAGTCCATATTTGGTCGAACTAAACAACCTGTTTGCATATTCTTCTTTAGTCTCACGGTACCGATCAAATTCCAGGTGAGAAACTTATCATCCATGGACTATTCAATCTTCCCCAATATAGTGATGGATAACTTTATATGATCAACTCTTCAACCACTCATGGCATGGCCATGCACTTTCTTTATTTGACCATATCAAGAAGCCCAAAGATCTCTCCTATTATATGGGAGGGGTAAATCCCATATCCAACCAGTCTGTAGAATCTGGTATGGCGAGTCAGAGAGGGTGAATGACTCTTCAAAATATTCTCCCTCGTATTTTCAACTCTATGCAGTGAAAACATAAACTCACAATTTCACCAAAGCCAAGAACTAAAGATAACAAGTCAACCAAAACTTCACTATCTCTATGGTACTACCGTCGGTCAGGGCGTAGTCATACCATTTGGGACTGGTATGATCGCTCGGGTCACCAGTCTGACCATACTGGCTAATCTGGCTGCTTGCTTCACTGGTCCGACTGGGAAGGGCGGTCGTACTGCTTGGGTCCCTGCGATATGACCTCTCGTTGAGGCAGTGAAAAGAACAACACTGCACACGATCTAAGAAAAGAGCTAACTCTCAAATCACTGATCCAAACACAGTGAAACTTAGCATAAGTTCTCCCTAGGATGTCAGGAACCTATTTTAATCATGGATCATGAAGATCAATGCTAAAATTTTGACTTTTATCCAAAATAAGGAGGATAGCACCAAAACCAAGCAAAAGATGAAACCTTGATCAACTCTTGCTCGTGAGTCCTAGATAATCTAGATGACCTTGGATAGGTTCTTACATATTATAGCAAGCTAGATCACAGCATGACATCAAGCCAAATAGCCCATAAGAGCAAAATCCCCCAAATCACCTCTCTCTAGAAGAAAAACGAGCAAACAAGAGAAGATTCCCTAGAACGTGCCTAGATGGATGAGATCTAATCTCTAATAGATTTTCCACCTCTTACACGTCCTTGGTACTAAGAGAGATCAGGAGGAGATGAAATTCAACCAAGAAAACTAAGCAAATCAAAAGCACAAGGAAAGATCTATGTCACAACTCACTTGAGCAACATTTAGATGTTCATTCCACTTTGGAGAGTAATGTTTTATAGCCACTCCCTTAGGAGGATAGAGCTTTAACCCTAGAGCACTCTCTCTCAAAACCCTAGAATCCTCTCTATCTTCTCGACTAACACAAGAGCTTATATAGTGAATGCTCTCTCCTCACACTAAACCCTAACACCAGCAATCGTTAGTAGATCACACAACTTACAAATGGGAAAACCCGGTAACCCATACACAACAGGGTTTTCACTCACACACTTGCATGTTTTTCAAAGCATGACTTCCATGGCTCCAGTAGCCCGATACAATGCTCAATCCTTCTAGACATGACCTAAAACATTTAGGCCATCGTCGCGGTTTCGCAAACCACATTCCAACTGGTATTGAATAATTTCCATGATTGCCACCCACCGGGCTCCATGACGCTTCTCCTCGAAGCAATGTCGATGATGTGATACCCAATACCTCGTCGTCAAGATCGTGTGCCTCCTCTAGAGGCCATTACCACTTGAAACACCTGAGTTCTATGGCACACCACACCAACAACTCTATCCGTAATGCCCAATTACTTACCGCCAAGATCATACGTATGCTCCGACAACCGTGACCATTTAAAACGCCCAAATCCAATTGGCACACCATATATAGATATTTGCCTCCTCATGATCCTTGTCTTTTTTTCCTGTGCTTCTCTACTTGAGGTGATGTTCCACCTGGATTTATGGGACACACCGTGGCCTCAGGACCCCTTCACTAGTCTTGGTCTTGTCGTTGGCTGCAACAATCACCAAGCGCCCGTACATCAAAGGCCAATCAACTGTTCTGAGCATAAATAATATGTACTTAACTCTCATTACCAAAATAATACATATATGGACCTACGCCATGACTCACACTCCCAAAAACCAACTCAACTCAAACAACTCGATAGTGTCCGGTATGACCGCCAACCAACGGCCAATCATACCGCACCAAACTGACTTGAACACCCTCGGTAACATGGGACCGGTCTGACCGTGGCACCCATGCCCATCAGATCGCCCAACACACTGTGGTCATACAGCTGTTACATGGCCAGTCATACCACACCTCACAACTTAGTACACACCTATCTAGAAAATAGCTATCACCAACTATGGACCGATACTACTGCACCCAGCCGATCATACCATAGCTTCCAAGCCGATTTGACTATCGGTACACAGCTAGTATGACTGACAGCTCTAGACCGATCAAACCGCTCCTGGCTGGTATGACCGCGACCCTAATGCCGGTCATACCGGCAGCAACAGAAAGCAACAAGGATAATTGTAATAACTCAAACTCAAACACTGGTAATAAAGCACAAGCAAAGTAAAATACTCATCACAAACATAAGTTGACCTCCACATGATCTCACATAGTCATATTCCTCTGCATGTTTTATGATACCTAATTGAACTCTAAGTGAGAAATGTGTTATTCATGGACTGTTGAATCTTTTCCCGATCTAGTGATGGATAACTTCATATGGTCAACTCTTCGACCATCGTGGCATGGCCATGCACTTCCTTTATCCGACCATATCAAGGGACCAGAGATATCTCTCCTGTTATATAGGAAGGACAAATCCTATAT
Organism: Dendrocalamus sinicus; assembly: GCA_036346575.1. Lineage (NCBI taxonomy): Eukaryota > Viridiplantae > Streptophyta > Magnoliopsida > Poales > Poaceae > Dendrocalamus > Dendrocalamus sinicus. The sequence continues at coordinate 13,665,907 of CM070646.1, forward strand.
CCGGTCGGTCATATTCCTCCTCATGTTTCATAGCATAACCAAAACCTACCTTTATAACTAACCAGTTATGGAGTAGCGTTTAGCAACTCCTAAGTGTACTATTACACATGTAGAAAACTATGCTGATATTAGGTCCAAAAGTTATGCATCATTATTACTTGAGACCAATTGATGATACATAAAAATATAACAATCTCAACAATGTCTCAAGGTGAGGTTAATCCAATATCATATTCTCCAACATGTGTCACATTATTGATTTGATATCCCTATATTCGTAATCTGTGAAACATGATAATTAATTAATACATGTGCTGATCTGTAAATCATAATTATTTCACATAATGATATAAGATCAGGGATAATTTAAAATAACATCAAAACATGAATTAAGAGTTCTACAAACAAGTCACATACTTATTGATGAATACGAAAGATATTTATTCAAGAATAAAATAATATATTATTTAAAGATCTCAACACATAGAAGTGGTATAATATTCTTTATAATTATCTCTACTATTATATAAAGTGGAGTTGGTGGTCGTCGGTGCGTTCTCCTCTCCCCTCTCTACAGCCATCTGATTTGATCTGAACCATTCATCTCTCTTCTCTTCTCTCTCTCTTAGGATACAACCATCCACCACTCCACTTTCCCTATCTCCTCGCGCATTCTGGTCATCCTTCTATCTCTATTGCTTGCTCTCTAATGTTTGATACGTGAAGTTGGCCAGACAGTAACTTCCGTCTCACTATTTTTATGACTCCGTTGCAATGCACGGGTCTCTAACTAGTATCTAAGATACATCACTAACAGCTACTTGCCGACCGGCTCCATCGTAACCGCCAGTCCGCCAGGTATGCCTGCATGAGCCGCCGGCTGCTCGCCATTGCCCGCCGTTGAAGATTGGTGTTGCCTGCTGCTATGTCAAATTAATTGTCAACCGTCTAGCGTGCATCTAGTTGTTCCTGAATGTTCATTCACTGTGTTTTAAGTGTTTTTCTAAGCAAAATGTTTTAAGTGTTTTATCAGAGGCATCTTATCAAGGCTTCGGTTAAGACATGCATATACATTTTGTCCTGGCAACAAAGAGAGGAAGACAGCACAACGGTTTTCCTCACGCCAAGACGAAGACCAGACCTTGGATGTCAGTCGTCGCTCGATTATTTCTCCCTATCCTTTTCACTTAGTTTGGCGTAGTTTGATCTGATTTATGGTCACTGGCTACCATTTGACAACCGGAGAAAGATGCGCAGATGTTCCATATAGACATCCGACAGATAAGGACCATAACTCCATAAGGTACATTACTTGAAAGCAAAAGAAGCATAGGTCCGATTCCTCTTCACAGGAGGAGCGCCGTCGTGATCCCCTCCGCCGTGCAACACCCGGCAATCAAGTCACCACATAGGGCCAAAGAAAATGGTGACCTTGTCACTAATTTCTAGCTCCGTCACTAACCCTAGCTAGACCCTGAAGCATGGCTTCAAGGATCCAAGAATCCACAGGCCAAATGACGTCTCTAACAAGACCACGGTGGACTTGGTCTATACTCTATAATGCAACCTCTACGGAGGGAGAAATTTTATCGTGTCACAATTACAGAGACCCATTTAAACAACAAACCAATTAAAAGGAGGCACGTGTAAAGTGAAGGGAGGCAGCCTCGAAGCATCCGGACCCTTCCGCCCGCGTGGCCAGGTTTATCCTCTCGCCTCTGCCGGTTCATCCTCTCGATCTCCGCCGCTCCGCCCCGCCCCGATCTGCTCCGCCGCTCCGCCCCGCCTCGATATCTTTCGCCGCTCCGCCCCGATCTTTGATTCTGCCCCGGTTTCTTCTTCCTCTTCCTCCTCGTCTCCCACTGGCCGGCGCCGCCGCTACCTCTCAAACTCCGCCTTGCCACTGCCCCTCAAACTCTACCTCGCCGCTCCGCCTCGATCTCTTCCGCCCCTCAAACTCCGCCTCAATCTCGTCTGCCCCCATGGGTAGGTCCATCCTCTCTGCCTCTGCTCTGCATTTCTTCTTCCTCTTCCTCCTCGCCTCCAATTGGCCACCGCCGCCGCTGGTGCTACCCCTCAAACTCCGCCCTGCGCTACCCCTCAAACTCCACCTCGCCGCTCCGCCTTGATCTCTTCCGCCCCATGCCGACTACTTGGGAGAGGAGGAGCCGATGATGGGCAAGGGCGACAAGCTCATCCTGCGGGGGTTGCAGTTCCACGGCTTCCACGGGGTCAAGCAGGAGGAGAAAAAGCTCGGCCAGAAGTTCCTCGTCGATGTCGACGCCTGGATGGATCTGACCGCCGCTGACGAGACCGACAACATCTCCGACACCGTCAGCTACTCCGACATCTACATGTCAACTCAACCCCGTCTCTATTCCAATTGAATCGTGGTATATTCATGTTCTAATCAGGCAATTGAAATGTTTGGAATAGCCAAATGAAGGATTCAGTTGTTTCATCTGATAGAAAAGCACACCCAAATAGTATATTCTTCCAATGGTGATTAATTCCAACAAAGGGTGCACAAATCAAGTTATACTTATTTGTTCTATAAGTTGTATCGAACACCATTACATCTTCAAAGAAATCATAGTCCACCTTAGATCTTCCATTCCTCCAAAAGAAATTGGTCAACTGACCATGTTGGTTCACTTGGACTGAATAGAAAAATAATGGATCCTCGATCTGTTTCTGTTTGAAGTGTTCATAAACACTTTGTCCATCCCCTGCTCCAATCATATTTTCCTTAATTGTTTGTAAGAAATTGTAGCAATCCCTCTTTGTGAAGCCAACATTATTCACACCTCCAACTTGTCTTGCCAAGTACTTGAATGGCTGATTTGGTTTTATGCCAACACAATACATGGATGTCATGATAGCAGCATGAGAATCCAACACTTTCCTCCCAGATCTCAAATTGCGTTTTTTCCTGTGTTGCAAACTCATGATTATGCATGTCATTGATATGAGTAATCTCCTAAATGTTATCTGCAATTGTAAACCGAACTCTGGCCATGCAATTGGTTCTTGTTGACAAATGATTCCGTTGTGCAGGAGCATCCTTGTTAGAATTCTTCTCTCCTTCTTTTGAACAAAGAAATTCTCATTGCCAGATAACTCCATTCACAACTCGTTTATTCCCTTTTCTAATACTGAAACCCATATTAATAGCATATCGGTTGTATAGCTCATAGGCCTCTTCTTCTGATGCTACTTTTGTTCCAATCTTAAGTTCCAAGTCCAAAATAGATGGAAATGATTCCTCGCTTGCATGATGATCATCTGATTGATGCAACTTGAATGTTTCCGTAGGCCTAAATTAATAGATTAGATTAGCATGTTTTGTTCATTCATGAAAATGTAAGAACAAGAAAGAAAGAGATGACTTTTGCTTGAATCCAGTGTTTTTGATCCCTTCTGTGCTCCATGCTCTATCTCCTGACTCATCTCCTGTTTCATCCATGTTTTCTCCCCACAGAGAAGAGAATGGCCTGAGTAGCATACAAATGGTAACTATTATATGTTGCAAGAGGAGCAAAGATGACGAGTAGGATGAGAAAACAAATTTAAGATTTGAATTCAACAGCTGCAAGTACTATATATGATTGAGAAACATGCAGCTTGCAAGTACTACAAATTTATTCATGATTTCAGAAGTCTGTTTTAAAATGTTTGTCCTTTGAGTAAATGCAGAGTATAATTATTGCAATGTTTTCTCCCCCACAGAGTAGAAAATGGATGCACCTGCTAATGAAGCCTTGTTGGATGAAGAGGAGCTGGCTGGTTTGACGGCTGCTGGATGACAGAGAGTTGGCGGCACTGCTGTTGATCAGATGAAGAGGATTGGCGGGCTACTGGATGGCAATGATGAAGAGGAGCTGGCTGGTTTGCCGACAACTGGATGAAGTGGCGGGTTGCCGGCTGCTGGATGAAGTGCTAAGAAGAAAGCATCTGGGATGAGAAGAGGCCGGCTGCTAGATAACTAAGAGCAGCAGTGGCAGGAAGAATGTATCTGGGATGAGAAGAGGCAAAAAGTAAGAGCAGCAATGGCGGGAAGGGCCCTGCAGCAGAGATCTCCTTGCAGCATGCTGGCCTCCCTTACTTTACACGTGCCTCCCTTTAATTGCTTTGTTGTATAAACGGATCTGTGTAACGGTGACACGATAAAATTTCTCCTACGGAGGACTTGTACTATCCTTCCGAGGGCAATGTTGTTAGTTTCTCACACCCAAGGTTTGTCATGAAGGTGGACACATTGTAATCGAAAGCATTGGGGGACAAGGGCAAACTTTCACTAGTAGAGAGAAAACAGAGGCACACTGTAACTGGAATATACACGCTACACAGTTTGGCTGATCACTACGAAGAACGAGAATATATCTTGTGCATCTAAGTTGCAGTTAATCCCCATGTATCCTCTTCAAAACATAAAGCAAATGGTTATGAAAAATTTCAAAAAATTTGACAATATTTACACAAAATCAATCTATCATGCCACAAAATTTCAAATGTAAATTTGATCTACACATGGAGTAACAAAAAGGACAAATCTTGCTGAAAACGAAGTCCAAAAATAAAATATGTTCGATTACATCGTGACTTATCCAACAAATTTTTACAAAAATTTCATAACCATTTATTTTGTGTTTTAAAGAGGATGCACCACAACTTAGGATGCCCTAGGTAGGTTCTCTGGTCACTACAGACGAGACAAAGGTCACATTTCGTCAACATCAGCTGACTTGCAATAGTAATAACTGTGTACTAGTAGTGGTCAGCCTGCTAACCGAAAGTGATTTCGGGCTAAAACGAAACTCTCGGGGAAAAAAGTGAGCTTCTCGCCTCCATAAATTGCCACACCATGTACGTCCGTCCGTCAGCCAAACACGACACGGGCAAGCACAAGACCTAGTGTGTTAGACGTGATGGCCCTGCTGCGACGCCGTTTTCTGGTACTGGTGCAGCTCGCCGTGGTGCTCTGGCTGGCGACCACGAGCGGCTGCTTCTGCCAGCGCAATCCTCCGGTGCGGCTACGGCCGCGCATTTGGCCTCCGCCGCCGCCGCCGCCTCCAGTCACCCCTCCTCGTGAGTCCCTTGCCTTCTTTAGTTCCCGTGATATGTCACAAGGGCATGCACCGTGTAGTAGTTATAGCGTTGACCAAATCTTAGCTTTGCTACTTAATTAACACTTCTTTCTCTTTTTATGATGAGGCGCGCAGTTTCTTGTCAAATGTTGTAATAGTTACCAAGACTTTCATGCTTCTTGCAGCTCCGAAAGGCCCTGTCCCTTCTCCTCCCCGGCCGCCGTCCTGTCCTCCCCATTGTCTGTGCTGCGGGTCGATCTGTTGCGATGGCCAAGGCCAGCCTTAGTTATCTCCATCCAAATTAACTTCCAAGACGAGTTATATATGCAGTGTTTCTTATGGATGTGGATGCGAGTACGTGACCATGGAGCGCAATATCAACACTTGAAAAATAAGGATAGTTTTATACGTCGCCGGCCGGCCGGTCACCACCTTTGTGTATGCAGATATGTATATATCTCGAGAGTTACAGGCTGCTAGTATCAGCTTGAATAAGCGTGCGTGGTCGAGACTTAGATGTATCCATGTATCTAGCTATCTTCTATCTATTGTATTATATTATTAAAACAAAGGTTATAGTGCGTTATAGTGATTTGTCTTCATACGATCCATACGATCCGTGGTTTTTTCTGCAAGGGTTTTTCACTAAAAATTCGTGTCTCTCGTCTCTATTTTTGTGTACTATTTGCAACATGAAACATGCTTTACAAACTAGTAATTTATTAGATCTAAATTACATTCATACTTACCTTGTTAATGAGAGTGGTTTTCCCAGCACCATTTGGACCAAGAACACCGAAACACTGCCCACGTGCGATAGCAAGGGATAACCCTCTGACGGCAATTTTTGCTGTATTTCCATCTTTTCCACGGCACGCTTTCTTAAGGTTGTCACATATGATCGAATAACTACTATTTGCTTCTTGTAAGATGTAACACCCCTGTTTCCAGGGGCGCCTGGGACACGGCATTCCGCAACTATTCACGCTTGAACAGTTATAGAGTGTCGCGCAAGAGTGTACCATTACATGCTTACAACAAAAAACCAACTTATATTACAAGATATGGTTTAACAACCCAGTTTAGCTGCAGCAGGGCGCGCAAGCCCAAAATATATTACATTACAAAAACTCCAAGGAAAGCTCGAGCGCGACGGAGACCTAAAACCACAGGTCCTCGTCGAAGAAAGGCTCTTTCGGGGCTTCCTCAATGGGAGACCTTCACCAGCGTCTTGATCCTCTGGAGAGGTTTAGCAAGCCGTGAGCTAACCAGCTCAGCAAGCCACAAAGGAAATCCTAACTTAACTACTTGCACGGATCAACAAAAGAAGGGAGTATACTTGGTTTATTAACTTTGAGTGGATGCACATTTTGTTTGTAAACATTTTTGGAAATTCAAAAGTTGACAACTACTCCTTAAGATTCAGGGGGTTTTCATGAAAATATAATTAACCAACTAGTCCAGTTAAACATTTGCAAAAACTACTTAAGCTTCGCAACTGGAATCACCCAAGTGACACAGCTCCATTAACCGGGAGCACGGCGTATTCGAATGCCATTTGATTGACTCTGCAGAGTTGCCCAACTTTACCCACACGTATCCTTAACCCTCATGACTGAGTTAAGGAACCGGGACTTTTCGCTGCTCGACCCTTGGTATACACTCCACCCGATAGGTTTGGAATCCGCACACCCTCGGGTATCCGTTGGCCACCATGGAACGCTAGGCCCGAGTCGTAGGGACCTATCGTTGTCTTAGTCTAGATCCGCGATCCATACCGACTACCAATGTAGGGCTTCACTCAAGTTGAGCAGGTACTAAACCAAGGTTGACAAGTTAACACCTGTGGTTGAGCGGCCGGTTATGTCATTTGCTTGGCGTAAGGGTCTAGTCCTTATATTTTCACGAGGTTCGCAACCTCCACCCTAGGGTAAAGCGGTGGGCGAAGACCGTCTCGCGGTTTCCCACTACACCCTTACCCTAAATTGTGCACGTCGGCACTACCACCCTAGGGTACGGTGTCCCATACCACCTTACCCTAACTCCGAGTTTTCCAAATCTACCGGCCCACGGCCACAATCTTAGTAGTGTAAAGATTTTGCATGAATGTAAATATCCTACAGGTAGTTATATTACACTTAGAGTAAATCTAGGGTTGACAAAGGCGGGGCTACAAATTATCAGGGCATTTATCGGTGGTAGGTTTTATCTACATAGCATGTCATTCTAAACATTTTATTTTACGCAAACTAGCATTTCACAATTAACAATAATGCAAGTAGCATATGAGCATAATTAAATAACATGGGATTCAATATGATCAAGGTTTTTGACTTGCCATGAATCTAGACAATCTCGGTGATCTCAAACGTAGCAACTCCTGAATCCTGGCCCTACACCGAAGCTTCCGGAATCTCCGACACTAGCGCAAACACACAAAAATAACATAAGTCCGGCTTGAGCCTAATCAAGCGAGGAAAGAATATATGAAAAAGGAGTAAATTGCATAAATATACAAATAGGGGATTTTTTGAATTTTTCTAGGATGAATTTGGGGAAATGGAGGCCAAAAATGGGTTCAGAGTACCAAAATGAGCAAAGTGGTGAAATTTCGGAATTTTTCAGATTTTCTATGATTTATTTGGATTTTCTGGATTTTTGGAAAAAGATAAATATCTGGAAATTCTTTAGCACAGTGTTGGGCCGGCCCGGCGCTACAGCGCGGCCCGGGCGAGAAAACGGCCCACGTGAGCGACGCGCTCGGCACAGCTGAGCAGGCCAAGAGGCTCGGCCCACGCACGCGCGTGCTCACACGGCCTGGATGGCCGACGCGCGGTTCGGGTGGACGGCAGAGATGGAGTGGGAGTGGGCGGACAAGATGCGAGGAGGTGGAGCGGATCGGACGGTGGCGGAGGGGGTTGAATCGGGCGGCTGCGGAGGGGTGAGTTTACGGAGATCGGACGGTAGGGGAGAGTTGCCATCTGACGGCCATCTTTAAACCGCAACGGGTGGAGAGGATGGCGACGATGAGGCCATGTCGGTCTTCGTCAACCTCTCACCGTGCGTACTTCGCAGCGAGGCAGAGGGGCAGGGTCTCTGCTCTCCCGCGACGGCAAGGGTCTCCAGTGGCCAGGGAGGGCTCCACCGAGTAGGGTTCGACTTGGGGAACTCATTTTGGGGACTTGGAAGGTGAGGGAACCAACGGAGAAGGTAGGAGGCAGAAAGGGGTATTTTGGCTCCGTGGCGGTGTGAGAGCTCACCGGCAGCGATCTGTCTAATTGGAGGGTAATTTCACGATCAAAGGGGTTTGGAGCTCACAATGACGGCGGCAGTCTCAGCTGGGAAACCTTCTGGAAAGCTGGCCACGGGAAGGTGCTTCTGCCGGCGGAGAGCAACGGCGTCGGGGCTCCATGGGGTTTCTCCTGGCTAGCAAGGTACACCAAAGTAATCAGAGAAGAGTGGAGGTGCTTTTGGCGAATCGAATCGGGAAATGAGGGGAAGGGGAAAGAGATTAGCTCACAGGGGTTGCCGGCGCAGGGGAGGGTAGCGATGGCGAGGGGAGCGATGCGGCTTCGATTGGTAGCTCCTGGAGAAGCTTGGGAGTGGCAGGGAGTGAATGAGAGCGGTGTGAGGGCTTGAGGAGCACGGAGGTGCGAGGTAGCAGAGAGGCGTGAAAGTGAGCTCGGGCGGAGGGGAGAAAAAGAGGGGAAGGAGGGATGGGTGCGGCACCGGAGGTCAAAGGAGGTGATGGGGGAGCTGATGGGCGTCACCTCGGAGTGAAGGAGCGATGTTCGGCTCTGCGCGTGCGAGTAATGGCGAAAGAACAGGAGAGGGAGCAGGTGAGCAACGGCACGGGCGATGGCGCGCTCTCGCGCGGAGGAGGGAGAAGCGGCGGGACTGACGGGTGGGGCCGCGAGGTGACGGGGCGACGCGGTCGCGGGCGACGTGGCACGGTGCTGGCGACCGGTGATGGCAACGCGGCAAGAGCGGAAGGCGAAACCGCGGGTAGGGCGAAACAGCGGGCACGAGCGCAGCGCGTGCACGAGGGGGAAAGCGGAACGGTGAAGGGGCGCCGGCGGGAAGGGGAGGCAGGAAAGAGGGGAGGGCGCCAAGGAGAAGGGGAAAGCGGAAATGCCGAAAAAGGAAGGCGGTTTCCGGGGAGACTTTCCAAAAAGGGAAAGTTGCCAAAAAAATCACTCAAAAAATCAGGAAAAATCCAGGAAAAATTTAGTTTGAAATTTTTGGGGCTTTTCATAAGAGCTGTTCAACTCAACTATCTCTCTCTGTAAAGAAATATGACAAAACTAAATTAGTATGCCAGTTCATCAAAAACACATTCATGCAAGACTAATTTCAACCAATATGATCACCTATGATTCATAAGCTTAACACAAACCATTCATAAGCTTAACACAAACAATCATAGAAAACAGTTGTTAGATATGCATACGGATAAAGTTGTTAGGAGTATATAGAACAAGAGAGCACACCTCTTCGATAAACATCTGTCCTGTCCATTTCAACAGAAGCTTTGAACTCTTCAAGCTGTATGGTCTGTTGTTGAGCAGCTTGAAAACGGTTTGCATCCAGGAGTGAGCGAAAAAATATAATTCCATTCGAGTGATCCAAATATAATGCTAGTAAAAGGAATAGAAACCATTCGAGTATCATTATTGCTAAAATACTTGCCATTCCATTTTTGGGATCACTCAAGTCGATCCACTGCATCCCCGATGAGTCAATATAATTCCCAAGCAACGCACATTGTGAAAACTCATAGACAATGCGGTACAAAGAAAATGCAGGGAAAAGTTCTAAAAGTGTAATCCAGCTTCCTTGAAATGAAGAGATAAAAAATTTCCAGACAAGTTATTGGAAAAAATGAATTAACCCTTACAGAAAAAAAACCAAAATCATATATATTGACTGCATAAAGATACTGCTGTTACAAGGTGAGGAAGAATGAAAATGTGAAATGTTAGATGTATTGCAATAGTAGCTCATGGGGCTATATATAACACAACGACTACAAGGGCCTAAATCCTAGACATATGGGAAAAGACGCATATAAGCTTTAACACCCCCTCAAATATAAGGCATATGCAATAGCATTGCATTTAGAAGGGTTGACACTAAAAAAGGGGAAAAATCCAAAGTCTGAATCTTGAAGATGTCGTCATAGCGTGCAGCTCTTAGAAAATTATGTCGAAAAGATCACCTCCCATCCGAAAATCATGCAGCAGCCCATAAAGCACAAAGTGCAGAGGCCGAGAAGATAGAGGTAAGTGGAAGCAAAGTCGACCACGGCAACACGATAAAGAGTATGCAAAAAGTGACACAAATAGAGAGGGTTGTCAAATCAAGCCAAAGAGGGAGATAGAAGCATAGCGGCACAGATGACAGATCAAAGCCTGAGATGGCGGCAACGCAGTGCACAAGAAGCACAACGGAGGCACGGTGCAGAAGAAGCGCAATAGCCTTAGAAGCTCGAGGCGGTAGCTCAAAGAGAAGCGGCGGCATCATGAAGACTTCTACGATCTGCAGTGACTCAAAGAGAAGAGCGGCGGCTGAGGCTATGCGAAAGGAAGGGGATGACTACATCATTCAAGAGGATGGATCGTGGCTAGCAAAGCAACCGACTAACTGACAGATTTTGTGGACTCACACGGCTTTGACGAATTGAAAGAGAGAAGCTACGGATTTGGATGGACACAATGGAAGATTCAAAAGAAAAAGACTCAAAGATAGAGATACCACGGCCCTCGAATCACAAATCCAACAGCGTTAAGTCCACATAAATCTCTCCCACAGTCCTCACTCCCTGTCACCAACTCCCTCCTCTTCTCTGCTGCCGACGCATGGAGGTGTTGGGAGCCGGCAGCGGCCAAGCCTTGGCCCACGCGTCCAGGCGGCTTGCCTCTTGGCGAGCGCCCGGCAGAGCATGTCCTCTGACGGTGCAACAGCCATAGAGGGGGCGACGGCGTGCGGCAGCCGAATGGGAGCCTAGATCTGACGGATCCGGTGGGGAGGCGGCAAGCGATGGTCAGGAGGAGGCGCCGACGCCAGCACAGGCGCGTCCGAGTTAGCAACGGCCAGGAGGGCCGAGGCAACAACGGAGTCAACCGAGGTAGCAGGGACCGAGGCAGGCGAGGAGGCCGGTCAAGGCGGCGGTGGCTGGATCTAGGGCGGCGCTAAGGAGGCACGGCCGAATCCAAGGAGGCAGCGGCCGGATCTGATGGCGGTGAGCCCAAACCCGGTGTGGGCGATGACGGCCTAACAGAGGAGCCGCTAGATCCGACGACGGTGGAGACAGAAGGGAGCCAGATCCGGCCGGATCTGGTTGGAGGAGGCGACCAAAGAGAGTGGTGGACGTCGGCGTCGGCCGGGGCGACAGTGGTCGAGGCAACAGCGGCGCGGAGCATTGACGCGAGCGCAGGCCAGTGGCGTGGCGTCCCGGTGGTGTGGGCGCGTGTGTGGACGCGACGGTCGAAAGATGGCGGCGGCGAGCGCATTGGTGCGGGCAGCGGTCAGATCCCAAGGCAGGACGTGGCGACGACGACCGCGTGCGAGACGGTCGGCGGCCGGGAGATGGCCGTCCCTAAGAATGGAGATGCTCCTCACGGGGGTAGCCCAGTGGAATAGCGATTGGAGGTGGGTTTGGATCGAGCACTAGAGCTATGATACTATGTTACAAGGTGAGGAAGAATGGAAATATAAAATGTTAGATGTATTGTAGTAACAGTCCATGGGGCTATATATAATACAAGAACTATAAGAACATAAACCCTAGACATATGGGAAAAGACACATATACCTTTAACAACTGCTACAAAGATAAACTTGTGCACATACTTGAGAGGGAAACATCTTTAACAAAGAGCCTGAATAAAATTCTCCTAAAATGCCGGACCCAAATTTGTAGAAATATCCTGTCACTGCAGCATGATATGCCAAATAATCAAGAAGATAATTTCATATTATCTGATGAAACGAATATATCGACACTATTTATGGAAGCATACCAGTAGCTGTCCTCACATTAGAGAAGCATGTTGCAATAAGAAATGCGAATGAAATTTGCAAGTTCATGAAAGCAAAGTAGAACACAAACTGTATGCCATAGTTATTCAGTCGGAAGAATCTTAAACCTGAAAATAGATATAAAAGTTTAAGCAAGCCGCTTCCAATTTATAACAGTTTCATGATACTCCTCCTTTCTGTATCAAATAAAATTAGCACATTGTTTAAATATATTATGATTAAGCCCCCAAGAACCAACCAAAATTGGTGAAATGTCAATCCTTAAGTGATCAGAACAAGTTTAAGTCATTCTTATAAAGTTTATTTGGATGATTATAAAGTACATCCCTAGTACAAAAGTATCATCTTACCAAGAACAGAACCAAATAGCATGAAGGACAGCACATAAAGCAGTGATAGAAGAAGAAAATAGCAATAATAGGATATAGTCCAATATGGCAAATCTCCAAGACCATGCATCTTCATCATAATCCTTAGCTTCTTTTGTTTCTCGTATACAAGGTTGGTCAAAATTACCTGCAGTATCAATTCATTCTGTTTAAAGTATTTATAAAAAAAAGTTGCTATCATATTTGTTTGCTTGTAAAAGTGACACCGAAGATACACCAAACTATTCAGATTAACTGGCGGTATATAAAAATGTTATGGTAGGGGATAGGTCAGGAAGGGTTAAGTTCGTCCTCCTTATAGAGGTTTTGATCTGAAGACCAACCGATTTAGAAGCTGACTGCTTTATTGCTTGATTATAAATAGTGTGGCTCCTCTCTTTATATAGATGAGGTTAGCCCTAACAATATGAAAACTAATACAATCTAATACAACCAATCAATTAAAGATAATATCATAACTATACTATTTAAATATAAAGATATGCATCTAACTATTCGTAATATAAAGATATACGTCTAACTTTTTCTAATATAAAGATATGCTTAAGATCATATCCTAAACAACTGCTACTGTACCATGCTACAATACTGAATGGTACTATTCACGCTATAATACACACACTTCTGTTTTCGTACCGGGAAAAGAAAAAAAAATCAAATGAAGGTAACCAAAAAAAAATCCATAAACACATGTCATACCGGGAAAAGAAGCTCCATAGTCCATACATAAGGCAGCTGCCCTATTCGTGAAGATAGATCAATCGAACCCATTGGTCTAGCTGCTCTAGGCATTTCTTTGACAAAATCAAATGACATCTTGAGTCCTTGAGACCATTGCCCCTTAAATGAAGGTATGCATTTGAGGCATGCAAAAACTGAAACTTTATGAAGTGTAAACAAATGATGAAAGGGTATCAGAAATAATTTGACAACGAGCAGAGTAGTACATAAACTGAATCTGTAAAATGAAGAATAGAGAATGACATGCGTGTGACACTGAACAAATTTGTAGGGAACTAAAAGGATGCAAAGACACAATTAAGCAATTAAGAAAGATTTGCCAAAGAGAGAGAATATACTATTCTTTTTTCAATTGGGAAAAAAGATACCATATTAGTTAACCGTGGAACCAATCTGGGTGCTATCCACGCTCCTGCTTGATTAGTAGTGAGAGGGACTTCTGCTTCGTATTCATCAAACTTGTTTGTTGAGTTATACTAGTATAGTACCCGTGCTAACGCCACGACAGCATTTCAGGGATGCACATGAAAACAACCAAATGTACATGTGAGACAACGAGCTCCCAACGCACATGTCCTGTCCAGCCTGCCGCACTACATATGCATCGCCCGGAGACAACTTGAACACGCTCCCAAGAATTTCATGATACACGCTCCCAAGGCCAAACTCATCAGTATACAAAAACCCAAGATTCAAGTACATAGGCGATTCCATGTCAAATTATCAGTATACATGAAATAAAAGAATTTCAAGTGATGCAGCATTGCCTGAAAGCTACCAAAAACTTCAGCTCCTCAAAACTCAATTAAGGTTTAAGGAATTCTTGAGCAAGCTAACGCTCTGTTCTCCGAGTTAGGCCGGTGGTCGATCCTAAACACCACTTGAATGCATGCAAGTTGAGCAACATTGCCCACAACTATACCAAACAAATCTACAGAGGCGATATCTGCAATCTATTCAAAAAATGCATCCAACTTGATTAAAATCATACATCATTATTCAGATCAGCGGCGCACATACGACAAAGTAGCATAGCGCCACCAACAAGGCGCCCATATGATAAAGCTTTATTTGACCAATCATTGTAAAGCATGGATGAGGTTAGCCTAGCCTAATTAGTCATTACTTTTATTATGCTACCATTGCTATATGTACAAACACTTCAATGTCCGATTGTTTCATGTGAGGAACCACCTACCATTCGACTATATGGACTGGATATCAAATTATCAGTCTCTGGAATATATTTCCAAACCAAGTCTAACTTGGTGCTTGCTTACAACTCTAGAGTCGTTGACTCGGTATGGGCCAAAATTCTCAAAAGGAAACTATTTTCCCAAGAAAGAATCGAAGGGATGTCCCTATATTTGGATCTCTACTTGCCATCCAACCATGACACAGCCAAGCATGTTCACCTGGAACATTCATCAAGTAAATACCCCAATCAAGAACAATGCTCTGAACAATGAATTATCACCAACCAAAAGAAAAGAAAAGATCCCATGAATTCGGTTGGCAAAGAGACATTCGCATACTACGATATGGTATCGAACAATGATATGTCAATTAAAATCTCCCCACCCAATATTGTTAGTTCTCAATAAAAATATACTCCTTAACGTTGATCACGTAAAATGGAAATACCATCATTCAAGGTTCTTCACGCTATATTAATAAAGCTTATAGAGCTCTTAGATGACATAACTTTTTATTTTTTTAAATTTAGTAACACTGAAAAAGTGACAACAACTACAGTGCCAAAATAAGCTCTAAACATTGCAAGATAGTCTTGTACACTGAAATAAGCTAAAAGCAAAAGCCCACTTGATACCTAAGATTCACAAAGACAATCACACATATCTACTGTGCAGAGCTCGTTTTCAAAGTTTGAACAACAAAACCAACATGAAAGATAAGAAGCTTTCATGGAAGAAAATGTGATCCATACACTAAACATTCAGCTGAATCATTATAATGGAGCTAGAATTCCAAAGGAAACTATTTCCCAAGAAATCCTTGCTAGTACTATATAAAAGGACACTTGATATGCAGCCAAATTTGGCAAGCGAGATGGACACTTCATTGGATACAATTCTGTGCCATGAAATAAAAGAATTTCAAATGATACACGCTCCCAAGGCCAAACTCATCGGTATACAAAACAGGAAAAAGTACCTCTGTGAATCAAATGGCATGCCAAGTAATATGAAAGTATCGCCAAGCCTTGAACACCTATGCCAATTGGCTTTGTGAATATTTGATCTCTTTGCGGTTTCAACAGGGTATTCAACAGGTAATAATTAATATCAATTATTTTGTTGAGAGATTGTATGTCAGATTGAAGTAACTGTAATAAAATCAACAATCTAGAGAACATTCAACGACATAGGCGAGAATTGAGGATCTAAAATAAGTAGGATCTGAGAAAACCTCACCAACTTGTCAAAGTCAAAATATCTATTTTTCCAATTTGCTACCCACAAGCTTAGATGGATGGGACTTTATAGGGACACCTGCAATGAGAACTTTATCATAAGGCGTGTAAGAATGTTAGAAACATCCTTGGAACTGATCATTACAGAGCAAAAATTGGAGAAGGAATCATGAGTCCATAAGCAAGTACTCATATTTGTTTTGCTACCATGTGTACCTTGTAAAGCATATATGGTGTACAGTTTCTATCATGCCTTCAAAATGTCAAACCAGAGGGTCTCTGCTGGAACAACTTTCTTTGCCTTGCCCTGAAACCAGAAAGCTAGGTTATGAAGTCATTACCATTTCAATAGATTTCATATCTAAAATACAATTTCAGACAATTTCTCTCTCATATTTCTTGTACAAATTCTCAAACTCAGCTCAAAGAATCACCAAACCTGAGCTTCATTAGGACAAAACAATGACCATTCTTCATTACTTTGGACTCTTTGCATGAATAGATCAGAACCAAAGCCTTCGATCGATTCGGTGAATAGTTATTAGTTGTACCAAGACTTAAACAAAAGTTAGATATGATATGCCACTAAGCTCCTATACATTGAGTTTAATGAAAAATGCAGTGTTCAGCACAAAGCATTGTTGCTAACTTAAATTGGTGAAGATGGAGAGTACGATAATGATCTAAACACAGATAATTTCTTTTCATTGTGGATCCACCTAATAAACAAACGGATAATAATCTCGGATATAATGGGCACGTAAGCTACTGGAGAGATACAAAACAGACGCTATACCATTTTTAAGGTTAAAAACAGAAAATAATGTAACCTTTCGGATCTAGATTACTTTTGTGTGCATGTATGATCTCAAACAGAGCAAATAAAACTGTTGCTTACCCTCTCTGATATATGTACATAAATGCCATGATCGGGAAACATATGTACCAGCGAGAAATTATGATGCATCCATATTCCATAAGGTTTGCTACTTTCTTGGAATTCCACATCCAGTTTATCTAATTCCTTAGCATTCCTTCCCTTGAAACTGAAAGCATCGCAACATTGTTTCGAAATAAAGTAGTTGCATTGAATTGCCAAATCAAGAGTACAAGGCTATACCTCGCTGTTTCCTATTTCTTAATTTCTTACTTTTATGGGTTTATATGGCCAAAGTTCCATGTTGGAGTTCCAAAACAGATCAATAAACCGAAAGCTCACCCCATTTTGGTTGCAAAGGAGATTTCTATTTTTCTATAACGATGAAATCAGAATTTACATATGGTAGCCCGAACGCATAGTTCTCAATAAAAATATACTCCTTATTCCAATGCAGATCACGAAATGGAAATACCATCATTCAAGGTTACTGCTATTCGCTATATTAACATGACATAACTTTTTTATTTTTTAAATTTAGTCAAAAAGCCGACAAATATACAAGCCAAAATAAGCTCTAAATAAATGCAAAAACATCTAAGATTCACAACATGCATAATCACACATATACTGCAGAGCTCGTTTTCAAAGTTTAGAACAACAAAACCAACATGAAAGATAAGAAGCTTTCATGGAAGAAAATGTGATGCATGTGATATAGTCAACCGCTTTTGACATAAGTTGCAAATCGAGATACATCAATAATCATTACGCCATGAAATAAAACATGCATTCAATAGAGTATGTATCAAACTTGAACACCTATGCCAATTGGTTGTAATCCATTGACATTGAAGAGCATGCCTAGGATCCCTACTTTGTCAAAATATGAAACAAGGGACTTTATGCGCATGTAACTTGTGGGGAGAAAAACCGATCAGCATTGGAGAATGTCCATAAGCAAGTTGGCAAGCTCAAAATCAGACAAATGTCAAAACCCTAGGTATGCTACATTTCAACGCATATCTAAAATACAAAGTTTATTTCTTGTACAAATTCTCAAACTCATGCCCTCTGACCACTTCCTTTAATTCAGAACCAAGCTTCGGAGGCGGCGCCTTCGGTCGATTGGCATTTTAGATATGCTACAAGCTTTCATTGAGTTTAATGAAAAATAAGCATTGTTGCTAACTTAAATTGGTTGCATCAAAAAGTTTCTTTCATGTGGATCCACCTAATAAACAAAGATCTAGCGCATTATTCCTCCAGAAAATAGCTTTGCAATTACTTTTGTGTGCATGAATCAAACAGAGCAAATATGCAATGGTAATTACCATCTCGGGGAATAAGTTCCACATCCAGTTTATCTAACTCTAATGCAAGTATTATCTCACTCCTTAGCATTCCTTCCTTGAAACTGAAAGCATCGCAACCGTTTCCGAAATAAAGTTTGCATTGAATTGCCAAATCAAGAGTACAAGGCTATACTCAGCGTATTTTTCTATAACGATGAAATCAGAATTTACATGATTCGCATACATCCAAAACATCTTAATGCATGTGATATAGTCAATTTTGATAAGTTGCAGACATCAATAATCTGCGTACATGCATTCAATAGAGTATGTATCAAACTTTAACCATTGGAGCATGCCTCCCTACTTTGGTGAAACAAGGGGATGCATGGGGAGAAAAGAGCATGGAGTTGGCAAGCTATCGACAAATGTGCCTATATGATCAACGCACCAAAGTTCTGCATTTCGTTGCCCTCTACCTAATTAAGCTGGCATTTTGGCTACAACTTTCAGTTGCATCAAAAGACGACAAAGATCTTTATTCCTCCCGAAATAGCTGCAATCACGCGAATGTATGCATGGTAATTGATCTCGGGGGGGAATAAGTTACTGTGCCAGAGCGTAAATAAGCTTGGATCAAAACAAATGAACAAATGGACCAACCACCAAAGAACAATGGAGTCATATTAATAGGTTGATTAATCATAATCAAAGATGCATGATATAGCAGTACAGCACCACTGACCTTTCCTTCTCTCAGCTCAATGCTTGAATCAGAATTCAACAAATGGAATGCTATAATGCACCACAAAGCTTACCTTTGACAAGGGCAACACCCTCTGTGACATGATATCTAGATAACAGAAACGAAGGTCAATTCGATTCATATATAGACCCTCTATGAAACGATATCAGATCAAGAAATTGAACACATTCACTTTGAAAAATATACCGATATAGTTAGAACAGGAGTTGCAACTTACAAAACCCTAAGTCTCTGACATGATATGTAAATCAACAAACTGTACACCATCGTTTTGATGAATATACTGACGATGAGAGTTGCAACATGAGTTGTGTTTATGTCTTGCCAACTATACCCAACTCGCTTATTAGTCTTAAGTGAGTAACATACTGCGACGTTGATGAATGTACGTCGCAAAAAAAAAACCTAGATTATTCAATTTCACTTCACGGGGACAAAGACAACAGAGCAATGACCAAGCCGCTGTTACACCGGCGCGCCGCACGGGCGGGTGCGCGGGCGGGCATTTGGCCGAGCAGTTTACCTGCGTGAGCTTGGCGTTGAGTAGGCCCTCGTAGGCGCCTCGGCGGAGAGGCGCGTGAGGAGGGAGGAGTGGGGCGGCGAGGCGGCGCGCGGGGGGAGGAGGAGGAGGAGGCGCGACGGCACGGGTGATGAGGAGGAGAGGTGGGACCAACAACCGGCTCCGCGCGCCGTTCGAGCCCGAACGGAGCTTCTAGGCGTCGGCGCCGGCGACTCGGCTCGCTTCAACCCCTATGGCGCCGATCCTAGTGGCACCTCAGAGTCGGTGTCTTCATTGGCGAAGGGTCCGGTCCGACTCGCCGTGAAGGCCCATGGCTTGTTGGTGTCGTGCTGCGGTGGAGAGGAGCCGCGCGAGAGGAGGCGGAGGTGAGGCGGTGGGAGGCGACGAAATAGAAGGGGCGGAGAGAGGAGAAGGAGGCGGTGGCGGTGGTTGTTAGTTAGGGTTTGGAGACCGTGGCGGAGGTGGCGGGATAGAGTGGAATAGGCGGCGGAGCAACATGGTGGTGCGCACGGGTTCGGTGGGGAGGGCGGCGGCGGAGGAGGAGTTGGAGGGGAGGAGGCGGATATGCGGCCAGCGGGAGGTGGGGATCGCGAAATAGGGTGGGAGGGCGGTTCGGGAGGAGGGAGGGTCTGCAGATCCATTGAAGGATTCGGATATGGTTGAGTAAGGAGAGAGAATAGAGGAGATTAATTGCGCACCGTAGTTAAGGTTATGATCAGAGAGCGGTAATTGTTGGGTGGATGTAGAATAATTAAAATTGGTGGATTATTAGTGTAGATGAGATGACCAAGTTAAAGTTCCCCTGATCAGAGCTTAAGAAGTCATATGCTGCAAACAGATGAATTTAATGTTAATGAGTGGTGGAATAGAAGAATTGATTAAGGGCACAAAGTAAGTTGGAAAAATATGACCAGCAGCAATTTCATCTGTCTTGTTCTTATTATTCCCTTGGTAGTAACCTCTATAAAGATCATCATTGATGAGCCACGAACTGTCACGCCAGAGCATTAATCCTTCCGTACATTTCACATCTATTCCAGGTTTCAGTAAACACTAGAAATAACTAAAATGCAGTAGAACTGGTGACAGAGGGAATGCTTGTATATGCATTTAATCAGTTTTGCCCGTCAGGACCTTAATAAGCCAAATATGTTTGCCCGTATAAAGAATAGCTGAAACCATTGGTACTGTGAGCTTTTCTACAAAGCCCTTCATGTTCATTGTTCAGCAAGCAATACAACATTTGACCTCCTTTGGAGAAAAAGTTACCTTGGGTCTCAGTTTCATTGCCACCTTGAAATGCAGAAGAAAGAGTCAGGTTTGGAGTGCATTTGTTCTGAAGAAAGGAGCTTGGCATAACATACACCCCCCCCCCCCCTATCTGCCTGCAGTTTTTGATACATCACAAAATGCACGAGTAATGAGGATAATTCAGAGGTCAGAACTCAAGGAAACTACCAGAACAAAATCAGCTAAGGCAGAAATGTCAGCCGATCAGTTCACTGAAGTATTATGAGCAGGGAACATGTTATCTATCACACCTGCAAGGAGCAGAGGCTATCAAATTTTGGTGGAAAAAAATAAAAAACGAAAAAGAAATGGCTAAAACCCCTAAAAGGGCAAATCATAGAAATAATCATGTATTGAGTGATATTTTAACAATTGCCATCTAGAGGGTGGCATTTTATCGAAGCCACAAAGGAGTGGCATAGTATCAATTTTCTCGTCATCGACAGCCCTGTTTTTCGATACCGGGATCTGCAGCACAGGGGGCCATTTGGGTGCACGAGAAGACGGGCACTCGTCTGGGCATTGCTACACTGGCAACTGAAACGTGTGGGGACATCCTTCGATGATGCGCGGTTGATGGCGATCTGCAGGCGTCCGATGACTGAACACAGGAGCAGCGGGAAGAGGATGAGGCAGCAGTTCGTCTTGCAGGCGCGTCTCTGCGGATTGGGAGGTCACAAGAATCGAAATTAAGCACCAAGATGACTAGATGATCGATCGTGGCATGAGCAATAATACACTGGCCTTTGCAACAAGAATTTTCAGCTATGGTTGAATCTTGGAATTAAAAGCTGCATCCATCGTTCCTCAGAATTGCAGGATATATAACACATACTTAGGATTGACCCTATGAACGTTTGAGCTCTTTTCACTAATTTCACAGGCATAGGACCGCAAAAGATGCATTCCTATCACAGAATCTTGGTGTTTGATACCCTCTCACAGTGAATTGTCCAGGCAAGAACAAAAGAGCCAGCCTTTTTCCCTTTTAAAAAAACGCATAATTTTGCTCGTACAAATAGACACAAAACACTACTAAAAGTAAAGGAAGACCAAGAAACATCACCTGGATCACAAGATTTTTCCTGAAGAGAGCATTGGTTTGCTCAAGATGGTTCGCACCCATATCCTTCCTTCCTTGGAGAACTCGAAGCGACAAAGAGAAGAGACGCTACACTGAAGCTGCTACTCCCTACACTCTGTAACAGTACTTGTCGGAGCTAGAAGGTGACGTTAGATATCCAGCCGGCCGAGAATGTGAAAGGACGGGTTTGCCCTTCGAGTTTAGCGTGGTCGGCGCGGCCGAGGAGACATTTCTTCCCACCGAGCAAGGTCCAATCTGCTCAACTTCACAGGAAAATATCCCAAATTTCATTTTTTTTTTCTCCTTTCCAAAATGTCCCAAATCTGGTGGGGGTGTGATGGAATTACACGGTGAGACATTTGGCTTTTTGCATGTAGTCTGCAAAAGGTGACGTTGGAATTAATATTGGGTTCTCTGTTCAGTTTTTTTTTAAAAAAAAAACCACCGATTTATAGTGACAACACAAGTATGAAGTGTATATGTAGGCAATCTTTACATTGACAACCCGCTATCATCCTCCTGGAATATCTGTATCTTGTAACAACGATTTGATTATGGATGATCATGCTAATAAAAAGTATATTATCAAGAATCTCTATAAATATATAGGAATTGTGCCTCCGTAGTGATGTTGTTCATGGAAACAAATCTAATGGAAATTTATTTGACTCATCACGGTGTCAATTTCCAGCATAAACATTGTCATCATTATCCAGGTGAGTTAGGTCATGTTTGTTTCCACTTAAGATTATTATAATCTAGCTTATAAGTGAGGGATTTATATAAGCTAGATTATAATAAGCTGGTGGAAAATAAGTTGTCAAGTGTTTGGCAGCCTGGATTATCAGAGTTATGGATTGTTGTATTCGAATGTTTAAAGACTACAATATCCTTGAGAGAGAGGCAAGGGAGTTGAGGGATGGATGAATGGCAAAGATGGGTAATATTCTTAAAGTTTTATGGTCCTTAAGATAAAAGGTGGATCTATAAGCTGAAATAAGCTCATTTTTTGAGCTTATTAGATTACAATAATCTGGGCTATTAGATTATAATAAGTTACCTTATAATCTAGGCTGTTTGTTTTCATTTATAATTATAAGCTAGATTATAATAATCTTAAGTGGAAACAAACAGGGCCTTAGTCCAGCAAATTCCATCATGGGTAAAGAAATCCCGTAAAGATTCATTGGAGAAGAAAAAAGAAGGCTATAATGACAGGATCTAGAAAAAAATATTTTCTCGATTGGAGAAGAAAATCAAATCCAAGTATTTATGGAAAGGGGAGGTTACTACTAATTGAGTTTGACTGGAGATATATTCCGGCCAACGAATGTAGCCTTATTTGGACGAAAGTAATTTGGCAATAATTTTACGGATGTATGTTTTCTTGCTTATGAAATTCCTCCGTTTCAAATGTGTCACGATGGTTTTTTATAGAGCTTGGTAACATTTGCTGCCATATAGGTCTAAGACGCATACAGTGCTCGGTGACAACTGAAGGGACTACTTGATTAGTTGATTTGGCTTCCATTATGCTTTCATAGGGAATTATGGACTGCAGCAATGGTTTATATTTTACAATTTTACTCAACTAAATTTTTTAATATATTAACAACTTTAAACTATATCTTTTAGGGTCCAATCGGAGCTTATCCTGTATTATATTCCGTATTTTTTTGAAGTTGGAGTCGGACACGAATGATACCGGATACACATTTCTCTATTTCGTATTCGTTCCATAAGCTTTCAGACGGATGATCGGATGAAAATTATCTATTTCTTTACATAGGACATTACACAATAGTGTGCAATCAGAGCGAACACGGTGAGACTAATTATCGAGATGTCGAAAAAAGAGCACTTAATATTTTCTATCTATTTATATATGACAATTCGCCTATATATTATCTTATTCATAAATGAAGTCACAACAGACTTTCTCATATCACTTGATATACAAATACATACGGACGATGTCACTTATCCCATATTATATTCTATATTTTTTCTCGGAGTCAGTCGGACATGGACAGTGCCGATATACCTATTTACCTTTTCTGTATTCGTTCCACGAGCCTTCGGTTGATCGGTCAAACAAAAATTGTCTGCTTTATTTGCACCCCTAATCTTTTTACCATCTCTACCCCTCTATAATACACCAAAATTTTCTTTACTAAATCCACCCCCTCAACCACCCCCACAGTCATGCCTAATCTAAGTCCACCTAGATTTGTGTCCCAAAGTAATCCAACTTCATACAAATGAATGGCCTGGATCGCTCCTCAAGCCTTCTTCTCTTACTCATTGAAGATCCTAAGGTCAAAATGATCCGGATCATGCACCCCGCGCCCACGCACACTCGCTCGATCGTTCCAATCCAATCGGCGCCGCTGCTCCTCCATCCCGAACCGCGCTCATCCCCACCGATTCCTCCGCACCCCTCGATTGCTTCGCCCCCGCGCTGCCGCCGCCTCCCGCTCCCCCGCTCCGCCGCTGCCCAACCGCATCCGCCCGCCGCCTCCCGCCGCATCTGCCCATCTCCTCCTCGCCCATCTGCCCCCAAACTCTCCATCCCGTCATCACCGCCTCCCCTGACCACGCCGCCCCTGTCCTCACGTCGACCGCGCCCCCTCCATCCTCTTGGAGACAATGGCGCCGCTCCTGTCCTCTCGCTAACTCCGCCAACGCCGCCGCCGTAGACTCTGACGCGGCAGCGTCCCGACCTCCTCTCCTCGCCATCCAACCGCTGCCATCGGGGTTGAAGCGGAAGCCGGAGTCGCCGGCGCCGACGCCCTAGAAGCTCCCGTTCCGGGCTCCCGAGAAGGCGGCGGCGCGGAGCCGGTTTAGGTTGGTCCCACCTCCTCCTCTCCTCACACGCCGCCCTCACCCGTCTGCCGTCCGCCTCGCCTCCTCCTCCTCCCACCCCGCGCCACTGCCTCCTTCGCCCCCCACTCCTCCTCCTCACGCGCCGCCCTCACCCATCTGCCGTCCGCGTCGCCTCCTCCTCCTCCCACCCCGCGCCGCCGCCGCCTCCTCCCCCCACTCCTCCGCTCCGCCCACCTCCTCACGCGCCACCCTCACCCGTCTGCCATCCGCGTCGCCTCCTCCTCCTCCCACCCCGCGCCGCCTCCTCCTCCCTCCCACTCCTCGACTCCGCCCGCCGCCTCCTCCTCCCCACCCCGTGGCTACCTCGGTGTGTTCTAATCTAATGGCTGCCTACGACGCTGCCCCTTGTCTCACTTCGGCCATGTTTGTCTATCTCTGTAGGTAGCCTCGCTGGACCGCCGTCCGCCAATTGAACGGGAGGTCACCAGGTCGTTAAGCACTGGCGTTAGGACTGCAGGAAGTTCGCGGCCGCGCTGCTGTCTCTCACAAGACTGTGCAGTGTGCTATTTCTGCCCAAGATTTGCACAGGTTCCATGGTTCTTTTTTTGCCTCCACTTCCCCACCTAGATTGCATTGTGTTTTCCTATATTCATTTCTTTCCCTTTGGCATTCAATGATTTACTTCTTTTGCAGGGAGATTAGGAATTTGGATTGTTTAGGTAAGGCAAGTTTTTTTTTCAGAAAGCAAGAAATTCAGGTAATATGATCATCAGGAGATTGGAGAACATGCAGATTGGACTCTCTTTTCTGCAGTTTTTGTTCTACATGCTTTTGGTAAATTACAAATGCCATTGAGGTTCCATTGTTGTGTTTCACCTAATGTCCAGTTGATATATCGGATAATGTTAGGAGATAAGTAAGATTCATTGCTTCGATGGGATAAACAAAAGAAGTAAATGTATTTTAATTTTTAGTGGAAACTAGCAAGATATCAGCTACGCTATTCAGCTGCAATGATACCGTTTTCTCATGGGTATACCCGCTCCTGGAGCAATTATTGATGGGGTGATCGAATCACTAAGAGATAGCTTTTCCTTTGGCATAGTTGTCTTTGTTGGAATTAATATACTCGGTTTAGTGTGAGCAAATTGTCACCTTTTGGTTCTTTTGTTGCACAAGATAATTAACATGGACAGTTATTCCTTCCTTTTGTCAGTTGGTTCTGATGCAATTTTGCGGTGCCCTTAGTTTTCACAGATTAGATGGTGCTAAATCCTGTATATAATCTATTTGGGTTAAAGATTTGACAGTTCTGGACAAATTAAGCATGATGGCGCTCCGGGGGACGCGGTGCGGTAGCCAAGGGGATGCGGCGGCGCCCGGCGACCTGGATATGTTCTACCGATACTGGCATTTTTTTGTGAAGAACTTTAGAGGAAATATCATCTTAATTCTCAAGGTACTTGTTTTTTCACTCTTTCGCTACTTTTCTGTATTTATGTCATACAATTAATCTCGTTTAGGTTTACCAGCTTGCTGTTTGTGTTATAGCCTTATAGGTTTACCAGCTTGCTGTTTACTGTATTCGAATTTACATTTCATGGTATGAGCTTGAACTTTAAGTTGGTAAAGCTCGTAGAACAAAAGGTGCGTGAATGAAGTGATGCACTGATGCCTCTCTATGCTCCTTTTTTCTTTGTAATCAACGAAAAGAGGTTTGAGATGAACTTCCATGAAGCTAGCATGATTTTCTGTTAGTATTATGCATGATTGGATAAATTTGGCTTTTCCCTTTTTATTCGCATAACAAGAAAAGATTTGTTGGATACATATACCCGTGGTTTAAAGTTAAAATCTGATTCTGCAGAATTATCAATGCATGAACCATAATTTTTTTCCTTTTACATAGGTAGAGATGCTTACAAGGCTACAATTTCTTCTCTTTTTCTCCCATCTTAAGGGCATAACAAAGTGATGCTCTGGTGTGCATAGTGCTTACAGTTTTGGATACAGCTATGGTTTGGTTTGATTGAAGCTACTTATTCCTTGCAGGATAATAAGTGGAGGTCATTACATGAACAAAGGAATGATCCTTCTGCTTATTTGAACCTTGACCTTGGAAAGTCCAAGACCAATGTGGATGCCACCGACAATCGGTATCAATAATTGTTCGAACATTCCACCTTATGATCCTGCTGCAGATACAGGACAAGGCATATCTTTTGACGAGATCATTCCAAAGAATATACGGCCACACCTTTTAGATATTGTGGGACATTTAGAATCGGAGAATTTCCTTCAAAAGGCTATGGGAGTTTTGTTTCAAATCGTGTGAACAAGTTACATGAGCTTTGTAAATACGGATAATTTTCTATATGGTTTTTCTTGTTGTCTGCTAGCTTCCATTTGGTTTTCAGTTACCACATGCTCATAATAGTATCCAGCTTGTTGCAACAAGGAAATTTTATTCTAGACTAAACCGGAAAGATGAAAGGCAAATCATATAATTTATGTTGTCATATACAGTTGGATGCTATTAATTGATTCTGATGATCTGATCTTGTAGTCATTTAAAGAACGACTTTTTTTCTTGTAGTGGAACTGTTTATAATGTATCCTTAGGCAGTTTATGATGCAAAGTGAGCTAATATTCTTGCTGTTGTGATATTGGGGTAGTATACACTACTAGATGGTACCATGTAGTATGCCACTGGCTGCCATGTTTTCCCCCCTTTAGACACTTACAGAGAGTATGGCTGCCAAAATAATGGCAACCAATTGTTTGCCTCATGCTAAATTCAGTTAAGAAGGTGCATACATAGAGTTGTATCATTTATTCCATGTGATCTAAAAGCTGTAGGTTTTCTCTTATTTTGTTTTAGGGTGAAGATAAGGAGAGGCTTGCTTGGGTACTATGCTACATTACACATCTCCTGTCTTTGTTGGCACGGAACAGCTCCATGTCCAAGAAGCACAGAAAGGAAAACCAGGCTAGCCATGGACCAGTGATCCCACAGGCTGTATATCGTAAGTCTGCTGCGATGTTTACGAACTGTGGTCGAGTGCCTTGTCGACAGAGAAACATGAGCTTCTGATCAATTACATCTTGGTACTCACATTTTTTGCTGATGACTTCAGATCCGATCCTACGGATATATGTACGGACTTGAAAATGACCCGCAAGATGATTAAACCATATTATGATCAGTTCCAAGTCTGTGTCAGCAGGTGCTTTTAAACCCACCATAATGACACTTCCAGCCCCCCTCAAGTTCCCACAAGAAGTTACAAGGAGAAGGCGACGGCGGTAATCATCTCAGAAAGCACTTACATTGTTTGAATGTGGGGGTGATGGGAAAAGGCCATTCGAAGATATTGCGGTTAAAAGCACGTTGCCAATGTCAAAGTTGTGCATGCTCGACCCAGTTTTTGTGATGTACTGAAAAATGAGGAGGTATTGCTTTGTTTTTTGTTTTCCATTATCACTTGGGGAGTTGCTGCCAGAAAGGAAACAAAATATTTATGTATGGATAGTTATTTGCTTGCCTAGCAGAATTTATTTTGACGCTACCTTTTTTGTTAGCATCTTGCTGCGAGTTCAATCGTGAATAACATGCATCTGATAGCTGCTAATGTTGACTGTGCGTAAGCTGGGGTATTACGGTGATATTTGAGTGCACAAGATACTAGATAGTTGCTGCTATTGCTGAAATGATGATGTAAATTGTATTACATCACATGCTTCCCATCAAAATATTCTGGAAAAAGTTATGCCTGCGCTTTACCATTTCATGAGCTGGCTTTTAGCTTCGATTTGTTCCTGGGTCCGCCACTGCTTCTATACATGGCCTTCAGCAGATTTATATAGTTTTCAGAAAAGTTCACTATTATGTTGTTCCATTATGATGGTCGGACTATTGAATGGGATGAATTTGAGTGGTCTAAAAGAGCCATCCATGTGAGTGCCAGAAAGCAGACTAAATGGTAGGTTATTATTATTTTCTTCTGTGTTTTTTACAATATCTTGGTCTCTTGAATGTTTGACTAGAAAATATTAATAAGGTACTTGTTTACTTAAGGTGGTATGCAAAACGATTTTTGCATCCTGATGTCGTTGCCCGATACGATTACAGGGGGAATGGACATTTAACATACGCCGAACTAAAATTAGTACATGATGACACCATAGCTAAAATATAATGAATATATTTGAAATATTCCATAAAGCTCCAGTTCCAACTAATTAAGATCATGTGTGGAATGTGGGAATTTTGTCATATTTTTGCTGGAATCCGAATTGTTTACTATGAAATTCATGCGTTCCAAAAGAGGCCTAAACATGTAATATACATAACAATGTCAAACCATGCTAATGATGAAGTAAAAGTACCGAAGGAATGAAGCATTTGTGCATCTGCAAACCATATCTCAAATCATTCTAGCACTCAAATACCAAAATAGCAAAACGTCTCTGTTAGCCAATGCACATAGGAATACACCACCGCAGCTTGTTGGCGATGACTTGGTTCACCTCTGGTCTGCCCCTATTTGTAGGTAGTGGAAACTATGGTTCATGGATCCCAAATAGCATGTAGAGAGCTTCACAAGACCCTATTCTTTGGCTATTCCACAGATTAACCCCACCTCCTTTTAGCAAAGCTAGCAAGATCGGCAATTATACCGAGTGCCAATTTCATACCATTTGCACTTCACATGTTATTCTAAATCATTTATGTTTTACTGATTTGGAATTCTTTTACTTGACCTTAAATTAAATAGCCTGCTCATGAGAAGATTGGAGTTGTTGATGCTCAATGGATTGTTCATCAAGCTGTTCCATCACATGGAAACCAGGTCTAGCCGCTAGCCAACTATTCATCGCACCTCATTTTGTACAATATATGTTGCCTGATCCTGTAATATTTATACCTCGTAGGGCAACTCAGCGAATGGAAGAGCACCATGGGAAGGGGTAAGCCAGTACTTACTGATCTTATGTAATCTGGACTTTTCATAGTGTGTTTTTTCTCAAACGCATGAATTCTGTGCTGCATACTTCATTATGCGTCCATTAGTCAGTACACTGCCATATGGATCTGCTCTTACTGTTTTGCTTGGCTGTGTGCCGCAGGTAAGAGCATGCTGTAGGAAAGAATGGAGAATATTTCAAACAAGGTTGGCTGATGTCGAGAAGGCATATTACTTGTCACAAGGGATCACACCCCCCCCCCCAATTCAACGGTAGTTTAGATGAATACGGGCACACTCACTTGTCATGGTAAGGTTTCTTAATGAATCTGATTGTTCGTTTTATTTCTTACAAATTTTATCTTCTTTTGTATTTTACCGTAGCGTTAGCACGGGCACACTACTAGTCTTCTAAAGCCATGCTACCAAAATCTTACTAGAAATGGTAAAGATTTTTTTCAACTCCATAGATTTTACAATGCAACATAACATGTCACGCCGTCACAAAATAACCCTTGATTACATATCTTTCAGTGGTTTTACAAGCGACACTTTCCACATACGCCAAAACTCAAGAACACAAATTCCAGCGGCAACCTTAGCCACATATGTTCGGAGATTCTCAAGGAAAAGAGGAACCGAAGTTCCCAAAAGAAAATGGAGAGCACGGATTTCTTAAATTATTATTTGATAGGGGCAACATACATGGTTGACATATTACGTGTTGCCCCTGGCCCTCTAGATCACCAGCCGAGCGCCGGCACGGCGCGAGGACGGCCGGGCGCGACCATGTTGCCAGCGGAGTCGTAATTGATCACGCCGGAGAAGTCCGGGAGCTGGCACTTCTCCCCCATGAGGATGTTCTTCTGCCAGACGCACGGCGGCGGCTCCTCGCCGCCGGGCTGCACCTGGTGGACGCTGATGACCGGGTCCGTCCTCCGTCGGCTCACGCTGGCCAGCGCGCGCCGCAGCCGCCCGGACGCCGGCCCCGAGTGCGACGCGCACAGCGCCAGCGCCAGCGCGCACACGGCCAGGACCGCCGCCGCCGCCGCGCCAAGCTGGCCGCACGCCGGCATCGCGGTTGCGATCGTGCCGTGCAGGCCGAGGTGGCGCGGCATCGCTTCGTCTTGAGGTGTTTCTTGGAGTGATAATTAAAACTTGGTGAGCTGGTGGCTTCTGGTGCATTGCAGCGAGCCGGATTTGGTGCTTTATATGTGGGCGAGACAGATTTCCCGGGCTTTCTGTGGAGTTGTTTACTTGCTTGTAAAGAGCTGCATGGAGTTGGTGCAATGTATGTGAGAGTGGTTTGCTAGCTATGCATGTCCCAACTCCCACAAGCCATAACTGAACCATTTCAACTTTCAAGCCTTGCAAATTCAGTGGATTGCTTTCTCAAAACAAATTTTCAGTGGATTGCAAGAGTGATGCATCCAAGTGTGTAACTGAATACTGGCTGGTTTGCAACAGATGTATCTCCTTAAAAAAAAAACAGATGTAACTTTTTAGTATGCAGTTTGAGTATTTTCTTTTTCAGTGGGAACAACTGTGCTTTGTTGCCACAGGAAATTAACTCACAATGGTTATGATGATGTTTTTCGGTGTGTGGTATTGACTGGATAGAAAATACCTCAAAATAGAACAGGAGTCCGGAGACGAGCTGAACAATACGTTGCCATTTTATGCTGGTGTGTGGTGTTCCTATCCAACAAGCAGCCCAAGTTTCGGTTCTGAAAAAAAAAGGATGATTGCTACAAATTTCATTTCCATGCATGCAAGAAACTGGAACAAATCATCATAGTGGTTTTTAAGTTGTAGTACTAGTTCTTCATCATACTATCATTCCATTTCTAATCAAGAAAAATAATAGCCCAGGTTGTTTTTCAGTGCTCTGGAATAAGAATTGCAAGTAGCGTTTCATACAACATAGAGATCAATGTGGGCACAAACACAAAACTCTAAGGTTAATGTAAGTAACTTTACATGTACTTGGTGCTTCTCAGTGTATCTTCCGGTTCTAAGGGCGTGTTTGGCAGGGCTCCAGCTCCCAGATTCACCTTTGGTGAAGCCGAAGCTGTGCCAAACGGATGGAGATTTGTAAAAATCTGGAGCCAGAGTGGGGTGAATCCACTCCAAAAATAGTACTATGGTGGTGGAGCAGGGTCCAAGCCACTTCACAGCTTCAGCTCCACCAACTCCAAAGGTGAATCCAGAGCCCTGCCAAACACGCCCTAATTGCTCAAGTTTTATTTTGAGGCAACACTTTCTCCTTCACGATCCTGAGGGCTTCTCCAATCCCATCCTGGGACGATAGCAATGTGAAAAATAGTTAAGCTTTCAGATTTTCTAAACGAAAATAACTGTGATTCTTATTACAACAATTGTAGGGTGCCATTGAAAACACACCCCAGAAGAAAGTCTATTATCTATTATAGTTGCTTGAGCTTTAATTTCATGTGATAATGCTGATTTGATAGCTCCAAATAGCACATCTGCAACGTTGCTAGTGCTTGAGGCGTCGTCTGTATCTGGGATTAGATTTGTCATTGTAGGGGCTCAGGCGCCATTCCTAACCAGTACAGCCTCTGCCCAGTAGAACTGGTCCAGCATGAATGGGCACACTAGTGGGTAGGTTCTTTTAATATGTGGTTTTATCTTTTGATTTATGGTTTTTGAATTTTATCTGTTCATGAGAGATAATACGTAAAAATAAATAGTCACATGTAATTTTGGCAGGTATAACTGAACTCGATACAGTATCTCCTATAATCTATATATAGTCTCGTCTTAAAAAAACGTACTGTTTAAAAGTTAGTTGCTGTAGCAAAAAGTGATAAGTCCAAATCAAAACAAAAAAGAACCCAGGCAGTACTACTGCGTGACGAGATTGGTCAGAACAATGAATATCATCCAAAAGCAACTAATGAAATGATTTTACAACAGACATGACAGTGTGGAATCTAGCAGATAGCACATTGTTAGAATCAGAACGAATTTATATTTTTTATACAAAATTGCACGTATGATACTACTTGCTGGAAACAAGAGATAAATGTTGTTTGATTCAAGGCTTTTAACTGCTTCCATACCTCGTCGTTCAAATGGTATCAAATGCACATAAGGTAATGTCAACTACTTTTTAAAGCACAAGAATTTTTAGTGTCTACAACAATGCAAGTAGTTAAATTCCTTATTTACACATGAGCCGTGAGTGAAAACATTCTTTTAGATCAAGGGTAAAATGGTGTTGAAGAACTGCCATTTATTTCTAAGAACAGATGCTATTGCTAGCAATATGACGAATTACACAAATTGAAACAAATGCTTTATTCCAAAGTAAAAGACTAAGTTCCAAGTGGAACAGAGACCTTATTTGTTTTGAATCTTTGCCTAGCTCCCTAGACCATGAGCTATTTCACAACTGACGTGAAAAACACATATGGCATTCACAACATGGCACCGCTAGAGTGATCAAACAATACAAATATACAGCAGAGAACGCCAGAATGGCAGCGATGAATATGGATATATAGCAGCTGCTGTTATCACCTGAGGGATTCCAGCAGATAGTGATGCAGCTGTAGACCCACTATCATAGAAGCAGCAGAAAAATGATAACTTTGGTAGAAGCAGCAGTAACATGCAAATTTGTGAATCAAATACTTCAGCACTGTGAGAAAAGTGTGAACACTGTTACCTGCCAGCATGGTGGATAGCAGCTTGTATGGTATTGATCTGAAAAGGAAGTCATGTCATTGCTTATCTACCAATTTCCAGGTAGGATAAACAGATGCGTTCAATCAGTTTAGTACTTGTTAGAAGTATACGTACATATTTGTATCAGTTCTTTGTACAGGGGGTTTTCTACTATTTGCTTGTACCTTGTACATGACTTATGTTGGCCATCTTGGCCCATGGAATAGATGGCAGAGGTTGATTCCAATAGTACTCACCCAGAAAAGCAAAAGAGTCGACCACTGAAAAGAAGACTGCTGTCGCAACTAAGAGCAGGTGCCTCCAACTCGCTCGATTCTGCGACTAAAGAAGCAATAGACTGGATTGCGGGATCCAACGGCTGATATCCAGATGAGAACAAGATAAATCTGTAATATGTTGACTCTATGGTAGCTTTAAGCACCATTAGAAATGCTTTAGGATTTTTAAGAAAACCCATGCTGCAGCAGATTGATGTCATGAATGAGTATGCTAAGAAGGGCCTAATTCAAATTTTGATTGACGAGATGAAAGAAATTTGACTCCGAGCATAGCTAGAATTATGAAAATAAGCACAAGTGAGCTTCTCAACTTGCTATCAAGTATCAACAACCAGACTTAAAAGAAAATAAGTACGAGTAAGCTGATCAACTTGGTCATGGAGTTTGTTCCCGTACTTCAATCTCATTCAGAGAATCAGAGCACACATTTATTTGGGATTTAATTTGGTTTTGAATTTGTAATTTAAATTCAATTTGGTTTTGAATTTGTAATTTAGATTCCATAGGGTGTTTGCACAGAAAATTTTTGAGGGAATTCTATTAGCACGTCTGAAAACATCTAGGCCCGTAACAATTGGTTTTAGTGATTAATGATAATATTATGTTTGAAACTAACATAATTGTGAAGATGTGTTAAAAGGTGTAGTCCTAGAAAAGGATGACAACACAACAATGGCATGCAAAGACTAGCAACGATCGACTTAGCTCAAGACAAAAATGAAAATTAGCTTTAAGGTCACTTTTATATTTTTTTGCTGGCCTCAGAGTTTAGAGAAAAGATCGGATTGTTAGCTCAAGACAAAAGTGAAATTTAGTTTTCAGATCCCTTTTATATTTTTTTCGGGTCTTAGAGTTTGGAGAAAAGACCGAATGGTTAGGCTAGACGCCATATTATAAAGAGTGATCATAGCTAGTAGTTTAAGAATTAACTTTGTGTCATTTTGATCAACAAATAAGTCATGTATACATCTAAAACTGTTTTTAGAATCTATTGTCAGGGAAAAAAGTGGTACCAGTCTAGACATGTGGTACTACTAGCCGATGGTAATACCATAGTTGTCGAGCGATACTACCGGCTGGTGGTAGTACTGACTTTTTCTACAGAACGCGTTTTTTAGATAACATGTTTTTGGTCAAATCTTGAAGCTCTGGAAAATGGTAGTAATCTCAGGGTGTGGTACTACCGCAGTGCGATACTACCAATCCTAGATGGTGGTACTACCGTAATGCCTGTTTAACGGCTAGTTCAGGCATATTAATTGCACCAAAAATAACTGTCAAACAGTATGTACGGTAGTACTGATCCCAGATGGCGATAGTCCCATACCTACTGAATTTTTCTAGGATTTGTTCCAAACGATCGAATTTGTGGTTGAGAGTTATAAATACCCTCTCAACAGCACACACACTACTACAGAAAAGCTCATCAAAGACGGTTCATAAATGTCACCACAAACGGTTTCCTGAACCGTCTGTGCTTATGGGTCAATAATACTCTAAGGGCATTACAGACGGTTTTTGAACCGTTTGTGATAACTCTTATCACAGACGATTCTTACTATGAACTGTCTGTGATAGTCTATTATCATAAACGGTTCTTGTTAAGAACCGTCTGTGATTGCGTTCTCGCGATATCATAAATAGGACTCCTTCAATTCATCAATATTTTATAATTGCACTATAAAACAGCATGTCTAAGAATACAGATGAACCAAAGCAGACTTATTTATGATTGACGCCATGTTTTTGTTGACTCATTGTTTAGGTTGTAGGTATTATTGTTTTGTTGCTTTGGTATGCCGTAGTCATATGCCGTAGTCGTAGGCGTGCGGTTGTAAGCCATGGTCGTATGCGCCTAGTCTGTTAGCAGACATGTGCCCCACATCAGCAAATTCTATTAGCAAATGGAGGAAACGACCTACAATGCAAATGGAGACAATTTGAAAGACGAGAAAGTAAAATGCAAGTTCTTGGAGTAAAGTGGTACAATGACACAAGTTCATAATTTCATATCCAAACATCAACGAAGAGAGGGGTGGGGGATATATCACCGGCGATGAAGGCGAGGCTAGCGGCGGCGGCATCACCGCATTGTGTTACGACGGTGACACTGCACAATACACTGTTATGACAAGACTGCCTTATGCAGTGAACCGTGATGTCACAATCAGAGGCGAAGGAGCTCGGGGAGGTAGTCGGCGTCGTTGGGGGAGGCAGCGCTTCGATTGGTTTGGGGGGAGCTAGCTAGGCGGCGCTTCGGTTTGGAGTGTTTGGGGGAGGCGTGTGTGCAACATATATAAGGGCATTTAGATAGTGGAACCGATCAGTAGTTAAGAGGTCGCGACGCCACTTCAGTTTGAATAAAGGGACTGTGAAATATCATAAATGGTTTTTAATACAAATCATCTGTGAAGAGATAATATCACAGATGGTTCTTGTTAATAACCATCTGTGATACTTCATAGACGGTTTTCAACATGAACTGTCTGTGATATTATCTCTTCAAAGATGGTTTTTAGCGCTGCTAGTAACACAGACGATCACTAAACCAAAACTGTCTGTGATTGTATTTAATATTGACAGTTTTGGTCAACCATCTATGATAAAGTGTCCAGTATTAACCTTTTTGTAGTAGTGACAAGGACAACCAACTAAGACCTCATTGAATATGTCACAACCAACTAAGACCTCATTGAATACACTAGAGTCTTGTGTGCACTCTCCTATACTCATTTGCTCGTATTAACCATTTTTGAGTTCATTGATTCATTCGTTGATCATTTTGACACTTGTTTCTCCTCAAGCAAACACTGTGATCTATTATTATTGGTGTTTGCCGGCACCTAGATGGTTTAGAAGGAGTTTGTGCGGTGATCTCTTCAAGAAGTTGTGAAGAGGCCCCGCATCGATTGTGAGTGGTTTGGTACTCATCATCTCTAGAGCGGAGGAAGAGCAATTTTAGTGGATTGAAGTGGTTAGGCTTAATTCATGGAGCTGGTCCAATTCGTTTAGACTTACCTGAACGTTGATTAGTGAAGACTGGCAAATCTGTCATACCATAGAAAAATATCATGTGTCTCCATTGTGGTTAATTCTTATATTTATTCTTCCGTATTTACTTTTCTAACAATTAATTTGCCATATCTTGAGTAGCTAAAATTGTACTTGGTAAAGACATATCTTGTGGTGGCATAGAAATTTAGAGAATTTGCAATTGACTTGTGCTAGGTTCACAACTACCGAACAAATCGTGACATGCGAATCTTGAAAGCCCGTGTGCATAGACATGGAATGAAGGAAAAAATGCCATTAGGATTGTAAATCCTCGTACCAACCTCTGTAAATATTTTCTTTTTTATTTATTAATATATGCTGTAGGGGCCTCCTCTACAGTTGCCTGTCAAAAAAACCTTGAAAGACCGTAGATTCCATCAGCTAGCTGTGGAACCGACCGACGCGCGACTGCGCGCACCACTTCACACATGACTACGTGAAGTACTTCACGATTCACCGCCTATCACCAGGCAAGAGGGTACCACGAAATGGTAGATGTGTCTAGAAGGTAGCATTTATATATTTTTTAAAAAAAGATGTATATATAAAGAAAAAAATAGGTGTTTCGAGTTAAACAAACATTTATTTTTCTAGAGAAGGTGTCTAGAAGATTCGAATATTTTTTTTGTAATTTTGAACACTCATATTTTTATAGAGAATAGATATATTAAAAAAATCTAAATACTTCGATTCAAAAAAACACTCCAGTGTTAATAGCAGTTTTAACAGTTTCTCAAAACAATTGGGTCGCCCGCGAGACACCCGCGGGAGCCGTGCATGCCACACACACGTCATACACCAAGTCAACGCCAACACACACAGACGCTGAGACGCAGGCTTCTTCTACCTCTGCACGTCCATTTCGTTTCTTGGATGCCAGCTTTTCTAGGAAGACCTTCTTCTCCCCCGCCAATTGGCTCTCTCTCTCTCTCTCTCTCTCTCTCTCTCTCTCTCTCTCTCTCATTACCAAGAAACAAGCCATTGCTCCAAAACTCGCGACATTTTGTTAATTACTCTTGTTGCTGCATTGATCGGTGTCGCAAGAAATTAAGAAGGCCATCCACAAAACAGGCGCCATTGCTCCAAGCTGCCGTGCAGCTTAATTAGCTCCCTTGCAACAACACCTGTGCGTGATCTTGCATGATCGCGCGGCGCTCAGCTGTCTCTGCTTGATCCCAACGGTTCCAAGATGAACGACCTCTTCTCGTCGGGCTCGTTCAAGAAGTACGCCGACCTGAAGCAGCAGGCGGCGCTGGACGAGATGGA
The DNA here is from genome assembly GCA_036346575.1 of Dendrocalamus sinicus. NCBI lineage: Eukaryota > Viridiplantae > Streptophyta > Magnoliopsida > Poales > Poaceae > Dendrocalamus > Dendrocalamus sinicus. The sequence goes on from CM070646.1 coordinate 13,703,537, forward strand.
GGCCGGCGGCGGCGGCGAGGGCGAGAGCGCCAACCTCGACAGGTTCTTCGAGGACGTGGAGGGCGTCAAGGAGGACATGCGCGGCCTCGAGGGGCTCTACCGGCGGCTGCAGTCGGCGCACGAGGAGAGCAAGACCGCCCACGACGCCCGCGCCGTCAAGTCCCTCCGCGCCCGCATGGACGCCGATGTCGAGCAGGTGCTCCGCCGCGCCAAGGCCGTCAAGGGTAAGCTCGAGGCCCTCGACCGCGCCAACTCCGCCAGCCGCAACCTCCCCGGCTGCGGCCCAGGCTCCTCCACCGACCGCACCCGCTCCTCCGTCGTCACCGGCCTCGGCAAGAAGCTCAAGGACCTCATGGATGACTTCCAGGTGCAAATTCTTCCTTGCATTTTTCTGATCGCTCGCCGTGAGTGAGTCAGAAAGGACGACATCTGATCGAAGAGAATGCCGGCCGGCGGACTGGCGCATGCAGGGGCTGAGGACGCGGATAGCGGCGGAGTACAAGGAGACGGTGGCGCGGCGGTACTACACGGTGACTGGGGAGAAGGCGATGGACAGCACGATCGAGGCGCTCATCTCGTCAGGGGAGAGCGAGACGTTCCTGCAGAAGGCGATCCAGGAGCAAGGGCGCGGGCAGGTGATGGACACCATCTCGGAGATCCAGGAGCGGCACGACGCCGTGAAGGAGATCGAGCGCAGCCTGCTGGACCTGCACCAGGTGTTCCTCGACATGGCCGCGCTCGTCGAGGCGCAGGGCCACCAGCTCAACGACATCCAGAGCCACGTCGCGCACGCCAGCTCCTTCGTGCGCCGCGGCGCCGTCGAGCTCGAGTCCGCCCGCGAGTACCAGAAGAGCAGCCGCAAGTGGACCTGCATCGCCGTCCTCGCCGGCGCCGTGCTCGTCGCCGTCCTCATACTGCCCGTCCTCGTCAACCTCCACCTCTTGACGATCAGATAGATAAATAGATCATGTCATTCATCTGTTCTTGCTGTCCCTGTTGTATTATTTAGTTCTTTGGATTATGATGGAGATTCTTATCGTAGATCAAGCAGTATTACTTTGGAATCGTGGTTTGTCTATTCCTTTTGAGCCGGCCGGTGGTGGGAGAAGTATGGAATTGTTTTGGATTGATTCGTGAGAGCGCGAAGATCTTGTCAAGCTTCATTCAGCTGGTTCGTGACCCTAATTTCTCGATCGTGCGCTAAAACAATTCTGGAACTCAAGGCGTCCCCTCAGGCCATTAAGGCCCACTCCAACGAGCTTAAAACTTTTGATTTATAGATTTAACTATTGAATCTTTAATTAAAATTGCACTATAGCGAATTTTAGTTTTTCTAAATTATTCAATTTAAAAATAAAAAAAAAGTAAAGGCACGTTTCATATGGTTTTTAGTTCAAATAAACTGAAAGTTAAAAAATTAGAAACTGAAATCATTTGAGCAAATCTTACTCATTAGTTGTTTACACAACCATGGAGTATGCTACATTACAGTGAAGCACGTTCGTTACCTGATGTTAGATTAGACACAACCTATACACGCGGCAAGGTAGCATGCGTCATTGGTCGGTGAGATTGTTCGTCCTTACAAAAGGATCGGTAAGTGGTAGAATAGTACCCTGCCACGGTGCAGATCCGGGTTTGATTTTCGGCTGATGCAACATTAGTTTTTGTCTCCCCGTATCATCTAGCGTGTACTCTAATGCTCCGTGCCGCACAAGTTTGTCTCGATCAACGCTCCCCCGATCAGGTCAAAAAACTCACCGGATGCCTCGAGTTCAAATAACGCTGAGTACCACATACCTAATCATATGTTGGCAACTAAGAATATTAAGATATTACGTTCAAATAACGATCATTTGAACCGATCAAAACAGGCACACCAGACAGCAATATGTTAGAGTGATCTCAACCATTTGACCCAACAGTCAAATGGGCCTCTTGTACGCGCCCTGATCGGGGGCGCCCAGCCCTAATGGCTGGTGGGCCCCTGTCGCCAGCGCCACAATAAATAGAGGTGGGGGCCGGGGCGGCACAGACACCGAAGTTGGCCGTGCCGCCACAATCCCCAACGACAACCCTAGACCGATCTGAAAGGGGATGCTCCAGCGACGGGAACTACCACCGCCACTTCTATCTCCCTACAGATCGCCGCCGCCAGGAGACGCCGCCGCCAGGGAGACCTCGCTCCTTTCTCCACCGAACGTCGCTGCCCGTGCGCAGACTTCACCGAGCCAACCGCGATGGCCAACTCCTCCTCCAATGCATCGGACGGTCGGTACCCCTAACCCTAATCCTCTCTCCCCTTCTCTCTCAAATCCGAACAAGAACACCCTCAGATCTAAACCTAAAAGATCCCACGGGGTATAACAATGGTATCAGAGCCTGATCTAGGCGTAGATCTAGATGGAAAAGATCTCAGACCGCCGTCGGTTGACCGACGTGCGGAAAAGAAAAGAACGGAGAATCCCCAACCCTAGAAAATGGCAAAAGAAAGAAACAGACAGGGGAAGGAGGCTTACGGTTTTTCGGCGCGGCCGCTGCCGGCGTGTCGCCTTCGGGCCGCCATCACGCCGCCGCGCTTGCTCGAGGTGGGTCGCGCGCGCCGTTGCGCGCGAGGCCGCCGCCGATGCCGCCCGCCGCGCACGGCAACCGCCTCCTCTCCTTGGGCGCGCGCCGCGCCGCTCATTGCCGCGCGCCCGCCGCCACGCTCCGGCTGGGCCGGCAGAAGCGCGCGCTGCCGGCGCCGTGTGCGCAGCCGCCGCGCGGAGCCACCCGCCGTGTTTTTCGGATGGATCAGGCCAAATGGCCTTTAGGGTTAGGGTTTTGGGCGCCAGCGTCGTTTTTGTTCGGGCGCAAATCGCTCCGCACCGTTCGATCTGATCGACGCCCGTGATGAAAGGCGGGGCTGCGGGCTGGGCCGGCGGGATGACGGCACGAGGCGGGGAGCGGGCCGACGCCCGAGGATAGGGCCAAGGCCATGGGCCAAGGAATGGGTCAAATGGCCATTTTGCTGATAATTTCATTCAAAGGTTTTTTATTTATTTTCAGAAGCATTTTTTTGAGTGAATTTGAATGAAATTTGCATCAAATCTCTGTAAATTTTTGCACCAACGTGTTATTTTTCCAGAGATTAGATGAGTACAATAATAATGCTTCTGAGTATGAATTATTTTAGAACAATTTCATGTTTCCGCTGCAAAAGTTAATGTTGATTACTCTTTCAATTAAATTCGAACCAACGGGAGAATTTAATTTTTGAGAATTGTTGTGAATTATGATATTGTTATTTTCTGACCAACGTTGATAATAACAGTATTATAATTTTAATTGATGATTTTATGCATTATTTCTATTTCTGCCCAACGGTGATGTAGATTTAATGTATAGATAAAATTGTATGTCGTATTTTAACCAACGTTGAAACCAAGACATGCAGTTGTTGTTATTATGTTTAAATGTTCTCACTGAATATGAATTGTGTTTTCAGGAGGATACTCTTTGATGGGCTACATCAGAGATATCCTGGTTCTAAAAGGAGACAACTACGGTGAATGGAAGAAAAAGATTGACCTGGCCTTCATCTTGGCTGAGGTGGACTGGGTAGTCACCACACCGTATTCCACAGAGCCTGTGACACCGGTGAGGGATGAAAATGAGGCTGATGCTGCTTGGCAGACCAGACAGAGGGACTATGCTCCCATAAAAATATCATATGATCTTGATCATAAAAAGTGGATCACTGCCAACAAGAAATGTTTGGCTGTGATAAAGAACACGATTGAGTCTGCAATTGTGGGCTCAATCGCAGAGTGTGACACTGTCACAAAGTACCTTGAGAAAATAAAGAGTCAGTTTAGTGGCTCTTCAAAGACTTATGCTACACAGCTGATTAAGCAGCTTGTGACAGAAAGGTACTCTGGTGGTGGCAGTGGCATAAGAGAGCACATACTAAGGATGAGCAACTTGGCATCCAAGCTTAAACCAATGGATTTGGCTCTGAAGGATGAGTTCCTTATTCATTTGATTTTTGCTTCCTTGTCGAAAGAGTTTGACACCTTTGTTGTCAACTACAACATGCAGCCCGAGAAATGAGACTTAGAAAAGTGCATAGCTATGTGTGTGCAAGATGAGGAAAGAATTAAATCCTCACATGGTGGTTCTATCAACTATGTGAAGGACTACAAGAAAAAGAACTTTAATCATTCCTCCTCAAAGACAGGAAAGCCTCAGCAACAAAATTTCACAGTAGAGAAAGATCAGTGTCTTCATTGCAAGAAAAAGGGACATTACAAGAAAGATTGTCCCGATTTCTTGAAAAATGATTATGTCAAAGAAAGGTGAGAACATCATTACGATCATAAATGAGTCCCTGTATGTACAATATTCAAAATCTACTTGGTGGATTGATTCAGGTGCAACTGTTCATGTTGCCAATAATTTGTAGGGATTCCGTTCGACGAGGAATACGCAAAGAAAAGAAAGATGCATTAAAGTCGCAAATGGAGTCCAAGCTGAAGTTGAAGCCGTTGACGATCTTTCATTAGAGCTAGCTGATGGCTTCACTCTTTTACTTAGAGATGTTCTTTATGTTCTCTCTTTACAGAGGAATTTGATTAGTGTTTCATGTTTGGACAATGATGGTTATGATTGTCATTTTGGAAATGGCAAGTGTGAAATAATGTTTAATAAAGAATGTGTTGGTCTTGCCATATTACAAAATGAGCTTTATTTGTTATCATTGTGTGATGATGTGAATGCCGTATGCGATAACGGGAACGTCGCGTGCAAGAAAGTGAATGAATCCTCGTCTACGAATGTAAACAAAAAATGAAAGAAAACTCTAGATGCGTCGTCGAAATTATGGCACTGTCGTTTAGGCCATATTTCGAGGGGGAGAATAGAAAGACTAGTTAAGAATGATATTCTTTCTCCATTAGAGTTCTCAGACCTACAACAATGCAGAGAATGCATTAAAGGAAAATATGTAAAGAAAATTAAGAAAGACGCCAAAAGAAGCATAGGAGTTCTACAAATTATTCACACAGACATTTGTGGTCCTTTTCCTGTGAAAAGTGTGGATGGATATGACTCGTTCATAACATTCACGGATGATTACTCCCGTTATGGATATATTTATCCAATCAAAGAAAGAAATGAAGTCTTGGATAAATTCAAGATATTTAAGGCTGAAATTGAAAACCAACACGATTTAAAGATTAAGATAGTCCGATCTGATCGTGGGGGGAGTACTACGGTCGACATACCCCATATGGACAAGTTCCTGGACCTTTTGCAAGGTTTTTACAGAAAATGGTATAGTGGCTCAGTATTCTACACCGGGCGAACCTCAGCAAAATGGAGTAGCTGAAAGACGCAACCGTACCCTGATGGATATGGTGCGAAGCATGATGAGCTATTCCACACTGCCATTGAGTTTATGGATGGAGGCGTTGAAAACCGCCATTCATATTCTCAACAGAGTGCCTAGTAAGTCGGTGCCCAAAACACTGTACAAGTTGTGGACAGGAAGAGTTCTCTCACTAAACCACTTACGTGTGTGGGGGAGTCCTGCTGAGGCTAAAGTATTTAACTCAAACTTTGGGAAGTTTGATCCCAAAACAGTAAGTTGCCATTTCATTGGCTACCCTGAAAAGTCAAAAGGTTTTTGTTTCTACTGTCCAGACAGATATACAAAGTTTGTAGAAACGAGACACGCTGTCTTCTTAGAGGATGAAATAATGAGGGGAAGCATGGTAGCTCGAGAGATTGACCTTGAAGAGAAGCGGGCGTATGCGCCCACTCCGATGATTCAAGAGCCATTCTTCACACTACTTCATCGTCATTGCACCGACGGTGCAAGACATCAGTGGTGCCAAGACTGTTATTGTTCCTCCTGTGGCAACAATGAATGAGAATGAGGAACTGTTCTTCAGATCCTATAGAACCCATTGCCACGATGATGAGGAGCAACAACGATCTCAAGCAGAAGATGTACCAAATGAGGAGGCCCAGGAGGTCTCAAAGAGTAAGAAGATCAGCTATTTCTGATGATTATCAGATTTATCATACAGAGGAATTTCAAATGGAGGATGATCCCACATCATTTGAAGAAGCCATGAGAAGCGAAAATTCTTCAAAATGGCTTGAGGCCATGGAAGAGGAAATGAGGTCCATGAAGGCTAATAAAGTCTGGGACTTGGAAATAATTCCAAAAGGAGCCAAAACAGTAGGCTGTAAATGGGTCTACAAGACAAAGCTTGACTCCCAAGGGAATGTAGAAAGATACAAAGCGCAACTTGTAGCAAAAGGCTTTACGCAAAGAGACCTTTTCTCCAGTCTCATGTAAAGATTCCTTCAGAATCATAATGGCATTAGTAGCACATTATGATTTAAAGTTACATCAAATGGATGTAAAGACGGCATTTCTTAATGGGGATTTGGAGGAAGATGTTTACATGACACAACCGAAAGGTTTTGTCGTGGAAAGAAATGAAATAATGGGATGCCGCCTAAAGAAATCGATTTATGGGTTAAAGCAAGCTTCAAGACAGTGGTACTTGAAGTTTGACAGTACAATAAGAAAATTTGGGTTTAAAGAGAATGTAGAAGACAACTGTGTTTATGCAAAGTTTAAAGATGAGAAGTTTATCTTCCTAATCCTGTATGTGGATGATATCCTATTGGCTAGTAGTGATGTCATCACATCGAGACAAAGAAGTTTTTGTCCTCAAACTTTGATATGAAAGATCTTGGTGAAGCTTCGTTCTTTCTAGGATCAAATTCACCGGATAGAAACAAAGGGACATTGGGACTGTCACAAAAGGCATACATAGAGAAAGTCTTAAAGAAATTTGGTATGCATAAATGTAGTCCTCACCGCACCTATAGTCAAGGGCGACAGATATGGGGATTTTCAATGCCCTAGGAACGTCTGAGCTCGATTAAATGAAATCGGTTCCATATGCTTGGTGTCGGAAGCTTGCGGTATGCTCAAGTGTGTACGCATACGACTTAGCGTTTGTTCTGGGTTACTTGGCGATTCGAGCAATCTGGAATAGAACATTGGAAATTGGTAAAGAAAGTCTTGTGTTATTTGCAAGGAACAAAAGGCCTCATGATGACATACAAAAGATCAGATTCACTCCATATAGTGGGGTATACAGATTCTGATTATGCGGGAGATGATAGAAAGTCGACATCCGGATATGTGTTCACTCTCGCTGGAGGAGCTATATCGTGGAAAAGATCAAAGCAAACCGTCACTACATCGTTCACAATGTATGCTGAGTTTGTAGCATGTTATGAGGCTACGGGGCAGGTGAACTGGCTAAAGAAGTTCATACTCGGTTTAAAAGTGGTTGACGACATCAATAGACCACTTAAGTTGTACTGCGATAATGAACCCGCAGTAACGTATGCCCACAACAATAAGTCAAGTGGTGCTGCCAAACACATTGACATAAAGTACTATATTGTGAAAGATAAAGTTCGAGATCAAATTATAAGTCTTGAGCATATAAGTACCGCAAAGATGTTAGCGGATCCGCTTACTAAAGGCTTACCACCCAACGTGTTCAGAGAACATGTAGCCGGCATGGGTTTAAGGGAAAGCCTATGATTCTTGGACTAAAAGATGGATCAAAAGATTAAAGTAACTATTTCAGAACAGAGAGGTGCATTGTAGCTGTTAAATCTATCGGCGATTGACCGTAACGATGAGACATGTTCTATGCACTAATCTGTGATGGAATGAGTAAAGTCAAAAGTAATTAAAGTTAAAGCATAGTTTGAGATCAAGGGGGAGAATGTTAGAGTGATCTCAACCATTTGGCCCAACGGCCAAATGAGCCCCTTGTACGCATACGATCGGGCGCCAGCCTAATAGTGGTGGGCCCTCGCCGCCGCCACAATAAATAGAGGTGGGGGCCGGGGCCGCACAGACACCGAAGTTGGCCGTGCCGCCACAATCCCCACCGACAACCCTAGACCGACCGAAGGGGCGCTCAAATGACGGAACTACCACCGCCACTTCTATCTCCCTACAGATCGCCGCCGCCAGGGAGACCCCGCTCCTTTCTCCACCGAACGTCGCTGCCCGTGCGCAGACTTCACCGAGCCAACCGCGATGGCCAACTCCTCCTCCAATGCATCGGACGGTCGGTACCCCTAACCCTAATCCTCTCTCCCTCTCCCCTTCTCTCTCGAATCCGAACAAGAACACCCTCAGATCTAAACCTAGAAGATCCCACAGGGTATAACATAATAAACAAAGCCAAACCATCCCCCATTACCTCCGTTTGTATATATACTAGCACACATGGCTTCACTAGCAGCAGAGCAGATCATTACTTCACTGTGTTCGTTGGGGTGACAAGAATCTAGTCTACTAATTCAGACAGTCATAGTGCCAAGAGACAGTCGTCTCACCATTCCTTTTTGGTGTATCCAAAGTGTTTGAGCTATCCATGGGTTCGCTCAAGGTGCAAGCCATGATCCTCACCTACGTCTTGCTCGCCGTCCTCTTGCACCCTCTGCTATGCCAGGGCTCGCCGGCGGCGTCCTTCTCGGAAGCGACGATCAGCGACGGTAATATCTAAGAGCTTCCTTTTCGCGTACTTTTTTTTCTCTCGTCGAGTTTTATCAGCAAAGTTCAGTTCTCTTTTCCGTGTGCTCTGACTTTCTGAGTTTGTGCTCTGTTCTTTTTTCTTCAGGAAAAGCGGTCGATCAGGGCATCGCTTACGCGCTCATGATCGTTGCTCTCGTCATCACTTACCTTGTCGGATGAATGAGAGCGGCCGATCGATGCCTTCTTTCTGCCTGTTTCGTGCCCGTTTGCGCTGCTCTTTTTGGTTGTACAAATTCATTTTGAGCTGTCGATGAAATTGCAAGCTGTAATATACGCCTAAGGATTAGAGCAACTCCAGCAATAGCCCTCAAAATAGGGCCCCTACTTTTTATTTGAGGGCTCTCCCTACTTTTGAGGGCTCTGTTTTTTGGGTTACATTTCAGTAGGAGCCCTCAAAACAGGACCCTCAAATTCATTCTTAGAGGGGATGACACATAGGACCCACCCTCATCCTCATCCTACTTTTGAGGGTCGAGGGGCAAAAAACTCATTCCAGCAGGGCCCCTACTTGAGCCCTCAAAGTAGGGCTCCTCCGAACCCAGTGAATGAGGGCTCGAGGGGAGATTTGAGGGGCCCTACTTTGAGGGCTCAAGTAGGGGCCCTGCTGGAGTGAATTTTTTTGCCCCTCGGCCCTCAAAAGTAGGATAAAGGCTCAAGTAGGGGCCCTGCTGGAGTTGCTCTTAGTACTGCAACTCTGCAAGTTCATGCGGTAATGAAAGCTGAGTTATTGATTCGTGTCATACTTTCGTATACTCGTGTAGCAATTTCTGAAGCGAGATCCATGCCCATTTTCTCCTGTTCAAGGGGCCGGGCACTCGAACGCAACTATCAATCTCACGACTGGACGGCTGAGAGAGACCGCATGCACGTAATCTGATCTACAGAACTCCTGAAATAAGCAGCCGTTGATTCTGGTTCTAAAGTAGTCTAACAACCATGGCCCAGTAAGCGGGCGAAGCGACGACTGATCCACTCCAGCCGAACACGCCGAACACGCGCGCAACAACCCAGCGCCCTAATGCGCCAAGCCAAACTAGCCCATCTTTCTATTGGCCATGTTTTTTTTTTTCATTTTTGGTTTTTGACTTATGCAAAAATTTAAACAAATAGGATAGTCTTTTAAAACGAATAATCTAAATGATTTAAGTCTAAAATTATATACAATGTTCGTACTTATGTCCCTATCATCCACTGTTATCTTAAGGCCCCGCTTAAAATGGCTTAGGTTTCTGGTTTGCCGTGCTTTGTATTTCAAACGGAGCATGTCAGATTCCATGATATGAGTTCTTTGCTATCTATCCAGTGCCACACGTGATATTTTGGCTCATGTTGTTCGACGATTGATCATTTGTTTGAGGAGATCAGCTACATAAGACTTTTGTTGCGGTTATAAATTGTTGAAGACCCAGATTTGTTCATCTGCTTTGTTAATAGTTGTCTGTTTGAACCTACTAGTGATTTGCTCAATTTTACTTGGGAGAAGTGTTTGTATAAAATTGTTCTATGTCTTTCTTGTCTAATGGACTTTCAAGACATAAGGTCTGGTGATGAAATTGTATTTTGAAGAGATTTGATATTTTGGCTACAGTAGCTAATTCATCTCAAGGTAGAGATTGTTAAAGTGTGATCTGAATTCATCATCGTGTGTGTCTCTGAGCAATGTATGTGTCTAGCCATGTCAAATGTAGCAACGGTTAGCATATCTGACTTTGATTTGATTTTCTTCTCTGTTAGGGACTTTTGTTTCATAGCCTATATATGTACCCCTATGGTCCATAGAAAGAGTAAGAGGCTCATTATAAACATCTCCTCTATAGTGAATTTCGCATTCGCACATCCGTGGGTTTTCTAGCATAGGTTTTCACATTAAATTCTCATCTCCCGTTCGTTTGATCATCTATTTCTTTCATGTGTTTTATAACAAAGGATTTTATTAAGTTACGGATTTGTTTCTTTCTAGTAGATATGCTGCTAATTTGGCTATTCACTTATGTGCAAACACAAGCTTATGTAATTATGTAAGTAGGTAGTTGGGCCTGATCAATGGAGTATCCATTACCCCGACCGCCCTAGACGGGTCAAAGCTGGCACCTGCACATCCGCACACCGCTCGCTTGCTCGGCCGGTGCTTCCCCTGCACTAACCGTGCCCATTCTAACCATTTTCCTTTCCCCCAACATAGGCCTGCTAATGGGTTGGGTTGAAATGAGTTCAATTGGTTGGTATGCTAATGGGTCAGCTTTGGATGGGTGAGAGCGGGTTGATGTGGCTAATGGGTTGGGTTCATTGCACAAATGGATTTGGTTGGGTTCTAATATTTTGGTTTCAAAACAGGTTCAACCTGTGGGCTGGGATAGGGTTTGACCCATGGATTGTGGTTGTGGAGCCTTGGGAGGAGACGTGGAGTGGGTGAGGGGCCACCGACAATGACGACTGGGTTGTTCGCCACCGTCGCTGCTCGCCAACTGGGTTATCCACCATCGCCAAGTTTATCTCCTCCTCCTATTCTCTACCAATAGCTAGAGTTGTCTTCCCATCAACCCCCAAATATCCACGACCACCGCGTTCTCCTTTGACAATGAATTTCCACTTGCACCACATCCCTCTACTCCCCCAAATTTCTTCCACTGGCGAGCCCCCTCCTCGCTTTCCCCACACTACACCACTCCATCGACAAGTCCATGCCTCCATGGTAATGGATTTTTTTTCTTCTTTGTGGTTGAGATCACACGTGGCCAAGGACCACTGGATTCGATGGTGGTGATGCAGTCGAGGTCCATGGTGACGCCGATCCACTTTTCTGCTCATTGCGCTGGGTCCATGGTCCACGGATCTAGGCTCCCCGTCACCAGTTGACACGTGTGTAGCCCAATCCAACCCCTCATAACTGGTCTCTGGGGCTTCTCGATCTAGGCCCCTCTGGATCTCTACTGCTGCCAACCAGGCAACCACCACCTTCTTCTCTGGATCTCCGCCGCTCGCCATGGCCGCAGCCCCCTCCTCCCTTAGATCTCCACCGCCGTCAAGCCCCCCTCTTCCCCCTAAGCTTGTTGGTTAGTATGTGCCTCCTCTTCTCTCCTTGCCCCTCTACGCTCCCCTCCTCGTGCCGGCTCAAGATTTGTTCGCTCGATTTCGCAACCCTGAATTCACCAATTTGTTTGTCTCTTCCACAAAACCTGTGAAACAAAATTGGAGTTGGAGTGGTGGTTCTGACTGAGCCCGTACAGGTTGATGAATTGGGTTGAACCTGTACATGTTAGACGGGTTGAGTTGGGTTCTAAAACTTAATTTGTGGGTTGAGTTAGGCTAGGAAGTTATCTACTTCTCGCATGGATTGGGTTAAATTCAGAGTGGGTTTAAGTCCCTAAGCAGGCCTACCCCCGCATGCTCCATTGACCGACCGACCATACATCGCACGGCCTTACGCTTCTAGAAATGCAGTCGCATCCGTCCATCCACGGCCTGCGACCTCCTTCCAAATTCCCACCCACAGGCCACAGTAGGACATCGTTCTCCGGTCAAACGAGGCGGCGATCGAACTTACTTGAGCAAGTCTTCCTTCCTTCCTCGGCGCTTGTGCCTGTATATAAAGCATGCGCTGTGGCAGCTAGCCCTCCTCCAACTCTCGCCCGGCGCATTCATCGTCAGTTGATTTCTTCTCCCGCAGCAGCATTAGAATCGGCTGTTCCGAACAATCTTCCCCATCTCACAGGATATGGCAGGCTCGATGCCGGCCGCGGAGGAGACGGCCGCGCAGGAGCGGCGGGGGATCGGCCGGCAGGCCGTCGACCGGGGCATCGCCTACGCGCTCATGGTCGTCGCGCTCGTCGCCACGTACACGCTTCACTAGCTGCTGTGCTTCGGCTCCCGTAGAGCTAGCGAGCTCAGGGAGAGGAAGGATTTTTGCGTCTCTGTGCGCTTCCGCGTCAGTTCAGAGTTCCCCCTACTTGCACTTCGAATTTTTTGTACGGATAATCCATTTTTTATTCGAAAATACATAAATATACCCGCGACAAAATTTTTACAAAAATAGTCTCCATCGCCCCCATTGGGCGACTTCTTCCTTCGCCCAACCGCAAGCGACACAAAGGGAATGTCTGAACCGTTGGCGATACTGCGATCGCCCTACCGTTGAGCGACTGAAATTGCGATCGCTCAACCGTGATAAATGATCGCAATTTCAGTCGCTCAACGGTAGGGCGATCGCAATGGATATCCACCGATCGCCGCCACTACCCCTCATTCGCCAAACAACCACATTTCCCCATTCTCGCGAGAGAGAGAGAGAAGAAGAAGAGAGGAGGAAGGGGAAGAAAAGAAGAGGAGAAGAGGAGGAAGGGGAAGAAAAGGAGGAGGGAGAAGAGAAGGAGGAGGTGAAGGAGGAAGGAGACCAAGCTATTCCATCGATTTGGATCCAGTATTTTAGTTAATTAGGTTGTATTTACACTATTATTTAGATGAAATATTAGTGTTAGTACAAATTGTAGATGTAGTATACATTTTGTAGTATGGAACATTTTGTAGTATAGAAATTTTACTACTCTTTTAGTATAGAAAGTTTAGTTTAGTGTTGAACGATAATATTTGACATGTCGTAAATTTCAATCATACATGTAGGCGTACATCATTAATGGCCGCACTACATTGAGAGTGTATTATGGTGCTGGAATGATTCGTGAAGGTCCAAATGGTGTGGATTTGAGGGATTTTCCGCAAGTCACTCTCGTATTCGGATGACGAGAATGCTCCAATGACAGATGCAAAGCATTGGTGACCCGAGTTTTTCATTGGACCCCGAGGTGTGCGGCGTCGTTGTGCAAGGGCTTTGAGCGGTCTCCCATCGACATCGATGGGAGTTGAAGACATTGCGCGCTCGCTTCGTGGAAGGGCTTTGTGCAAGGGTGCCGCGCCGTGGATACGAGTGTGTCTCGCTTGTGCAACCGTGTTCACTACAAGCAGTTTGCGCAAGCTCGCGGCCCGCCTATGCTTCGGAGGTGCTAGCGGCTCGGGCGGGCAGCACGATGGCGGAGCTGATGAAGTTGCTCATGATGAAGGCAATGCGGTACATGGAGGAGAGTTACGGCCGTCAAGCTATACAGGGGAATGGGCAAGCCGATGCGGTATATGGAGGAGAGTTACACCGCCAAGCTCCGTGAGAGGGAATCGGGCAAGCCGATGAAGGAGAGTATAATGAGTATATCGTGGCCAGATGGAATCGATGACCAGAGGGCATGGGATGAAGAGCAAGTTGTAGAGGACGACGAGGAGGACAATTCCGATGATGAAGAAGTTCCTATCCCCGTGAATGGAACCGGTTTAATGCGAGGGCGTTCGCGATATGATGAGCATGAATCACCATGGGAGTATCATGAGACGAGGTTCGGTGCATGCTGTTTTTCGACAAGGAAGCGCCGCAGATGCCATCAAGCTTTGGGCCCTTTCAATGCAACGGACATTTCGCGTCGTCAAATCAAGCCGGGAGCAAGACATCGTGAAGTGCGAGCACCTGGTTGTCCTTGGAGGTGCACGCCAGAGACCCAAGTATGACACTCACGGATTGTGTCCAAGGTGGAGCCGCACTCGCATTCTGAACAACGTCTTGGCGAGGCATCAAACCGACGTCCGGATTATAGCCAATTTGATGTACGGGAGATAGTGGAGAAAAAGATGTTGCGGCAACACATATTGTGCTAGCTATTGAGAATAAATTCAAGTATAAGATTAGCTACGCGAAGGCGTGGCGTGCCAAGCAAAAGGCGTTGGAAAACGTTTTGGCACTTTTGAGGCGGCGTGACGACAACCTTCCTCGTATGCTTAAGGTGTTGCAACAAAGGAACCCGCACGTACATCGCCGCGCACGAAGCCGTCCGTAAGTCCACCAGATTTGCGGTGTTGCGAGAGCATTGTTTGCATTTGGTGCTAGCATTGAAGCATTCAAGCACATGCCGCCAGTGATCTCGAGAGATGGGACCTTCTTGACAGCAAATACAAAGGGCAGCTCTCGACGCCATAGGCGTTGGCGGTAATAATCAAATATTGCCGGCTATTGCATTTGTGGAGAGTGAGAATTATGAGAGCTGGTTGTGGTTTCTAAGACATGTGAAGATCGGAGTTGTAGGCACCCGGCCTGGTGTGTGCGTAATCCATGATCGCCACGCCGGTATTATAAAGGCCATACGAAAACTTCAAGAAGACCCTGAGGAGAGCGTTCCTTGGCCGGACATGAGGAACCGGTGGTGCAGATCGCCACTTAGGGGCAAACTTTTCAAGTAATTCCCAAACAATCTTTGATGAAGCTATTCAAGAGGCTTGCTAGGCGTAACCAGCAGAGAAAATTTGATGCTTTATGGGGTTGCTTTGGATGAGCACACCAGAAGAACGTCGACGAGAGGAGCAAGGGTGGTCACTCCCGGGCGGCACAACCGCAATGCTTGCCAAAGAATCGATGAGTCTAACCCAAGTGGTCCAAGAAGGAGGAGCGCGAAACATCAAGTGCTTCGCAGTGGATCGAGGGGGAACCATTGGAGAAGTGGTCATTGTTGCACGACACGGATGGCGCAAGGTACGGAATAATGACAAGTAACCTTGCCGAGGTGTACAATTGGGTTCTCGTGGGTCTCCGTTCTCAGCCCCTTGTCGCCATCGTGGAAGGTGTTCTTCACAAAGACAATCCGCTACTTCGTGGACACAGACGCGAGTGCCGCACTTCATGCGCCAATCCCGAGCCCCGTATTCGTCAAAAATTACCGCGTACATGGAGACGAAGGCACGAAGGCTCAATTGCACACAGATGCATTGCATGGGCAACAGGAGCATCGTTTGAGGTGATACCCGTGATGAGCCGGATTTGGGACATCTCGTTCACTTATTACTCACGAGGTATGCCTTGAGATCATGCAAACAGACATAGCTGCACATGCAACAAGCTTAAGTTGTTACACGTGCCATGCTCTCATGTCCTCGCTGCATGCGGAACCGTGCGCATTGATCCTTCCAACTTCATGTCCAGTACTTTTTCAAAGAGAGAATCGCAAGCTTGGTGTGGGAGCTCCGGGGTTCAGCGGTGGGAAACTTCACCACTTTGGACATTTCAGCGAGGACACGGGTTCGGATATTAACATCTTTGAAGGGTGGGAAGGGTCGGCGACGAGCCGACGTATTAGAAATGACATGGACGAATCACAAGTGGAACATCGGGTGCGTTGTGGCGATGCGGTCGGGAGGGCACATGACTAGACGATGCAATGCATGACCTGATCAGTAGTTGGTGTTGTAATGCATGCTAAATTTAATGTACCATTTGTTAACCTTGTATGTTACATCCTTGTATGTTTTAATGGACTTATTCCGTGGACATCTTTGAAGTGCGAGCAGGTGGTATTTCATCCTTGTATGTTGTAATGGACATCCTTGTATGTTGTAATGGACTTATTCCTTGTATGTATGTTGTAACCTTGTATTTCATGCTCAGTATTGCTTGTGATAACAACTCCACGAAGATAACAACTAATCCATCACATGCTTAACACCAGAAGTTTCAACGAAGGTCACAGAAAATGAAGGCGTCACGCACTTATAACACGAAACAACACATACATTACACATACGTAATTTATGAAAAGTAGTACACCCAACATTTTAATTCAACACAACATCCCTACCGCCACATGCCAAACGACACAAATTCTACATGCCAACACATGAACAAATACATGAACTAAAATACGACACAAGCATAACCCTCGTTACCTACATGCCAAACGAGCCTCGTGGCACCCACATGGAGAATTGCCGAGGGCGCCTCGGGCGTGGTGGCCGTCATGGTAGTGGCATGCACATATGCATTTCGGGTTCGCGCAGCAACATGTGGGATCATAAGAGCTTCCTATATTCACGACCTCCTCGTTGCCCCTCTCGCGTTGCATCTGTCGCGGAGGTCGTTGTTCTCCTCGTGAGACTCTCCATTCGGTACTCCAAGTCCCATATTCGAGCCCATAACGTATCCACATAACGATCAACATACCGCTCGTGAGGAGGGTCGATCCGATGGGAGAAGTCGATTTGGCCATCTCGCACAAAAATGACGGTAAACTTCGAGGGTCCATAAGCAATACAAAATGTAACATTACTAATTTGTACCCGAGCGTGAGCATCGAAGAAACGTCGCCCCCATCGCTCGGGAATCCAAGATCCGACGATCGCGTACTCATTGTGTATCGCATTTCGCCACGGTGGTTGAGCACGCCGGCTTGGTATCAATCGATGCATCGGACCAAACATATCCTCGTTTCTAAGGAATGTCGTCCTGGTGACCCAAATCCCACCGGCCCTCGACTTCGGACATGGTATGTTTCACCACGAAAGACAGGTATACTTTGTTCGATTCACAATGTCATGCGACCCCAACCTCGCTACTTATAGCAAACCAGGCAGCTTAATGGTGACCACCAAAAAGAGGCTTTGCTCGGGGACATGACAACACGCCCTGGCTTTGCTCGGGACATGACACAAGAGGTCGACTTTGCTCGGTGAGATGACAAAGAGGCAGCTTTGCTCGGTGACATGAGAAAGCAGGCAGCATATGCCGACTTTATGCAGATGACTGAGTAGGCCTGTAGGCCTATACACATATAGGCGTGAGGTCTTTAGCCTTTACAGGAGTAGGCCATGTAGGCCTGTACACATATAGGGCGTAGGTCTTTAGCCTTTACAGAGTAGGCACATACGCTGCACACATATAGGGCGTAGGTCTTTAGCCTTCTAGGCTTTGAATGGTCCAATCTCTCAAAAGGCTACAAACTATGAATTTATTACGAGATTATAGTCTCTGAAAAGCTGTATAGGGCCATTTATTGCTACACCGAATCCGGAAAAGCAAAAATATCCTCTCCATGGACTATGCCCATTGCACTGGATAACCGCCTACATAAAGGTCTCCTCCTATGTCTTCCATACCACATCTCCTCCTCAAGGCATCACAATACTACTACACAACAATGTCTTCTTGGAGGTCCGACCCATTTGGAGTGCCGGAGTGGCATGAGCGCGAAGTGCCATTGCGGCTTTAGGGTGATGTTGGGAGTCCTGGATCGATCGAGTACAACGAGCCAACACGGCCGTAGGTTTTTCAAGTGTCCGACGACGGATGACGACTTCGTGGTAACGACCAAACTAAATCATTTCTTTTCCGTTATCGTTTTCAACTTGATCCATGACATCTACCACGCCACACATAGGCTTGCGGGTTCATGGAATGGGTGGATCGGTGCCGCGGCATGGCCAAATAACCGAGCGGTGGAGGTGGAAAACAAAGGACAATACCTTGTCAAGATGACTCGGGCTCGCGAGGTAGAACGGCGGATGCGGCTTGAGCAAGAGCGCCGCGTGAGGGTGGACCAAATCCGTCCGAAGGGCAAGGAGGATGAGCTGCAAAGGAGGCGGGAGCGACTAAGTGCGTGAAGCGACCATCAAGCGTCGGAGGAAGAGCTTCAAGCTCGTGAGGCACCCTCAAGTCCAAGAGTGACAGGAAGAAGGATGCAATGAGCCATCTTCAAGGCGCGACAAAAGGGGAAACAACCACGCTACACCCAGTAGACAAAATGTGGCGAGAAAGTGGCCCCGGTCCACAAGAGGTGGTACGAGCGATTGGGTGGGTTAGTCGCATATCATGCTATATGTTATGCATGTAATAAACCGTAAGCGACATGTTACTCCCAATCAGTATTATGAAGTTTATTTCAATTCACATAAGGTTATTATCTCGTGTGTTCGCATTGAATGATTCAGATAGCAAATCATGTAACAATAATTAACATACCGATTTTCTTCGTACACTAATTCTTAGTAACATAAAAATATCACTTACCAATGTATATATCAAACGTTCTACAATCAATTGTTTTAAAAATTTCTCACAATTTTTAATGCACGTACAACATACAATAAACATAACATTATATTACAACTACACCATATTTTTTCCAGTTTAAAACTACAAAATTGACAAAACTCTACAAAATCACGGGAGTGAGTAAAGTCGCTCATCCATTGGGCGATCGAGTTATAAGTCGCCCATCCATTGGGCGATCGACATGCGATCGCTTCAATTGTAAAGCGACTACTTGCGATCGCTCCAAGAACCAGCGATGATATTGTGTCGCTTGCCGGTTGGCGAAAGGAAGAAGTCGCCCAATGGGGGGGCGACTGGAGACTATTTTTGTAAAAAATTTTTGTCGCGGGTATATTTATGTATTTTCGAATAAAAAATGGATTATCCGTACAAAAAATTCCTTGCACTTCGACGTATAAGTTGTAACTGGATTTTTTTATTAAAGTCCATTACCGGTTCTTAAACTTTTTATGCTGTGTCATCCTGGTCTATAGACTTTCAAAGTGTGTCATTCCGGTCCATAGATTTTCAAAGTGTGCCATTACTATGGTAACAATCATGGACCGGGATGACACAACATAAAAAGTTTAAGGACCGGGATGACACAGCCAAGACCCGTAACGGGCTAATTTTGAAACTCAAAGAGTGTTTAGGTACCGGGATGACACACTTTGAAAGTCTATGGACCGGGATGACACAGCATAAAAAGTTTAAGAACCGGTAATGGACTTTACTCATTTTTTTGGTAGAAAAAATTAAAGAGAGTGAGAAGAGAGAGATTGCTATGTAGTACTAGTATAATAAGTTGACTGGAAAAATCAGCTGTTCTTTGTTCTCCTTATTTTGGTGCTTTATACACTTTGACGCCAATTGTATGTATGGTTTCAACGATTGAATCGAATCATCTATTCAGGGGTCAAATGAGAAGTGGAACAGTGGTTATGGTCCTTTTGGCATTACGTCTGTTGAATATTGTTTATGGCATCTCTAAAGATAGCGAGTACAGATGGATACTAGTTAGTGCAAGATTAGCCTCACCAACTCACACAAGCTAGTCTCTCCTTCCTACGTGTGGGATCCAATCTAGCTGTACTAGGTGCCTCCCTAAGTCATTCCTGAGTCCCTCCTAAATCCCTTTTTTAACACGGGATTTTTACATGATCCTTTCAAATAAATACATTGTTTCATGTAAAAATCCTGCAATCCAAACATTACGCGGCTAGTGCGGTAGTGCCTCCCTCGCAAACTCATTCGGAAGATGAATACGGTGACTTTAAACTAGTTTCTATATATTTATCATGTCAAACAAAAAAGCTTCCCCACGTTTTGAGTTCAAAATGAAAAAGAATGGATATATGCATGTCACACACGAAACTCTAGGCATTATTCTTCTTAGAGCCTGTTTGGATGGACTATAACTAGTTGTTAGCTAGGACTAGTTGTTAGCTGACTAATAGTTAGCTGGCTAAAGATTAGTCCAGTTCTGTTTGGATCCAATGACTAATTAGTACTACTATCTCAGTACAAAGTCTATTATACCCCTATGCATGACGGTCTAGGAAGATTGACGTGGGTATCAGCGTCTTTTTTCCATCCTGCTGGTCCTTAGCCCTCATTAGCTGGGTTTGGCCAACTAGTTGGCTAACAATTAGTTGGGACTTTGGCTAAACTTTAGCCCACTTATTAGCCCTCCTGTCTGGATCCACAAGGACTAAAAATTAGCAACTAGTTGTTAGCCCATGGGATCCAAACAGGCCCTTAGCATATGACTTTTAGCTTTTGATTTTTCTACAGTAACCATTTTTTAAATAAAGTGTTTTTAAGGCAGCATCTACAAGTCGATTGTAGTAGACACTATAGTAATTTCATCTAGATCAGCCAAAATTACCTGCGATTGTCTCTCTCCATACTCTCTCGCACACAGCCAAAAACAAAAAATTTCAGCTAAAAATCATAAAACATGGTTCAAAAGAACAGACTTTTAATAGGCTTTTTCTGACATATTATTATGCCACACTCAATGTGAATGAACGTAACAAAACTGACATAAGTGGACAAATTGGCAAGTACGATCTAATGTAGGGCTGGGCATTCGGTCTTTTCGGTTTATTCGGTTCGGTCTTTTCGGTCTTTGGAAAATTCGGGTTCTAAAAAATGAGGACCAAATTTCTCAGAAAAAAACAAGGACCGAACCCAAATAGACCGAATTTTTTGTTCGGTCTATTCGGTCCACCGAATTGACCGAAATAAGATAGGGACCCTTGTCACCCCTCAAAATCTTTGTAAATTGTAATGAGCTAAACAAAACAAATAATATTCATGCATAAAGCAATGAGTAGCCAGCCAGTAAATAGATGATAGACATATCAAATAAGTACATACATCACATATTAAGTTCATGAATTCAAGAGACAAGAGATATA
Organism: Dendrocalamus sinicus; assembly: GCA_036346575.1. Taxonomy (NCBI): domain Eukaryota; kingdom Viridiplantae; phylum Streptophyta; class Magnoliopsida; order Poales; family Poaceae; genus Dendrocalamus; species Dendrocalamus sinicus. Next base: position 13,724,475 of record CM070646.1, read on the forward strand.
TCAAATAATTCGGGTTATTTGGTCTATTCGGGTTTTGTAGGCCAAAGACCGAACCCGAACCCGAAGACCGAACTAAATCAAAATATTGACCGAACCCGAACCCCGAAACCTGAATAGACCGACAATTCGGTCTATCCGGGTTCGGTTCGATTCGGTGTTCGGTTCTCGGGTTTAAAGTGCCCACCCCTAATCTAATGGCCGGTCTTTGTTAAATACTGCAGAGCATATATGGTAAAAAAAAGTTCCACCATTTATTTTAGACGTTGATGTTTTCATATCAACTAAATATGCGATATATCACAACAAATAGTGCTATACGTACGTCATGATTCATACAATAAGCTTACGACGGTGTCCTCTGCCGGTAGGTTTTGGTATATAAGCGGGATGATGTGGGCCTACTTCTCTTTGCTTATATCCCTACTCAAAAGAGCTTATTTTGAGTGGTTTATAACTGAAAAGTACTGTAACTGACTGAAAAAGCACTGTAGTAGCTGACGGTGGCTTATTTGACGTAATTAAATTAAAAAAAACTAAAAATAGAAAGAAAAAAAAAGGTAGCATGTCACGGAAAGTACAAATGAATAGGAAAAAGAACCAACAAAAAAGCAAAAAAAACAAAAATTATTGAATAGTGAAAAATAAATCAGAAACTATAGGTTTAAACTATTTTGAGAGGGGTCTAAGCCGATCGCTAACGCGCCCTCACCCATGGCAGCACCGCTCAACTACGAGATGCTTGAAAGTCATGTATGAATACTGTTAACGGCAAGGCTATGCTTAAGCCAATCGCTAACGCCGCCCCCAGGATTGTACAAGTACTACATGAATCATGTCGTACACGTAGCAATTCCGATAACACAGTAACTAGTGCGCCTGAACTCTGGAGAAATTAGCCACATAATGCTATGCACTAAAATGGCGCTCAATTGATACGAGTAACATCCAAAAACCACGTTAACAACGTGCAACTCGTTAGGAATGGATCTAGGTCCAGGATTGCCCGGGCTTCAGACCTGAGCCTAGAACCAAATATCCTCAAAGCACTGTAAAAAATTGTAAAATTTATATGGTACGAAAGATCTAATCTATAATATGCATTGATCCAGCCTAGGCCGTGAACTAATTCTAAGTCCACCCCTGCAACCGTAGTCATCGACAAATCAAATATAAGTTTTGAGCGGCATCTTAATGTTTTATGTGAGTGTGACCATCTGACACAAACACTAGTAGTAGTAGGTAACGTAGTACAAATAGTTATAAGATTCTGGTTTTTTTGGTTTTTTTGCACTATTTGTTGAATTTATACTGTAGCGACTTAACTTTTTCTGAGTAATTAAATTTAAAAAATAAAAGTTATATTATTATAAACAATGCAAAAGAACAAGAAAAACAAACTAGAAAAAAAAGATGGTAATCCAAAAGCCAAAAGCAAAAATTGTTTGGATCGGGGACTAACTTTAGAGGACAATCCAACGTTGCTTAGCTGTGTTCGTATTTGCTTGTGTTTAGAGAATCCAAAAGATAATATAAATATATGATTTTTTGAAGTGGTTTCCACACTACTCTCGTTCCCGTCTCGCTTCAAGGATAAGATAGGATTCTCAAATGCATCACGTACCACACTTTTATTATTCTCATATCGCGCAAGCATCTCTCCCAAACTTTTTTCACTGCCCGTACCTATTTTAGAATAGCTAAATATAGCACCCCCTAAGTCAGCACTGGAACGTTGAGAAGTCAACCTTGGAAAGCAAAAAAAAAGGGAGTGTCTAGGTATCATCCGGATGTTTTCTTCTTAACTATCATCTAAATTTGTGACCTTTAGATTAGACATTAAGGGAGCCCTTGTTTTTGAAGGGAGGATATTTTTTCAAGTCGGAAGAGATAGAATTTAAGGGGAAGAAGAGAATTCATGGCCAATAAATCTGAATGGTAATTAGAAAAAAAATCCGAATAATATTTAACAAAAAAAAGCCACAACCTTCGGATCCAATCCACTCCTACTAGACTACTACCCCCGAGACCCGTTTACCCGTTTGCCACCTCGCCCACTTCCTCCTTCCACCCTCCCCTCCATTAGCAAATCCTCTCTCCTCTCCCCTGCGCGGCCCCTTCCCCCACCCCGTCCGGCGAGAGGCCACCGGCGCGGCTCCGGCTCTCCCGCCCCCGCTCCCGCTCCCGCGCCCGCAAACCCTAGGATCCTCGCCTCTGCGGTTCCCGTTTCCGCTCACCTCCTCCTCCTCCGCCTCGCCGCCTTACCCGTCGCGCGGGCGCCACAATGGTACGTGCCTCTCTCCACCAACCTCCTCCTCCCTGCCTCGCATCGCTGCTTCGACGCAAACGCGATCGCGAGATCACGCGGCTAGGCTAAGACGTTCGGACCGTTCGTGTCGACCGACGGCTACGTCGTGCCGTGGCGAGATCCGCCACAGACATATCGAATTCCGCGCGGATCTGGGGTTTTGGCGCGTTATGTACTGACGTGATTCCCTTTTTGTCGTGTGTTTTTCTGGGTGGTGGACTGGTGATGGCCGTGATGGATGTGGCAGCCGCTCCGGTTGGATATCAAGGTAATCGCGATGCCTCTTACTAGAATCTGCTTAATTTGTTCCTTTGTGGTGTATCTACGCGGTTAATGCTTTGTGTGGTTTAGCTTATGTTGGTTGTGTGTTTGGTTGGAGCAGAGGAAGCTCTCGCAGAGGTCGGAGAGGGTCAAGTCCGTGGATCTGCATCCGACAGAGCCATGGTGAGTGGGCAGTTTGTGTCATATGAATATGATTTGGGTTTTGGGTACAAAAATGATGAGTGAATGATCAATGCTTCAACCAAACCATGGTAAATCGCATGAACGTTCTCTTGTGCGATACAGGATTTTGTCGAGCCTTTACTCAGGGAGTGTCTGCATCTGGAACTACCAGACTCAGGTAAATCGCATGAACGTTCTCACGTGTAAAACACTAGCTTTCTCTCGCAACTTTCAGCTAAATTGGTTGAAAGTTTTATGCAATGATGGCTGGCTGTTACTTGTACATTGTACTTTGCTTTTCTAGTGAAATATGGATATTTCTATACATATATAAAAATCAAGGCACATTTGGATTTAAGGTGTATTTAATAGTGAACTTGGTGATGTGCCAGTGATAATGAGTTTTCCTGGAAGGGAAAAAGAGGGATTGTTGAATATTTACGGATTACTGATTACATAAAACCCAGAGAAGAAGGCTTTAATGGCATTTTCAAAAAGTGTACTGGTAAAGACAAACGTAACAAGGACCTTCCAGATGGATATTGAGATAGATGAGTGTTAGCTATGTAAGTGGGACTTGTAAAAGGTCTGCAGACTACATACAAGAAACGAAAAAAAAGGCAAAACTCAAAAGTAAACTCCAGTACTGGATGGAAGAAAAGAGAAACATGCACATTGCGAATTCAGGATTTGTAAGGAAACAAGACATAGGAGATGGAAAATAAAAGTATCTTTTCTTAAATTGAGACATATGCCAGTATAGTTGTTCTTAAAACTTAAACTGATGAAAGTATATTCATTTATCCCCAGACAATGGTGAAATCATTTGAAGTCACAGAGTTACCAGGTATGCTTTCCCACCTTACTGCTTTCTTCTCTTCCCTGATATACCATCATGCTAAATTGCTAATATAATCATGTCAATTACAGTTCGTTCGGCTAAATTTATTGCACGAAAGCAATGGGTTGTTGCTGGTGCTGATGATATGTTCATCCGTGTGTACAATTACAATACAATGGATAAGGTCAAGGTTTTCGACGCTCATTCTGATTACATCAGGTGTGTGGCTGTTCATCCAACCCAGCCTTTTGTACTGTCATCATCCGATGACATGCTGATTAAGCTTTGGGATTGGGATAAGGGCTGGGTGTGCACTCAAATCTTTGAGGGACATTCTCACTATGTGATGCAAGTTACATTTAACCCAAAGGATACCAACACTTTTGCTAGTGCTTCCCTTGATCGCACAATAAAGGTTTGTGTTTTTTCCTTCAAAAAATATTAGTTGGCTAAAATTGTGTATTGTTTACTAACATTATCTTGGTCTGAGCCTGACTGTGACATCCTAATATTTAATTTCAGATATGGAGTCTTGGTTCTGCTGATCCTAACTTCACATTAGATGGCCATTCAAAAGGCGTGAACTGTGTTGATTACTTTACTGGTGGTGATCGGCCATATTTAATTACTGGCTCTGATGATCAGACTGCAAAGGTGTGTCATCTGCACTGAATTGTACTTGAGCACATTGGACATTGTTACGACATAATTTGTTGAATCAGGTTTGGGACTACCAAACAAAAAGCTGTGTTCAAACACTTGAAGGACACACACATAATGTCTCTGCTGTCTGTTTCCATCCAGAGCTACCTATAATAATTACTGGCTCAGAGGATGGGACAGTTCGCTTGTGGCACTCTACTACCTACAGGTATTGGTTTTCATCTAGTTGGTCACCTTCTCTGTCGCCTGTCTTTTCTTTTTCAGGCCAAATCTTGCACTTTTAAGCAAAATTTATCATGAGGAGCTATAATAGTGCTTATATGTTACTTCATTTATGGTTTAGCTGTGCCCCTTCATCAGTGGTTTTAAGAGTTTAATTCTTGAGTTGTTTCTTAAAAATGATAGTAGATTTTGTTAAGTCAGATTGAATAAACTCGAGTACGCATTACTAATTTGCTCATAGTATGATATGTTTGGAGATGACAATAATAGTGTGGTGTCAGAAAATCTGGTGTTTAAACTAACATCTATGCAGTCATGATGTGGCTAGGGTTCGGGGGAAGGATAGATAAGGAGAGATCACCCTCTGCCCTTGCGGCAGAGGCTCTCATCTGACCGAATTAGTTGATTCTTTATTGCCTCCCAAAGTATTCCGGCCCCTTCATATAAATTGGGTGCCTCCTAACAATCTTGGATAATATGGTATGTATATAACCCTAAACACTCATCTATATAATAGATAGCAACTTCGAAAGATAGCATCTGCTTAGCTGTTTACAAGTGGAATTCGCTAGCGGTCAATCCAGGATCAAAAACCGATGCACGGGCAAATCCGGCCGTGGCGATCTTGGTAACCAGGTTCACGGAAATCCCGAATCAAACCGGATGAAATTTGGCAAACGAAATTTTTGGCGGGCGGTAAGAGACCGTGCCGTAGGGTTCACGGAAATCCGGTGAGAAAACCGGAAAAAACCGGTGGAAGACCAATTAAAGTTTGGCTAGATATTTGGATCCAATTTCTCAACCCAAAGAAGACCAATTAAAGTTGAACTATGAGGCCAAAAGTAATTGAGATGTTACATGAATCTCACTATACTGCATTAGATATAATTAAGCGAATGCAAGGAAGGTTATACATGCTAGAAAGACAACTTCATGACTCTAATGACCCCCCACATGCAGAGAACAAAAGATTTCACATGCAACTTCACATGCAAATGACAAAAAGAGTACTTCAATCATGTTTGAATGGGCTCCACATGTTTCTAACTGGATGCTAAAGCATCCAATGCCCTCTGAACCGTTTTCCATGACTACAAATTGAATTTTTCAAATTTTAATTCCGTAGGTATTTTCTTCCGGTTTTAGCCGGATTTCGATTCTGCACGAATCGCCGTAATCTGAACCATGGTCCAATCCCTTTGCCGTTTCCTCCCTGTAGCCGAACATCCCCTTGCTGCCCTGTAGTCGGTTACGCACTTAGGTCACGCACCAGACTGGTTTCCGCGTCCGTTATCGCTTGACCGGTTGCCGGCTGTGAGTTGTGGCGGCACTGTTGGTAAGTCATGCCAACAAATGCGTCAACAACATTTCCGCCCTCCTTGCAAAACAGCTCGTTCTCGAGTTGGAAATCCGCATAACGTTCCTTGAAGTCATCCAACTTGAGCCAAGTGGCATCAGCAACTACACACCCTTGCCAATGCACCAATAATTCCCAAACACCGCGATTGAGACGTGCGCAGACAATTCGAGTGGGCGTCGGAATGGTGCGGCCATGCACAAAGTCAGGTAGGGCGACGACCTCAGTAGGTGTGCCTTCAAACTTTTTGAGAAGCGCAACATGGAAGACATCGTGAATGCGAGCACGAGCAGGAAGCTGAAGGCGATAAGCGACGGACCCAATGCGCTCCAAAATCTTGAAAGGCCCATAAGAAGGTGGAGACAACTTAGAAGAGACCCCTGATTTGATGGAGGCTGCGGCACGATGATGGAGATGAAGCCACACCCAATCTCCCACCTCAAAACTACCTCGCGGTGATTCTTATCATGATGCCGCTTCATATAATCCTGAGCTTGTAAGAGGCGTTCACGGATCACCTCGATGAACTCATCCCGGTCTTTCAATTGCCAATCCACAGCAGCCACATGTGCATCCCCAGGCTCATAGGACAGCAGGGTTGGAGGATCCCGACTGTAAACAACCTGAAAGGGTGTCGTTTTTAAGGATGTCTGATAGGATGAATTATAGCAATATTCAGCCCATGGAAGCCATTACCTCGTCTTATCTCCCGCAAGGCAATGGAGATACATGACAATGATGTGGTTGGTAACCTCCAACTGGCCGTCACTCTGTGGACGAAAAGCCGAGTTGAGATGAAGTTTAACACCTGCGAGGCGAAAGAGCTCCGTCCAAAAGTTGCTGGTGAAAATTGGGTCCCAATCATTGACAATGGAGGAGGGAATACCATGCAAGCAAACAATATCGTGAAAGAAGGCACGAGCAACAGAGGCGGCGGTATACAGGTGGCCTAGTGGTATGAAGTGGGCATATTTGAAGAAGCGGTCAACCACCGTGAGAGTCACTGATTTGGCCCCTACTTTTGGAAAACCTTTGACAAAGTCCATTGAAATATCTTGCCATACTACCGAGGGGACTACCAATGGTTGTAGGAGGCCGGCCGGATGAAGGTGTTTGGTCTTGTTGCGTTGACAAACTGCACAACCCCGCACAAACTCGCGAACCATCTTATGGGCTTGAGGATGATAAAATGTCGCACGGAACCGGTGTAATGTCTTTTGAATGCCCTCATGCCCGCTGCCATGAACTTCTGCTAACACCTGCTGCCAAAGAGTAGATTCGGTGGGAAGATAAACACATCCGTCATAGAGAAGCAACCCGTCCATCAACTGCCACTGCGGGTCGGCTGTGCCAGCCTACACCTTCTCCGGAGCATACGGACATCGGGCAGATCGGTGAGTTCGGAGCGTAGATCTTGGAAGATGGCGAATGAAGGTCGGAACTCCTTGACTGCGCTCCAAGCGATAATACTATTGTTGTATGGATCCTGTCATGTGATAGGATGCTAGCCACACTTTCTCCTCCATCGTACGTTGCCCTCGAAAGAATCGCTCGTAGTGGTTGAGCCATGGTAATGGGTCTTCTTTGCCACCATACATTGGAAAGGCAAGTTTGTGGAAACGGGGCACTCCTCGGCTTCCCTTGCCTTGCTCCGAACTGCAGCCATCCTTGAGTCCGTCTTCCTCCGTTGCAGCCCTCTGTGTCCAGCGGCTCAGGTTTGGACCCCAATGCCTATCGAGCTCATCCAACTTCTCCTGCTGTTGGGTCACGATCTGCAGGAGCTGTGTCATCTGTCTGCTGATGTCTGCTATTGATTTAGTTTCCTCCATGGCGGATGACTGCAAGTCGCCGGTGGATTGCAGATCTCAGGTGCAGGGTCATCGCAGCCGGCCAGCGCGCACAGATTGCAGATCGAAGGCGAACTGCAAGTCACAGGCGGGTCGCAGGTTGCAGGATGATGCTCTGATACCAAATTTGATGTGGCTAGGGTTTGGGGGAAGGATAGATAAGGAGAGATCGCCCTCTGCCCTTGCGGCAGAGGTTCTCATCTGACCGAATTAGACTAAGTTGATTCTTTATTGCCTCCCAAAGTATTCCGGCCCCTTCATATAAATTGGGTGCCTCCTAACAGTCTTGGCTAATATGGTATGTATATAAACCCTAAACGCTCATCTATATAATAGATAGCAACTTCTAAAGATAGCATCTGCTTAGCTGTTTCCAAGTGCAATTCTGCCAGCAGTCCAATCCCGTTGCCGTTTCCTCCCTGTAGCCAAACATCCCCTTGCCGCCTTGTAGTCGGTTATGCACTCAGGTCACGCACGGGACTGGTTTCTGCGTCCGCTGTCGCTTGACCAGTTGCTGGCTGTGAGTTGTGGCGGCGCCATTGGTAAGTCCTGCCAACAAATGCGTCCACAACAGTCACATCCAATGGTGATATTACTGGTTGTAGTTTCTATTTTTCTTCTACATATTTTTTTTGAGTTGTCAGTGTGTAGATTTATTAATTTCTTCTGTAGTGTACGTTACATGCTTTAATTGTAGATTTGAGTGATGAGTTACACACTTACACTTAGACCTAGAATTTGTATTACAACTCAGTCCTTCTATATGAATAATGATAGGTAGCACAGGGCAAAAACGTGTCGACTAGAAGTAGGAATTAACAAAACGGAAATATTTGATATAATGGGTGGGTTCTTTTGGGTTGATAGCTTATGGTTTAAATATTTGAATTCTGGGCGTTCACGAGAGACAGTATGTAGAGAGAAACAGTTACATACGATTTTGGCCGGTACAGCTGAACTTAGCACACTTTTTACTGCACTTTTCTTATTGACCCCCCTTGAAAAAACACATTGTTTAAAAGCTATTTACTATAGACAGTACAAGTATAAGCTAACTTTAAGCCCAAAAGAACCCACCCAATTACCCTGCCTTGATTGGTATCAGAGCTGGTGGTTATGGTTGAGCATTAAACTATCATGAAATATGTGACTATAATAGCCTATAACCATTAGCGATTGTTAAAGTGATTAATTCCTATAAATAGGAGGCATTGAGAACAAGAGAATTCTTGAAGCTATCGTTTTCTTGTAGTGCTGAAAACAAAGAAATTCTTGGACCTATAACTTTTTGCAGAATTGGTGTAATTAGAAAAAGAATCTCTTGAATTGTTACAAGATTATGAAATTAGCATTCTACATCAGAATTTATGGAAAACTGCTGCTTTCTGCTTATGGTTTAGATGAATGACATCATCATTAATATAGGTTACTGTATATGTATCTGCCAACTTGGCAGTGAACTTCAGCCTTAATCTTATTTCTATACTTTGGATTTCCATTTTTGTCAAGCATTTAACTCTTTCTGTTCTTATTGAACAAGTTAATAACACTTTGGATTTCCATTTTTGTTGAACAAGTTAATAACACTTTCTGCTTATGGTTTAGATGAATGACACCGTCATGAATAGGTTACTGTACATGCATTTGCCAACTTGGTGGTGAACTTCAGCCTTAATCTTATTTCTATACTTTGGATTTCCATTTTTGTCAAGCATTTAATTATTTCTGTTCTTATTGAACAAGTTAATAACACTTTGCTTGATGCACTGACAGGCTTGAGAACACTCTTAACTACGCCCATGAGAGAGTTTGGGCTTTAGGATACATGAAGGGGTCAAGAAGGTAATGAAAATTTTTTGCACTTGTGCTATTCGAATGCTATGACCAATGAGAAGTGTCATGAGACTGAATATCATCAATCATGTCTTCTTATCTACTATTGAAGCTCCCCACACACCAACAATCCAGCCACACCGCATACAGATTTGTATTTCTTACATTTATTCCTCAACCATTCGGAGGAAATAAGTATTTTGGCATATTTATTATGTGTCACAATTTCGGCCCCATTTGGCTGAGCTCGGCTTCTCCTTTTCTGGCTTTGAAGTCTGGCTTCAAGAGAAGTTAGGAAATCCCAGCTTCAAATTTGTAGTTCATTTTGGGCTCAGCTTCAAATTTGTAGTTCATTTTTAGGCTTTGAAGCTTGCGCGTTTGGCCGGGAAAATGGCTTCGAAGCCCAAAAAACTAAAGCCGAAGCCCGGCCAAACGGGGCCTTCCTACAATGCGACAACATCTTTGTTTGTCTGCTAAACTGTTTGTTCCAGACTTTGCTCTTCACCAAAACATGTTGTCAGGGGTGTGGGCCTTGGGCCCAAGGCCCTGTCAGATTATTATTAGGAATTAGAGATTGGTTTCTATTTGAGTTAGAGATTGGTTTCCTTGTATTAGAGATATAGTTAGAGATATGATATTAGTTACTATATCTGTTAGAGTTATAATTGGGATTAGATTCCATCTGTTAGGGGAGCCATCTATATAAGGAGGCTACCGCATGCTATTGTAATCAATCAGAGAATTATCATAGTCTTCCTCGCCTAAACATCTAGTCTCTCTCCCTCTCGTTCTACGCCGACGCCATCCGGCCATCTTCTTGGTGGTGTTTACCCCGGTTCATGACAACTTGGTATCAGAGCAGTCGATCCCTTCCCACGACTTCTGCTACCATGGTTCCTGCGTTTCGTCCTCTCGCCGAGTCAATGGCCATAATAAAAGCTAGCTCTGATAAGGCGGCCAACACCGACAAAAAGTGGGCGGACTTCCTCCTTAACATGCATGCCGTCTTCGAGAAGCACTTGAAGGAGCGGGAGAAGAAGCAAGAGGCTGCTCTGCGAGCAGAGATCACCGTATCACCAGATCTACAACAACCACCACCGCCACATCAATCACCAGAGCTTCCTCTACCCCTCTGCAGACCGCCAGATCCCGATGAACACATCGCTGTAGCGCCTTCAGTCACAGCGTTTCCCGCAGAGCTTCCTCCGCCGTCCGCACCGTCTCCACCTGCGTCTCCGTCCATCGCCGCAGATCCTCCCGCATCGCCACCGTTGCCCGGGCTGTCTCCACCCGGAACCACATCCGGGAGATCCTCCGCCTGCCGCCGCCCGACGGCCATCGCTCCAGATCCGGGCGTCCCGGACCTGGGTCTCCACCGCCGCGCTCGTTCCGACCCTTGCCGCTCCATCTGCCGTCCGCGCCGCCTCGACCAACCGCCGTCGCCGTCCCCGGTCGGCGAGATCGGATCGGCCGGCCAGATCCGCCGCTGCCGGCGCCGCTCGCCTCTGCGTCCGCGCTGCCTCGGTTGCCACGCCGTCGTCGCGCCGCCTGCCGTTGTGCGCCGCCGCCGAGACGTCTCGATCCGCCGCTCGCATGCCGCCGCCATCGGCGAATCGCGATTGCGAATCCGCCGCCGCCATTGCGAGCCGCCGCCACCAAGAGCGCTATCGCCGCCGCCGTCACCGCGACTTCGCGCGCCGCCGGCCACCTCGCTCCGTCCGTCGCGCTCCATGGCCACCGCTCCTCCGGCCGGCGGCTACGCTGCCGCCGTTCTCTCCGCCCCGCCGCCTGGTATCTCTACTGTGCCGCCGCCGCAGCCTCTCCGCCGCTGCCGCAGCTCGCCGCCGTCTGTCTGCGCCGCCGCCCGCGGCCACCTCGCGCGTCGCGACCACCGGTCCGCCTCGCTGAAGCTGCCGCAGCAGCCGCTCCTCCGCAGACGGCGCTCCGCGTCGCCGTTCCTTTGCCGCCGCCGTGGCGCTCCATTGGCGCCTTAGTGTCGCGCCAGCCAAGACGTTTGGGCTCGATGCGTTGTGCTCTCGGTCGGTTTCGTGTGTGGTTTTGTAACGGACTGACCGACCGGAATAAGTAAAAAAAAAAATCAAAAAATCAAAAAAAATTCAAAAAATCATCAAAAAAAAATTCGAAAAAAAACTTATTTTGCAGGCATTATATACCAAAGACGCTACACTTCGACTAGCCTCGTTCCGCCTGGATCTGGCCGGTCGTCTCTATCCGCCGCGACACCCGCCACCGTTCGTCTTCTTGGCGCCGAAGGTCTTCCATTGATCGTTGTCTAGCGGCTCGAGGACGAGTGCATGTCCGAGAGGGGTGTAGTGTCAGGGGTGTGGGCCTTGGGCCCAAGGCCCTGTCAGATTATTATTAGGAATTAGAGATTGGTTTCTATTTGAGTTAGAGATTGGTTTCCTTGTATTAGAGATATAGTTAGAGATATGATATTAGTTACTATATCTGTTAGAGTTATAATTGGGATTAGATTCCATCTGTTAGGGGAGCCATCTATATAAGGAGGCTACCGCATGCTATTGTAATCAATCAGAGAATTATCATAGTCTTCCTCGCCTAAACATCTAGTCTCTCTCCCTCTCGTTCTACGCCGACGCCATCCGGCCATCTTCTTGGTGGTGTTTACCCCGGTTCATGACACATGTCATGTTTCATGCTTGCACTAACTTGTTCTTTCTCCACAAGCTAAGCTAGTGACACGGAATACCTTTTTTTTTGTAGGGTTGTGATTGGATACGATGAAGGGACAATTATGATAAAAATTGGCCGTGAAGTTCCTGTTGCTAGCATGGACAGCAGTGGAAAAATCATATGGGCAAAACATAATGAAATCCAAACTGTTAATATCAAGACTGTTGGTGCAGACATTGAGGTTGTCCTTGTTCACCATGTTAATGTATTGAAAACTTCTTAAGTTTGTTATAGGCTTTATGTATGTTCTTTAACCTTTTTCATTTGTCAGATTGCAGATGGTGAGCGATTAATGTTGGCAGTGAAGGAGTTGGGAAGCTGTGATCTTTACCCACATGTAAGTTTATATTCTATATCTAAATGAATATGTCATTCGCATAGTGATGCTCTTCACCATGAGTCAACTAGATGTTTGCAAATGAGTCCCAAGTTTCTGGTTAAGTTCTTTTTTGTATTTAATACAAGATTCACGTTGCAAGACATCATTACAACATGCATGTTGAAATATTATTTATTTATTTTAAAATTTGCAGGGTTGGTGGTGGGTTAATTTTTGTTTAACCATACTTTTATATAAGGATATTCTGTTACTGCAGTATGATTAAGTTAAGCTCAAATACTAAAATGAAATGTATAAGCTTCCTGTTTAGTAGTAACTCAATTATGGAACTGAAAGTGTTGGTTTTGAAACTTAACTTTTTGGGTTAAAAAAATGTTCATGAGGATGTTATGACCAGTAACAAATTCTTCTGAACAACATTGAACGTTACTTTGAACTAACAGGATTTTGTTTTCTTGGTGAAACAAGAATTTTTTAGTTGTACCTGTCCTTTGTTCTAGTTTTCATTAGCAAGTGACTAATATTGATAATTCATTTCAGAGCTTAAGGCACAACCCGAACGGGAGATTTGTTGTTGTATGTGGAGATGGAGAATACATAATATACACAGCGCTAGCATGGAGAAATAGATCTTTTGGGTCTGCACTTGAATTCGTTTGGTCATCTGATGGGGAATTTGCTGTCAGAGAAAGCACCTCGAGGATAAAGATATACAGTAAAAATTTTCAGGTTCGTATTCAATATAACTTGTTTTGATTTTCCTTACTATTGATTTGTTTAATTATCTTTATACAGCAGTAGGGGATCTCTTTGACAAACTTCTATAGATAACAAACATCATGCTTGTTTATCATGCATATATTCCCTATATTGTAGTCATCTTCATACATGAAACCATAATTCCTGCAATTTAATGATATCAACAAATAATAGGTTAATCATTACTCCTTCTGTTTCATAATGCAATGCTTGTTTGCCTCTTGCCTTGTATCAAAATATACTCCGCATAGAAATTGAGGGAACATAGAGTATTTTTGCCTACTATGCCAGTATGCCTAGATTAATGGTTAGAGAGATGGCAGTGAGCAATTGATTCCCTATGTTAATAGGGGTAGCCGGGTAGGCATGTCTCTTTTTTCTCATCTTACAAAGATTTCATCATTCTTTAATCTGTGTGAAAAATGGAAAGGGGCCTTTTGTTATGAAACAGAGAAATTCTTATGTAAAGTGCAAAGTAAATATAGGATATGCACAATTATTTTGTGTTACTGCTTCAGGATCAGACTGCGAACTTGAGCATTTAGTAGTTAACATATTATATTTCATATGTTAATATCCTTTGTTCTTATGTAAACTGCGATGTGAATATGGGATATTAAGTACTTTATCCTACTTCTTCAGGATCAAGATGTTACTTGAACATTTAGTTACTAGTATATTATGGGTGAGTTCTTTTAGGCTGATAGTTTATGGCTTATAGCTTAAATATTTAAATTCTGGGCTGTTCGCAAGAGGTAGTACACATAGAAAAATAGTTGCATACGATTTTGGCTGGTACAGCTGAACTCAATACACTTTTTACTACAATTTTCCGGAATGAAGACAGAGTTGGGTGGAATTAGATGTATTGCATTAAGCCTCTCAGGCGGTATATATAGAGGTACAAGACTTGGGGGGCAAGATGGTACAAGGGACTGTAATCCCAATGGACTCTATCCTACCATATATATTGTACTCTAACATCCCCCTGCAGTCACAACGGGAGCGTCGCAGACGATGAGACTGGAGAAGCCGAAGAGCTAACATCCCCCCGCAGTCATAACCGTCGATGCGGCGCGTATGCTGTGGCTGGAGCAGGAACCGACAAGTAGCTCAAGCAAGCGGTAGCCCTTTGTGCCGATGTCGAGGTAGCCGAGCGCGAGGCGAGTAGTCGTGGTCGAGGATGCCTTGGCCGAGATGGCCGTGGTCGGCGTAGTCGTGGTCGGGTTACCACCCGAGGCGATCGCTCATGAAGCGCGGGTGCAAAAGAGGCGCCATGGTGATGACGGAGACGCGTCGAGGCAATCGTCGTGGGCGAGGCGTGCCGAGGTCGACGCGCGATCGAGGCCGTCGAGGATGTAGACGAAAAAGCAGCGATGCAATCGAGGCGGGGCGGAGCGGAGGGTCGATGCCGAAGTCGATGCAGTCAAGCCGCTAGAGCCGAGGCGTGTGCCTAGTTTGTCAGACCCGGCAACGCGTCGAGGACGAAAAGACACACCGGTGTTGCCAGTACCGGACGTACAATGGAGAGGGCCCCAACCAGGCGTGGTTGTGCTGGACGAAGAAGGAGCAGTGCGGGAGCGGACACTCCTACTCGAAGGGGAGCAGTCCGGGCGGACGCTCTTGTGCGAAGGCGAGCAGTCCTGACGCAAGGTACAGCGGCGGCGGTAGCGCTCGATGTCGGCGATGAGGTCCCGATCAGCATGACGAAGACCAGGTGCGAGCGGATGGCGCACAAGAGGTTGCGCGGCCACGATCGTCGATGCACGGGACGGCGATGTAGATGCACGGCGAGGACACGCGGCGGTCTTTGTGGCCCGAGGAGGCGGCACACATGGCGGCACCGTTGCTCGGAGAAGATGCGCGTAGTTCTCGGCGACAAACGCCACGAGAGCGGGTGGATCGCGCACAATCGGTGTCGATCGAGAAGTACGCGCGCGGGCGGCGATGGAAGAAGTCGGTGGAGGCGTCCCGATCTATGGCGGCGATGAAGACGTGCGGGCGGGATGACCGAGACGCGACGCGTGAAGGCGTCCCCTCGACATCGTATGCCCGGCCTGGCCGCACAGTCGAAGAGGTAGAGGCCGGTGTAGTCGACGCCGAGATGTCGGAGTAGATACGTGTGAGGTCGACAGATGGTGGGCGACTCAACCCCGATCAGTGATCGGGAAAAAAGAAAAGATACAACACCAGCAAGGGACCCTCCATGTGCAACTCACCCTGTACACCTAGCCTGATGCCGATATGGTCGAGGATCGGAGCTGGACGGAACACCGGTTTTCTCCCCTTTTTTTCTTTGGTTACATATAAAGGGCAACAGCAGATCTGATGCGGGCTCATCCGGAAGGGCTCGGCGGGGTGGCGCGGCGGCCGTCGGCTCGGCGCGTGGTGGTGGCCGGCGCGCGAGGCTTCCGGTGGCGTCTGGTCGTGGCCGGTGCCCGGGAGGAGGTCCAGCGGCGGCAACCCGAAAGGCGCGTCTGGGCGTCGGCGACCGCCTAGGGGAAGAAGAAACGAGGAGGGCGGCGGCGGATGGGGCGGACCTCTCGGCGGTGCCCGGCGGACCTCTCCAGCGGCTCGCGGCGGATCGGCGAGGAAGAGCGCGCTCCATCCCCGGCGGTGGGACCTGGTGGCTGCTGCGCGGACAAGGCGGACGAGGCGAGTGGGCTCCAGCGATGGCCGCTCAGCGACGCCAAGCGGAGGATGTCCTCACGCGGCGGATCCGACGGCCGGAAGGAGCGCAATGGACGGCCGGCACCACCCCGCGGCCGCGCGGAGACCGGCGTGGGCGCGTGTCTGGCGGCCGCCACCACGACAGCGGGACTAGAGATGGCGATGGGCACCGACACCGAATACGACGGGTTTTACCCGATAAAGAGACGGGTATGAAAATTTTTATGTACCCATGGGTGCGTTATTGGCGAAATCCTCTACCCGCCGGGTAGGCGAGTGCGAGTGTGGGTATATACTACCCATACCGCCTACCATGAGTAATGAATACGCATTAGACAACTAGACATCCCACTCAAATGTTAATTTTGTTATCTACTTGTTGTTGATTGTTTATTTGTTTGTCATATGTTGATATGGTCATGTCAAGTATGTTTATGTGATGTACTAATTTTGATCATTAGGCGCTTTTGTGCGCTTTTGTGCTTGGCATGTATGATTAATGAATGTCTAAATTGATGATATTCTTATGTGTTGAACTAGGTATGCTTATGCGGTGGTTACCTCGAGTTGGTATGGCATTGTGTGGGTAATGTCATCCTCTCCATGAGAGTAAGGATCTTGCTATCACCAAGAGCGTCCGAATGACTAACAAGTGGTATCGAGGTATGGGTAAATTTTCTACCTCGCGCGTGCGATACTGAGTAACCCGACGGTAAATTTACACCTAGCGGATACGGGTATGGAATGGCAATACCGATGGGTATTTATCCGTTGCCATCTCTGCGGCGCGTCGGGCGTGGCAGCTGGCGGCGGCGGCGAGGTGGAAGCGACAACGGGCGGCGTCGTGCGGCGGCGAGAGTCCGGCGCGACACCTCTGATGAGGAGAGGCGTGGAGAAGCTCTTCCGCTGCGTCCACAGAAGTACAAGCGGATGGCTCGCTCGATCGGGTCTCTGCTGGACCTTTCCACGATGACCATCGAGAGGCGTTGGGTCGCCTCAAGGTCAAATCGACATCGATGAGCCACGAGCCTCTCGGGACCGTCACCATTGGCGGGAAGCTCCTCTCGCTCGGGAGCGGTGGCTGCGGCCAGGTGACAAGAAGAAGGAGCCTTCTTCCACGACAGCGCGCAAAAGTGGCAAGCGCGGCAAGCGCGCAAAGCGCCAGCGCGGCGATCTTTGGCAAGCAAGCGCGCGAGGCGACTCTTGCCACAAGCTGCGGCAAGCTTGGTCATTGGGCCAGGAGTGTCGGCGGCCACGGCGGCGAGCAGCCCAGCGTCGCGCAAGCGGAGGAGGAGGAGCGGCCGGTCTGTTCATTGCTCATGCGAGCATCGAACTACCTCCCGTGCCGGCGCGATGGCTCTCCGCCTTGACGAGCCAAAAGCACACGCCTCCCGGCGGCGATTCGGCAATGACAAGACCGGCGGGTGGTGCCTCGACACCGCGCCACCCGCTACATGGCCGAGGCGGCGGGAGTTCTTCTCGAGCTCGACTTCGAGCGTTCGAGGCGCCGTCAAGTTCGGCGCCGCCTCGAAGTGGAGATCAAGGCGTCGGCTCTGTCGTCTTCGCCGCCAAGATCGGCGAGCACCGGTGCCGCCGGCGTCTACTACATCCCGATCTGCGGAACTCCATCATCGGCTTGGGGCGGTGGATGAGAACGGCTCGCGTGTCGAGATCGAGCGCGGTGCTGCGGATTTGGGACCTTCGGCGCCGCCTCCTTGCCAAGGTAACGAGGCGCCGTCGACTCTACACTCTTCGCGTCTGGTGGCACAACCCTCTGTCTCGGCCGCTCGTCGGGACGACGAGGCGTGGCGATAACACAGCGCTTTAGGCACCTTCGCCGAGGCCACAGGCGGCTCGGTGCCACGAAAATGGTGCGAGGCTTGCGTGCCTTGACCATGTGGAGCGGCTCTGCGGCGTCTGCGTGTTGGCGGCAGGCGACTCCCCTCCCAACGAGGCGAGTTTAAGGCCAAGGAGGCTCGAGCTCGTGCGGGACTTGTGTGGCGGTGTGGTGCCGGGAGAACGGCGCTACTTCTGCGCTCGTCGGCGACCTCTCCACATGTGGTGATGGTCCTCGCGAGGAGAGGCTGCGGCGCCATCAGCGCGCAGCCGCTACTGCGACGGCGCAAGCGAGCGTCTGCGCGCGACAGTTCGGCGGCGAATTCACGGCGGTGGTCGCGTCGTCTTTGGCGATGAGGCATTCGCGCCACTACTCCGCGCCGTCGGCCGCGCGAAGCAGGCGTCGTCGGCAGCGCAACGGACGGTTGTGGGGATGGCTCGGGCCCTCCTCCGCAGAGGATGCGGCATCTTACGGGAAAGCGGTGGTGGCGCGTCTACATCCTCAACCGCTCGCTACCAAGGCGCTCGGCGCCGTCGAGGCGCATGGCCAGCGGCGGTCTCCACTGCGGGTCTTGGCTCCCTCGCGAGCCAGGAGCTTGGCCACATCGGGCTTCGATGAGCACTCGAGTGTTCGCCGGCTACGCGGAGGGCTCGAAGGCGCATCCTCGACCACTGATGCGTCGCATCTCGCCGTGTTCGCGGCGGAGGGCGTGGGACAAGGCGGTGGGCGATGGTTCGGCCGACTCGAGGACTTTGTTGTCGACTCGTCCGCCGAGAAGCGGGAGCTAGCGGCTCGTCTTCACCGAGCTCGTCCACTCGACACCTTGCTCGCCGCGGCTCGCGAGTGCTCCCCACGCCACGCCGCCGCTGCGGCTCGCACTCTCACCGGGTCGGCCCCAGATTTGGTCCACGGTGAGGCGCGTGGTGGAGTTCGCTATCTCATTGTCCCACGCGAGGCCGCGTCGGCGCCTACCACGACGGCGAGCGCTATCGTACCATGGACAACATCCTCGGCGTGCCGTCCACTGGTGGCGCGGCGCGGCTGCGATCGCGGACTCGCTTGGCGGCGGCGACGGCGAGCCCGCTTGGCCGGCGGAGGAGACGCGGCGTGGCGTGTCGCGATGGCGAGAGATGGGCCGTCGGCGAGCCGGGCGTGGGACGGCGGATCTTCTGCCGCCGCCGCGCGATCACCCCAAGTGGGTGTTCGCGAGCGGGATGGCCGGCGCCATCGTCAAGCACAAGGCTCGCTTGGTGGCACGACTTCGTGCGGCGGAGAGTCGACCGATGGCGCCGCGCCGTCGCCGGATGGGTCCGTGCGACTCCTCCTGCGCTAGCCGCCGGAAGGCGGCGTGTTCATCACATGGATGTCAAGTCGGCATTTCTTAACGGCGACTTGAAGGAGGAGGTCTCGTGCATCGATCGCCGGATTTGCGATCCCGGCAGGAGGGCAGGTGCTCGCTGCGCAAGGCCCTCATGGCTTGCGACGAGCACCGAGGGCGTGGAACGCTAGGTGGACTCCACCTCAAGCAAATGGGGTTCCAGCAGAGCGCTGCAGGCCGCATCCTCACCGCGGGGCAAAAGCGGCAACGCCTGGCGGTGGTGTGTCGTCGGCGACTTGGTGATCACCGGCACCAAGGATGCGGAGGTGGCGGCATTCAAGGAAGAGATGAAGGCCACCTTCCGGATGAGTGACACGGGTCTCTCCTTCTACTTAGGATCGAGTGCACGGGATGATTAGGGATCACGCCTTGCGCATCGCCTTCGCCAAGCGCGTCGTTGAGCTAGTGGGCTCACCGGCGCAACCCGCTCGCTCCAATGGAGGAGAGGCGCGGCCGAGCCGCGACGAAGACGGCGGAGAGGTGGGCGCACGCATGCGGCGTCTTGTGGGAGCCTTCGCTACCTCGCCACACACGCCGGACTTGGCATTCTCCGTCGGCACGTTAGTCGGTTCATGCAACGGCCGACGGCGAGCATCGCAGGCGTGAAGAGGATCATCCGCTACGTTGCGGGGACCCTTGACCACGGCCTCCATTACCCGAGGTGTCTGGCGCGGCACCGTCGGATGCGGCGACGGTGACCACGCCGCGACATTGACACCGGCAAGAGCACAAGCGGGATTCTCTTCTTCCTCGGCAAGTGTCTCGTTCATCGCGATCGATCAAGCGGCGGTGGTGGCCTGTCGGTGTGAGGCCGAGTACATAGCGGCTTCCGCGCCGACTCGAGCACTCGGCTCGCTCGGCGCTGGTGATCTCCTCAGCGGGGACAAGGCGATGGAGCTCGGGGTGGACAGCAAGTCCGCTCTAGCCTCGCAAAGAACCCGTTTTCATGAGCGGACAAGCACATCGGGTGAAGTACCATTTCATCAGAGGTCGCTGGATGAAGGAAGCATCAAGGCAAGCTACATCAACACAGCGGATCGGCTTGCGGATCCGCCACCAAGCCTCTTGGAAGGATCAAGTTCCTTGAGCTCTGCTCCAAGATCGGTGGTTCAACCCTCCCACAAGACACGCACAAGACTTAGGGGAGAATGATGAATAAGTCTCTGCATCTTGTGGTCTTTGTGGGGCTGTGGTAGTTTTTGTTTTTGATTGCTTTAGGACAGCATCTGCTTTTAGGACAGCATCTGCTTTTGCTTTAGGACAGATTCTGCTTTTAGGACAGCATTCGCTTAGGACAGACTGCTTTAGGACAGCATCGCTTTTAGGACAGCATCGCTTTAGGACAGCATATTGACCGCTTTAGGACAGCATCTAGGATAGCATCGTAGCATATGCTTGGCTGGTTCTCGACCTATAAATTTGTATCCCCAACCCCTCAAAGTTGGCATGGCATTGTGTGAGAAATAAACAAGAAAACTTGCCCCATCTCCTAGTGTCATCCTCTCCATGAGAGTAAGGATCTTGCTATCACCAAGAGCAAGAGTCTAGCGACTAACAGATCTGAAGGGGGGGGCGGCAACGGCCCAGCGACGAGGGTGATTGTAACGAGGTAGGCCCGATCTGCTGCGTGACGACTACGGCGACGATGGCGGCCGGATCAATAGGATCCGCCGCCTAAACGGTGGCGCTGCCCGAGGGCGCGCGGTGCGGAAGCGAGCGGCGGCTAGGGTTAGGATCGAAACCTAGACGTCTGATACCATGAAGGAAGACAGAGTTTGGTGGAATTAGATGTATTGCATTGAGCCTCTTGGGTGGTATATATAGAGGTACAAGACTTAGGGGGGCAAGATGGTACAAGGGATTGTAATCCCAATGGACTCTATCCTACCATATATATTGTACTCTAACACTTCCTATTGACTCTTTTGAAAAAACACACCATTTAAAAACTAGTTACTGTAGACAGTACGAGCATAATCCATGTATAAGCCAAAAAGAACCCACCTATATTCCATATGTTAATCTCATTTACTATAATTCCTGAAACGTAATCTGATAATGGGAGCTGACAATTTCAGGAGAGGAAAAGTATAAGACCAACATTCTCTGCAGAACGTATATTTGGTGGAGTATTACTGGCTATGTGTACAAATGACTTCATTTGCTTTTACAACTGGGCGGAATGCAGGTTGATACGTCGAATTGATGTCAATGTGAAAGTGAGTTAATTTTGTTGCTTCATGGATTCAAACTTGTTTTTCATGTCATTGGAATGTTATGCCACTAAAAATGTCTGTTCTCTTTGTTGTAGAATCTCTACTGGGCTGACAGTGGTGATTTAGTGGCAGTTGCAAGTGATTCATCATTCTACATTTTGAAGTACAATGTGAGTATTGTTGTAAATTCTGTTGCTTTTATACAGTTTGTCAGTTCTGTTACATCTGCTGCTTATGTACATTTTTTCTTTTGTTGTCTCAAATACAACAGCAGCTCTTACACCCAACTCTTACATGAAAGTGTTTTTTTAATATAACTGTATTAATACAACAGTAACTTTTTATCTTCCAGAGGGATGTAGTTTCTTCTCATTTTGATGGAGGGGGTTCAGTTGCTGAGGAAGGTGTGGAAGATGCCTTTGAACTGCTTCATGAGATCAATGAACGCATCCGAACTGGGCTATGGGTTGGCGATTGTTTTATTTACAATAATTCTTCATTGCGGCTTAATTACTGTGTAGGAGGAGAGGTGAATGTTCCATCATATATAAAGACATTCTTATGTATGCTTTCAGTTAGATCATTCATTACCAGTGCTATCTCTTTAGTTATAACCATTCTATGTGTTACAGGTCACGACCTTGTTTCACTTGGATCGGCCCATGTATTTACTAGGATATCTTGCTAACCAAAGCCGTGTCTATCTTATTGATAAGGAATTTAAGTGAGTTTTATCTTTGTTGCTCTGATATTCCTTTATGGTATCAACCCACAATGAACTTCTGAGGCTAACATGTTTTCTTATTGCAGTGTTGTGGGGTACACTTTACTCCTTAGTTTGATTGAGTATAAAACACTTGTAATGCGTGGGGATTTCGATCGTGCAAATGCTATTTTACCATCTATACCAAAGGAACAATATGACAGGTGCCCCATGTTCTACTAATTGTTGTACTCTGCAACTCAGGCCTCAGCATACAAAGATAACCTTTTATTTGCAGTGTGGCACGTTTCTTGGAATCACGGGGCATGTTGGAGGAAGCCCTTGAGATAGCAACAGACTCTAATTACAGATTTGACTTGGCAGTGCAGCTTGGTCGAGTCGATGTTGCAAAGGCATAGTTGATTATATATTGTTTTTCACATTTCCAAGAAAGTTTCTTCCTATATTCAAATATTCTTAATAGCAGCTGCTTTGCAGGCAATTGCTATTGAGGTGCAAAGTGAGTCCAAGTGGAAGCAGCTAGGGGAGTTAGCTATGTCAACTGGAAAGGTACAGCTACTAGGTGTATCAGTTATCTTGTATGCTCACTATATATTGTGCTAATGAATTGGGATTGTTCTCTCATAGCATTTGAGTTTCTTAATTATTAATAAATGAATGAGTTAATAACTATGACCTGGGAGAAAACGATCTAATATAATATGAGAAGGACATTTGTAAATAGAAATACTATACTACAATTTTGATGGGAAGGAGGCGCTTTGCTTGTTGCTAAGCATTATGCTTGAATCAGAAGTATATTACTAGCATCCAACTTGTGCTCTTTCGTTCTTAGTTTTAAGAAATAGAATTCTGTGTAGAAGTATTACTTTGCCATGTTATGTTTCTGCATTGCACTAGGATGCAAACCTTTGACTTCAAGTCGCATACTCTTGTTCTTACATGTCATACAACTTTCTGCAGCTCGAGATGGCAGAGGAGTGTCTTCTACACGCTATGGACCTCAGTGGTTTATTGCTTTTGTATTCATCCCTTGGGGATGCTGAAGGGATAACAAAATTGGCATCTACGGCTAAAGAACAAGGAAAGAACAATGTTGTGTTCCTTTGTTTCTTCATGCTAGGAAAATTGGAAGAATGCCTTGAATTGTTAATTGAAAGGTATAGGCATTTTGGTGAGACTGTCCTATTTTCTACAATGCTTGTTCAAACAAGTTTTTTTTATGTTGATCATGCTACCTCTTGCAATACAGCAATCGTATTCCGGAAGCTGCATTGATGGCGAGATCTTATCTTCCGAGCAAAGCCCCTGCGATTGTAGCATTATGGAAAAAGGATCTCCAAAAAGTACCTTCTGTCCTATAAAATCTCCTTTGCTTTGTTCTATTCAGTCCCATGCTAAATCTTTTTCCAGAGTTTAATAATAATAACTTGATGTTAGTGCACACATCTCTTTAGCACAAATTGTCTCTTCAACTTAAGTTTGCACATTCAAGCATGGAATTGTTGCTTGTTATTCGGCCCATTGCTAGCAGTAATGCTGATTGACCTGTAATGATGTTTCAAGTCCAACAAGCACAATGTACCAGCTAACTTTAATATACTAAGTTCAGGGTGCTGGTGTATTATTTGGGTGAGGATGCAAAAACTGGCTAAAATCGTGCTTGTTGTCTTCTAGTAGTTGATTTCTCTCATGTTTAGACTTATGCTGCACTGTCTTTAATTTCCAGGGACTATGTTTTACTAAATGATGGTGCTTTTTATAGGTAAACCCAAAAGCAGCAGAGTCATTGGCAGATCCTGACGAGTACCCAAACTTATTTGAAGACTGGCAGATTGCTCTCAATGTAGAAGCTACTGTTGCTCCCAAGAGGTTTTGGTTCTTTTATATCTTTATAAAGATATATCATTTTGTGAAGTTTTACGTAATTACCTCTTCTATGCATGGCATGAGGATTTAGAGTTTGCTTTAATTGGACACATCTGATGAAATTGAAAATGATGTCAATACTCTTTTTTAAAGCTATTCATTTACTGTCGTGTCAATACTCTTTTTTAAAGCTATTCATTTACTGTTGTTCTGACAAAATCTTATTTGATTAGGGGTATCTATCCACCTGCTGAGGAGTACATGATTCATGCTGAAAGGTCCAATGAGAGTCTGGTGGAAGCTTTCAAAAATATGCATGTACATGAAGAGGATGATGTACATCAAGCAGAGGCGCTAACAAATGAAAATGGTGATGCTGTTCACGAGGTATTACTCTTTCAAAAAGAGTTCTTCACACAGCCAGTTGATTCCTACAAATTTTTGACAGCACCATATACAACAAAGATGTTCTGTTAGTTTAAGAATGTATGATGTTTTGGACATCAACATGGTCTCCAATGTACAACTTTGATCACTACTTTTTAGATGAATATGTTCATAAGATAATATAAAATTGTTATATTATGATAATATTTTCCATGGCTAATCTAATGATACCATTTTCACATGACCAATCCAAATAGTTTTTTTATATATTAGTGGTCAAAGTTAAGGAAATTCGACTGCACGCTTTCTAAAACATCATATTTTTTAACAGAGGGAGTAGTTGATTTATGATGTGTTCGTGTGAAATGGATAACACATGCACTTCCTACAAAATTAGACATATCTGATAAATACTGACAATGAACTAATCAATCATGCGCACATTATTGTTGCAAATTAATAGGCTTGTTCAGGAACCTGTGGGTATGAGTTTTGCATAATTGTTCATTAATATGACTCTTTACATGGTTCTTAGTGTATTTGAAAATCGGTCGATGGAGTTCCCAAAAATCACCCAAGTAGAAACAACTGAGCCACTTGCAACGGTGTAAAACTAACCAACTCGTAATCAATTAGAGTTGGGTGTAAAACGAAACATTGAAAACTTTGCTAATCATGGTCTGTGCCATGAAATTCAATTGTCAGCTGTTAGTGACAAAACTTGTTGCATTTGGATCCTCAAGCATTTGTATTTTACTACTCTACACTTTAAACCCTTGATGTGGTACTAATCCTACCACTGCACTTGGGCTAAACGGGCCACCACTAATTGGAGCAGTTGTAACCATTAGTACCGGCATTTCTAATGAGAATTCCTGCGATTAGTTGGTTGTACATGTATTTCTGCACTTCTATTTAAACTTAAAGACTTATTGTTTCACTTTGCTTTGAAGATTTTCATTATTTTCGCTACAACCACTTTCTTCTAGCTCCTCTTCATTCTCTATTCTTGCATAAATGATAACACCAATCCTGGTTTGACAGGTTATTGAGGATGATGGAGTAGAAGAGAGTCAAGAAGATGCTGTTGAGGTTGAGGCTGATGATTCAACTGATGGCAATATCCTTGTTAATGGAAATGATAGTGAGGAACAGTGGGGTACGAACAATGAAGAACCATCAGCATAAAAGCAGTAGTTGAGCAAGTGTACAGTCCTAAATCCGTTTTGTCCTGGTATTTTCTCCCATTGCACCAGTGATCTTAGGGAAAACCGTCTGCGGGATAATAGTGTCTATTCTGGACATATATAAATCCTTCAGTTGCCACACCAGCTGGCCTTTATCTTCAGTTGCCACACCAGCTGGCCTTTATCTTCAGTTGCCTCACCAGTTGCCATTTGGGCTTTTGACTTGGCGCGATGTTCAAGTGTTTGCATGGGGCATTTCAGGGAGTTTTGATCGACTTAAAGTTCCATCAATTTGATTATGAAACTGGCCAAACTATTTCTAAAATAAATAAATAAATAACTCCAAGGCCAATTCTTCTCTTCCTCCCTTGGGCTATTTAACTAAAAAAGTGTGCTTCCTTGATGCCTTTCCCTGATTGATTGTGCGCAATATATATATGTGGTAAACGAATGGAGTTTTTGGTGGGCAAACTAAATTGACATAGGGATCAGTTATAGTTTCTTGTATGGACATTATTTTGGAATTCTAGTTAATCTGCTGGTTTGACCAGTTTTGTTTAAATGGTATTTGGACATGAGACCCACTCAACCTTTCAAAGTAGATCTTTGCCTCACATGATTGGATACAAAATGTTTCTAATGGTTATCGTATCTTTTTGCAGTGCTGACTGAGTCCTGACCAATAGTGGATAATTGGACAGCTGCCTGCTTCAGTGGTTTAGTTTGTAAAGGTGAAGTGTTCTTCCAATTGCACAGTACACAGATAGTCATTTATCTCGGATATTCATTTTCTCGAGTCATTGTGTTTAGTTATACACTATTTTCGTGTTGCAGGTTGCTGACTGTTACCGAGAGTCCGAGACCATGTAAAAGCTGTCTTTCTTCGTTTGTATAAACATTGGATGTGCTCTAGGATTGGCCTATCCGATTACAAAGTTCGACAACAATTACTCAGCACTTTGCCCTTGAGTCAGGTAGAAAATTTTGCACTCCCTTTTTTACAGATGCCAGGTCTGTAGGTTTTCGGGATGTTTTATTATAGGGGATATGAGACTCCTCTTTGACATTGAATTTGATTGGGGATTGGAGGTGCTATATGTTACACAGTACATAGTGCAGTCGCCTGTCGGTTTGAGAACGTTTTCTCCCGTCCTGTACTCCCGTGATGTAAACCTCAAAATGGTTGGAAGACAGTATATTGGACTTGGTGGGAGCTCTGTATCATTCGTGTTATACCTGTACCTGTGCGGCTGTAGTAAATACTTAAAAAGGTTTCTGCGTTTCAGCGTGAATGCCATGCTATGCTGCTTCGCTGTGAGTACCGTCTTTTTAGTAAATTGCACTTTCTGCAGCGTAGGTCCGGCGAAAACAGCAAAGCAAACGCGTATCGCGGCCACGGGCTGCCGGGCTCGCTCAATAGTGCCACCGGAGAAATGGGCTTAAATGGGCCTCAGAATATATCTTGTACGTGGCCTGAGGGAGTAGGACTGGACTAGCCTAATACGTTAGTGATCTGGGCTTAAACTTAGCTATGGGCCATGTATAGGCAGATCCGGTATCACATGGAGTGAAATTTAATCAGATTCGAGCTGGCCGAGGCCTGGCCGTCAGATCTTGTATCAGCCCCGTACTCAGGCATTCGCTTGATATTTGCTAGTTCCTTCAGTGGCCTTGACCCCCATAAGAACTAAAGTCTAAAATGATCCTCTCCGAAAACGCATAAAAATGAGGTGAGAACTGAGAAGCACCCCGAAACCATATGCAATATAATAGCTCAAGGGGAAATTTCGATTAATCACAATTATACATCTCAAAGATTATAGTCTCATTCTTTTCAACTTGTAGAACTCTCGAACAAATAACCATAGTCTCCACCATCTTTTCGAAACGACTTATTGAAACAACATTTTCAAAACAAATTATCAACATTCGGTTCGTTCGCGCACGTATTCACACCAAGACAAAAAGCCATCAATCACAGCAGAAAAGATCAAAAGAACACACCCTAGTCTGATTATCGTCCACATTAAATTGAATAGCCAGCTGGAGTAGCCATAACATTCTGAACTATGAATACATGATCGGACTCTGTCCACTCAGATCCCAAACAAAAACCATTCCGGGCACAAGGCCTTGTTGAATATACATATGATGCAATGCAAGCGAAATGCCAGCAAACACAAATATACAAGAAAATAGGGCTGGAAGCCCCCCAGAACTCTTGCTCCTGATGCTTATGCCCAGACAAGAGATATATGCGATCATCGTCCTTTCCGAACAAGTTACAGGGAACAACAGTCCACAAATACACAACCAGTCGTATGAAACAAGTTCTCTGATTCTCTCGAGGGCTTTGATGCATTTTGGTCTCACTGGGCACCGCAAACCCTTGTCCGAAGATGCAGAAGACTCCAAAACAACAGGTGAGTTGGTATGCCCGCATTTGATAAGTTTCTTACCCAAAAGGATTCCCCCCAACAGAGCCATAGGAAGGTGAGGTGCTTGGCTGGGAGTATCTAGGAGCAGCTTGTTGATCAAAACCCATATTGAAGGAATCCAACCCTCCTTGTTGCCTGTGATGCCACAAGTCAGACATCAGTGTTGATTGTTGAAACAAAATACACAATGTAACACTGGCAGTATGTATCTGGCGTATTGTGTATTGGGACGTTTTATATCATGCTAAGGAACTAAATATAGTTGAAGGGCCCTTAGAATTTAGAACCCCAATTACCAGGGAAGGAGTGTATCTTGTAGGAACTACTCTTGAATTGGAAGAAGAGGTTGATGTAAAGATGCAAACAAGGATTGTCCATGCCACTAGAAGGTAGATGGCTAGTAGAATAAAAGTGAAAAAATTCCCGGGGTTGCCATGCAAGTTGGTGGCCTTCAATTGTTGATTCTCAACCATCTAACCTGATCCAATGGCCAAGATTCACAAATTCTAATTCTTCTATTTTAAGGTTGTTTCTATGTGATACATGTTATGAATATTGTATGTATATTCATAAGGCCCAATAGACAGTATATATAGAGTCCAAGGGAACTTCACAAAGGAATATGCCGTAAGTCCAAGGGAACTTCACAAAGGAATATGCCGTACACATGTAAGGAAATACAAAAGAATATGACTATTCTAACACCCTCAAACTCATGATGGATCACATACACTTTGTTTGGAAAGAAAATACAAATGTTATACCCTAGTCTATGGTTTCGTGAAGAAATCAGCAATTTGTAACTTTGAGGACCCAAACTGTAAAGCAAGCCCTCCCCCCTACACCTGTAGGCGAGTATATGAAGCATCCACACCAATGTGCTTGGTGAGCTCATACTTCACTGGATCACGGGCAATACTGATATAGCACGTACTGTCAGACAAAAGTCGTAGGTCCCATTACAGACACCCTAAAATTTGCAAGTAGCCACTTCAACCAAGTAACCTTTGTTGTCATTGTTGTCATAGCTCCCAACTTAGCCTCAGCACTTGAACAAAAACCTACAATTTACTCTTTTGTCTTTCAAACAATTAGGGAGGAGCCAAGAAAAACACAGTAAGCAGAAAGAGAACGACTCAGAAGGATCACTAGCCTAGGTTGCATCGGAGTACGCCTGAAGTTGTAGAGAGTTGGAGCTAAGAAAAACAAACGACGAGAAATAGTCCCACGCAAATAGCGAAGAAAGTGACTGTAATGAAAGTGGATAGCACGAGCCATGAATCAACTCAAGATATGAACACCATGAGCAATATCAAAACGAGTGCTCACAAGATACACTAAACTCCCAACGAAAAAACGATATCGAGTAGAATCCTCCAGAAGATCACCATCGGTGGCTCCAGCTAAAGAGATAACTCCATAGGAGTCTCAGCAGTGCGAGTGTTAGTCAAACCAGAATTATCAAGATTCTAGACATACTTCTGCTGGGCGAGATAGCAGCTCTCAAGCGTGGACATGACCTCGATCCTTAGTATGTAAGAGAACCAAGATCAGTCATCAGAAACTGCTCATTGAGATGGTTCTTCACATATGTGATGAACAAGGGCATCACCAGTAATGAACATGTCATTCACATACAGAATAAGCCACGATGAACATTATAATGCTCAATAGTACCATCAGACTGGGTCTTAATCTTATACAACCACTTGCACGTGATAGGACGAGCATGCCAGATGTTGGTACAATATCCCACGTCTCCATGCACCGAAGAGCATCAAGCTCCTCTGCTATAGCGAGCTACCACTCAGAATAATGAGTAGCCTCATGATAAGAACTAGACTCAGTGACAGAGTGCATGAGTTGTTGGAGCAAAATCAAGACGATCAGAAGGCCGAAGGGATATCCGATTATAAAGGACATAACGAGGAGCATTATCAGTAGGATCAGATGTCGGTGTCGGCAAGACACTAGGAGAGGCGGTTGGTGAAGGACAAGGACGCCTGGAATAGTGAATACCAGAGAAACAAGATGGTGGTGTTGCAGGAACAAGAGGGAACAAGAGGCGATGCTGCAGGAGGCAACACAAAGAGGCGGGGGGTACAGAAGGAACCACTAGAGACAGACTTGGGAAGGCATCCTCATCTTCTGCAGACAGTGCAAAAGTAGGGTACTTAGGAGGTTAAAACGGCGATGGCAGATAAGGTCGTGCACCAGTGACATGTCCCCAAAGGCAGAGACCATCAAGCGTGATCTCCATGAGTGAAGACCACGGCCTATTGTTTGTCTCATGGAGTTTTGTTCCCAAGAATAAGATCGCAGCTGATGGAACAAAAGCCGTCGATAGACAATGCTGGATGGCGTGGCAACCAAGGCAACAAAGTCTAACAGACGATGCTAGACGTGGCAGTTAGATCGACGTTTTTTTATGGATAACTCTGCTTGCTATAGAAACCAACTTGGATTGGTTTATAAAAACAGGAGACGGGCCGGCGAGCGGCGGCATTGTGCAAGGCGGCTCTGGCAGGCAGCGACCTTCTCCTAGCGGCGGCGTGTGAGGTCGGCCTCTGGCGCCGAGGCGCTGACACACGGGCAGCTTTGCAAGCAAGCATCAGCGGCTGTCAGAGTGGCAGCAGTTAGGGTGGCGGCGCCTTCTTGCGGCGACAGTCTTCCTCGTTGATGCAACGGCGACTGCATGGACCCTCTGTGGCAGCAAATGGCAGATGGTAGAGGCAGCGGCCAGGGACAGCAGCGTTGCGGGCGGTAGCTCCGGCGGGCGGCGACCTCGCGGCGATGGTTCGACAATGGAAGTGGTGGTGGAATGGCAGCGGAAAGAGCTAGGTTAGTAACATTGCTCTAATACTATGTTATGAATATTGTGTGTGTATTCATGAGACCCAATATAAAGTATATACAGAGAGTACAAGAGAATATGCCCTACATATATAAGAAAATACAAAAGAATATGCCTATTCTAACAATACATTCCATACCAGGGATGTGATATAGATTAATGAAAAATGATAATTAAGCTCGTATGCAAAAACCTAGCACTACATATTTCAAGTTTTCAACTTACGAGATGTGCAAAATACAACAGTAACTCACATTGGAAGCATGCTATTAGGTAGCTGCTCAGGCATGTTGTTTGGAACTTGCTGCATCATGTAATGGTCTGAAGTTGAACCACAAATTAGCAAAGCACAAATAATAAGAATTAAGAAAGAGAAACGTTGTAGAGATTGTAATAAGGACAGAAGTAAATACTTGGAGGTGCAGATGACTGATACAACTGCTGAGGTGGTTGTGGTAGAACTCCAAAACTAGAGGTGCCAAGTAAGGCTGGGGGAGCTGTGCCTGCTGATGCTCCTAGTGGCCCATATAGGGGCTGCTCAAGGACACAACAAAAATGATCATGTTAATGGAACAAATGATGAATGTGGTAAAAAACCAAGTTAATGTGGGTATCAAAGTGCATCATCAAGTACTTCAAAATAATTCGCTGAACAGTAATTTTTTTGGGCTCAATGTTTACAAGAACATGCCGAATATGCAAAATGATCCCAGCTTCGAATGTTTCCAAAGAGAGAAAGATTTCATACTGTGTGAGCTTGAACTGGAGCCGGCTCATTTACAAGATCAAAAGGGTTGGAAGCTTTTATAGATTGGGGATACGCATGTTGCGGATATACAGGTTGTTGAAATGAAGGTTGAGGAAATGCTGCCTGAGGATATGCTTGCATTCCCTGTAACTGGGAGATCATTTATTTTGTAAGATAAATAGTGACAATAAAGATATATAATAAATTACACACAAAAAATGATATATAATAAATTACTAATATAAGAATGACAAAGATACCATTCCAGCAGGGTTCTGCATGGCATATCCCATTCCAAATTGGGGAGCTCTCTGCCACCCAGGCATTGTTGGAGCTGCAGGTGGATAGAGTGAAGTAAAGAAATCCTGCATATTGGATCTGATGTCAGCTATGCTGATGCAATGATTTTGTTGAATTGCATGGTGTCAACTTCATCAGTTAGTCTTTTTTCTAACAACAACAACAAAATCTTTCTATCCCAAACAAGTTGAGGTAGAATAGGAATGAAACCTTCTCAAAGTCAAAGAAATGAAAGCCTTTTAATAAATCATTTCTTTTCTAACAAGTTCTTTAAAGAACTCATTTTTTCTAACAAGTTCTTTTAAAAAATGTCACAGTTGTCTTCAACTGACGATAAGGTAATGATCTTGCAAATGTACCCACGTATGGTTAATGTCAATTCAACATGTCTGGCATGCAAACTACTGAAACTAAAGACCTATGTAGCACGGACACGTGTGTAAACCGTCGTATCCGTGTCCGACACGGATACGACACGGACACATCGCGGACACGTGTCGGCAACGTATCGAGCAATTTTGGAATTAATTTTAATCGCTAAAATTCTCAACACGTGTCGGACACAGTAATTACACGAGTCGGACACAGCCCAGGACACAGCCGACCTAGAGCCGGCCCATCTTGTGTGCCATCCTAAGTTCCTAACCTAACCCTAGGCCATCCCGAGACCCCCCATTCGGCCATTCCCCACGCGCATCTTCTTGCTCGCCGCCACGCGTCTTCTTGCTCGCGCCGTCGCCTGCCGGCTCCAACATCGCGCCGCCGCCCGCCCGTGCACCGCCGGCTCCCTCAGGTGGAGGTCGAGGTAGGGACAGAGTACGTACCGCCGGTACCGGAGCCTTCCTCCTCGTGCGCCGTCGGCTTCCTCCCCGCGCCCATCGCTTCCCCGGCTTCCTTCTCGCGTCTGTCGCGCTTCCCCGCTTCCTCCCGCGCGCGCGCTGCCGCTTCCTCCGCGCGCGCCGCGCTGCGCGCGTCGGCTTCCTCCGCGCCTCTTCCGCGCGACTTCCGCGCGCGCGCGGCGTCCTCCCCGCTGCGCGTTGGCCTCCGCCTCGCTGTGCCGCGACCTCCGCCTCACGGAATGCAGATGCGCGATTATCGCCTTCTTTATTGCAATCGGGAGGTTAGGAGTGCGATTGAGTTTAGATGCAGTCGGACACGACGCACGGTTATATTCTTTAGATGCCGTAGAGTTTAGATGCGGTTGAGTTTAGACGCGATTAACATTTATACTTGATTGCTTGTTTAATAGTCATGCTCGATTGCTTGTTTCATTATTCTAGAAAAATGGAAGCCGTTTACAAATTCCGAGTATACACTTTACAAATTACAAGTTTACAATTTATATTATTGCAGTTTAATAAGTATGTGGAAACATACAAAATAATACATATATATATATATATATATATATATATATATAATTTATTTATTATTTAAATATATATAGTCGTGTCGCCGTATCGGTATTTTTGGGAAAACGGCGAATTCCCGTGTCGGTGTCGTGTCGACGTATCCGTGTCCGTGCTACATAGCTAAAGACTCAAACTGATAACTATATCATTGTGCCCCCTAATCATGGTCTGAACCACTTCTTTAGTTTTCAATCTACCACCTGGTTTCTTCCCATATACCTTGTCAGTCAAACCAGATGCCAAATGTCAAAGGCATCAAAACAAAACCATTCTCTCAATTCTGGCCCTACCATGCCATGCATTATTTTTATGAAACTGCATTTACTGCAGATACTTCTATATCTACATAATAACTACTTATCCCCCATTGAAATGCAAGCTAAAATGAACAACCACTTAGTCCCCATTTAAACGCAATCTATGATGGTCAATCAAATATGCCATGATCTATTCTACATACATGTTAACATATCTCATGCTAGTTAAACAAAACTCCACCTCTGGCGGATGTCACAGATCAAAAGAAAACCATTAATCTCTGTCCTGGTGCACCATGCGTTGCATTATTTTCTGAAATTTCTGAGGAACTATTCAGCATAGCAACTTGTTCGCTCCATCATGTAACAGTTTTGAGGTCTATCCTGTTAGATCTATAGATGAATAAAAGAATCGTTAATGTATTGCATAGCCCAAAGGGGCGATATATAGTACAAGACTCAAGGAACATAAGACCAAACCTTAAAATAGAAAAAGACACTAATATCCTTATATCCTTAACACCCCTTCAAATGCAAGGCATATGCAATAGCATTGCATTTGAAAGGGTTGACATTAAAATAGGGAAAATCCAAAATCCAAGTCCTAAAGATATCGTCATAGCGTGCAGCTTTTGAAAATTGTATTGAGACTAAAAGATCTCCATCCGGAGTCGTGCAGTAGCCCCATCAAGGTTAGAAATCTCGGGACCGGGGGAATACCGCCCGACGGCCGGTAACGGTTATCGGCTAGTAATCGGAAAAACCGGCCAAAATTGGTTAAAGTTTGAATCTAAATTTTGAATGTGGGATGTGTTCAAAACGGTAAGTGGAACGGTTACTGCCCAAAAATCAGAGAAACTGCTAAAAAAGGGAAAAACAGCTAAAAACCAGAAAAACACCAAAAAAATTCGGATGTTTCGAAGCATATTTAGCTCATATAATAGGTAATCTAGCACAAAAATGCCTAAACCAACCTAGAAGGTACATTATGTAGTCACAACTCACAAATTTAAATGTACATTTGAAAAACCAAGCCGGTTTTTCATTTCCCAGTACCCACTGGGAAATCCGATTACCGGCCAGTAACCATCTGTTTTTTGAACCTTGAGCCCCATAAAGCATGATGACAGCCTATAAAGCATATTGAAGTCCAAGATGACAGTGGCACAAAAGAAAAGCGCAGCGGCGGCTCAAAAAGAAGCGGTGGCATTAAAACTTCTACAATCTGCACAGTTCTGCTGTGAACTAGCACAACAAGGGGGTAATCATCTATCGGAGAGAGGTCGAACGGCGACGACTTGAAGTAGAACGGCACTAGACAAATGAGGGCACCGATTGAGGGAGTAATAGATCTAGAATAGCTGGTCTAGGGGAGAGACCACAGCTGGACTTTAGGGACTAGAGACTTGTTTATTCATTTTTGCTTCAAGAAGATACAATGACATCCCTTTTATAGGGATGACTTGGCCCCTAAGAAACAATCTCTAACTTAAAGAAAAACTAACTAAAAATAAGCTTCCAAACTAACCAAATTAATCTAATCTCTAATAAAGGAAACTAATCACGGATGAATGGTACCGTGTGCTACAGTACCACGTACGTAACAGGCTCGAAGATAAGCACAGCAACTGTGGTCATGCAAAAAAGAAGAGGACCACACTCGATCCAAGAGGATGGACCGTTGCAAGAAAAGCAATTAGCTGACTGACAAAGAAATTTGTGGACTCGTATGACTTTGACGAACTAAAAGATAAATGCTACGGACTTGGATGAACACAACGGAAGACTAAAAGCAAAAAGATGCAAAGCTACAGATACTAACAGTAGAACACAAAGCTACAGATACTAATAGCAGCAACACCAACATCAAAAATCTAAAGATGCAGATACTAGCAACCACCAGAAAGCAAAACCAACATAGGGTGTCACCATCCATCCATCACCTTTCTACCCACTCCCAATCACTGAAGCCACCTCAAAAAACACCTTACTCCCTCACCTCCCATCACAAAAAGAAGAAAACCGGAAGGGCGGAGAGGAGAAAAGGGGGTGAGAAAGCCGAGCTGGACGACGAAGCCATGAAGCGCACGGGTATGGCGTAGTGGTCGGGCGGGCAGTAGAAGCCTGATACAACGGCTACTCGGGACGATGGCTCGGGTAGGGCCGACCAGATTGGGCGAGGGTGCAGGCGATGGCGTCCGGATTCGGTCGTCTTCCTCGCTTTGGCCACATGAACCGTCAGCGACCTGCCTTGGATGCCTAGATCCGGCGTCGGCGCAGCGGTAGTGGTCAGATTCAGTCAATGGCTCCCAAAGTGGAGAAGAAGGCGACGGAGAAGAAGTCGACCGGCGGAGATGCGACGGGCAGCAGCGGAAAGATGAAGACGATGGTTCGAGGTGGCGGTGAGCCAGATCTGGCGCGGAGGAGGTCGGATCCGACGCAGAGGTGATTGGATCCGAGAGAGGTGAGGTGCAGCACGAGAGTACACAGGCTGAGAACGCATGGGAGAAGATGAGCCTAGAGATGACACCGTCGGCCGATGAGCTGGCGCGGCGAGGTAGACGACGACCCGAAGAGGCACAAGCAGGCGGCGGCGGCCCACTAGATGGCGGCACGAGAGAAGGCAGCGGACCGGCACGATCCAACGGCAACGACGAGATCGGGCAGAGCTAGGCCGGCGGTGTGCTGATCCAGGAGAGGCAGTGGCAGGCTCGTCGAGGTCAGCGGCAGCGTGAGCAACGGTGGCCGCCCTTGGGAGCGGAGATCGCTCCTCCCGAGGGCAGCAGATGCGGAAGAAGAGCAGAGGTTAGGGTTTTAACCTTGCTCTTATACCATGTTAGATCTATAGATGAATAGAAGAATTGTTAATGTGCTTGTCAGGAGTGTGGGCCTTGGGTTCAAGGCCCAGTCGAGTTATTATTAGGAATTAGAGATTGGTTTCTATTTGAATTAGAGATTGATTTCCAATTGAGTTAGAGATTAGTTGCCTTGTATTAGAGATAGAGTTAGAGATATGATATGAGTTGGATTAGATTCCATCTGTTAGGGGGAGCCGTCTATATAAAAGGGCTACCGCATGCCATTGTAATCAAGCAGAGTAATATCAAGTCTCTCTTCGTCTAAATCTCTAGTCTCTCTCCCTCTCGTTCTACGCCGACGCCATCCGGCTATCTTCTTGGTGGTGTTTACCCCGGTTCATGACAACTTGGTATCAGAGCGGTCGATCCCTTCCCACGACACGCTACCATGGTTCCTGCTTCGAGTCGTTGGCGCATAAGAGCTCTCGCTAATGAGTTAGCTGACGGCTGGAGCGACGCGCTCGCGCTCTGCAAAGAGATCCGTGAGCAGTTGAAGGAAATCAAGGAATCAAATGAGAATGCGATGAAGAAACTACAAGAGATCATGAAGGCACGTCATCATTCTACACCAGATTCCCAGGTCACCACGTCACCAAATACTCAACAACAACAAAAACAACAATTTCACGCAGGCGCCACCACAGCCGAGGAGTTCTTGGTCGCCCCAGACCCAGCACCCTCGCGGCCCAGTCCGGTGCTTCTTTCACCGGCGGCTCCGTCCAGCGCCACACCCGGTCAGCGTCGGCGGCCGCCCGCGCCGGCAATCTGCCGTCATCGGCGCGCAGCTCCAACGTCTCCTGCCTCCTCGCGCAGCGCCTCACCACGGGCGGCATCGCGCGCGCTCGCTCCACTCGCACGGATTCGCACCGATGTCGGCGGACACGGACGCCGCGAGGCCTTTCGCGCGAAGTCGTCGCCCGCTCTCGCGCGGTCGCCGCTGCTCGGTCGCTCGGCTGCCGCGCTGCAGCCGCCACCGCCGGCCGCTATTACCGGCCGTCGCCGTCGTTGCCGTTGTCGCCGCCACCGCGAGGCCAGTGCA
The DNA here is from genome assembly GCA_036346575.1 of Dendrocalamus sinicus. Classification (NCBI taxonomy): domain Eukaryota; kingdom Viridiplantae; phylum Streptophyta; class Magnoliopsida; order Poales; family Poaceae; genus Dendrocalamus; species Dendrocalamus sinicus. Next base: position 13,761,975 of record CM070646.1, read on the forward strand.
GCGCGCCGCGCATTGTCTCCGCCGTGGCCGTCTCTCGCGCGCGCCTCCGCGCCGAGCCACATCTACCGTGAGCCGCCGCCCGCGCCGGCCGTTGTTCGATCCGCCCGCACCGGCCGCCGAGTCGCCGCCGCCGCCGGCCCGCACAGCCGACGCCGCCGGCCGCGCCCGCCGGCCGTCGAGATCTCGCCACCCGTCTGGCGTTTACGCCGCCATCACCGCGCCACCTCGCCGATCCGCCGTCGCCCGGTCGTGGCCGCAGCGCGGCGGATCCGCGCCATCGCGCCGCCGCCGGCCGATCGCCGCCGCCATTGTCGAGTCGTCGCTCCGTCGCGGTTCGCCTCGCCGCTGGTCGCGCTCCGCCGCTCCGCTCATCGCTCGCCGCGCCGCTCGATCGCTGCGCCATCGGCCGCCGCCATACGCCGCCAACGCCATGGCGCCTGCCATGTGCCGCCATCGCGGGCCATCTGCCGCCAGCCGCCGCGCCGCCAGTCAGCCACCACCCGAACCACCGCCGGAGCCGCCCGCCGCCGCGCTCATCGGCCGCCGCCCGCCGCCGCCGCCGCCGACGCCGTTTGGCTGAGGCGTGTGGAGGTTGCGATCGGTTTCTAAACCGACCGACCGATCACTTAAGTCTGTCCCAAAAAATAAATAAATAAATAAATAACCAAAAAAACCCAAAAAAAAATTTAAAAAAAAACAAAATTTTAAAAAAAACAAAAAAAAATCTTTTCAAAAAAAATCTGTTACATTCCAAAAAAAAACAAAACCTTATTTTGCAGGCATCGTTTCGCCTTGTTCCACTTAGATCTGTCCGGTTGTCTCCGTCCACTGCAGCACCCCGCCACCGTTCGTCTTCTACATGGCGTCGAAGGTCTTCCATTGATCGTTGTCTAGCGACTCGAGGACGAGCCGCATGTCCGAGAGGTGTAGTGTCAGGAGTGTGGGCCTTGGGTTCAAGGCCCAGTCGAGTTATTATTAGGAATTAGAGATTGGTTTCTATTTGAATTAGAGATTGGTTTCCAATTGAGTTAGAGATTAGTTGCCTTGTATTAGAGATAGAGTTAGAGATATGATATGAGTTGGATTAGATTCCATCTGTTAGGGGGAGCCGTCTATATAAGAGAGCTACCGCATGCCATTGTAATCAAGCAGAGTAATATCAAGTCTCTCTTCGTCTAAATCTCTAGTCTCTCTCCCTCTCGTTCTACGCCGACGCCATCCGGCTATCTTCTTGGTGGTGTTTACCCCGGTTCATGACAGTGCTGCATAGCCTAAAGGGGCAATATATAGTACCAGACTCAAGAAACACAAGACCAAACCCTAAAATAGGAAAAAACACTAATACCCTTATATCCTTAACATATCCCACGTGTGCCCTAAACTGGATAAGTAAATGATTCTATGCTTAGTCCTCAAAAGCAGGTTACTTCCAGTTTTATGATCTATTACATTAGATTTTAAAAACGGCATAGCATTTTACAGTAGTTATAGTGTAGGAAATGCAAACTTATGTGTTCTATAATATATTATGTACAACAGATCAATCAAGCGAGGACTGGAGAACAATGGAATAGCTCATACATAGATGTTCAATACTCTACAAGCGGTTAATCACATACCGCTTGAAGTTCTTTTCGGCCACTGGCTTTGCTGTCAGTAGAAGATGCTGCTGCTTGAGCACCACCGGTTCCTTGTGAATTTGCAGGCAACTGAGATGGAAGACCAGCCGTAGGGGCAGCTAAAACCGATTGTTGAACTGAAGATCCTTGGATGGACATTCCTGTTGAGGCCTGTAAATTGTAAAAGGTATCAAATGAAAAAATAATCCAAGGCAATAAATTAAAATGTACATGTTTTGAAATTCTCCCGCAAAAGGAAGAACCTGGTTGCCTGAAATCCCAAGGGGCGTGCCAAATAATGAAGAATGCGACTGCTCTATCATGGATGTCTGTCCTTCATTTGCTTTTGACGTGGGATCAACAGAAGCAGGAAATGCTGATGCACTGGGTGCAGATGGTGTTTCAGAGAATGATAGTTGTGCAAGTGCAGACTCAAGGGGATTTACACTGCTGCCTGCTTGTGGTGTTTGTTGATGGCCAAAAACATCAAAAGATGCCCAGTCACCACAGCTCACTGATGGAGCATTTTTTCCTTGTTCAAGAACAGGCTGTGGTGCTGGTGCATTAACAGGCTGCTGTTGTGTAGGGGGCGGTTGTGGTGGTGGTGCAGATGCAGTAGGTTCAGGATCTGCACTAAAATCAATTAAACTTATTGCACTTGCTGCCTTCATCTGTTCTGAAGTCCCCTCAGAAGAACCAATACTACTGGCAGTAGATGTCCTCTACAGTTATGCAACATGTAAGACAAACAATTAAAACTTTGTATCAAATTCTAAGCTTTAAGGATAATATGCGCACAAGAACACGCTGGGGTTTCAAGAAAATATATAAGCAATGTCTGCAGGAAAGAAAAACATCAAGAATGACAAAAATAACCTGTGGTTGTGGTGGAGGCTCAATGGTCCTGGTTCCATTTGGTTTTGGAGGATCAATCGATTTGGCTACATTAGGCTTTGGAGGTTCACCAATCCAAAGTTGAGGAGCATCATAACCCAATATATCCCTCATTGGCCGTACAACAGGAGGACTAGACCCATTGGCTTCTTTCTGGTAATTTGGAGATCCAGTCTCTGGCTTCCGTGATTCAGAAAACTTGCGGTCCTCAAACCTTTGAACAGGAGTCGTTTTTCCAGTTCTATCATCGCGATTTCTGTCATCGACAACCTCAAAGAAGCGGGGACTTTTCTTATAGTCATTCTGGTCATAGCCAGGACTACATTCTCCATAGGAGTATCTGGTATTTCTGTCATCACTCCGACCACTATAACTCCGACGATCAGAGTAACTTTCATTGTATGGAGGACTTCTTGAACCACCCCAATTTCCATCAGATCTCCTATTTTCACTATATTCATCCTTGTCATCCTGAAAGATGCAAATCAATCATCAATGAACTTAGAAGAGAGTAAGATAGACATTTCCAAAACCGGACATCGGTTACTGCATAAAAAATGCTAGAGCTATAAGGAGCCAACATCACCTTTCCCCTCGGTGGCCTATCAGCGCTTCTTTCTCCTGTGTATCTCCGTTCCACGTAAACATGCTTAATGAAATTCCTCAATTTATCAGCATTACTGAGACCAAAAGAAACAGGTCATAATTCCGAAGACAAAGCAAACAAGTTTTAACATAGAAGAGGGAACTAATGAGCAAAGAAAGGTAACCTGCTGTCAGGGTATGAATTCCGGTGAGAATCCCATTCCTTGAAAAATATTTCTCTAGCACGCTACAGGTTATGCAAAAGCCATGCCAAAGTTAGACAGAAAGACATGAAATTGATAGAAAATTGCAAAAACAGGGGGAAAAAATAAAAGTTACCTCATTTCCTCCTTCTTGAAGAGCACTGACTTCTTGTGCAGTAAATTTAGCCATGGAAATTGATTTCACTCGATGCGTGAACTCTCGACTAGGAGAAACAAAAGAAAAAAAAATCAAGCAGCTTATTATGAATAGGACACTTAACATATCCCAGTTGGTTCCACCATAATGCATCTAATTTAACAAAAAGCAGGGGAAGGCAGAAGCTAGAGAGGCTGATCATTTAAAGCTATAAATAACAGACAAAATGAAAAAAAAATCTTACTGTGCTCCACTGCAATTGGTACAAACGAAGGTCCAGAAATTTGTGCAGACATATTGTGATCCCTGTTCATATCAACATATGTGCATCAGCATTCTAGAGAAACACAAAACTTCAGAAAACAAGTATTGGAAATCAAAACAAGAAAAAGTTTAAAAAAAATAAAAGAGAAGATAGACATATTATTCAGCAGCTGAGACTCGTTAGTTTAGTTTACAAATAAAATATATGTGGGGCATTTATGCAAGGACAACTAAATTGAAGCAAAATATTGGACACTAATCCGACCTTAGAACTAGCATCTAATTGCAAGAGAACTTCATCCTCTAGAATCTTCACATACGAATTAAATGGGCACACTGAACTGTTTCTACTGTCAATTCCATCAAGACCTACTTCATTTTGCAAAATTCTTCAAGTCAAAAACATTTATATTTTGACATTATACTAAGGCACCATAGAGATATCAAGCATAACAATTAATGCAATTTTGATGCAGAGAGAATTACGGAAGTTTCACTGTGATGTCTGATTAAAAGCGCTGAGACTTCCAAACCACCTCATCCTGCTGCAGATCAGTTGAAACTACTAAAAGTGTCTCATATAATGGAAGATATCATGTGTATGGCATATGTTTTCCCCTTTTGAGAACAGTAAAAGAAACATTCACAACAATTGATGGCACCAATTTATTATAGCATCCAAATCCAACTGCTGCAATAACTGTTTAAGAAAAAGAAAACAAAAAAATCACTGTTTTGCATTATAACAAAGTAATCGCCGAGTGAAATTCGTAACTCTAGAAAAAAGGGTAAAGGCCAAATGCCAAAACAACAGTCATCCAAATGGGCCGTGGCAATCTAGTTTCCTTATTGATAACTTTGGTCCATAATAAATGCTCATACTTCATACTAGGTAGCAGTTCAGTCAAAGGCATATATGGAGCAGCAAAGCGCCTCAAGCTTTACAAGGTGCAGTGCCTAACCATGCACCTCTCAGCATAATGGAGTTTACAATAGAAAGCATAAAGAAAAAAGGCAGAAGATCCATTAACCAAGGCAAGGTCGAATGAGACAATAAAGTCGTCCTTAACTCTCGAGATTTAGTGAACTCTTAGCTGTCACTTGGAGTTCGCAAACAGCAGGTGCTTTGGGATCTTCTAGTAAAGTATTAGTGTGTTTTTTAACTACCTAGCACGTGCTACAAACGCTATGTATATTGCAAATTTTATTCCGAAAGATGGCCTGCGATGCTATCTAATTTTTTGGTGTATTATTGAGCATCTATAATAGCAAGGAATATCTCACTCAAACTTCATTCTAAAGATCCACTAAATTTGTATGGGGTTACTTAGTTATAACTTATAAGGAAGTTTTTTTCATTGCTTGTGACACTTCTCAAGTATGAGCTTTGTTTTGTTTTTCACATCTTGTGCAATGTAGGTACCAAACAGCTAACACCTCAAGTGCGACTTTCACATTTCACATCATTGGTAGCCAGAAATCAACTCCGAGACACCCACAATCCATTGTCACTTTCCTTATTGATAGCTTAGGCTCCTGTTGGTCATTTTTCCAGTCGTAAGTCCTAACACCATGCCGTGTGACTACCATAATGTTGGAGCAAGGCATAATCTCCAGCATTGGGGCTACATTTTATTCCACATTTCCATCTCCCCAGTTACAACTCACCACTTAACCCACACAATAAGACCCCGCTCTCCGAACAGACACCTACCAATCCAGCCTACAAAACCCTCAGTACGCGACATGCATTCGTAACATAACCGATTAGCTTTAAAACCTGCAGCATTGCTAGCAACCATCGCGGATGAAGCCAAGCAAGCTCTAAAACACTTATCCCCTCCTCCTCACTTCCCTAGCTCCCCGTCAACCCCACCAACCCCACCGTGATCTCCAAATCAACACCACATTCAGCAAGAGAAGTGAACAAAGCTAGCCGAGAACTCACCAAATTGTTGCAGTTGATGCACCTCTTATTGGCGGGCAGCTTGAGCAGCCCGCGTATGATCCGCTCGTTCCTCTCGTCTTCCTTCACCCGGCTCGCCATCGCCGAGATCCCCGACCGCCGCAAACCCTAAAAACCACAACCGAGAAATCACCAAAAACCCCACCGAAATGGCCCGAGATCCGGCGAAACCCCGCCCGATCCGCGCACAATTTCCACGAGACCACGAGCGAATCGACGAGCCCTCACCTCCGGAGACGGCGCCTCCTCGGTGCGCGCGCGAGCGAGCAAGCGGGCGCGTGCGAAGGAGCCGAGGCGGCGAGGTGGCGACGAAAAGGCTCGCCTCTTTTGTTGCTGCCGCTGCGCGTGCTAAGAAAATAAAGAAAAAAGTTTTTTCTTTTGTTTTGCCTTTTTCCTCCCTTCTCGTGGGGTTTGGGGGTGGGGACTGGGGAGGCGAGCAGGAGAAGAGCGCAGTGCCAGTGCCCAGTGGTGCCCAAATCTGCGGCATGAGGTGGGTCTATTAGAGCATCTCTAACAAATCTTCTAAAGTACTCATATCTCCTATATTTTAGAAGAAAAAGTAAAAAAAGGCTCCAACAGATCCCCTAAGTGGTATCTAAAAATATAGAGGACTCCATTCCTGATTTTTCGTCCCCTATATATGGAGGACGCACACTATCCCCTAAATCGGTCCCAACGCTCCTGCGCCGTCTGATCCCCTAAATTCTTTGGTTGATAGTTTTTGTGAACCCAGATTTTAATTTAGGGGACCATATTTAGAGAACTTGTTGGAGGTTACATATTTTTAGTCTTCTATATTCTAGATTGTGTCCTCTAAAAAGTGATTTAGGGGATAAGATTTAGAGGACATTGTTGGAGATGCTCTTAGGTACGATTTATTTAGCGTGTCATCCAAAATAGTTGTACCGTATCAATCCGTGAGCTGAGATATCAGCCCAAGCATAACCTAGAAAGAATTTGTGCTGTGTTGGGCCAATATATGGCCTGTTTAGTCCAAGAGGCTATAGAAGTACGGTATGTCTACTTGGACCAAAAAATTAGAAAAACTTAATAGTTTAAAAATATGTAGAGTTCGAAAAAGACATAATAAATTATAGAAATCGTACAAAAAGGCACATTAAATTATAGAAATTATGAAAAGACACAATAAATTGTAGAAATATAATAGTGAGCTTTATTGATGTTAAAATGGCTATCTTGTTAAAAACTTTGCCAAATAAAAACTCAACTCAAGAAAATATTGTCAAAGAAAAAAAGTACAGCCTGCAGCTCAACATTACAAGTAAAAAAAGCATAAGAAGTACAATATATACATAGATGCTCTAAGAATCATCGGTGGTGTCTTGACTGCCTTCGCTGTCATCTAGATAGAGATTGTTGAACGTGTGTTCGAGCTCCGTATCCACCACGCAATGTTTAGGTCGTGCATCAACTTGTTCATAGTCTTTCACTGTGAGAAGTATTTTTACCATCTCACTCGTGAGTCTTATTCTTCTTTCCTTCAATATTTTTCTAGAAAGATTGAAAGCAAACTCAAAAGAAACCATCAAGACAAGAACGGTTAATACATCCCGTGCTAATATGGATACCACCATATATGTTAGCTTTGTGCTTGTGATACCAGTCCAAAATGTTGAAGTTCTCTGTATGATGAGGCACGGGATCATTGTCCAGAAAGACTGATGGTTCCTCACGGTCCCTAGTATGGATTGCTGCAGTACTTAACGATGTGGAGCTTGATCTTTTGGAGGATCTTCCGGAGGAAAAGATGGTGCCCCACATATTTGTCTTCTTACTTGTGGTGGATGCTGCTAGAGATCGTTGCAAGCGAACTTCCTGAAACTTATGCTCGTACTTCTAGTAAACTTTAAACAATTATGAACGAACAGCTATAAAATAGTTAGAATAATCTATCCCAATAAAATCACCTATAATAAAAAGAATATTAGTGAATCCTTTAATTTTAGCTTTTAAATATAAAATAAATGCAAATACGTATAAGTACAGAATCTCATTCTAATATCTTAAATATTTAATTTTCATAGCGCACACAACCTTTCATAACGCTACGTCATTTTAAAATTTGTCAAATGAACGACAATCGCAAGAATATGATGGACAATTACTAGAGATATTTGATAGTACACTCCGAATAAAGCAACAATGGATTCATAAAAGAGTTTGAGAAAGTCTAGTAACTTCTCACCAACATACCAGCGCTGCTTAATCAGTAATATGTTGTCGGTGTGGCTGTGATAGTGCATGTGGATAAAAACAGAAAATATGGGCTTGTGAGGTAAAAGATTTTGTAGCATGAGATAAGTTGGGTTCCATCTTACCAGCATGTCCACAGTGAACTTTCATAGACATATACCCATCATAATGCAGTAGATTTTATATGATGCAATTCGTTGGTTAGAATTATTTACAAAGAAATTGCATTGCGAAAAGCTTGAATATATGGATCTAATCTCTAGAAACTAGTTTTAACTATAAGATTAATAATATGATAGGCGCATTGCTGATGTAGCAAGAAGGATTCGGCGTATGTACCAAATAAGAGAGTGAGAATATCGATTGCCCAAGAATTTACTACAATATTGTCCAGGGTAATTACAAAAAATTTATTTGTAAGGCCAAAGGCTTCCACGATTTTGACAATACATTTTGCTATATTCTCACCCATATGTGCTATGTCAATTAGTTTGAAGCATATGATTCTTTTTTCCAATACCCAGTCATCATTTATATAATGAGTGATTACATTAAGATAATCATTCCTAGAACAACCACTCCATATGTCCGAGATCAAGGCCACTAAAAATATATAAATTCCAAGAGTTCTTTACTTTTTTTCATGACCATTATTGTAGTATTTAACTATATCTCTTGTGGTTGTCTATATAAAAACATGGATAAATCTAGGATTATAAATAATTCTAATAGACTTTTCGAATGCATCGCACACCAAAGTTTAAAGAAAGATTTTACGATGCAATTAAATGGGCTAAGGATTCTCGAGCTACCTCGAGATTATAATCCCAGTTATGTATTATAATCCAAGATGTATATTCCATGATTCCTGATTGCATCAACTAAGCTTGCTTGATCTCAGCTCTGAGATGAGATCACACCTTCCCACATCCAAGTCCAAGATGTTTCAGTACATTACTGAAAAGCACTAGACACAAATAATAAGCCCACACATGTGGAGAATCCAAACTGAGACCAGATAACACAACATCGGACATAATGCAAAGAAACAAAAAGAGATATGTCCTAGGCAATATCTAATAAGTTAGAGCATGTGCAAAGGTGCAAACAAAAATAGCCAGAAATCAAGTCAATGACACTGATGAAATATATCAACCTCGTACCACCTTAGCTTACTGAGTATGAATTGTGCATGGTGATAACACTATTTGCATCCACTAATCTCTAGTGTTGATAAGTTCCATATGAAAGATGGAAATTCACAGAAGTTACATAAAAAAAAGACTACAACCAAAATGTCACCAGATATGGTAAATATATTCATGAGAATTGCATTAAATCATCTAAAGCAAGCAAACAAAACGGAACTATCTGTTGGAAGGCATGAAGCATCACATAATGCAAATAGAACCAATGAGCACGCTGCTTATTCTGAAGTTCGTGATGAAAGCAGTCTATCGCACAGGTTGCTGGTTGTAGTGGTTCTTCTCTGTCTTCTTTGCAGCAGCAAGCTTTGCACTCCTAGCAGCGGACTCCATTGCAGCATGCTTTGCAGCAGCATCCACCTCTTTGCTCGATTTTTCTTTTTTGCTGCAGCTATCTTCTTCATCTTCTCCCTCACATCCGCAGCAGTAGTTTCCTCTTCAGATTTTGTATCAGCTGCCTCTCCATGGTCCTTGCTGGAATCCATTTCATTGGGCTGCTCTTTAGAATCCTTCAAAGATTTCTCCTTCTTTGATTTCTTCTTTTTTGAACTCTTGCTTTCTGAAGGTACAGGAGCACCGTTCTTATCCCCATCTCCGTTCTGTTCATCTGGCTTTATTTCAGCTGCAAAATAGCAAAAAAAAAAATCAAAATACTTGTTAGTTTAGTTCAGATCGACTATAAAGCATTTAAACCAACATTTAATGAATGCTACCAGATAGCTGAAATTCTTGATTACTTTAGTACAAGTCACAACATGATGACGTTACATACATTGACTAGTCACATCAGCCTGTGTAGCATTCCCAGAAATCCCCAACTCGGCCAGCACTGCATCTAGTTCTGCAAGCTCTTTCTTCTTCAATTCCTTCTTTGAAAGTTGCCTTCCGGTGTCTTTAGAATGGACTACAGGCATTGGAGCAGATTTCTTAACCTCAGCTTCAGATGGTACATCAATTTCATGTTCATGCTCAGGTTCCTCCTCTGGTTCGTCATCACCCATGTCAACATCAAGGCCATCATCTTCACTCTCAGTTTCTTGTAGTGTAAATATAGAAGTAATTAATTAAACCAGACTGGATGTGAGGAAAAAAATTATTGCATGCAAATTTTCTTATCAGTTTCTTATTATATGACAAAGTCCGTGCTTAAAAGACTGGTTATTTGAGTTGGAAAAATATTGCTTCTTAACATCTTCTAATCTTTAATGTCTATATATAAAAAAGAGTAAATTGCACTTTAGACCAGGTAAATTGTCACTTGTTTCATTTTGCACCAAATTTTACACAAACTTTCACTTTGCACCAAGGTGGAGCAAATGTTGTTTCACTTTGCACCAAGGTGGAGCAAATGTTGTTTCACTTTGCACCAGAATCCCGACTTACCACGGCCCCCTTCGACAATGGCCTCGACTTCGACCAAGGCTTCGACTTCGACCAAGGTGTCGACTTCGAGCACGGCCCCTCAACCGTTGCTTCGACGTCAACAACAGTTTTGACCACGGCCTCGGTTTCAACCACAACTTCGACTTCGACCACGGCCACGGCTTTGACTTTTACTCTGGTGTAAAGTGAAACAACATTTGCTCCATCCTGGTGCAAAGTGAAAGAACGTGTAAACTTTGATACAAAATGAAACAAATGACAATTTATCTGGTGCAAAGTGCAATTTACTCTATAAAAAACTTATTAGCAACACACAACCTGAAAAGTTTGATGTGTAACCACAAACCTTACACACAATCACTTGATATGATGACACTATGGGATGACCTACTTCTGTTGTTTTAGATCCACCATGGGGTAAGCTAGTTAAATACACAACAAAAATGCACCTGTTGGCAGCAAGTGCATTTTAACTTTTAAATGATTCCTCATGATATAAGATTATATGAACAAACCAAGATCCTGTTTACAACTACGTGAGGTGAGAATATTTGTGTAGACAAAAGACCCGCATAAATGGAAAGCTGATGGCTCCAAGGAATATGGGTAGCCAACAAGAAAAAGGCAAGGGAATTGTCAAAACGCTAAACATGGTGTCAAAAGTATTATGCTGTCATCATTATGTAGTAATGAGAAGAATTTTCAAAGTAAATTAGAACTATAGGTGGACATTAATCAGCATAAAGACAACATCATAGTTTCCATGCTACTTTACACCGATATATTCCGGCATCTGAACCACACGCATCTCCAAACTTCCAAGAATGTTACACAGTGGAAAAATTTACAACGGTTAGGTTCTACCCACCATCAATGTCCACAAGTGCTTGGGTAAGAATAAGAATCTACAGTCTCAGTCTGCAACCTTCCATTCACTTAACTTCCTCTGCAACAGATAAATTTTGAATCTTTCTACGATTCGAAAGATTCATTTCTATCACGAACAAATTGGTTCCAACATTCTCCAGTCTAGATCGCCGTACTCACATAGGGTTCGCATAACATCCGTGCGAACCTCCAACCAACTGCAAGAAACAAATGTAAACAAATGTTAAAGGAGAAAACGGGCACTGACCTCCTCGGCGCCGGCCTTGCCCTCGCCGGCGGCCGCGGGGCCGGCTCCCCAGATGGGCCGCGGCGGCGCGGTAGTGGCGAAGTAGTCGTTGTCGTCCTCGTCGTCGACGTCCGCCCAGGACTTGGACTTGAGTGGCGCGGGAGCCCAGAACACCGGCGGCCGCGCGGGTGCCTCCTCCCCCGCCCCCGCGGCCTTCTTGCCGCCCTTGCCCTCCTTCCCCTTCCTCCCGGACGACGAGGAGGTGGACGCACGCGGCTTCTTCTTCTTCTTGAGCGCCTCGAGCGCGGCGAACACGTTGCCGCTGCCGATTCTCACGGCGGCCTCCGCGTCCCTCCGGCCGCCGCCCGCCATGGCCGACCCCGCACTTCCAGCGAGAGGTGGTGGCCGGAACCGGAGCCGGAGTCGGAATCCAGCGGGGAGGAGCGGTCGATGGGCCGGGTCGGGGAATGGAGGCGGGGATTAGAGCAGGAGAGGAATGGAGGTGGCGACGCAGAGAGAGGAGAGGGGAGGGAAGTAAGGTGAAGCCAGGTGGACGCTGGGTGGGTGGTGGGCCCGCTGTTGTTGTTGGGGTGTCGGTGTCAGTGGGGAGCAGGGCGAAAATGTCTTCCCAGTTTCCATTCTCTATCCCCTCTGTGTTCTCTTATATGACAGCATGCTATTTATTCTGTTTTTTATGGATTACATGCACTGACTAATAATTTGACGCCACGTGGCGGGGACACGGTCAGGAACATGGTCATGGGGACAGGGAAGTCGTGTCCAGCAAGGGCGTATCTCGCCTTGGCTAGGTGGGTTGCAGCATGAGAACCAGAAAAATAATAGTGTAATTTTTTTATATAGGTGTAAAAAAATTGAAGTTTAGTTGGAGACGTCAAGACTTAGATCCGTCCCAGGCATCCACACTCCCCAAGAGTGTAAAGTGTAATCCTAGTTCTCCCGTCTCTCGGCCTCCCACATAGCCGCTTCCCAGCCTCCTGCATCGCCGCCTCCCTCCCATAGTCCAGCATCGCCTCCCGTAGGCCGTAGTCCCACACTGCCTCCCTGGCTCCCTCCACTGTCGTTGTCCAAGAGTTGATTCAGTCTTGTTGTCAATGACCTTATGGTCAGGGCATCAGGCTATCTGGCTTTTTTATTCCCAAGAGCTAAGCTTATATGATGAAGAAGCTAGAGCAGCCGAGCAGATTAACAAACACACATATAGAATTTGCAAGTAAGTAGTGACGGTATTTAACTCTTTATCCTATACAAGGCTATAACATACAACTTGTCAGGCTAAAATGTGAGTAATTGATTGAATCACATAAGAAAGTAGGGACAAGCTACGCCGTTGCAGTCCTTATGCCGCAATTAACATGGACAAGCTGTTGCTACAGTGAAGGCCTTTTTCTTCGGATCAGACATGTTGGATGCGTATTTCTTTAGATCAGGCACCACGATTAATTATTTCATTGGATCAAGCATCGTTGTAAAATTAAATTTGGAACACATTCATCTATGGTGCATAATTCTTCATGTAACAGTTTAGAGGCTAGGGCAAGGGGAAATAATAGGGGAATTGGAAAAGGATTACTATGTGTTTTGCGATTTCTATGTTGAATTAACTGATTAGGAATTAGGGATCCTTTCAATTCCATAGTTCTACTAAAAATCTTAATGGTAACTGAAGAATTAATGCTATGTGTTTTGTAATTTCTATGTAGCATTAACCGATTAGGAATTGGGGGATACAAAATAAAGAGGACAAAGATGTTATCATCTTATATATGGGGTTTTCAAGGGATGAGATTATGCAAGTTTGACTTATCTCATGCTAGTAGTAAGTTGGGTTCTTGTGGATTTAAATTTTATATTTTTTCTATATGTTAAATTGTATTTCTTTACTTTGTTATATTTTTTATTTTCTTCCTATCGTTAAGCACAGAGCTCAAATTCCATATCAATTATACATTTGTGCTATACCCTTTGTTATGCTTTCCATGGGTGTATTTGGCTTAAGATTTTGTCCATTAAAATTTAGCTCGAGGCTTAGTGGAATCCTGGATCCGCCACTGGTGGGGAGGGTAGGATGTTGGTTAGGGTTGGGTTGCATAGGAATCGTAGATGTCTAGAGAATTTCGCACCGGTTCAAGGTTGGTTGTTTGGGAAAAGATACGACTAGGCCATCAGTCCAAACGATTTTCGAGCCCGCTACAGAGAGTTTCTTTTGGTTTATGGCTTTAACTATAGGTTTTTTTGTTGAAATTATACAGTTGTTAGATTTTTAATTATTCAATTAAAAATAAGAAAAAATAATTATATCATCACAAACAATGTAAAGGAATGAAGGAAAAAGAAAGGGGAAAAAGGTGACAAAAAGCTAAAAAGGATAAAATAAATCAAAATTAGAAACTGACGTGTTTTAAGTAGCTTCTAACATAAATAAACCAAAAGACAAAAACTAGAAGCTAAAACCATTTAGAACAAGGTCGCGTCCGACAGTGTTTCTATCGCTCAACGTTATTCAAGGAGGTAACATATCCTTTCGGTTGCACATCCTATAAGTATAGACATAAATTATTAATTATATCACATACCAAACGTGAGCTCACGCCCACCGATCAGATTGGGAGGAGGTCACTAGCGAAGAAGGGTGACCTCACTCCTCCTCATCCCCTCACATCTCTAAGTTGTATATCCCCTCTCCATCTCTTCTTTATTTGGGCCGTTGAGTAGAGGAGCCATGACAACGGACATTAAACTGAGGAGCATGGCCGGGGAATGGCAATCAGAGGGCGAGAGACATGGCGATGGTGTGGGTTGCCAGGCACTAGGTTGGCCCTGCCTCACCAGATCTGCACCTAGCAGCAATGAGGTGGGTCAGGTCCTCCTCCTCTCAATGTTCAAGAAGGCGCTAGGCGGGCGGCAAGGTGGGGCCTAGCGCCTAGAGGGCCTAGGCGGCCGAATTAAAAATAAGAATAGTAGGCGAAAATAAATAATCATGTATATATATTTGCTATTTAGAGAGGTCTAGATTGAAAGAAATCCATTAAAAAAGTCTATCCGTAAATTTTAAAACCTATAAGGACTAAATCACAAAAACATTTATCCTCCCGACCCCGCCGCCTATTAACCCTAACACCCGACCCCGCCGCCTCTAACCCTAACTCCTTCGGCCTTCGCGCAAGCACCGCCTCTCTCGCTCCTCCGCGCGCCCTCCTCGCGCCTCCTCCGTGCCGCCCCATCCCTGCCGCTCCCTCCGCATGCCCCTTCCCAATCACTCACTCCGCGCGCCTCCCCGCCGCCTGACGTTTCCCTCACCGGCTACCACGGGAGCAGCGGCGCGGGGAGTCCGGATCCGGCGACGGCGGCCACGGAGTGGTGGGATCTGGAGCGGGAAGTCCGGAATTCGGCGAGTCGACGGCGGCGGCGACGCCGTGGCGCGTAACACTTTTCCCATCCCCGCCTCCTCCGTGCCTCAGCCGCCTCTCCCGCCTTGGACCGCTTTCCCGCCTTGACCGCTCGCCACTCACCGCCCACCACCCGACTAGGGCCAAGGCCGGCAAAGACTCGCCACCTAGCGCCTATGCAGCGCCTAGGCGGCCGCCCAGGCCGCCTTCTTGAACACTGCCTCCTCTGGCGATCGTTGTCCCACATCCTTCCTTCTTTAGGTACTCTTTTGTTGTATATGTTTACTTGATTTGTTGCATATGTTTCTTCGAATTGTTGCAGTTTGTTTACTTGACTGTTGTAAGGGGTTATTCAAATTGTTGTATATGTTTGCTCTATTTGTTGCAAGACTTTGTTCAAATTAATGTATGAAGTGTTTTCATTTGTTGCAATGCGTATGAAATACTTTGACCATTTTAATCATCATATTGGGATTGTTGCACACGGAATAGGATTTAGGGTGCCAAGCTCACTCGTCATCTTGACAACAGTGATCCCTCGTAGATAGCGAACTTAGCAGTGGCACGGTCAAAGTCGAGGGCAATGAGGATGTGGTGTCGGTGCCGCTAGATCCGGCTAGCGATGTGGTAGCCTATGGGTTGTCCCCCTCCTTCACTCGAGCTTATCTAAAAAATTGGTACCAGTAAGTTAAATTGTTACCATGGTTATTTCCAAATGTTGCAACACTCTCTCTCCAAAATGTTGGAGCTGATTTATTGGTTTTTATTTTTATTGCAACAGATTCTTGTATTCATTGCCACAATAGTTCTTATTTGTTGCACTTTTTTAGTTTGTGGCTGTGTTTGTTGCATCAAACGGAAATTGCATTATCTCCATGGGAACTAATTGTTGTAGTTCACGAATTTTTGTTGCGCTAAATCGAAATACTACCATCTAGATCTTTTTTTTCCTCTCCTCCCTCCCTACTCCTCCTCCTGCAAATTAGAGCTCCAGTGAGCCAGTGGTGGTTGGAGATCACCACCAAAGATGAGCTCTCTCCTACCTTGTGCCTCTAAGGCCTTGGAAGCAGGTTGCGACCACGGTGTTCTGAGCTCCAACGTTAGTCGCTAGTCCGAGGTCGTCGCCGCTCATGCTCAAGGAAGGTCATCCACCGCCACCACCTTTGGCAAGCTAGAGCTCCGACGAGCTAGCAGCAGCCAGAGATCGTCATTTGTGATGAAGTTTTCACACTTTTTATTTGCGCCAAATTGGATAGTTGAAATCTATCTAAGTGAGTTCTGATGGCTGGGCAAGTGTATGATAGGAACCCTCATTATGCGTCCGGGTGCTAGTCGCTCCTCGATCATTTTTAAGGAGATCCTCTCCGTCCATGCTGACGCGAGGGGCATGAGTGGAAGTCTTGCTTTTGTATTTTTTAGAGGTTCTTTTGTATTTTTGTTGGGAGTGCTCTTTTTGTTTGTTTCTTTAAGCATATCTACAATAGAGTATAGGAATATTTCTTCTCGAATTAGCATTTTAGAAACAATGGAAATTACTCGAATGTCCACATGTTTTAAGGAAGAATGTGACATGAATGCAAGAGTTGGAGTAGCACAAATGGAGAGCCAATGGCATTAGGGCTTCTCCAATGTGTGAAAAAACCTAGCACCAAGTATACTCACTCTCCTATGTGTTTCAACGTGAGAGTCCATGTGGAGGTGACCACATGTTTGTGATGAGTAATTGTCTCTTGTTTTAGAAAGTTTGAGTTTGGGTTGGGCTCTTCCTGCCAAGTCATAGCCTTAGAAGTGATCGGAATCGCCTTACGTGCAAAGTCGTAGCTTCGATCGTGGTCGAGCTCTTACGACCACATTGGTTGTGGCCTCGGAAGCCCGTCGGCGGGTTATGAACTTATTGTCGCCAATCGGGAGCCGGTACCGTTGTTTACGACCACTCTATCAAGCAAATGAAAGCCGAAACAATGTTTTACTCTTTTCGGCCGTGGTCGGAAGGTCATGCGACCACATGGCGTTACGACCACTCGACCTTGGTCGAGGTCACCGTGGAAGTCTACGACCGTTTTGCCGTGGTCGGTAATCTATTCGACCACGCTGGTCGTGGTCGGCTTCAGTACGACCACGCTTGGTCGTGGTCAGCGCTACGACCACACCGACGGAGAACGCGGTCGTAAGGCATAGTCGGTGGTCGAAAGCGGTCATACGACCACGTTGTCGCACTTCACTTCCTAAGAACGAAGCGGTTTCACCACGTTATGGGCGAACATGGTCGTAGCTCTCGGCCGATGCGTCGAGACGAGCTTGGAGCGTGGTCGCAAGTGGCGATCGCGGTCGGAAGTGTTCAAACGTTGTTGGAAGGGCTTCACCACGCGTGAACCAAGTCGCACGTGATCGAGAAGGGTTTCGACCACGGTGGAAAGCGATGAACGTGGTCGGAAAGTGGTTCGACCACGATGGAATCTCGGTTTTGGTCGTAGTCTCTGGAACCGGCCGATGGACTTCGAGGTAGTCGATCATCTTGAGATATGGTCGTAGGACTTAAGAAAGTCTTGATCTATGGTTTCGACCACCATAAGTTGGTACAACTTGGTCGGTAAGTTGGAACCAAACTTGTGATGGTCGTAGCAAGCTTTAAGGCGATCGTAAGGACCACCGGGTGGTCGTATGGTCTATGGTAACGATCGAGGTCTTGAAAATTAATGTTTAAGTATTTTTGACCGATCGTAGTGAATGTACGACCTTGTGAAGCATGTTTTGAGTTCCTTTTATGCAGATGTCCTGTGACACATTGTGTTGTGCGGTGCTATGTAACGGTTTGCTTGTCTATGTGGTGCAGGACTTCTGAGCTATTTCATGGTGAGGCGTGGGAGGACCGGACTAGGCATGGGAGGTGTTGAGGTCCGACGGTCGGAGACGCCAAAGATGATCGATGTTGGTGAGGTGGTTGTGAGCCGGAGACAAGGAACCCGAGCTAGAGTTACGGAAGTGGACACGACGGCAACTGCGGTGAGGTCGTCTGTGATGGAACGGTGGGACTAGGCTCTGGAGGAGTTGAGGTCCGATCGGTGCGGAGGAGTTTTTGACTAGGATCTTGAGACAAGTCTTGGTGAGGCTTGGAGTGGTCGGGACTAGACTTGGGAGATGTTGAGGTCCGAACGTGGGGGAAGTCAAGAAGACTAGGGCTCAAGGTGGTTGCAAGCGTGATCGGCAGAGGCGGGGTGAGGAAGCTTCGGGAAGGCGGTGGAGTGGCATTTTGGAGAAATGCGAAAGCCGCAAAGGGAAGTCGTGGTCTCTGCCAATGCACAGGAGTTGTTGGCACTAACCGCAAAGCAGTGGAGCCGTTGGGTGTAACTGGTAAAGCACCTGGAGCTCGCTCGCTAGTGGGTAAAGTGAGTTGAAAACCCTGTTAGGTGGGGTTTTGGGTTCCCTCTTTGGTGTGTGAGTGTGTGGCTATAAATAGAGAGGGTAGAGCTCGGGTACTTGTGAGATTCTCGATCCTCGAGTTGCTCTGTTTCTTCCTTTGTTATTTGTGAGTGTGTGGGTTCTCGGGATGGAGCAAGTGTGCTCATGTATCTCCCAGCTTGGAGTGGTCAGAAACCTCCATTATCAATCATTCATCTCTCTTCCTCTATTTGTTTTTCATCGTCTTGAGATGTTGTGATTGACTTGTTTATGATCTGTTTTGAGAGCTTGGACTTCTTGCTATCCTTTCTCTCCTCTCTTCTTCGTGAGTCCGCTGCGTCTTTGTGTGCTTTGATTAGCTCGTAGCTGGGAATTGCCTCAAGGCCACTTGGCGATTCATTCCCGAGAGCAGGAGTCGAATTAGAGAAGTTCACTTACCGGATGATTGTGCGCCTCGAGTCCTTCGTTTTTGGTTCATCCTCTCGATTATCACTGCTTGATTTCTTTTGTCGGCCAGCAAGTGTTCACCACGTGGTGTTCGACCATCGGCTGGCTTACGACCACGTGTGTTCGATCAAGAAGCTAGTTCTTTCGCCCGATTTGTCGTGTGAGTACTTGGGGAGTTTTTAGAAGGCACCATTCACCCCCCCTCTGTTGCCATTTCGGTCCTACACAACTCACACATTAGAGTAGCAATGCACCCTCAATACTCTTTTGGTACCAACACCCCAAGAGGAACCGACCCCAATCAATTTAAAAATAAATGGGTGCACTCGTTAGATACCGACACCTCAATCCACCACTAAGAACTAGTTGGCGTCATCGAGATCAGATGTCGAGTCAATGTTGCATTGCATGTAGATATGTTGCTGAGGTGCGAGGGTTCTTGCATGTTGAGGTACTAGGAGTCATTGCCACATACAAATCCACAATAGCCTGTAGATCTGCCATGGGGAAGTGTGGCTCACCGTAATTGAGGTAAGCCATTAGGGCATTTACAGTGGAGGCTACCATAAGGTGGTGATCTCATGAGAGAAAATACCATCACATTAGCTCAAACCACCTCATAAAAAATTTTCTCTCACAGTGCATGGTGGCTTGAAGTGGTACCTTCAATTATATATTTCAGCCTTCTTTTTTTATACCTCACCGCACTCATCTCTACCCCACCGCTCGCTCACCATGGTCGGCAACCACAAGGAGGGGAGTCACCGCCAACGCCAACGGAGGCACCCGCGGCAGAGCGGGTGGCCGCTGCGGTGGAGGCGATGGCGGCAGAGAGTATCAGAACTCGTTCGACGGCAGCTGATGGCATTGTCTCGCCGGATTCAGCTCCTCGTCCCTTTGCCGAGGAGCTCCACGAGCGCCAGTGCCCATGCCGGTGGAGGAGGAGTAGGTGCTAGCGCGCGACCTCGTGCCGCTTGTCGATCCGGTTGCTGGTCGGACTCGCCACCACCCTCATTCGACTAGATCAGGCAGCCGACGACGTTGTCCCAGCCCGGATCTGGTCGCGACGCTCCAACACCCCTCGCTCGACTAGATTCTCGCAAGCCTCGGCGTCGACGCCATTCTCTCTCCTCCAAATGGCTGCGGCAACGTGGCGCTCGACACATCAGAAACCACCACCTTTTCTCCTTCTCCACTCCATTGTGGCTCGGCTCTGATGTGGACCGACGAGACCACCGGCCACGGTGGAATACTGTGGATGCCCTTAGAATCGCCGCCTCCACTTACAAATATGTAGCCACAACGTTGTGCATGGAGCCATTTTGCCATCGAGAATTTTCTGTGTTGAGGTTAGACGTTGACAAAGCAATGAATGAAGCGACAGTGACAAGGTCGTCATGAGAGGAGAGAGTGAGAACAAGTGAAGAGAGAGTGCAACGATGATAGAGGAGTTTTCTTAGGCCCCGGTTGGGTTGAAAAATAGTGGCTTATGGCTGAAATTGTATTGTAGCTGGCTGAGATTACACTGTAGCTGAAGGTGGCTTATTTGGCGTAATTAAATTTAAAAACATTTTAAAATAAAAAAATATGTTAGTTCATCACGGACAACGCAAACGAATACGGTAAAAAAGAACCGGCAAAAAATCTCAAAAAAAGTCAAAAATTCAGAAAAAAACGAAATTTATAAATAGTAAAAATAAGTCAGAAATTTAAACTGAATTGAACCGGGCGTTAATTCAATTCATAGTGGGTCTCACATTGGAGAGAGAAGCATATAGTAAACACTGGAGCAGAAATTTAAAACTTGGTGCCGCATCAAAGGACAATAGACAAAGCCCCTGTTTGTTTTGCTTGCTTTTGGCTTAGCAAAATAAACGGAACAGATTCTCGAAGATAATTTTCTAAATAGTTTTTTGAGTTTAAAATTATATGTATTATATATGTCAATATCTTCACGTCTATAGCTGTCTCAAAAAACATAAATAAAATCCATCAGCCACAGTCTAAAAGAATATAGCCAAAGACTCTGCACTATAGTAGTTAAAGGATAGTGTACATAAACAGAAAAATCTGAAATTATTTTACAAACAAAAGTTGTTAGTAGTTTCAAAGAACAAAAGGTGTAAAGTGGTGAAAATTTCTTAATGAAAACAGGAGAATTTTTGCAAATATCCGATCGCCTAAAAGGTCAGGAACGATCCCATCATCCCATGCACGGAATAATAGCACAAAAATGGTTGTACCGCACTGCCGCTTGCCTCAGCATCAACATCATGATTCATGGAACGGAAACCACAGTTATGGCAAACTTCAGTTCGATGCGCATACATAGGTTCATCAAATGTCACTTGAGAGTTTAAACCGAGCAAGTTCGGATGCGCACAAAGTTTCGAAACTTTAGTTCTGCAGTACATTATTACTTGTTATTCGCAGTGCTTAACACACAATGAACCGGAGCGAGATTGTTCAAAAACGGAACGAAGATCCTACGATCATGAATACAACCCACAACTATCTAGTTTATCCAGATTACATCCTTTGTAACGGTGTATACGACTGATTCATACTCACATGAATCGGTAAACTAAGAAAAAAAAGGAAAGGAAACCACCCTACAACGGACGCTCGCAGGTTGTACAGCTACAATGGAAACCAATTGAATTTTACAAGTTCTATCTCGGCCTCCATGCCATGCCACCCATATTCCCAGCGCCATATCCTTGGGCGCTGTTATTGTTAGGAATTACACCGTACTGGGGCTGCTGTACCATGTTAGGGGCCGGAGCGGCGGCCACGCCCTGTGCCGGCCACCACGCATTAGGCTGCTGCCATGTTTGCGCAGGCTGAAGCTGCTGCTGCTGCATCAAAGGAAGTTGTTGCACAAGCTGTTGGGTCCGGAGGTAAGCCTGGGGCAGGGGGTTGCTGAGCATCTGTGGCTGATGGTTCACTGGAAGAGGCTGCATTGCATTTGGGTGGTGGTAGTTCTGCTGCTGTTGCTGCTGGTAGGGATTCATTTGCTGAACGGGTGGGGTTGGCGGGGGTGGAGGCAATGGTTGCTGTAGGGTGGGTGGCAATGGCTGTTGCCTTATTTGCTGGTGGTTACCCTGGTTGGGATTCCATTCTGGTATATCATCGTCGTCGTCGTCATCCCAAGAACGGGCCTGAACAGATGATCTTTTACCATACTTCTGAACCAGTTCCCTCATTTGCTCTACTGGGCGAGCGGAGGTTGGTACATGCTGCCGGCCCTTGTAGGCCTGTGTTGTTACATTAGCAGCAGAGTTTGACGAGTCAACAAAATTAAATTCAGGAAGATCGTCCTCATCCCTAGCAACACCAGGGCCAAAGCCCGGTGGGGCATCATCAGTTACATCCTCCTCGTGGCAGTGACGCTGATTGGGAAAACCTGGTGGTGCACCATAAGAGTTCTGAGGCAAGGAGGGCCTGGGGCCCGAATTAGAACCAGTAACCTGTGGTTTCCTTAGGATAGACTGCTTGGAACCATCATGCCTATGGTGGGAGGGTATCCTAGGAACGTTCGGCCTCCGCCAGACGACGACTCCAATGATGGATGTTCCTGCCACAGTGAGGCTCTCCAAATGCTCCTTCGGCAAGTGCCGGGAGAGAATCTCCACAGTTTTCCCTTGAGGAGGGCACAGGTACAGCTCTATTCCATCTGCAGGCTCAGCTAATCCTACTCTCTCATCTGCAATATATGAATCAATTGTCTGCAGAAGAACAAACCAATTTAGTAAATCCAATTCTCAAAATTTCTGTGAAGCTAGCTCCTGAAGAGGGAATATGGCTTAGAAAAAAGAACCTGCAAGAGATGCTGGCGACCACTCTCCAGAGAACCCTCCTTCCAACACAGCTCAGTTACCTATAACAGAAGTACCAGGTACTTAAAACAGATGGAACAGATATTCAAATACTAACCACAGGAAAGAGTGCATGCAGATTACAGAACACATAGTTTACTTATATACCTGTATCAACACAAACCATAATTTAAAAAGCCTAAAGCACTATCTACGGATTTTAGGCCATCTAGCAAAAAGAATAAATTGGGTAGTAACACCCAAATTGCATGATACTCCTAGATCCTAAGCGCAATCACAATTGCGGTTATATACGGAGTTCTGATTCACAACATATGCACCAGATAGCTTGACAAGAATTGACCTATTTATCAAGGATGTAAGGTAAAATTGTGGTTTTCTTATGAGTTGCTAGTTTAAGACCTGTTTGAAGGTAGGAATTTTGTAAGAACTGTATGGTTACTTTCCTCCATAATTCCAACGAAATTCCTAAGCTCCAAACAGGGCAGATGTTAATGTTACAGCATTTCTTGTCCTAGTCTCTGATTTTATTTTATTTTGATAATCACATGGAGATATGCAATAACACATCAACAGTTGTATATGCACAGGATGTGCTTTGTGAGTGCTTTCAATGTATTACAAAGTATAAAGAAGCTAACTTCAGCTTTCTAGATATAACAATAGTAATTCAGCAATTAAGCGATTATGTATCCAGAAGTAGAAGCATTTACTACTGCACTGTACTTAAACATCGTATCGACAGATAAATTGTATTCAATACAGTCAACTGTGAAGTGATTACTAGTGCAGTGTACTTAAACCTTAATAACCACAGCAAAAACCATACAAAAACTATGCACAAAATCAGCCACAGATGATTCCACCAAAGCACAAGTCGTGGTATGTTCATTATCCAAATATACAGCTAACTATAGTTTCTAACATGAACACACAATTCATCAGCATATGTTCAATCTCAATTAAATATTAGAGCCAAGCCTCCAAATTTGGATAATGAACCTCTAATGCCAAATTTAACAGAAGAGGCCGATTACTACATGGCAATCATCCACAACGAGACACAAGCATAAGGTATTGAGCATATGAAGATGAGCAAAATGCATTTAATTAAACCATGATTTTTCCAGTAAGAATAGTGTCTATAAACGAACCATACATTGAAATAAGAATTACCATTATAGCACGACTCCTAGATTTGGGAAGCTGTTCGACAAATTCCTGAAAAGCACTAAGTTTAACTCTCCCCTTGATCTCAACAAAGCTACGCCATTCTTTCACAGATGGCTTTTCACCGCTGCAAAAGTAAAATTTTAAGATGTGTCAGCACAAATACAAATATGAAATATAGAATCAAGTCAACAGTATCCAAACAGCAGTTTACATTCATTAGTTAGGCATTAACATTCACATTTATCTTCTTGTTCAAGCGGATCTTGTGCAATAGGTATTACAGTAACTTCCGTACGTGAGATTACCCCAAGAAATTTGATCTGGTTCAGAATCAGCAAGTTGTTTGAGCTAAGCCAATTCATGCAGATTGCAAGTAATTTCTGCAATGTACTTCAACATACACATGATAGTTCACAGGGAAAAACACAGATATCTTAGCAGATCCCAGGTTACAACTTCCAAAATGAAACCAGCCAAAAGGCCCACATCATATTTTTAAATATCAACAGAGATAAATAAGATTTGCATTTAATATGCTTTCTTTTATGCTTGCTTCCATGATTGCAGAATGAACTGAATAGATGGTGTAAAATGGATCTAATTAAAGTATGTTATATATTAGTTATTAAGCAAGATTGGTTCACGTTAGATGAGTCCCCTAGTCCTTTTTTTTGTCGAGTTTGCAAAACCAGACAACCCACACCATCATGCCCAAGAAAAACTAGTTCCCATACCCTTATGTATTAAAAGAAATGATCCACTGGAAAGAACCAAATTAAGAAAATAATATTCAAACATTAGACAAGCATTGTGAACCAATAAACAAAGTGAAATCTATTGGTTAGTGGTTACACCATAGGAGCAACCTAACAATAAGCTAAGAACAAAGAACAAAAAGAGCTTAACTATTATCAAATATAAAGTGAACAAGAAAGCCCAAACCCCAATTACACAAGCTAGATGATGGCCCTGTAGAACACATATTATTTGCTAATAGGACAGGAAAACTAACCACAAAATCATGTGATGCAACTCCATGTACTCATAGTATAAAGAATTCAACATGTAACTGTACATTTTATAATCATTATCCCAACTGATAAAATCAGAATGACTTCTCCCATTTCAATCAAACTATTTACAAACAAAATTTCATGTTGATGGCAGTTGCACCCAGAAGTTGATACTTGATAAAATAGGTTATCCAGTGACAGATAAACAAAGAAAAACAGTAAGTTGAAGTAAATCGCAAGTTGCAGTTTTTGCTATTAACGTATCAGTTTATCACTCTTCACTTCTAGTATATAAAGCTAACACATATTAGTCTATTTATGTAACTTCTAAGATAAAATTTTATAGAACTGAGTCTAGACCACATGATAATCATGAGTGTTGTTGCTAAACAAGAACTCCTGATTTCAGGTTCATACAACCTGCAGCTTTGTGAAAAAGTAATGAAGTATATAGCCTAACACAATGGCCTTTGTCAGGACCCCGAGACTATAACAGCCTTACATAAGGCCAAGAAGAAACCTTAAAAGAAAGGCCAAGAAAGCTACAATATGTGGCCCACTATTATTTGCATGAAACAATGGTATTTGTTCAGTAGAATGTCCATTGGACTTAAGAAGGTTCAAAAAGAAGATGAATGTGAAGAAGAAATGTGTCTAGATCAACAGGACGTCCTAACAAAAAAAAATACATATGTTGTCATTCAAAGGAAAGGATGTAGAAAAGACAAACCTTTTGAAGATGGCAACAACATTCGTGAGGGAAGATAGAGTCAGCTGAATTGCACCCTCCCATATACTCTCGCGTATCATAGGAACAGTACTTGCCTTATTGTGCAGAGCAGAAACAGGATTCAAGACACTGTCAGCAGCTACTTGTTTGGCTTCGACTTTATCAGGGGAGGATTTGATCAGATCTCCTTCATGCGGTTCAGCAGGATCCAAATTTGAACCAACCTCATGTTTGGGTGACTCTAACTTGGACTCACATTTACCCTGTGAAGATGGAAGATCAGATTCAGACCCAATCTTCTCTGGGGCAGAAACCTTATCTTCTGTCTCAGGAAGTTTCTCAGACTCCAAGGTGGCGTCAGGTTCATCACAATCACTGGGATCTTGCGGTGTCCCAACTGAGAGATTTTCAAAAGGTGGCTCGGAATCTAAGCCCTGCATGAATTCATCTAATGAAGGAATTGGCGGAAGATTCTCTGTGTCTTTCAAGTCATCCACCATAAGTTCTTGCATAAGATCAGTCTTCTCGTTATCAATATATTCTAGATCGCCTGACAAATTGCTGTCGCCTGTCCCACCATCCTCATCTTGTGACATGCCATCAGATGCCTTCTCTTTACCTTCTACATCAGCTTTATCATCCATACTTGTTTTATCATTAGATTTAGTCTGATCTTCAATAGCATTTGATGGAACATGAGATAGAAGATTACCCCCAAGCTCAACCTCCATTGAAATACCATCTGTTTCTTCTACTTCGACTTGAAATTCTCCTTTATGTGTTTTCCTAACCAAACGTCTAACATCAACTTCAGTACTAGGAAGGACAACCATTTGTGCAAGTTCTTCAGCTTTAGCCAAACGCCACTCTGAAAGCTCCTTGGAAGCAAGTTCCTCCGCAGTCATTGAACAGAAGCGTTCAGGAGCAATATCTCCAGATAAGACCCTCTCCCTTAACTCAGGATTGTTTTTATCTTTTAGATTAAACAAAAGAGATCTACCTTTCTCCTTATACTTCTTATTTACTCCACCAAACAGTTTAAACAGCTCCTCTTCAATTCTAAATGCCAAACCTTCAGCCTTTTGAATAATGCTATCCTTATCAACTGCTGCCTCATCTACAGACCTCATTCTTTTTGACTCAGATTCTGTCAAAGATTCTGTAATTCCAGGGTCAATATCAGAAATCCTGGCCCTTTTAAAATTAGGTTGTGCCATAGGTTCAGAAATCCCACCATCGAAATCAGAAACCCAACAAAGTCCATGACCTTGCAAGAGTTCATCTGCAACAACCATACATTGACCTAATACTTCATCTTCTGAAGAAAGATGCTTTAACTGTTGCTGCATGTCATCATTCACGCTTGTGATCATGTTTGATACTAAACCACCGCCTAACTTCTCATCTTCCTCGCATTTCTTAGCATCGTCAGCTGTGACCACCTCTGAATTGGTTGTGCTCGCATCTTTTGATGTGGTTATCACTGGATCCTGCACTGCATCTCCCTCCACCTGTTTCTTTTGGTCTGCGGACCCATCAGGCTGGGAGCTCTCATCGGGTTGTTTCTTATTCTGCTGGTCAGAATCCATTCTCAATGCGGCAGCAAGTGACTCCCTAAACTTTGATCTCACAGATTCAAATTGCTGAGGCTGGACCTTTGATGGTGGCTCCTTCTGTGCAGGGCGTTTGCTAGATGATTGTGATGATGTAGATTTCACCATTTGAACCTTTGGAGAAGCAACAAAATGTTGCAGCTTCTTGCCTGCAGTAGATGGTGAGGGCTGTGATCCAATCATTGCTGGCAAAGATGTTTGAATATTTAGCACCTGCTGGGGTGGCCTCAATGATACTCTACTTAGAGATTGCACCCCCAAAGGACGAGAAGTCTCTGGCCTGGAAGCACCAACTTGGACTGCTTGTTGACTCATAGGAACAATATAATATGAACTAATTGGTACCGAGGATCCCATAGAGAACATTGGCTGTGGCTGTGCACCCCAATCAGCAGGCAGGGATGGATAGAACGCAGTGGGATACTCGGCCTGAGTAGATTGGATATTTGAAGAGGGCAGCGGTTGAGATACCATGCTAGTTGACATGGGTGACTGGCCTTGCTTTGTTAACTCCATTATGCAATCTCTTTGTCAAAACTCCTGAGATTATTAGCACCAATCGTTGGTTTACTTAATGCAACTTCAACACTGATACCTGAAAATGAGAATAATCAGTGGACAAAGTTTGGAACCATAAAACGATAAAGATTAAATACTATCACAAGAAACTTTTTGCGCTAATTCTAATTCAAGTGTGAAAAGCCAGCCTACTAACTAGGAAATCCATATACAAGAACTCCTTTTGCAAATCAAGTCACCTCACATGAACCAGACAACATGGTTGCAGTGGAGCATTGCAATTACTACAAAAGGAAGCGTGCATATTTCAAGTGTGATGATTGATCCCAAAGGGGAAACAATAGACGACCAAATTCTTAGGTTTCCGATTAACACCAACAACGATACTTCAAGCACTAAGACCAATCCATGGTACTGGTGCGATACAACATTGGAAGAGCTAAAATGCCAATATGGGTGTTCGCATACATAGAATGAAACATAATCATGCACAGTGTTTTCATGAACGAACTAGAAAACTAAACTTTGGCATTCGGTTTAGCGAGTGAAAAGGAAATGAAAGCATATCATGTGCAACCGGAGGTCTCCCCTACAATAACCCTGCGGATTCCTCCCACGATCAGCGACGAACGCAGAACTATCATCAAAGCTTTTTTTTAAAAAAAAAACACATTCCGCACAACTTTACCCGACCTAACAGGCTAACACCCCTGCCGGCCCGTGAGCGCCACGTTCTGAGCACAGAAGGGGGGAATCAAATCACGCCCATTCTATGACGCGCGGAAGATGAATCCCCGATAGGGCCGGGCTAACCCTAATCCCACCACCAATCCCAAACACAATTAACAGGCAATTGTTCCCCAATCCCCCACTCGCCGCATCCAATCGCAACCCGGAGAAACACACGAAGACGGACCCACAGCAAAACATCCGAGCGTCGACAGCTCAGGCCGAGTGAGTCCGGGAGGGATCCATTCACCTTACCTTACCTCGGGGCCGGGGAGGCCGTGGAGAGCCGGCCCGCGGCGAGGCCAGCTCGGTGGCGGCGGCGGCGGAGGCACCCAGCGAGATCGGGATCGGAAGGGGAGAACAGGGATCGGGATGACTGGATGAGGATGAGGCGAGCGGGGGTTAGGGTTAGCTACGGCGGCAGCTCAAGGATTTGGTTGGATCGTCTCTGGGTGGGTGGGTGTGCGTGGATGAGGTGGGCGAGGTCATGCGTGCGGGGTGCGCCGGTCTGAGGCGGTTTATCTTGTGCTGGGATGGGGTTTGGTTATGCTGGCCCGTCAAATATGTGCTGTTCTGTTGATATGGGCCGTCGCCCAGTAACATGGGCCAACCGTCTCCTTTTGGGTTGGATGGCCCAACTCAAAAGAGTTATATTAAAAATAATCATTTAGGACATGCACTGTATCTAGAGGCTGTATAGCCTCTAAGCTAAGACCTACAAATAATTTCTAAGGGCACTCCCAATGCAGAAACTATGAGGTAGTTTCTATACTTGCCAATTAATGTAGACACTACACATGGAAACTATACTCCCAATGGATAGTTTCTACAAATAAAATTTTCATCCAATCATCTATCTTCTCTCTCCTATCATCTACCTATCATAGCTCTTTCTATCTTGGTTACCGTGTAGACATGGTTTCTTGTATAAGGGCATGTCCAATGGTGACTTATGAGCTAGCTCTAAACATATTATTTCATATTTTAATAGAAGAGAGAGAAAAGCTAGCTCTTGATCAAGAGCTAGTCTCATACACACATTCCAAGATTATATGAGGATGTCATGTGGGACTATTCATGTTATGAGCTATGTGCTAAAAGTTAATATCATTGGAGAAGCTATCTTAGAGCTAGTAACTAGCTCATACCATTGTACATGCCCTAAGAAACCATTTCCTTATCTCTCCTCCTTAACTCCAATGACACATCAGCATTTTGCCTACTTGGCACCTTATTTAATGACATAGAAACCACCCATTGGGACTGCCCTAAGAGCAAATCCAATAATAGAGCCAAGTGTTTGGCTATAAGTCAAGTTATAAGAGCCAAGTTATACAATAATCTGTCTTCTATTTGTCTACAAAAGATTTTTTTATTATTATGTGGTACCATGTCTCACATTCTCTTTCCTACTCCTCCTCACATACATTTATTATCTGGACCCACCACTGCATAGGCTCCCGTGTGCAGCTTGTTGCTTGCATGAGAGCAAGTATTATAAGAGGCTGTAAGCTGGCTGTATGTTGAGGTGGAGGAGAGAGAAGAGAGGTGGGCTGTAAGTTTACAGCCAGCTGAAGCACAAGAACTAAGAAACTTTGTGAGAGGAAGGGTAGATCATACACCTTCACTAGTCAGAACTACTATATGAGTAGGTGATAAGTGGGTCAGAAGTATCCATACACCACCAAGGTGTATTATAAGACTTGCTCTGAGAGCCAAGCTCTCCTCTCTCTCATCTCTTCTCTCCTCTACATCAGTAAAAATGCTGACTAGCTTGGCTATAAGACCATTATTGTACTTGCTCTAAGCCTAACGTAATTTTTCTAGAGTATATAGAGAGGCTACTACTGCTTTGAAGATAGAGCCCATAACCATAATTAAGAAAGCATTAAACAATTCCTGCTCCATCTACCGTCTATCTCAATTTGCATGGAGACTGTTGTGTATGGTGGTTTGGAGACAGCCTTGAGACCAACTCTCTTTTGTGTGTGTATTGTGAGCTTGGAGACCAAAAAAAAGATGGTTATATTGTGGATGCTCCTACTGGCGCAAGGCTGGGCTCCATTCACGCCTGCCTGCCACTCCCATGCTCTCCTGGACAAATGGCTTTGTTCGTCTCACGCGAAGTTAAGTCTGAGCATCCCAAGCATCGAATCCCAACCGTCCCAAGGACGCATGCACGGCACAGCACCAAACGAAGCATCAACGGTACGTACACAAACTCACAGTAGTGTCGTTGTTTGTTAGACGTCTCTGTACCACGGTTGGGGCTTTGGGATCGGTACGGCCGGTGGAGTTATGCTTCCGCTAGCCATCCCAACCGAAGCGATCGTGCGTGGATTGATGAGTTCGACAAACTGTCTCAAGTTTCAGCAAGTAGCTCGCGATCAAGATCTTGTTTGGGGTCACATAAGTAATAGTAACTAGCTAATATCTGTACTTTGCTACGGATAAAAAAAATCATATTATTCTAGTACATCGAGTTAACATTGTGAGGATTAGTCTGTCTAGCCCACACCGGTGGTTCCACCTCCACACCCGGCTGCGTCGTACCTTTGCACCCTTGGCTTTGCCACGTAACCGGTAGAGCTCTGTTTTTTGTTAGAGAATTTATATAGTAATAGAATTTATTTTTTGATAAATTATTTTTTTTTTCTGTTTTTGTTAGAGATTTTTTTTTAAGAATGTGCAAGGGGGAGTTGGGAAGTGCAGATGAACCACCACCACTAACTCTCTCTTTTAAGAAGTACTAGCTAGATGTCTGTGTGTTGCTATGGAATTAAAAAAGGCTTTTCAAGTGATGCATGAGGTTAAAAGTGCTTATTTCATTATGTAGTGCTAGGAAGGGTAACTTGGTCATATAATAAAAATTGTAAAGCTCAAATGATAGTTGCAAGATTAAGTGCTATTCCAGCTTGTGTTGCAACATAGTGACTGAAAATTTTTCATGGCAAACAAAAAGATTTATTACTGATTTAACCGATTCTTCGGTATGCTACTCTCTTCAGGCTAATTCGCTAATTCTTGATGCGCATGACTCAAAGGAGTTAAGTGTGAGCTAATTCAGACCCAACTGGAATTTATGTAACCATTTGAATTTTGGACATCTCAATTATCAAAGATAGGGCTAATCCATAAAAGATCTTTTATCCTCAAGCTAAACAATAAAAAGCGATGTTCTGCTTGAAAGGCTGAATGGAATTGAGGTAATTAGTATCCGAAGGACTACAAAACACAACAAATTTTAGAGTGCATTTCGATCACTTATATCATGCCAACGACCATGACCAGATGTAAGGGCACCAGCTAAGCAAGCAATAGCCAATAGATCAAAGTTATGCCCCTTGATCCATTCACAATGATATCAAAACATAGATTAAAAGGACTTGTTAGCTATGAAACATTCATAAATCATACAATACAAGACAATTTTGAACAAAATTTTAGTACTACAAAAGTATAGACAAAACACGTCACACCAGAATTTAGCATGCTCATATAAAAGAATGGTTTCTATTTATTACACTGTAGGTATGCATGTACTCATTTCTTGGTGAGATACTATATATGTACCTCACTTTTTTCCCAGTGCACCATACCTGTCTACATGTTAATTTCAAATGTGAATAGGTAAACCTCAATGATTGAAGAATTGGACAATAATTGTGATAGACGTATATATGTACCTCATTCTGTATTTATTCGCATCATAATGATATGATCGACCTCTGCAACAAATAAAGTAGGGAATGAGAAAATGTCACATCACTATAATAATCTACTA
The DNA here is from genome assembly GCA_036346575.1 of Dendrocalamus sinicus. NCBI lineage: Eukaryota > Viridiplantae > Streptophyta > Magnoliopsida > Poales > Poaceae > Dendrocalamus > Dendrocalamus sinicus. The sequence continues at coordinate 13,794,232 of CM070646.1, forward strand.
ATATGTTAATGTACAGTGACTAATCTATCAGCTGTAACTGTAAGTCATAGGGGGAAAATCACTCCCTTTGACACAATAACCTTGAAAGCTATAGAATTGAATTCAAATCATGGCCTGTATCATATAATTTGGCATAAGAAAACAGCTACTAATCTTTGCCACTATAACTACATGACAATATGAGTATGTGAGCATACATGCTCAGGGTCTGTTCTTTTTTGCTGCGGCTTATGGCTTTTGGCTGAAAATTTTGAATTTTGGCTGTTTACGGTACAGATTACGGAGAGATCGATACTCATTTGCGATTTTGGCTAGTACAGATGTTGGATTTTTAACGTGTACTACGTTTAACTTATAGACCCCGTTTTGAGAAAATACTCCGTTTAAAAATTAGGTACTGTAGCAGCTACTAAAAGCCGTCCGGCTTGTGGGATGCCGAACACCCCCTCAACTGGAACACAAAGTAGCAGCCATAAAAATGCCAGAAGCATAGGCATGCAGACCTGTACTTTTGGAAAAGACCTGCATAAAAATAAGTAAAGATTTATGAACATTTCAGGAAAAAGAGCTTTTGGAACACAGGGACAAACTATTTTAGTGCTAGGTTTGGAAAATAACCAACGAAATGGTACAATCCGTGAGTCTAGCTAGCTGTCTTTTCCTCCGTTTTATACAATTACCAGGACAAACTAATAATTTTGGTTTGCAATGCCCTGGATACAACACCGCACACAATAGACTTTGCACATCAATAAAACTTGTTAGGCAATAAATTTCGTCTCAGTTTCAGCTTCTGACTTCTAGCTTATTTTTACTATTCATAAGTTTCGTCTATTTTTGAACTTTTGGCTTTTTTGAGCTTTTTTGCCGGTTCTTTTTTCCCACATTCGTTTGCGTTGTCTGTGATGAGCTAGCATATTTTTTCTATTTTTATTTTTTAAAATTTAATTACGCCAAATAAGTCACCATCAGCTATAGTGAAATTTCAGCCGCTACAGTGTAATTTCAGCCATAAGCCACAGCTTTTCAGTCTAACTGAGCGGGGCCTAAATCTGTGTAGTCAATGTCAAGAAAGAGATTGTAACACCCCGACTCCTCCCTGAGTCCAAAGTGCTACCACCTACTCTATAATGCTACCAATTTCAACTTTTGCCATTGATCTTGCGAAGCAATTATTTTATTTAAATAGCAACCAGACGACGAAAGCTAGTGCACTTGACACTAAGCGTATCAGAGATATAACTTTCCTAATTACCAAAAAGGTACTTAGACTATCCGAGACTAACTATATCAACTGTAGATGATATGTGAATCACTGTGGCACGTGAACGACTTTGCTACTCCCGCCCATGCATGTCGTCTTCAACAGATTCCTATAAAAACAACGTTAAAGCAAGGGTGAGTCCGAAGACTCAGCAAGCACACGATAAAACAGTAACATCACTTTAGCAATTCAATCAATTTCACGAATCAGAAGTCAAATCCACTTTATGATCAGAATCGTAAATTAATTTCAGAATCAGAATCAGTAAACCAACTCTGTAGCTGTAATCTGTACACCAACTCTGTATCTGTAATCTGTATCACTTTCTCTGTCACTTTAATGCAATGCTATGCAACGCATCTGTAATGCATCTGCAACCATCCAAATCACATTTATGAGCTGTAACCCAGAATCTCTAGGTTTCGTCTATCATTTGTTCATTTCCTGTAAATGCAATGCAATGCGATGCAATGCATCTGTATGCACCTATAACTGTAGCTGATACCGGTATAGCGGAGCGTCCACCCGTCGATGGACCACTCAATTGCCTACCTCTGTAGGACTACTCCAGAGCACTCCGGATTAGTCACTTGACTTTCTCACCGACCTTGCTCTTATTCAAGAGCACTCCGGACTAGTCATGACTTTCTCACCGCCCTGGCTCTTATGCATTTGCATGATGCAACACACTCCAAATATGGATGTCTAATCATAAGCGGTATTCATCACGGTATGATTAGCACAATTCATATACATCTCATAAATACTGTAAATCATATCATGGAAACACGAATAACCAACATTCGCCACATTTTACTGTTCTATCATGCACTTGCCTGTTAACCTGGCGGACGGTGCGTGGACGGCACCAGACTCGAACCGCCACCTGAACAAGCAATACCCAGACTCAATACATTATAACAATCTACGCACAGACGAATGGCATCGTTCCTATGCGCAAAACCAACACGAACTCCACTCTTTCACTAAATACCATCCCACTATTTCGATACTCGAACAACCATGTCTTTCCAACCCGAAACCTATCACAGCAAATATTCCGGGTCTGGTAACCTGCATAACTCTACTACATATTCTTAGTTACCATAATTAAATATCACACCACCTAAAACTCCGATCTCAGCCCAAAGGCCATGCTATCTCATATCATCTGTGACCATTCCGAAGATATTATCCAAATCATACCACCGAACTCGGCATTCCAACCTTCTATAGAGCTCCCGCAAGAGCCAATGTTAATTAGTCTAAACTAATTAATCCATACCCCTTAATCCATACTAATCATTCACTAAATACTAGTCGGTTACGCATGCGCCGACACAACACCACATGGCCGGCGTTCTTCACCTGTTCTACTCACACGGCCACAACATCATCGCTCAGCACATGATTTTCCAGCCGCTAGTCATGTTCTAACCAACGTAGGCAGTTATGTCGCTACTCGACTGTTGTGGTTACAGACCAAACAGAGAGAGAGTGTAGTAGTGGAGAGTTGAGTAAAATGAATGGCTTCTGCCTTCCCCCGGTGGCCTATGCCACATATATATATTCACATGGAGAGTGCTTGTACAGTTGTACCCTTACACATGAGTATTCCCCTCGGGGGCTCTTATGTCATTACACACGTCCTATTTCGGACCTAACAAGCCTACTGGCTTAGGTGGGGGCCACCCCTACAACATCGACAAATCGGCCCCTTCATGACTCAATATCAAATATCGATATTTCAGCATCTACGTAAAACGATAAATAAGCGGGGAATGGTCTCGAGGCGTTACCCTAGCTCCGAATAATTGGATCAGAGCTCCTCCTTCCTTGTCTCGGCTGGATCTGGCGGATCAGGCGTCGGATCAGCCTTCCCCTTTCCTCTTTTTTTTTCCAGCCGGCCGGCTCTCTCTCCTGGCCTTCCATTTTTTTCCACGGGCGGCCCCTTCCTCCTTCTCTTTTCTTCACGCCTCCTCTTTTCCTCCGTCGGCCGATGTCTCCCTCTTCCTTTTTCCTCCTTTTCTTCCATGCCCGGCGGCTCCTTCCTCTTTCTTCTCTCTTTTCTCCACTCCGCCGACTTCCCCTGCTCTTCCTCTCCAATCGGCCGGCTTCCTCCTCTCCCCCATGGCCAGCGCCTCCCGTCTCCCCCCCACGGTTGGCGCCTTCTCCCCTCACCGCCAACCCCCGCTCTCCCCTTGCACGGCGAGCGACTGGGCGGAGCAGGGGAGCGGCGGCGAGCTGCAGGGCGGAGGGAGGTGTGGCTACGAACGACGGCGGCGGCGACACAACAGGAGTGGCGACGGCAAGGCACGGCGGTAGGGAACGAAGACGGCGGCGCGCGCAAGCGGCAGCGGCTCGCACGGGCGGGGTAGCGACTGCGCACCCGAGCGGTGGCAGCACGAGATGGAGCGGCGATGGCGACGATGACGACGGCGCCGGGACTGGCGAGCGGTGGCGGCGGCGGGGCACGGTGGCACCAGCGGCAGCAACGCGAGGGGAAAAACAGCAGGTGAGCACAGGGGATGGGGAAATAGCCGCAACAGCTGAGAGTGCACTGGGGAGAAGAAGAGCAAAATGATTTTGGCTTCTCCCCTGGCTCTCTCTCGATCTCTTATACGTGGCACACATGGGCCGAGCTGGGCTCCCTCGGCCCGGGTATTACAGAGATAATAGGCATGAGCGTTGACACAAAGATCGAAATCTAACATGTAATTCCTCTTGTCTTGAGAGCAAATAAACATGTTTAAAATTAGCTAGTTGATACCATACAACAAATTTGCAAAACTGACAGAGGGCTTAGAAAACTACCACAAGAGACTTGCTACAACTGTGCAGCAAGTTTTCAATATTCCGATGCGTTTATAAAGGAGCTACTGAATGAAATATGATGGTTAAACACTACTGCAAACTTGCAAAAGACCAAGGCAATTAATCCATAGAAATTAATATACAACATTGTGGCCTATCGAATACGAATACGGATACAGATAAAATAATATATACATATTGTTTCGACGAATATGAATACGGATACAGATAAAATAATATTTCGGATGGTAAAAATCTATACCATATTTGCATCTATATTTTTTATACGAATTCGAATAAGAATAGGAAAGAAATTGTTAATCACATGCGAAAATCTATACCACATTAGCATCCTATCGAATACGGTAACTGGATAACATGGATAATTCGTATCTATTTTTCACCCCAGCGACACGTGTCACCTGCCGCGCCCCTTAGCTCAGTAGGCCGGGTGGCATGCGGCAGCAAGCGAGCTGGTGTGGCAGGTCGGCTCCCTGCCAAGCCACCACTACGCGGTTGCCTCTTGCCCAGATGCCATGCCATGGTAGCATTGTAGTACCACTGCACAACACTATTACTCATTAATTAGCGCTAAGCGTAATTAATTAGTACTAATAGTGATTGATTAGGGCTAATTAAAGTACTAACTTAATAGCATTTTATTTAGTGCTAATCGCATTTAATTAGCGCTAATCATATAGTGCTACTGTAGCATGCACAATATTTTATTGCATTTGTAATTATTTAGTACTAATCGTATTTAATTAGTGCTAATTGAAATTAAAAGTCTTTCATGGAATAAAATTTAGGATCTTCTCCTCTTGCTACCGTCTCGATCAAGGAATAAGTTAGGGGGTAATGGGTGCATTATGTACCTTACTCCTTTCGCTCCTATCACACGTACATATCTTTTTCTTACTTTTTCCACTGCTCACGCCTCCTTCTAAAGGCACTAGTTTCAGTCATTACTATTTATTTCAGCCAGTAATGGTTTAAACTAGTGCTTTTTGGGAGTAATGGTTAAAACTAGTGCCTTTTGGAAGTAGGGGGCGAGTGGTGGAAAAAGAGAGGGAGAGATGCTTGTGTATGAAGGGTGCGAGATGAGTGGGGTACGTGATGCACCCGTGAACCCCTGCTTTATCTCCGGAGCAAGATGATAACCAGAGGAGTAAATCCTGAATTTTATCCCAAAAAGACTTTTTAATTTTAATTAGCACTAATTAAATACTATTAGTACTAATTAATTGCGAGTGCAATAAAATATTATGCACGCTTATTTAGCACTACATAATTAGTGCTAATTAAATGCGATTGTCCCTAAATAAAATACTATTAATTTAGTATTTTAATTAGCACTAAATAATTACTATTAGTACTAATTAATTACAATCAGTACTAATTAAGTTATACTTAGGGCTAATTAATAAGTAATAGTGCTGCACAGTGGCGCTATAGTGCGCTGCAATGCCACCTACAATGCTACAGTGGGATGATAGCTCGGTAGAGGCAACCGCGCAGTGGCGGCTCGGCAGGAGCCGACTTGCCGTGCCCGAGCCTACTACCGCACGCCACCCAGCATGTCGAGCTAGGGGGTGTGACGGGTGACATGTGTCATCTATCACATCTTTCGAGCTCGAAAAGAGAGCTATTTTTGATAAAAAAAACGAACAGCTAAAGGCTATCTTTGAAAAAAAAGTTTACTACAAGACCATATTGTAAACAATTCTTGGGTGCCCATGGGTAGAGATGGCAACGGGTAAATACCCATCGGGTATTGCCATTCCATACCCGTACCCGCTAGGTGTAAATTTACCCGTCGGGTTACCCGTATCCGCACGCGGGTAGGAAAATTTACCCATACCGTGCATTGCGCGGTATTACTACCCGACGGGTAACCTGTACCCGCAAGTATACCCGGTTCAACACATAAGAATATCATCAATTTAGACATTCATTAATCATACATGCCAAGCACAAAAGCGTCTAATGATCAAAATTAGTACATCACATAAACATACTTGACATGACCATATCAACATATGACAAACAAATAAACAATCAACAACAAGTAGATAATAAAATTAACATTTGAGTGGGATGTCTAGTTGTCTAATGCGGTATTCATTACTCATGGTAGGCGGGTATGGGTAGTATATACCCACACCCGCACCCGCCTACCCGGCGGGTAGAGGATTTCGCCCAATAATGTACCCATGAGTACATAAAATTTTCCATACCCGTCTCTTTATCGGGTAAAACCCGTCGGGTATTCGGATATCGGGTACCCATTGCCATCTCTACCCATGGGGGTGGATTTTTCGGGTTGTAGCTTATGACTTTTGGCTTATGGTTTGTGAATTCTGACTGTTCGTGAGAGAGATTACAAAGAGGGAGATAGTCGCATGTAATTTGATCGATACAGCTAAAGTTGATATAATGTGTACTATAATCAACTAAGTAGATCTCGTCTTAAAAACATATCATTTAAAAGCTAGTTAATATAATATTATATATATAAATCATAAGCCAATCATAAGCCATAAGTGATCCCATCGCAAGTGAGTGGCCCTGCTTTTTCTTCATGGCTGCTTCGAGCTGTCGCTAGTCAGAACTCAGAAATAACCTTTTTCCACACTGTTCCGGAAATGCCCTTCATTGTTGGATGCCGTTTCATCCAGTGCGCTCATGTGCAAACACATGCGAAACCAAGATGGAGAGCAACGATTGTCTATTAATAGTTTTTAGCCGACAGTTGTTTTCCTCGTATTTGCCACTTTAGCTATGTTTTTTTTAATTTTATCCTCTTCCATCTGTTTTTTTTTATAAAAATAGCCTATTCTTAAGCTAAAAAAAACAACAAATGATACATGACACTTACCACGCCCCCTTGCTCAGCAAGATGGATGGCACACTGCAGGAGACTTGGGCACAGGAGGTGATAGCCAGGCGCAGCAGTAGGTGGGCCCAAGGTGCTGCAAAGTTGCCCTGCTCGGTAGGCTATTGTCGAGCGCCACCGGCTTGGCAGCTGGCCAAGCAAGAGCATGCGGGTAGGGGCCGAGGGAGGCTCGTGGTCGGGGCGTTCGGTTGTAGCATTGCCTCGGCAACACCACGCGATAAATTTAGTATTTTTGTAACAAGTGAATACCCATGCAAACTAGTAAAGAATGCATACTTTGATTTAAGTTTGTTAAAAAAAACATGTGTTTTTTTGTACTACAATTATGGACAAATTCTATTTAAGACTGCTACAACAGGAACAAGGCTTTAACGAGTATATAATAAAGTTAAACTCATTCGGATTAAATGTATGTAAGTTTTATCATTGTAATTAAATTTATGTAATTGGACTTTTATATAACGACACTTAGTCATCTTAATTCTTGTATTAACACTTAGTCATCTTAATTCTTGTATTGGATGACTTGTTTTAATTCTCATATTGATGTAATATTTACTTCTTATATGCATGATTTTGGTTAAGTGCGTTTGAGGTTATCACACATGTCTGGTCTCTCAACAAGTCGGTATGACTTCCATGCCACGGGCGGTTAGATCTCCCAGCACCAGTTTGACCGCACTGTCCATAACGGTTAGACTGTCGACTACCGGTCGGCGAGACTGCCATTCTCCCTGGGCACAAAACCCTGATGAACAGGTCAAGGTTGGTTTGACCACCATCCCAGGAGACCGCCTGAAATACGACAACAACTCTGAAATCTGAATTTTTTGAAATTTTTGTAAAATTTAAATTCAACTCAACCAAAGTGTCAATTGTTTATCACAAATATATTCTAGATCTTCACATTGTCTCTTAGAGAGGAAAGGGAGAGAGAGGAAGTAGCACGAATCTTGGAGCACATGTTCAGTAGGGAGAGTGCATGCGACCAAATGTACATGTGGTGTTGATTTACCCTTTTTCTTCTTTGCCTCTTACATTATTACACATCAAACAGGTGAAGCAGATTTATCCATTGTTTTGTTTATCTACATTATATAAGAGTCAATGCAATGGAGAGCTTCCTAATAGATCGAAACCCACTTATTGAAATAAGTCAGAATTTGTTAGGGTCCTAGGGAGGCGGCTATTTGTGGGTTCTCAACCTCTCCTGCGTCCTTGACCTGCATATCTTACAAACTGGTATTCTTATATCAAGTAACTTGGATTCTTTTAAAAGGTGGGTTTATTTGGACCATTAACCATGCTAAGTCAGATTGAACTGAACTGATGCAATTTTTCAAGCAATAGGATATCCTATCGATCAATGTTTCACATCAACTACATTAGTAGATTGCAGCCACAAATTAAATATTGCCACAAACTATGGTTGATTGCTATGAACAACTTACACTGTTACTTAGGGCATGTTAATATTGGCTTCTGTTTTTATATTCTATTTTCAGAAGTAGAAGCCAATACGAATACTTTAGTTTCTATAAGTCGCTTCTATCAGCCACTACTATTTATCAACTATTATTTTTGTTTTCAAATGTTGTAATGTATTTTATTATATAACAATTTCGTAAGTCGCATAGTGGTCCGAATGTTATAATGCCTTTCGTTGCACCGTCTTTTTTTATATAATACACTACTATTCATCCATCGTTTTAATCAACTATTTCTATCAGACACTACTATTCATCAGCTGTAGCCTAAAACCATTAGCAAAAACTAATATGAATAGATCCTTAATATAATCTACATAGATAGTACCACTTAGTTCTACCAAGATAATACGTACAAACTCATCGCTTTCAGGTCTAAATTGAGACTGACTCTACCCCAAATGACAACCCCTGAATGTAAAATCCTGAAAAATGTCATTTTCACACGTTGTTCTGTGTTCGCTCAATGATAACCCTCCCCCCAACCAAAAGCTTCCAGCTGTATTTTTTTGTTATTTGTTATGGTTGATGACTTTTGACTTTAGTGCAAATGAATCGAACATTGATAAATCGATAAGCCGCTTTAAAAAGACTGTCCCGATAAGCCATTTTGAAATAGCGATAAATAAGTTATCCTATTTATTTATTCAAGAAAGCTATAAGTCATAAGCTAAAAAAAGTTTGGGGTGTTTTTTTAGGCTATGACTGATGGTTTTTAGCTATGACTGATAGTTTTTAGTTATGACTGATAATTTTTGTCTACGCTTTTTGACATGACAGCGGACAGCGAAGACGTCGTTGCGAATGATATGTATGATTTTAAACTTAAAAAGCTATATAGATAATTCATTTTAAAATATCATTATGTTTTGATGTTGGATTTTTGACTTAAAAAACCAGAAAACAAAAACAGAAGCAAAAGGAAAAAAAGACTTGGCCTTCATGCGCCGCCAAGATTCTCCCTCCACTGTGCAAGTCCACCACCACATTCTGCCCAGGGGTCAGAAGCGTCAATGCACATCACCCCAAATTTATAGCCTTTAAAAAACGCTGCTCACTTTTGATGCCAGCGTGCAGACTGCACTAGACAGTGGGAGCCAGTCAAATTTCTTCCTCTCGCCTCCGCCGCCTCCCCTCTCCGATCCAACACAGCTCCGTCGCGCCCAGAGGCAGAGCCCCACGCAGCGCGGTCGCCGAGGCCAATGACGGCGGCGCGGGCACAACGGAGTAGGGAGGGCTCGGCCTCTTAAGGTTCGTCGTCTGGGCGGCTCCTGGCGTCACTCGGGCATTTCTATCTTCTTTTCACTGAGTTTTCTGTTGGTATTCTTTGGCGTACAAAGTATAACCAGTTTGGTTCTATGGGAACTCCTGAATCGAAAACAAAGAGAGAGAAACGATTTAGTTCTTGAATCGGTGGACTTGGAATTTTACTTTTCTTTTGGGTTAGTTTTGCCAACCATGGTAAAATTTTTCCATTTGCGTTTATTCAAAGAGTTCGGTTTGACAAAGTGGTACTAGCTAGTACATCAGTATTACTTGTACTTGGCCCTCCTCTTCTCAGCCTCCAAGAATTCGGCGCCTATTCGGGGATGTTTCTGTGCTAGAATTATTGTCCTCTATGGTCGATTTATCATAAAGGTGCCGCCTTTTTGGAAATTTAATGCTCTTCTCCTCTCAGTTAAGCTCGAGATCTCCTAGCAATTCGGCAGTTTGATTTGGCGCGGCAGTTGTGTACTTGTGTCTGTCTCCATGGCCGCCTCCATTGCCTCCTCGGCGTTCTTGCCGGCATCGCCGGCGCCGGCGTCAGCGTTCAAGAACGCTCCCCGCGATCCCCCGGACAGCCTGGACGTCCGTGGGGTTGCCGCCAAGACGGGCGCGCCGGCGGCCGCCGTGAGGGCCGCGAGGGCGCGAGTGCAGGCCGTTCCCAAGGTGAACGGCGGCAAGGCGGCGGTGGCCGACGGGGAGGACGAGGCGGTCCGCTCCTCGGTGGCGCCGAGGACGTTCTACAACCAGCTTCCCGACTGGAGCATGCTCCTCGCTGCCATCACGACCATCTTCTTGGCAGCCGAGCGGCAGTGGACGCTGCTCGACTGGAAGCCCAAGCGACCCGACATGCTCACCGACACGTTCGGGTTCGGCCGGATTATACAGGACGGGCTCGTGTTCCGGCAGGATTTCTCCATCCGGTCGTATGAGATTGGGGCCGACAGGACGGCGTCAATAGAGACGCTTATGAATCATTTGCAGGTGAGGAATTGTGATTGTGAACCGTCTATTTGTTCTTGTAGTGCTCATCGTGGATACTGGGAAAGTTTCATTTTGTTTCTTGGTTCAGGAGACGGCGCTCAATCATGTTAAGAGTGCCGGGCTGCTAGGTGACGGCTTTGGTTCCACGCCGGAGATGAGTAAACGGAACTTGTTCTGGGTTGTCAGTCAAATGCAGGTCCTGGTCGAGCAGTATCCGTGCTGGTACAGTTTGCAAACTGCCCTGTTCCTTGTTCTTTTGTGTTGTTTCAGGCTGAATTTGCATTAGTTTCTGGCATTAAGAGATGACTCTCTTCAAGACATGCTAATAATGCGGTGGCATAAAGCTAGCTACTAGGGGTGATTGTGGTTAATTCCTCTGCCTTTTCGTTCATGTTGTGTTGCTATCATAGACCAATAGGCGAAAGAGATTTTTTGCAATGGAGAAGCAAATTTTTTTTGAAACGTAATGGAGAAGCAATTTTATCACATCCATTCAGCCTCTTTCAACTGATCGATTGGAAATATGGTGATTGAGTTGAAAATGGGTAAGAAAGGCGCACAGCACAACCGTCTTGCAAGATAATATGAATGCTTGCATGCTTCAGTCCCAAAGCGTTTGTTTCTAATCAAATGGTCCAAAGGGGTCAAATGACACCATGCGTTCTTGCTTCCCTATCCTAGAGGATCCAAGATCACAATGGGTAACTTCAGGGATATTTATTTGCTTATTTGGGTATATTCCTTTTGAGTCTGCTCAATTTGCACTTTGCAATGCAGAAATTACACGTGGCTTGATTTTGACATGAACCTGTTTGAGTAATTCATTGCACTCTAGAAAATTCTTGTGTGGACCTTCCATCTAATTCAGTGTGGGTCTGGAGGTTGTTGATGATAAATGTGAAAGTGATACTTAAATGTAGGTGGTTACGGTCCATTTTCATGGGAACATCAACTTGGAAAGAGTTCCTAATAAAGTTATGCCTTCTAAGTTTATCATCACTCTGAATGTTGGCACCTTCAGATAGTTGGTGAAGGCATTTATTTCTGTTTGGTTGAATTGCATATCTGAGACAAGAATGTTTACTTCAGTTTCATTAACTGAAATGAATTTGGGGCTGTTTGGTTCTGTGCTTCGAAGTTCTAACTGACCTTTGTTCCTTCTTACGCAGGGGTGATACTGTTGGAGTCTATACATGGGTTAGCAGTCATGGCAAAAATGGAATGCGTCGAGATTGGCATTTACGTGATTGTAATACAGGCCAGACTATATTGAGGGCTACAAGGTTTTCCATCTTGATCTTATCCTCACTCAAATTAATCACATAATGCCGTTAAAATTTACTATCTGACTGTTCCTCCTTGCCATATTGCTACTCATCTATGTGCACCTACTAGTTTTTACTGCACAGTGTCACAACCTGCTGGAATCCTTCCATTTAACCATGTTCCCCTGCTAATGTATTCTCCTATTTCTTTGGCCAAATGTGCAGTAAATGGGTTATGATGCACAAGCTTACTAGAAAACTTTCGAGAATTCCAGACGAAGTGCGGACTGAAATAAGGCCATACTTTTTTGAGCACACTGCTATTGTTGATGAAGACAACAGAAAAATTCCAAAACTACCAGAGCATTGTGGTGCTACTGCTATGAAATATGTTCGAATGGGTTTGACTGTAAGTTCTTCACACGCCATAAGATTACCTAACTTTGTTATGGTAGTGTTTCGTAAATTTATGCTTGTTGCCATATAATGCAGCCTCGATGGGCCGACCTTGATATCAACCAGCATGTCAACAATGTTAAATACATTGGGTGGATTCTTGAGGTAAAAAAAACTTACTATGCATCTCTGTGATATTCTGTTTGTGTTTAGGTTTCTTGCTTTGATGACTGGATCATTGAAATAAACAAATAGGTCTTTGAGGTAGTACATATACATGACTTGTCATATTAATATTTGTGGCTGAGTGTTTTGTGTGCATTTGATAATTGTTTGGATTTGCTTCCATTGTAGTGGTGACGAGGATTGAATAAATCCTTGAACACGGCTTTAATATATAATTAAGACCAAGGGACCCCCGTGGTCGTAAATCTTCAGAGATCGCTCTCCGAGTACCTTGGTTGGAGAGACATTTTGCATGTTGCCTGACCAGACGACCACTTGGAGAGTCTATGAACTGATCCCTGGTCTTGATTCTAGGATATTCTTTTCGTGTGATGGATGGAACACGTGTCTTATCCATTCCAAACAACATGATGTTTCGGCACTGAGTCTCTGACAACAACAGCCATGTGGTTGTTGCTCAAGTTCATCTCTCGTTGACAACAATTGACGATCAGACGTTCTCTTTCTGACAATAACTACCTCTCCGACCAGACACGCTAGTTCTATAAGGCGTCTTCCTCGGCGGATAGTTGTCGCCTCTTTATTGGTATTTAAGGTTGGATGACGAAGACACAATCCATCAATCTCTTTTCTGGATGAATTTACATCTCATTCAATTCAATGTAATTAGGGCTAGTCTTTTAACTTTTTAAGGGCACTTCTTTAACCAATTCACAGCAATAAAGAGCATCCATGTTCTCTCCCAACGATTTTTAACCATTTTCCTCATTCTTTCGTAAGATTGGTGAATCGATCGTCGATACCTAGCGCCGTCCGTGGGGAAGAAGGTGTTGAATCCTTGAAGCTCTTCGTTCAACGATCCTCATCCTCTCTTCCATGTTGTCATTGCTCATGCGATTATGGCAGGGACATGGGATGAGAACTGGTTCGATTTGGAGGACTACGCCGACCTTGACATGGATGCATGCATCTGTGCTATGGAACATGATGTGTCAGTTGTCATCATCCTCTTCCATTATAGGCTCGCCACTCATTGAAACCGGTGAGATCGACCGGATGGAAGAAGATTCGTCGCCCCCATCAGCGGCACTCCCAGAGGAATCGGTTGTTTCGACCAGATCGGAATGCCCAAGTGCCTCTGCAAGCCTGGTGCTTCCGATCAACACAAAAGCTTAACGCCGCAATCCGAGGGTCAGTGTACACTTGATATGGTCATGGGCGACTGCTCTTCACCGATGACTCCTACGTATTCCGGGAGCCGACCAACACCTAGTTGCGGTGTCGATGAAGTTACCACCGGCAGAAAGCTAGGTGAAGATGATAACGCTCAATATCCGATCGGCAATCCGCCGGATTAGGTTGAGTCCACCACAAAGCCCTCCAAAGGTGATAATTTCCAACCGTTTCCCATCATGGAGGCTTCTTGCATAAGTGGTGGAAGGTTCTCCCTTAGTTTCGATGGGAGCTCATCGAGAGATTCGTGCTGGAGGCACGAAGTTAACACAATTGGTGATACCGATCAAGATGTTGTGCACGATTCTTCAAGATAGAATCTGCCAGGACCTGTTGGTCGAAATGGTGCAAATGCTCATGCGTCATCTCGAGACGGTGGAGGCAACATAACTGGTGGACATTAATCAACTAATCCGTCTGCTCTACCCCCTACATGTGATGGGTCAAGCGGAACAAGCGAGAGGCTCAGAGGGAAACCCAAGTCACCACACACCTTCTGCCAACAGGAATCCTTCGAGACCCTTGGTAATGATCCAAAACCTGCAACGAGTCCATATTTTAAACAACCTGGATCCTGCTTTGGCAGAAACTCTAGGATATGTAGGACAGGTGTCAGAGATCCTTCAGCAGACCATGAGGTGTACAGAAACGTACGGGTGACGAAGGAACTCACAAAGTCACACGCTGCCTTTGTCCGAGCATTCCTCCCTCAGTAGAAGCCAGCGTGGTCAGGTTGGAAACAATCCGATGTCTGCCTCTAGACCTCTTCAAAGATTCCGACAAGGGAGTCATGAGGGAAGATGGATCTTCCATGGAGCCACTCTCCCCCTCGCTATGAGGAACAAACACATGGATCGGGTGATCTGCGGCATCACCTGAACCAAGCAGCCGGTCGGAGACACATCTAGAGAAATTCAATAGACCTCAAAATCCATAATTTCTCTAGATTTACACTACTGCCATCAGGTCTGCTGGTGGTGATGATAACGTGATGGCAAACTACTCGCCCACAGTCCTCGAAGGATCTGCATGGCCTTGGTTGCTCAACCAACCGGTCGGGTCAATTTACACTTAGGAACAATTCTACGACCTCTTGATTGCATACTTTCAGGGGACTTACGATTGCCCTGGTAAAGAAGACGATCTCCACCAGATCCGGTAGGAATCCAATGAGACTCTCTGGCTGTACATCAAGAGGTTCAGCCAGGTTCGTAATTCCATTCGTGACGTTGCAGATTCCTCTATTATCCAGGCTTTCAAAGTGGGGCTGAGGAACTGACAATTTACGGAGGACATCACAATGAACCCTCAAAAAACGATCGTCGAGCTCTTCAACATGGCCGGCAAGTACACAGTTGCTAGCGAGGCGGTTGAATAGAACAAAACCTTTGACCGGATAGAGAAAATTCCTCAATCCGGACTGGATAAGAAAGAGAAGAAGCCCAAGAAGTATCACAAAGGTAAGAAGAGTCAGAAACTTAATGCTAAAGAGGTTATTATAATCCCTGAGAAATTTATTAGGGGAAAGGATTATTCTGGTCGGAACAAGGCAAGAGTCTGACCAATGAGTCCAAAAAGAATAAGTAGTGTCCACTTCATCAAGCGGTAGGACATGTTTTGCGCACTTGTCGAGCCTGGCAGAAGAAGTTAGAAGACTATTATTCAGGTAAAAGTCCTTTTCTTTCCATTCATGAGTTCGGGGAACCTAGCTCCAAGACGGACAAGTATGTCGACGAAGAGATGGACTATCAGGAGACACAACACATTGTCGACATAATCTTCAGCGGGTCCTTCTATGAGTCCAGACGCCATCTGAAGACTACGGAGCGGGAATTGAACGTCAATGAATCTCTGATCATTGTCAAGCCATTTAGGTGGTCGGAGACAACTATCCCCTTCAGCCGGGAAGATTGCCTCATCCCCTCAACTCGACCAGGTAAGTTTTCTATTGTCGTAGAACTTACCATAAATAACTGCAAAGTTAATCGAGTTCTAGTAGATGATGGTAGCTTTTAATATTTTATTTACGGGAGGTTTAGAAGAAATGTAAGTTCCCAAATCGAAAGTAAGGCTCGTGAAATATGCCTTTCATGGCATAGTCCCGGGATCTACTACTAAACTGATAGGGCAAGTTTTCCTATCGGTTACATTCGAAATTCTAGATAACCTCTGAACAGAGAGAATGTCATTTGATGTGGTAGGTTTTGAAACCGCAAACAATGGGATTCTTGGTCATCCGGTATTGGCTAAGTTCCTAATAGCCACGCATTATGGCTATCAGAGTCTTAAAATACCAGGACCAAAAGGGGTCATAATAATTTGAAAGGATAGAAAGATGGTATATGCGTGCTATCGTAAATCCTTAGAACTGGTCGATGACCTCCCGACAAGAAATGTTAATCCGCCTTCTGTGCAGACCAAGCATTCAAGACCAAAGGTGGTCCAAAACCCTCTGATCAGATCAAGGAGGTTCCACTCGATAAGGACGCTTCTTCAGAAAACGTCAAAGCGTCGTTTGGATTCGAAAATGCTAGCGCCACCTTCCAGAAGATACTTGTCGGGGCAGGACTCGACCTCAAATAGGCAGAGTTGCTGTCTCCTTCCATAAGGCGTCTTCCCCGGTGGATAATTCATGTCTCATCATTGGCATTTAAGTTTGGATGACGAAGGAACAATCAATCAATCTCTTTTCCAAACGAATTCACATCTCATTCAATTCAGTGTAATTAGGGCTAGTCTCTCGCCTTGTTGAGGCTACTCCTGTAACTAGTTCATAGCAGTAAAGAGCATCACTGTCCTCCCAAGTATTTTTAACCATTTCCTTATATTATTTTGTAAGATCGGCGATTCGATCGTCGACAAGTGGAGTCTGTTAATTTTAGTGGCAACTGATAATTTTATTACTTATAACTTGAGAAGTATTTGTTATCATCTGATCAGACAGTACTTTATTATTTACTTATTTAGTGATCCCGTAAAGCTGTCGGCTGTAGTCATTCTCTTTCATGTTGCATAGAACATTATTGCTGTTAGTGTGTGGATATGTGACAATGAAGTGAGTTGGCCAATAAGGTCTTTGACTATCCCTTCTGGTGTTTTGGTGTTTGGGATGTACCTACTGTTGTTGATGACTTGATATGTTATGTGCAATCCAAGCGAGTTCTCTTTTGTCTTGTGCTCATGAAAGAATTCCTGTTTCTGTTTTGTTAATAAATTTTTGGAATCATACTGTTTTCAGAATTTAAGAAACATCCTTGGTTACAGTTGTAAATTATGTCCTCAAAACTGTTATTAGACATCAGTGTGGAAAAGGATAAGACTACACATGGCCCAGGCCCCAAATGCACATGTTTGTTGGTGTCCTCTGCACCCACCTACTCCAGATTGTCAGATACTGTTTGATAGCTGTGCTTTCTGTCCGAATCTATCATTCTTTCGATAATGTTCTTGCACAAATGGGACACAGAATGTTATTTCCTGATATTTAACAATGTTAAATTGGTCACTGGTACCCAATTATGCTGCTTGTTTCTATTTATGCGCTCTTGATCAAAAGCTTGATGCTGGAATTCTTGACACCGGACAGTCGTCTATTTCACATAATCATGCTGTGTAATGTTTATATTTTTTTTGTGACAGAAAGACAATAGTGCTTCTTTGCTATATTGTCAACAACTCTGATTTTATTACTTAATTTTGTCCTCTTAGAGTGCTCCAATCTCCATCTTTGAGAATCACGAGCTGGCAAGCATGGTCCTAGATTACAAAAGGGAGTGTGGCCGAGATAGTGTGCTGCAGTCGCACACAACGGTGTTCACTGACTGCACTGATGAGTCAGGAGAAACTATCTTGCAGTGTGAGCATCTGCTGAGCCTCGAGTCAGGACCTACCGTTGTGAAGGCACGGACTATGTGGAGACCAAAGAGAGCCAAGGCCCAGGAAACAGTGACTCCGCTCTCAGTGGCAAGTGCATAAGATGATTCAGACTTGAGTTGTAGAGTTTCAGCTGCATGAACTTGATTACTGGGGAACAACCGTGTGTGTTCTCTTCTGGCAGCAGACAGGATAGTACATATCTATTCTGAGGCAAAACCCAAGTTATATAGGAGGAAATCACGGGGAGAAAAGAAAGTGAAACAACAAGGCAGGTTTCTCTATTGCATGTGTGCTGTTTTTTTTTCCTTTACTTTTTTCTGTAAGAAAACTTTGGCTGGCGGCCGCAGGTCTTCAATTTCGCCAAAGGTTGGCTTGTAGCTGGCTAGGTCCTGCAGTATGATGCTGGAAGTGAACACTTCCTCGTACCTGTTGACTGGAGGGCTTTGTTTATAATATAAGCCCCGGCGTGCAGCGAATGCGGTCCGATCGCATTAACATATTCCTAAAATTGTATATTGTATCTATTCATATACATAAGTTGAGGTGTTCCAAGTTTCTTCTGGCAGCCACCGCCTGTTCAAGTGTGGGTGGCCAGCGAGCTCGTTATTCTTGAAGTTTAGTGAAGCTTACTGACTTCTCCGAAGTCCGAACTGAGATGGGCAGCCTAACGTGCCTTGTAAGGAGTTGTGACAAATTATTTTGTTGTCTCGGGTTGACCCATATGCAATGTCAGACAAACAATATAAGTTTAGATTTAGAATTTTTTTACCGTACATTATACTGGTAAGTAGAAAGGTAGCAGTAGAAATAAAATTTGACCATAGATTTAAAAGGGTATTATAGACTTCTGTTTTTCAATTTGATTTTTTCGAGAGGGTATTTTGGACTAAACGCAGTAGCATCTTGATCAAGGAGCTCCTTGACAAGCTCGTCGCTCCGATCGCTGGCTTCAAACGGCGTGTTGGTTATCTGGGTCCTGCGATTAGTACGTGTGTTTGAATAGTTCTTTGCTTCCAGAACTGATAATTGGGCCTGTTCTTTTTGATTGAGGCTTGTGTCTTTTGGCTGCGGTTTATAACTTTTGAGCTATTCGTATGGGAGATTATAGAGTAACAAAAACTCATGTGAGATTTTT
Source organism: Dendrocalamus sinicus (assembly GCA_036346575.1). Taxonomy (NCBI): domain Eukaryota; kingdom Viridiplantae; phylum Streptophyta; class Magnoliopsida; order Poales; family Poaceae; genus Dendrocalamus; species Dendrocalamus sinicus. Next base: position 13,813,031 of record CM070646.1, read on the forward strand.
ATTGATATAAATGAAGTTGGTATAGTATCTATTACAATTAACCAGTAGACCCATCTTAAAAAACACAACGTTTAAAAGCTACTTACTGTAGAAAAGCTAAAAGTAAAATCTAAAAGCTAAAAAAAGAATAGGGCCAATTAATCTTTGCTGACTTGGCCAAGTATAGTTTACCATGATATGGAAGGCATTATGCAGACAATTTCTGCATTATAAGTGCAAATATAAGACTAGAAAATACAGGTCAGTGACATATGCCTTACAAATAGGCAAATTGTAGTAGTTTTTCTCATTCATCTTTTTGAATGTTTATGAATGCAACAACTTGAAATAACTTTCCAAAATTGTTTAACAATGCAACAAATTAAACTTTCAAAAGCATGTCATCAGACCCAATGATATGCTTTTGGATCTGTTCCTTTTGGCTGTTCGGAAAGCAGGTGGTTTGCTTCAATGTTAGGGTGTGTTTGGTTGAGCTGTGGCTTCTGAAAAAGCTGCTTGTGAGTCAGAGGCTATGGAAAAAGCTGAGGTTGTGGGTGTGAGAAAGCTAAAAGCCGTTTGGTTGAACAGCTATGACTTTTGGAAAAGCCGTTTATTCTTCTTCCTCAGGTTCGGCACGGAGACGACGCGGAGGGCGGCGGCGGTAGAGCCCGCGACGCGGCGGAGCCCACGCCGACGACGCTCGGCGGCGCGCCTCACGCCGGCGGCGGCCTCGCGCCCGCCGCGCCGGCTCTCCACGCGGATGGGAGGGCGGCTCGCAGGGGTCGCCGGAGCAGCGCCGCCGCGGGCACAAACCCTAGCCGAGCCGAGAAGCGCCGCCGCCGGAACCTCGCGCCGCCTCGCGCGCTGCCGCCGGGAACCCTCGCGCGTGCCGAGCCGAGAGAGCGGAGCGGAGCGGAGCGGCCGCGGCGCCGCCGCCGGAACCTCGCGCGCCCTCACGCGCCGCCGCCGCCGGAGTGCCGCCCACGCGCACGCGGATGGGGAAAAGGGGAAAAGACGACGCTGCGAAGGAAAAAGCCGGTGGAAGCACCCCTAGACGGGCTGTGAAAAATGAACAGAGCAAAAGTGGCTTTCTCCAAAAGCTGCTGTTGCTTTGCTACCCTTTGGTTAGCTTCTAACTTTTTAGAAGCAAAAGCCCTTCCAAAAAGCCCAACCAAAGGGACCCTTAGCATATGCAACCTGGTGGCAAAGCTATTCTGACAGTATTTCGTACAATCTTTTATAGTCAACGCATGATTTTGTAGACAACTTGCATGTCCACATCAATAGGTGGAAGGCTTGGAGCAGAATTCGTGCAAATCTTCAGCGCCAACAGCGATTCAGTGCGCCAGCATAGTACCCCTTTGTTCTTGGTGCATGCAATAGCTAAGCGTCAGCATCAGTGTTCAGAAGTGTCCTACCTGCAACTGCAAGCATCCACAACATCACATGTGGTGTGTGTATGGGTGTGTCTATACACACACATATACATATATACATATATATGTATATATGTATACACATACATACATACACATACATACATACACACACACCCTCTTTTCCATACTTTCGGGAGTACATATTCCTACTTTTAATATACCACTTAAACGATTATTTTATACCTCTTTATCACTTTTGTATACTTAAATACTAATTTTAAGATACTCTGATGCGACTTGGTTAAAAAAAATTTATCGGAGCCCTTTATTTTTGCTATATATAATTATCTATGTATAAAAAGTGTACGTACATAAATTATGCTACAAAAAGTGTACTTTTATGAAATTTTCATGTAACTCACTTTGAAGTATCTTATAATAATTATTAGAGTATGCTCAAATAGATAAAGGAGTTTAACAACACAATTAAAGGGTATATGAGAAGTGGTGGGAGTACGTACTCCTAGGAGTATGGTACCATTTTCATATATATATATATATATTATATGTATATATATATGTATATCTACGGTAGCGCTATTCTGTGCGCGCGTGTATTTTGCATGCGGTTTCGCGCCCCGACAAGTTATCACCAGTTGTGCGAAAAATTACCATCGACTGTGAAGAAAGTTATCATCGGCTGTATTGTTTGCGTTCGGCGGTAACTTCACTCGCTATCGATGATAACTTCATTAAAAAATATCAGTAACTTTTTTTTGGATATTTTACACCTATGTGCTGGTTTGTACACATATATATGTGTGTGTGTGAGATGCATCATGTTGATCGGTTGGTTGTTGCACACTACTACGTAAATCCACATTACGCAGCGGTTCGTAAACGCCATCACGCACGATTTTCTCAACCGCTCAAATTATGGGTCGCTGATAATTCAGTTATCACGCACGGTTTTTGAACCGCTCGTGATTATGCGATATCACATACGGTTTTTCATTAAAAACCGTATGTGATTATCGATATCACAGACGGTTTTGTACTAAAATCGTCAGGATTATCGATATCACGACGGTTTTAAACCGCTCGTGATATCGATAATCACTGCACGGTTTTAGTACAAAACCGTCGTGATATCGCATAATCACTGCATTTCGATTTTTAATGAAAACCGCTCGTGATACTCCTCCCAGCAGAATCTATTTCGCTTATAGCTAGCCTCAGAAATGCTAGCCATGACCTCTCAAACAAGCGGATAATCACAGACATAAACATATACAATTCACACATCTCATTTCATTTCAGATACATTTCACATCTCAATTCATTTCACGGACATAAAACATCCAATTGACAACGCACTTCATTTCACAAACATAAAGCATCCATTTCGCAAATCAATTCATTGAGTTGAAATAAAATATCCATTAACAAATACACAATTGTAAAAGATCTACATCAGATTTGCACTTAGAATTACAATAAAAATCATTCGGCAAGTGGAACTCTCCATCCGATCTTACGACTTTGACCACAAAAACCAAATGAGCTCTCCTCGAATTTTTGCAAAATCCTACTGTGTCAATGCAGATGTAGAGATGGACGCACTGCCGATAGGAATATCAACGCGCGCATATATAAAACCGACATGTATGAAATAAATGTGGGAAGATTGACAAACCTTAGAATTAGTGATCTTGGTGGAATCGAGGAGTAGTCTCATATGGTGGCACACGAGTATCCACACGTGTTGCCCGGCTCTATTTGGTGGCACCGCAAAAAATATAATGTGTTAAATCAAGTGGCATTACTACTATGTGTTGTATATGATTAATTAATGTGTAGCTAGCGAATACCGAAACTTGCGATCATGTTTCAAGGCCTTGGCCCCGTCGTCGAGTCACGTGTTTGTTGAATGTATGTGGCTAACGACTTCGTTATTCAAAAGTTAGATTAGTTATTCGAAGGAAAGAAAGAGTACAATGTACAATGTACGCACCTATCGAGTATTCGGGCGATAGTAGTGTACTTGGATTTGTTCTTACTTAGAGAATCAAGGTATATAGCCTTGTTCTATTTTGGTATAATTACAATTAAAATCCAATGGAAATTCTCATTGTATGGCATAAGAACAAATTCCTTATCTTGGTGAGCCAAGAGTGCTTTTGTAATATAGTCCTCGACGAAGGATGCATTCTCGATGATGGTATCAATGGCGACCAAGCGTGGGTCCAGAAACCAATTTGTGATTTCGATGATCTAGCTTCGATCAAGATGAATCTATATATAACATAGGAAAGCAACAAATTGTGACATATATCGGTATTACGTGAACAGAGACTTTGATTGTACAGACTTACGGCGCCCAAAGATCGAACGAGTGAGGCGTCGAGAGCGTTGAGCGTGAAAAGTTCAAATATATCGTCAAAGGTCACCGTGAAGACACGATCCCGAGCCAGGCAAGAAATGTTCCGCTTGAATTTGACAACTATACCGAGCGCCGTTCGCCTCGCTTATTGGACACTTCCATATACCAAAGGTGGAATCTTTGGCAACCAAGTCCTAGTTTTGGAGCTCTTCCCGACTACCATCGGTGAGCTAGCACGAATTTGCGGGCCAATGGCATGGACGGGAATTTGTCATCATCCTTCGTCTTTGATTTGCCCTGGCCACTGCCTCGATTGTGGGTCGATTTTATGCTAGTCGACTGTAATGGTATAGACGGTGCAAGTTGCTCTGGCGAGAATAGCACCCGTGGAGATAGCACCGGTGCAGGTAGCTGTGGTTCACACTGCCCGTGTGGAGATGGCACCAGTGCAAGTTGCCTATCCTAGCACCTACTTTAGTTGCTAAAACTATAAACCAAATAGCAAAGTCCCTAAACAAAGGTCTATGAAGCAAATGACACAAACTAGTGTATCCGGTTCATTGAACGGGAACACTATAGTATGTCACTTGCTTCATTTGCTGTTTTTTGTCTAGATACATGGAGCATTTGGGTGGAAAGATCAATTATTTCACAAGCGATGACGCCAATTCAAGCATAGCATAACATCCGAGGCACATCCGAGGCCTCTGTCAGTGTCTTGAGGAATGCCAAGAGCGGCATTCAGATGGGTTATGAGAATAAGATTCATAATTTATAGTTTGAGGAATGCCACATCCAAGACCAGCTCTTGGGATTCTCAAGACACACTGCAGCCTTGGATGTGCCTCTGATGCTACGCTATGCTTCAAATTGGCATCATAAGCCTGACGACACAATGTATTTCTTTCCACCCAAATGGTCAATGTATCTTTTGCAATAATCGCAAGATTTCTTTATCTGGATACACTACAATGTGTTACTTGCTTCATGCCCTTTGATCATATACTCTTCCTTGATTGGTTAATTTGTGCTCTCAAATTGTAGGGTTGCACATGATAAGATGAGGAAGCAAGAAAAGTGATACATGATGCTCAATGTTAGGAAGAGATCAGGAGAGGAGTAGAGGGAAGGGGGAGAAGGGAGGAGAGGAGTAGAGGGAAGGGGGACCCAAATGATTTCAAACTATATACTATGTACTATATACTATATACTATATACTAACACAACAAGCAATGTAATATGTACCAATGTAAACTAAGCAAATCATAGCAGAAACAATGTACCAATGTAGTATGTACCAAATAGCAAACTAATTAAGCTACTGCATAAACAATGTAACAATGTAATATGTACCAAATAGCAAACTAATTAAGCTCTGCAGTAAATAATGTACCAATGTAATATGTACCAAGCATCAACCCTAAACACTAACAAAGAAGCATGAAGCATCAACCCTAAATATGTACCAACTAACCATAACAAAGATGAAACATCAAGCATCAACCCTAAACACTAACAGAAGCATGAAGCATCAACCCTAAATATGTACTAAGCAACTAACCATAAAGATGAAGCATCAAGCATCAACCCTAAACACTAACAAGAAGCATGAAGCTCGGGAGGATTTGATGACCTTACGGTTTGATGACCTTAGGACGCAGGAGGAGGAGGCGCGGCGGAGGAGGAGGAGGAGGCGGCGATGACGACGGAGGAGGAGGAGGCGATGGGCTCGGGGAGGCGACGGAGGAGGAGGAGGCGACGGGCTCGGGGAGGCGGCGACGGAGGAGGAGGAGGCTGCGGCGACGTCTTCGTCGGGAGGCGGCGGCGAGGGTCGGGAGGCGGCCGGCGAGGGCTCGGGGAGGCGCGGCGACGACGGGCTCGGGATTTAGATCTAATCGAATCATTGCAGCGCACACGGAAAACCCTAGCGAGAGGGTATATGTAGGAAGATTATCACGAGCGGTTCTAAACTTAGAAGTTAAATATCCTGAGCGTTTTGAGTTAAAACCGTCGTGATAGTTTACTATCACGCAGCGGTTCTAAACTTAGAACCGTCAGTGATATGTTATCCTGACGGTTCTAAATTTAGAACCGTCTGTGATAAGCCTTTGCCATTGTTGCAATTAAGACCACCAATAACTACACAAATGCATTCATATCAACTACCAAACAATTTGCATTCATATACAACACCAACCAGCTGCATTCACACAGTGTATTTCTTGATACATTTTGTCATTCTCAAATATATAACACATTTTCACATATACATCTCAAAATTGACTACATCACACATTTCCACATATACATCTCAAAATTGACTACATCACACATTTTCACATATACATCTCAAAATTGACTACATCACACATTTCCACATATACATCTCAAAATTGACTACATCACACATTTTCACATATACATCTCAAAATTGTCACACATTTTCACATATACATTCTTATTGTACTTGCTTATTTCCTTTAAAAATTAGCCCTTCATCATGATCAATGCGCACGTAACTAGTTTCATCACGTTGTTCATCGTCGACTTATGCCATTTCCAAAAGGAGGTAACTCGTCAAATTGATTGTATTCCTCCTCGCCCACTACATTCTCCACTCCGACAATTCTCCTTTTTCATGAAGAACTACATGGCGTTTCTTATTTGCCGGGTCGGTTACATAGAAAACTTGAACAACTTGATTGGCGAGTACGAATGGTTCATCTTTGTACCCGACATGTTGGAGGTCCACGGTCGTGACACCGTACTTGTCAACCTTCACCTGTAGGAGATGCACCCAACGGCAGCGTAATAAGGGGATCTTGAAAACCACATAGTCGAGCTCCCAAATCTCTTCTATGAAGCCATAGTACGAGTTTCTCGACCCATCGGCATCGAATGCATCTATCTGGACACATTGTATTCGTTAGTGCTCTTGACATCCCGAGATTGCGTATAGAATGTGTACCAATTTATGTCATATCCTTGCCATGTCACAACTGTAAATGTCGGCCTTTTTGCCAACCATGTCAGCGTCTCACTCGGCGAGCTCCTAGCGATTTGCTCCTTCAACCATTGGTTGAACCGACGGTTGTGTTGCCTCATGATCCAAACATCCGGCCGCTCCGGATTTCATTGTCGAAGCACACCCTTGTCTTTGGTCCACATAAGCGCCACTTGGTCATGTGTTGCAACACCGTGAAATGGGCTTGAGTATACATGTCCATATCCGGAGTGATTGCTTTCCTTCCGATAGTTCCGAGACCCTTCACCTCCCCTCATGACGAGATTGAGGACACCTATCGGCTGAATCGAGCCATATAATCGACACAAAACTCAATGACCTCTTCGCTTGCATAACCTTCGACGATCGCCCTCCGAGAATGATTCCGCACGTAGGACTTGAGAATTCCATGAACCTCTCAAATGGGTACATGCTACGAGGAATACGGGCCCGCACATTTTTATCTCCCACACAACGTGAACAATGAGATGGACCATGATATCGAAAACGAAGGAGGGAAATACATTTCAAGGTGACATAGAGTCATCACCACCTCGTCCGCAGAGCATCTAGTCCCGGGATCGATGACCTTTCGAGCAATTGTGTTAAAGAAATAACATAGCCTCATGATTGTCTCTCGGACTTTGATCGGCAAAATATTTCTAATTGCAATAGGGAGCATCTGTGTCATCGACACATGACAATCATGAGACTTCATGCCATTTAACTTCAAATCTTGCATCGAAACAAGTTTCTTCATGTTGCGGAGTAACAGACGGAACTTTGACACCATGCAAGCATCGCACGATTCTGTTTTCTCACCTTGGGACAGAGTGTAACACGCAGGGGAAGGTACGTTCGTCCATTATCGGTGCATGTCGGTGCTAACTCGGGCCCGATGTGCATATGAGCCAAGTCAAGCGTGCGTTGACGCCGCCCTTTGTTTTATCACGGATGTTCATGAAGAGACCAATCAAGTCGCCGCACACATTCTTTTCTACGTGCATGACGTCGATGCGATGTCGCACATCTAGGTACTCCCAATAAGGTAAGTCCCAAAATATTGATCTCTTCTTCCGGTGTTCTTCTCATGAGCCCTCAATTTACGTCCCTTTCCGAGGACAACATCTAAATCCTTAACCATATCATAAACCTCGCGCCCCTTAAATGCCTTGGAGTTGAACCGTCTTCCTTCTCTCCGTCAAATTGTTTCTTCATCTTGCGGTATGGGTGAGCCCTCCGAAGGAACCGGCGGTGACGCATGTAGACGGTTTTGCATGAGTGTCTCGATCACACACTCTCGGTACCATCTAAACAGTGAGTACAAGCTTTGGCACCTTTTATACTATGGCCCGATAGGTTACCAAGGGCGGGATAATCATTTATGGTGCGAGAACAATAAGGAGCGCAGAGTGAAGTTCTCTCATTTGTATGCATCCCATACTGTACCCCTTCGTTCCACAAGACTTTTAGATCTTCCACCAACGGTGCTAGGAACACATCGATATCATTCCCAGTTGTTTTGGCCCTTGGATAAATATCGACAACAAAATGTACTTTCGCTTCATACACAACCAAGGAGGAAGGTTATAGATGCAGAGAGTCACGGGCCATGTGCTATGTCACGCTCATGCTCATGAATGGATTCATTCCATCGTACTCGTCCAAACCTTATATTCCTTGGTTCTCGCACGAACTCGCAAAACTCCTATCGATGTTTCTCCACCGCGCGGAATCGGCAAGGTGTCTTAGCATTCCATCCTTCTTGCGCTCCTCCGAGTGCCAACGCAGCGAGCTTTGCCTCCTTTGGATTTGCATAAAACCTTTTCAAACGGGAATTATAGGAAAATACCATGCCCCTTAGCGGAGGTCCTTTCTTCGCTCTGTTCCTCGCCATCATCGATTGATTGTTACGTTTGTATCGGGATGTGTTGCACACCGGACATACATGCATGTTTGCATACTCTTTACGGTAGAGGATACTGATCGTTCGGGCAGCATGTATTCTTTCTACTTCTATTCCCAACGGACAAAGAACCTTCTTGGCTTTATACGTGGTTTTAGGCAACTCATTTCCCTCGGAAGCATGTCCGCTAAAAGACCTAGCGTGCTGCCGTGAAACTCTTGTCGGACCAACCGTTGCTTGCCTTCAATTTCAACAGTTCAAGCACGCCCGACAACCTCGCGTACTTGCAGCCCGTGTACAAAGGTTTCTCGAGTCCTCCATCAAGCCACGAATTTAACATACTCTCTCTCATCATAGTTCTCTTCTACATCGCAAGCATCCGATCCAGATTATAATCGTGCAACCTATCCGAATCCGAGCCACAATCGACATCACCGGCGGTATGTCATTCACTTCACTGCGATGTTATCCGGGGCATATCATTCACTTCACGGCGATGTCATCCGCGGCATATGATCATTCACTTCGCCATGATGGTCCAACACGTATAATCCTTTTTGAAACCCTCCGAATCAAGTGTGCTTCAATTTACCCTCGGTTCTTAAACATCTTCAAATTTCATGATCGCTGCATGGACAGCACATATATTCCACCCCTTATTCAACATATCCTCCTCGCGGCTCTTATAAAAGCGTAAACGCTATTAATGTACTCTTCACTCACACGGCTCATGGCATACATCCAACTTCGGTCCTACGTTACGTACATGTATAACAACTTAGTATTAAAATCTAGAATAACTAATTATAACTACATATATACGGCCACATTTACTATATTGAGACTTAATTTCTAGCTCAATTCATATTACAAACACAATAGCTATTATATAACCAACAATTTTGCAAATTAATTAACCATCTTCAATAACCACTCATGGATTACTTACACCTAAATTGTAATGCAATTAAAAATAAATAAATTTCATTACTAACCATATCTACAAAGCAACCAGAAAGTCGAATCTTAATTCAAAGCTCAATCTCGCCTCTTCCCACCAAATTAATCGGCACAAATCGCTCTAGTTTCCTCCCGAGTGAAAAAGTGCGCAGCAGATGGCTAGATCGGATCGAAATGAAGACGATGCGTGCGAGCGGCGCAATAAATGCCGTAGTCATTATCACGCGCGTTTTTAACTAAAACCGCTGCGTGATAATAAATATCCTGCACGGTTTTTATAAAACCGCTCGTGATAAGCTTCATACCGAACGCCGCGCGTGTTTGATGCGAACGCCGTGTTTCGATCGTCTAATTAACGCCTCTCGATCATTATACGGCGTCTATATCATTAATGTTTGGGTATATGAACCGTTTGTGCTAAAGGTTAAATATACGCTCCTAATCCAGTCTCTTCTACGTACGCATAATACAATATACAAAACAACATGGCTTCTACCATCGTTCTTGTGATCATCTCCTTCCTCTCATCTGTTCATCACGAATTGTTGTACGGAACCTTACACAAAGCGCCAGCAATTTGCATCTGGAGCGACTTCTCCGCACTCCGCCCGCTCTCCTTCCCGACTTTCTTGCATCCGTCGGCTTGACTGATCCTCCGCCGCCGACGGAGGCGTCTCTCGCCGCTCAAGAAAGGGAAACGACCCTCACCACGGTTCTTCTCCACAATGTGCGCAATGCGGAAGAAGCTCTACACGCATTGCGAGATCGATGGATAGCCTTGCCGATCAAGCGTAAAGCAGCAGTTTCGAGAATCTTTTCATGCTATCCTGCACGACATTATGGATGTTGTTGATCATTTGCCCAGTGCACGAGGAAGTGCCGAGGACAAGGGCAATCTTAACGGCGTTCGAGAATTTAACGGTTGATCCTCCAAGTCCCCAAGTTGAAGAAGAAGCTACGAAGCCCAAAAGAATACAACTGGGAAACTCTTTACAATGCGACTTTTGTAATAAATTTGCCTCTAATTGAAATTAATAAATTTGCCTTTAATTTGTGACCTCTTGTCTCGGTTGTTCGTAGTTAAGTTATTAGAAGCAATGTGTACTTATATATTAACCTCGATCTAGATTATGACAGACAAAGGGACATCACGGCGGTTCTTGTGAAAACCGTCATGAACATTCCTGACGGTTCTTAACAACAACCGGCTGTGATAGTCGACACAACACGCACGGTTTTTAATAAAACCCGTGCGTGATAATCCCAGATTATCTCAAAGCGGTTTTTAATAAAACCGCTCTGTGATATTCGAGATCACGACGGTTCAGAAGAAGAACCATCTGCGATACTCCTTTTCCGCCACAAATACCACAGACGGCCTTCAAATTAAAACCGTGTGTAATAGTTTACATTACGACGGTTTCACAAAACCGTCTCGTGATTTGCCGTCTACTATTAGCCTTTCGTAGTAGTGGCGGCTTCTTCATCTTTGTCTTCTTCGTACGCTACGAGGCTCGCGAGCCGCTTGCACCTTGTCTCGAGTGCTTCTATCTATTCTTTGCAAGGACGAGTCGATCAAGAACCCCGCCACCATAGTCAGATCTTAAAACTTATATGATCAATTGCTATAAATTTTTAAATTTTTACGAACTTGTATGTAAATATTAGTACTAATTAGGTAATTTTACAAAAACTCGTAGGGTTAGATGACTCTATAGAAATAGACTAGCTACGCCAATGACCTCGGTCGATTCATGGAAACGTTTCAGTTGTGAATTGTGATCAATCTGGAATTGTTCATCGAAAAATAAGACGTACTGTGATTCTTGGTTTTGCTGTGTTAACTATACGTTAACCGTGGTGAGCTAGCTAACCCCTGTGACTTTGGGCGAGTGAAGCAGCTGTATGTACTTGGATTGCCATGCACTAGTACAGTACAGTCCTTGTGTAAATATGTATAGGTGGCTTCTGTTATCGTTTTTCGTTGTGCTTCCATGCACTTGCTAGTTAATAGATACTTCTGCATCTTCAAGACTAGAATTCAAGACATTCAAAATTCAGTAGGAAGACTGAAAAGCCCCAAAATTTCAAACCAAATTTTTGCTGCATTTTTGAGTGAAATCTGGAAACTTTCCCTTTTGGGAAAGTTCCCCTCGCTGCCGCTTTCCCTTTTCGGCCAGGCGCCTCCCTCTTCCTTTGGCGCCCTGCCACTTCCCGCCTTCTCCCGCTCCCAGCGTCTCCCTCGCCTTCCCCTTTCTTTCTTCGCAGCGCCGCTCCTCCCGCTTCCTCTCACCGGCGTCGCTCGCCCCTCACTGTCTCCTCTCGCGCGACGCGCCGCGCACGGGACGACCGAAGTCGCGCTTCGCCGATGGGTTCGCCCCTCGCCGACGCCGCCGCGCGACGCCGCCGCGCTGCCGCCGCTCCTCCGCTCAGCCCCACCTGCAGTCTCCCCCTTCCCTTCCCTCTTCCGGTCATCGCCCGGTCCTCCCCCTTGACTGCCTTGACCGCACCGCGCCTTCTCCCCCACGGGTTCATGCCCCTCCGCCCGGGTATAAAAGCCGCTCCGGCCTTCCCACTTCCCATTAGCTTCCCGAGCTCCTCCACTGCCCTCCCTCACTTCCCCTCCGCTCCCCAGAGCCTCCCCGAGCCGCCAGTTGAAGTCCCTCTGCCCGGAGCTCCGCCGCCATGTTCTCCTGCGCCGGCAACCCCGCAACACGGTTCTCCCTCTCCCTCCCTCCGTCTTCCAATTGCTTCCGCCCAGAGCTTCTACACCCTCCCCTAAACACGTTGATATCCTCCCCTGGCCAGGTAAAGCACCGAGGAGCTCCGGCGTCGAAGCCCGCCGCCGGCCACCGCACCCTCCTCGTGGCCAGCACGCTCCGCAGCTCCCCAGCTCTTACCACCGCCACCCTCGTGAGCCCCTTGACCCCCTGTCCGTGTGGCCGCCACCATTTGGGCTATCTCGCCGCCGACGAGCTCCCCACCACCGCAAACCCGAATCACCCCCTTCTGCCTCCTGTCCCCACCGTTGATCCCCTTCTCCTCCCAAGCCCCGAAATGGAACCCTCTTGTCAAGCTGCACCCGCCGGTACCCTCCTTTACCGCCGGCAAGCCCCCGGGCGCCTAGGCCGCCGTCGCCACCGTGACCCCGCTCCGGGAGCACTGTAGCAGCTGGGGGAGGAAGACGAAGACGTGGCCCCTCCTCCGCCGTCGGATCCTTCCCTCGCCTTATAACCTCAGCCGTCCGATCCCGTCGTACCGCTTCGCCCGCACTCCTCTCTCCATCGTCGTTCGATTTCCTCGCAGCCCATCCCCTTCATCCGTTCCGCCCCCATCCTGGCCGTTCAACCAGCCGCGTCGTGCATCCGGGCCACGCGGGCGCGCGTCGGCGTGGGCCGTCTCCTCGGCCTGCTCTATCGCCCGCGCGCGCGCGTCTGTAGGCTGGGCTGCATTGTTGCACCGGGCCGGTCCGTTACTGTTCATCCCGATTTTCCAGTGAATTTTCAATTTCTAAAATCCCAGAAAATCCAAATAAATCCTAGAAAATCATAGAAAATCCCAAAAATTCCCAAATTTCACCACTTTGCTCCAAATAATATCCTGGACCCATTTGTGACCTCCATTCCTCCAGATTCATCCCAGATAAATTCCTAAAATTCCCCATTTGCGGATTTATGTATTTTACTCCTTTTTAAATAGTTTATTTTTCCTCGCTTGATTAGTCTCAAGCTGGACTTAATTATTTTACGTGTTTGCGATAGTGTCGGAGTTTCCGGAGGTTCAAGCGCAAGCTCAGGATCCAGAAGCTTCTACATTCGAGCTCGCCAAGATCATCCAGATCAACGGCAAGTCACAAGTCCTTGACCATGTTGAAATCCCATGCCATTTAAATTATGTTATTATACTAATTGCATTAAGCTAATTCTGAAATATTAATTCAAAGTAAAAATAAAATGTTTAGAATGACATGTTATATAGTTAAACCTACCACCAACAAATGCCATATTAAACTTGTAGCCATGCCTTTGTAACCCTAGAATTAATTATCTGTTAATCTAGATAATTGTAGGTTACTACTATCACTCAAAGTCTTTACACTAATAAGGTTGTGGCTACGGGCCAATAGAATTTGCAAACCCGACTCTAGGGCAGGGTGGTATGGGACACCGTGCCCTAGAGCGGAGAGTGCCGAAGTGCACAAGGTAGGGTAAGGGGGTTGTGGTGCTTGTGCGAGACGGTTTCGCCCATCTCTTACCCTAGGATTGAAAGTAGGGGTGGTGGTGCGTGGTGCGCCACCGCTACCCTAGGATTAAAGATACGTGCGCCGCAAGCAGTTTCTTTCGCCCACCGCTCACCCTAGGTTGGGTCGCGGGCCTGGTGAGGTTGTGGACCATGTGAAAATATAAGGACTAAAACCCTTACGCTGAGCAAATGTCATAGTGATCGCTCAACCACAGGAGTTGACTTGTCAACACTGGTCTAGTAGCCGATCAACTCAATTGAAACTCTACAGGAGTGGCGGAGGAGGAGGTTTAGCAGTGAGGTTAGGCATGCCGTGCTGCGGGTGCCTAACAACGGTAGAGTTCACTCGAAGCGGACGTTTGTGTGTGTGTGTGTGTGAGCCAGACCCGAGTGGATTCTACCGGGTAGAGCCTATATAAAGAGTTGAGCAGTGAAACGACCTGGCTTTCTTAACTCTTTAGCGGGAGTTAAGGGATCGTGTGGGTAAATCTGAGCAAACTCTGCAGAGTCAAATTAATGGTATTCGAATACGCCGTGCTCCCGGTTATTGGAGCTGTGTCACTTGGGTGATTCCAGTCGCGAAGCTTAAGTAATTTTGTACATGCTTTAACTTGATTAGTTGGTTAATTAACTTTTGTTGAAAAACCCCTGAGATCTTAAGAAATAGTTTTGGGTCCGTTTTATCAAATGTTTGCAAATAAAAAACTGCATCCACTCAAAGTTAATAAACCGAGTATACTCCTTTCCTTTGTCAACCCGTGCATATAGTAAGGTAGGGTTTCCCTTGTGATTTGCTGAGTACGGGGTCGGAGTATTCAGGCTTGCAAAATTCCACAGATACCAGAAGAAAAGAAGGCAATTCAAGATTTCGTGTTAGAAAGGTCTCCCCGTCGAGGATGTCCCGGAGGATCTTTTCTTCGACGAGGATCCGTGGCTTTAGGTCTTCGCCGCGCTCAAGCGGATCTTGGAGTCTTTTGTAATGTAATTATCTTTGAGCTTGCACGCCCCGCTGTCAAAATCTAGATGTTATTCTATATATGAAATATATGCTGGACTTTTTTTTTGTAAGCATGCAATGGTATACTCTTGCGCGACACTTCATAACTGTTCATGCGTGAATAGTTATAGAATGTCGTGTCCGTATGTGCCCCTAGAAATGGGGCGTTACAAAGACGTAGTTGTTGTAGATTAATCCGTTGCTGTTGCTTACGATGCATTCGTGCTGCCTTCTTTTTCTTTATTTATGCAGCTTTGCATCATCAGAAAAAAAAACAGGGGAAAAAGAAAATGCCGTTCTCTGACGAGATGGTTTATCCTTTTCATACTTAACTAGCTTAGTGCCCACCGTTCTTGCAAGTGCACCAGACATTAATCGAAACAATATAATCTGAACCGTGCCACCCCGCGCCCGTGAAACTGCGCTCACGCGGACGTCCCCGTCTGTCGTGTCCCTCCGCACTTCGTTGGTCCACCAACTGTGTTCCCTTCGCCAGTATCATCTCTAATATTATATTTTAATCGGTTCAAATAAAAGAGAAAACATTGAATCGATTCAATATATTGAAAGAGTCAATTCTTACAAAAAAAATATATAGAATGGAACTTTACCTTAGAATCAATTCAAAATATTAAACAATTCATATGAGTATTAAAAAACTAATATAGGAGAGAGTGGTTGAGAGAGGATATTATTATTTTGTGGTTTTTTTAATGTAACGTGTGTTCTAGTTATTAGTAAGAACCGGTTCAATATATTAGAGAAAAACAAGCTTAAGTTTCTAAAATACTTAAATGATATTTCTTCAGCGAGTTTTTTAAATAATATATTTTTATTAATATTACAATGAGGTGTTAAACCAACAGCATGAGTAATCTCCCCCAAAAAAACCGCATCAGTAATCCGAGAGTGATCCTGCACATCCGTTTCTTATCTAACGGCCGTAAGAGGGTCCTGCTGAACTTGCCCTTGTTGCTAATAAAACCGGAGCCAAACCTTCCCTTCCTTCCAAACCCCTCTCATTCCGATTCGATCAACCACAGGCTTCCGCGTAGGCCCGGCGCGCGCGAATTCCGAGGCAACCGCTGCGAACCGGCGGCGATGCGGTAGTCGGGGCTCGGCGGCGGCGGCGGCAGGCTGCAGCAGGCGGCTCGGCCAGTGCTCTCGCTCGCGGCACGGCTCTGGGTAATAAACCTCTCTACACCTTATCTCTTCGGAGTTTTTTTTCCCCGCGCCTCTTTTGTGGTAGTTTGGTCGTTGTTCTGAAAGTATAGGCTTTAGCAGGGCAATGTGAATCACTCCTCAAGTAGCTTAGGTGCTAGCGAAGATGTGAAGCAGCCTTTGCTTGTTCTCTCATGTGTTTTTTATTCTTCAGTTTTGTTTGTTGATTCTTCTTTAGGTTCACGGTGTTATTTGTAGAACTGTTAATGTTGTGGACCACCTTCGCAGGGAAGCTATTTCAATTGAAGGCCTCAGGTCGTCTAGGTATGGATGCGTCGATTTCCAGTTAGTCCCGTTTACATATTTGATCTTTACTTCAAGTGCTAAGTCACAAGAGATGAGGAAACTAAGTGCAGCATCTGCGGTTATAACTAGGGATGGCAATTTCCCCGCTAGGATAGGGCGCTGAGGGGAATATCGCCATGTGGAGCGGGGGTGGAGTGATCTCTCATTCCCCACACTACGCTAGCGGTGTGAGGATGGGGTCGCCCTCCCCCACGGGTCCACAGTGATCCGGTAAAAATAAAAAATATTCTTTGATAATATATTATAGTTTTTAATATAAAAGATTGTATTCTTTTTATATTTGGATTAAAACTTAAATCTATGTTAGAATACATATTTTTTTAAAAAATATATACTTAAATAATTATAAATTAATAAATAAAGTCACATTATTATTTTTTAAAAAATATATAGTCTATTTTTAATCTCCGCAGAATCCCCGTGGGACAGGGGCATCTTCTCCGGCAGGTCTAGCGGGGTTGGGGCGGCACCGTGGGGGCCTCCCTTGCGATCTCCCACTCCATTGCCATCCCTAGTTGTAACACCCCACCCTGTATTACCACATTGCCAATTTACATTGAGTTCCATTGATATATAATACCTGTTGATCCAAATCGTAACACTTTCGGGTTAACCCTTTTGTGTGAAGTGAGGACGAAAATCCAAGTAAGATGCTACGTATGCATGCCCGCGCCGCGGGTGGGTTGGGCTTTTATTGAATTTTGGGCCGTAGGGTGTTACAGTAGTATCCATCTAAATTTGTAACCCAGTATAGTTGTTTTTGAAATGTTATTCTTATATTACATTTTTCATTACTATAAAATTCATGTTTTACAAAGTTGCAAACCTCTGTCAAGTTTTTTTTTTCAGCATTCCATCCTAATGGTTACTTAAATAACACAACTGAGAAACCTCAATAATTGCAGATCTGGATGCATCTTCGGTTAGCAGCACCTGGAAAGTGGATGATAACCCTTTTACTGTAATGCTGTCCAGAATGTGAGCCATTTCCTTTAAAATTTCCTGTTAAGGTTCTTGCTTCCAAATGCTAATATACTATCAAAATACTTGTGAATTAGTAATTCCTATGCTGAACACACACAACGCATCACCAGTCTTGATTTTATCAGTACCCAAAGCTAGTGTTCACTGAAAAATTTTAAGTCTGCTAAAATGTTCTTCAGCATTATGTAAGCAGTGTCATCTTTTAATCCCATGTTAATCAGTCATCGACTTGTTTTTGAAGGCAACAAGTCAATTGAATCAAAGATAGATAATTCGTCCTGTTCTTTTTGGCTTTTCAACGGCTTGTAGTTTTTGATTTCTCTCAGCAATCACTATTTATTAGACTAATAAGCCATACCTAACAGCTATAAAGGACCATGTAACAAGGTCCAGAATATTGTTATGATGAATCATTGTAAATTTTGTGGAGTGGTAAAATGATTTTGCAAAGATTGCATTTGATTTAGACTAATTTTCGGAAGTCCCAGAAAAATCGGAAGTACCGCAATTGTGAATGCGATAATACCATAGAGCGGTGGTACCGCAAGGGATTGTGCGGTAGTACCACAAGACGGTAGTTCTGACTATGTGGCGGTACATTTTTTTCGGAGAGGTCCAGTGCAGATTTGCAAAGTGCGGTAGTACCGTTTTGGGGAGCGTAGTACTGCAGTGCGGTAGTACCGGCATTGTAAGTGCGGTACTGTCGATCTTCCCAGAAAAATAGGGTTTTGGAGATTTGAGACGTGGATTGAGTTGGGATGACTTGGGTCATTGAATTAAGGTTGCACGATGCATGTCTTAGCTAATGTAGTTCAAGTTGTAAAGAACTTGTGCATGAAAATAATTTCTTTGTCTTCGGATGTACAGGGTCGCTTGGAGTCAATTATGGTCAACGGTGATGATCGAGGTTAGGCTCATGGAGGAGTTGAGGCTCAGAACGATCGAGGATGCCTAGTGAGACGGTGAGCTCAAGCATGGTACAAGAAAGACAGGAAATATTGAAGGCGAGTTCGAACAACGGGATGATACCATGTGACTCGCACGAGCTAAGTAAGCCATGGTTTAGTGGAACCGGGACTGGTGAGACTTGGCGATGCATGACAAGTTAGTGATGCACATATATGTGACAAGCATGGTGATTGCATGCAGTGGTTGGTGCTGATCGGGTCAAGAAAGGGTATTTTGATAGTTTGACCAAAATAGTGAAAAAACACCTTGGATCAAAATCGCGGCGCCACCTTGGATCAAAATCGTCATGCATGAGCGATGCTTGGAGAGCAGTTTAGGTCAAGATGAAGCTGGCATGATCAAGGCTAAGGATTTAGCGGACGCACATTCATGCGCTTTCAAAAGCATGTATAAATGAACTTGTGTGAGTAAAACTCGTGTGCAGGGGGTTAACATGTTCCCTCATTGTAATAGTGAATAGTATTCGCTAAGGTGAATAAGTGGTTGGTTGTCCACCTATAAAAGAGGTTAGGCTGGAGACATGTGTGGTTAATCATCCAACCCATCTCTTGTGCTCTCTTCTCTAGGTTTAGGGTTATGGTTTGAGAGTGAGTACCTTAGGTTCTCTTTGTCCTCCAAGGTGGAATGACTGTAAAATATACCTTCTCAAGTAAGTAATACATCAATCTTTGTACAACTCTTGACTCCCTCTTGTTTTGATTCATGTGCTTGACTTTTGATTGGTTTTAATCTCTCTTCTTTCCTTCTTGTGATTTTGATGTACCAAGGAAATGTAAGAGATGGAGATAATCCTTAGGAATACATCTCCACCCATGTAGACACTTTGATAGCAAGTTTCATGAGAAAACCCGCTTTTACTTGACTTTGGCCTCTTTAGTCCATTTGTTGATTCGAGGGTTTTTGGCTTGATTTGTGTGGTGATCTAATTTGCTGCGGTGTGTGGAAATACATACATACCCTTTTTGGTTATCATCATCTCACGAGCAAGTTGTATTCATCGATTTTGGTTTTAGCTCGATTTCGGTGCATCTTTCCTTCAAACTAAAAAAGGTCTCTTGTTTCGCAATGATTTTCATGATCGTTTGTTGGAATAGGTTCTTAATAACTTAGAGAATATCCCTGCAAAATTTCATGTCATTTGGATCCATGAATCAAAAGTTCCATCAATTTAAGTTTTTGAACTTGGGCTGATTTTACTATTTATCAAGGAAAGCTAGTACCATAGTTATAACAAGATACTTCCATTTTTCGGTAGTACCGCAGTTATAACAAAGGTATTTTCGATTTCTCTGATTTTTCTCCAAAATTTCAGATGTTTGTTTTGCTTGTTTGGTGTTGATTTCTCATTCCTATCTTCATAGCTTTATAGCTATTAGAGTGAAGGAGTGTTGAATACTTGAAAAAAAATTAGAAAGGCACCATTCACCCCCTCTGCTACTATATTCGGTTTTTCAATTGGTATCAGAACCCGGTTAGCTCTTTCACATAGGTCTTAACCGGTCTTTAGAGCTATGACAACAAACAAGTATTCCACCAAGCCACCTCTCTTCGATGGGGTCGACTATCCCTTTTGAAAGAGTGGGATAGAGTCTTACATACAGCCTCAAGGCTATGCAATTTGGGAAAAAGTTAAGACCAAATTCGTGGTTCCTGCCAATAAGCACATCACGGCTATGAATACGCCAGATGTGAAGGCAAATGCTAAGCGAAGGAACATTATCATTCAAGGCCTTAGCCAAAGTGAGTTTGATCGCATCTCTCATCTCACATCAGTGTTTGACATCTAGGTGGTCCTCGATGCATACCATGAGAGCACCATCCAGATTAAGACCGTCCGACAAGACCAGTGCAATAGAGAACACAACAAATTCGAGATGCTTACTAGTGAATCCTTCGATGAGTGCTTTGGAAGATTTCACAAGATACTGAGCAACCTCCAAGCTGTTGGTCTTACATATTCAGACTCAGATAATGCTCATCAGATGCTTTCTGCCTTGGACCTCAGGATTTGGGAGATGAAGGTGGCCACCATCAAGGATACGACTGATCTATCGACCTTGACTCTTGACGCATTATACTCATACCTTAAGACTCATGAGATCAACATCGTCTCTCGCAAGACAAAGTCACAGTCGATGGTTTTGGTCACCGATCTGACTTATGCCTCTGGAGCATCGTCTGATGGTGTTTCTGGATTCTCTTTGGCTGCTTTGTACGAGATGAGTGATGACTAGTTCGAGCAGTTTCTAGAGTGACCTAGCCTTCCTAGCCAGAAATTTTTCACATGCATACAAGAGGGTTAGAGACAAAAAGAGAGAAGGTCTGGTAATTTGCTTCGAGTGTGGTGGCCCCAAACACATTAGAGCGAACTGCCCTAAGTTGGAGAAGGGTAAGAACGACTACGACGGCATGAGCAAGAATAACTACATCAGCAAGAACTGTAATAAGAAGCCCCAAGCTCATGATCAAGGCAAGGAGAAGAAGTACCGCAACTTCGGCAAGGCGAAGAAGCTCTTCCACCGCGTTTTCACCGCTTTCGACAGCTTCAACTTCAGCGACATGGAGGGATGGAGCGACGATGATGGCGAGGATGATGCGCAGAGGGACATCAAGGACGGCAATGACTTCACTAGCATGTGCTTTATGGCTGACGAGAACAACATCAGCGATGATTATCTTTACAGCGACTCTGATGAGGTTCACCGAGCTGGAAAGGGAGAGATTTGGCTTGTGGACTCTAGCTGTTCTCACCACATGAATGGTGACTCCCGTTGGTTCTCTTCCCTAGTCCGAGATCTAGGTGATGAGACGATCACCTTTGGAGACACTTCTTCAAGTCGAGTCATCGGTAAAGATATTGTGCGTATTAATGATTCTTTAATTCTTATGGATGTTGCCTTAGTGAGTACGTTGCGTTATAATTTGCTATCTGTTTCTTAGCTTACTGATGATGATTTCGAGGTAAGCTATAAGAAAAATGCTTGTAAAATTCTTGATTCTTCAAGAAGTTTAGTTTGCAAAATTTCTAGGTTTGGGAGGATTTTTCGTCCTGATTTTATTGAGTTTTCTAGTGATTCTCTCCGATGCTTAGTTGATTCTG
The DNA here is from genome assembly GCA_036346575.1 of Dendrocalamus sinicus. Classification (NCBI taxonomy): domain Eukaryota; kingdom Viridiplantae; phylum Streptophyta; class Magnoliopsida; order Poales; family Poaceae; genus Dendrocalamus; species Dendrocalamus sinicus. The sequence continues at coordinate 13,834,461 of CM070646.1, forward strand.
AGTCCCCTGATATATCATTCTGGCATAGGAGACTTGGTCATATGCTACTTTCTCATGTAAGCAATACATCAATATTTGTGCAACTCTTGAGTCCCTCTTATTTTTTTTATGATGTGCTTAACTTTTGGTTGGTTTTGATATCTCTTTTTTCCTTCTTGTGATCTTGTTGTGGCAAGGACGTATAAGAGATGGAGGTAATTCTGGGGAATACATCTCTACCCATTTAGGCACTTTGATAACAAGATTCACGAGAAAACCTAATTTTGCTTGACTTTGGCCTCTTTGGTCCATCTCTTGATTCGAGGGTTTTTGGCTTGGTTTCTATGCTGATCTAATTTGTTATGAGGTGTAAGAATACATCTAGATCCTTCTTGGTCATCATTATCATCCCATGAGCAAGTTGTACAACAACAACAAAGCCTTTTATCTCAAACAAGTTAGGGTAGGCTAGGAATGAAACTTTCTTAAGATCAAAAAGATGAGAGCCTTGAAATACAAACCTACAATGCTAAAATCTTAAGACATATATCCTGCTATCTGAGCCGAGAGCCTAAAACACTGACCCTAACTTTTTTTATGGTTCCAGTATGTGGATCGCTAACTTCCATTCGCTCCTATCTAAAGCTAATTCTTTAGATATATTCCAATCTCTCAAATCTCTTTTAACTGCTTCCTCCCACGTCAGTCTTAGTCGACCTCTGTCTCTTCTTACGTTTTTAAAACACCTTAAAATTCCACGACGTACCAGAGCCTTAAAATCCCACGAGCAAGTTGTATTCACCGATTTTGGTTTTGGTTCGGTTTCGGTGCACCTTTCCTTCAAACTAAAAAGGTCTCAATTTGGTCATGATTTTCTTGATGGTTTATTGGAATAGGTTCTTGATAGCCTATAGAAGATCCTGCAAAATTTCATATCATTTGGATATACGAATCAAAAGTTCCATCAATTTTAGTTTTTGAATTCATGTTGATTTCACTATTCATCAAGGAAAGATAGTACCGCAATTATAACAAAGGTACTTCCGTTTTTCGGTAGTACCGTAGTTATAATAAAGGTACTTTCGATTTCTCTGATTTTTCTCCAAAATTTCAAATGTTTGTTTTGCTTGTTTGGTGTTGATTTCTCATTCCTATCTTCATACCTTTGTAACTATTAGAGTGAAGGAGTGTTGAATACTTAGGAAAAATTAGAAGGCACCATTCCCCCTGTTGCTATATTCAGTCTTTCAAGCTATAAATCATAGCCTAAAAGAATAGACCCAATCGGCCAATCCCGTGGAAAAATTTTACACCATTGAATTGCACATTTTTACAATTTACACATAAGCCCCTTTGATGTAGGCCAAACATTGAAAAAATGTTAATTGCCTAAGAATGAAACAAGTACTGGAAATTGTGGGTGGGTTCTTTTCGGTTACAGCTGATGGCTTTTGGTTCTAGTGCGAACATTTGTGCGAACGAACTGAATATCGATAAGTCGATAAACCGCTTCAAAAAGGTTTTCCGATAAGCCACTTCAAAAGCGTGGTGAAGAAGTTATCCCCTTTTTTTGTTTGGGAGAAACTATAAAGCATTAGTTGGAAAAATGGCTATATTCTCTCATTTACATTGATGTGTGCCAATACTCAGCAGCGATCTGAAGCAAAGCTGAATCTGTCCATGAGATGGCTTCTCTTATCTTCTTTGGAAGTTGAGCACTTTGATGGAGAAGGCAAAGACGAAAGCGAAGAGAACATCGAATCCAACAACAGCGGTAGCTACATAACCTAAGTAGTCATGCCTGAATCCAAAGAATCTGTTGATGAAATCTTTCACCGATTCCTTCCCATCGTCCAGCCCGTCTCCGATATCTCCATACTGTGAGGCAACAAGTCCGTACAATGTCCAAGCCACCGGGCACGCCCATGAATACCATCTCCACCATATTGGTATCCTCTGCAAGCCAGCCATGTATGCTTCAGCATCAACACTATAGAGAGAATTTAGAGGTTGGTATGTACAAGGAGTTGGTCTTGGATACTTACTGGTCGGGGGACTAGGAAGCCGGCAAAGATATTCCATATCGCATAGAATGCAGTTGAGACTATGGCGGCAATGTCGCTGTTCGGTGTCATGGCGACTGCCATCATCCCGTAGAATGTGAAGTACATGAAGGTGAAGAACATGAAGAACATGTACCAGAAGAACTTCCCAACTGCCCAGTCAAAGCCAATCAGGCTGTAGACGATGAGCCCGTACACAACGGTCTGGAGGAAGATGTGTGGGATCTCAATAAGAACCTGTTGGACGGTTAAATTGTTAGTATTTAGCAGTGCATTGAAGGAAGAACATTGCAAGTATTTCTTTTTTATTTAAATCTTCAGCTATGATCATTTACCTGTGCAAAAGCATAGGGTAGAGCAGAGTACATTCCAGCAGCCTTTTCTCGGTAGAAGACTGTTCGTTCAACGTCTACAATCGGTTGCACGGTTTGGCCATTCTGAATTCCAATGAAAAGAACTGCTGCATACATGGATCCCAAAGAATTGAACAGATCCTGTCTCTTGTTGCTGAAAGGAAACGTGGTGTACAAGTGAGTTTCTTTCTCACAATACGCTAACATGGATCAAGTCTCATTTGGAGTTTTACCAAAGGTACTTACATTTTCTTGCCTAACCTCAAGAAGATGGTGCCGAAGATTAGGGCGATGACCGTCGTGAAGAAGATTCTAGTTGCAGTGTATGACGGATTTCTCCAGTATGACTTGTGCTGCTTCCACAGGCAAGCCATGCATTGTGTGAGGAAGGACTGTGAATACTGGGTTGGGAAGTACAGGTCCTTCGATCCAGGTGGTGGTGTGCTTAGTTCACTGATCAAAGCTTTGTTCCTCCTGCCATGATGCATTGCAATCAGTGAACCGAGATAGACTATAAATAAGCTGAAAATATCATTATGGGACTGAACATACCGGTATAAGTCAGAATTCCTGTATACTTCAGCAAAGTTGACCCCGAGGATATCTTCCTGAGCTAGGGTGGTCACTTCCAACATCCATGTTGCAGGGTTGTAACCATCCTTGATTTTCTTCACTCCTTGTATTCCCTACATTTGGAGCACCAAGCAAGGTTATCATGCATGTCATAATTTGGAAATTGGTTGTTTTGTTCAATAGGTCAGTACTGAGGCTCACCTCAAAGTAATCAATCAGATGGCATGAGTTGCATCCCAAGGGGCCAACATATATTGCTTCACCTCCTCGTTTCATCAGAAACAGCTGCAAAAGTTCGAGAATAACATGTGAGTGCTCATATGAGAGACATCCAAGAGTTCTACAGATTACAATTTTGTCATCCTTGCTGCAACTTACCTCATCAAAAGCTTCAAAGATGTCAATGCTGGGCTGGTGAATTGTGCAGACAACTGTTCTTCCTGTGTCGACCGTGTTTCTGACCGTCCTCATAACGATCGCAGCCGCCCTCGCATCTAGTCCTGAAGTTGGTTCATCCATGAATATGATGGACGGGTTGGCAACAAGCTCGACAGCAATTGTGAGCCTTTTCCGTTGTTCGGTGGATAAACCATTCACTCCAGGCAGCCCCACCAATGCTCCCCTCAGTGGTGTCAGCTCTACGAGTTCCATGACTTCTTCCACAAACATCTGCATCCATGAACATGAAGTGACTCAGCTCAGTACTCCAGTGATGAATGGTAATGCAAACCGGTAGAATGAGCTACTTGTGAGCTAGCAGAAAGGAGGTCATTCAACTAACCTTTCTTGCTTCCGTGTCTACTTCAGGGGGCAAGCGGAGCCATGCTGAGTACAGGAGGGATTCGTAGACGGTGACATGTGGAGAGTGGATGTCATTTTGCTCACAGTAACCGGCTATCCGAGCAAAGGTTTCTTGCTTCTTTGGGTATCCAGATATGCAAATGTCTCCTTCAATGTAACCGCCAGTTTTCCGTCCCGCCAACACATCCATCAGAGTAGTCTTACCCGCTCCGCTGACACCCATCAACGCCGTAAGAACTCCCGGCCTGAAAGCTCCGCTGACACCCTTCAGCAGCAGTAGCCGATCTTTAGTAATGCCTTTGTCTTTCATTTCCTGTCAAAGATTTGCACATTATAATTAGTATTTAGCATTAGCTGTTGCTATGTTAAGCATATCACAGAGCTTCTGATTTATGCCTACCTGTGGCATGTCCACGGAGTATCTGATATTGTCGAAGGTGATCGACGAGGGAGTAAATGGAAGTACCATTCCCCTCTTCCTAGTGTCAGCTCTGGTGATTTCTCCTCTTCCTGCATTTGTTACACTTGTTACAAGGATGAAACGATGGCATGCGTTGTTTGATGCATATCACACAAGAATCTGCTTAGTACTGACCAACAGAAGGTGAATTCTGGGCATTCATTTCAAGAGGCAGCAACTCGACATTTTCTCCGGTACGGTTTGCATGCTTCTCCCTCAGTTCCTCTTCAGAAACAACAGCATGGCCTTTTCCAAGTGCTGTAGTTACAACAAGGATGTCATTGCCAAACATAATATGCTGAAAGTGTGTGAATCAATGTACTTTGTAGCTGAGAAGGTACTCACGGCCAAGCCAGTCGAGGAACAGAATGAAGAGTATGTTAAAGAGCATGATGTACCCGAGCAATGCACCAACACCAATCCAGTACCAGTTTGGATCTACAAAGATGCCACGCGCCTTCAGGATTTGGACACCAAGCGTCTCGTTGCTTGTCTGACCAACAATCTGTGCAAAGATTGACATTGTTTGTGAGCTATCTATCTGAATTTAAGACCGATCAAGGTTGGGTTGGTCCAGGAGACGCTGACTTACCATCTGCCAGCTATGGCCAAGGAACTCGTTCACCGCTATGGCATTCTGAGCATACATCAGAGGGGAAGACCAGTAGCCCCAAATCCACCATTTCTTGATGTTATCTGCAGAAACAGAATTCAGCACAATGCTCTTGACACAATCTGAACAATCACTGGATGAAGACTTGGCATACCTCTAGCTATCAAGAAGCCACCAAGAATCAGAAGAACAAGCTGAGCAAATGACCCAAACGTGTCCGCAACAACCATCTCTCTTCCTAATGCAGCAAGAAGCCGGAAGAGACCGGATGCCATCTGGCTGATCAGTACAAGCAGCAGATAATGGCGGAAGAACCTTTCGGTGTTTGGATCGAATCCAATGACATAGTAAGTCATGCAGATCCACACAGCGCATTCCAAGAATGATATTGGGATCTTGAGCAGCCATGTAGGCAATGCATATGCCCATGATGGATAGAAGAGCAGGTCCCTCTGCTTATAGAAGATGGGCAGCTTTGCAATACTCATGGCGAGCTCAGCGAATCCATTGAACAAGTGCGTGACTAGGCCAAGGAACATTGCACCCAGGAAGATGACTCCGTCTTCGACACTGCCTCGACGCATCTTCGTACGCAGGAAGACAGTCATTGCAATGGTTCCAAGGATTATGAGCTGGTAAACATGCAACATTCATCAGACTTCACTATCCAAATTCGCAGGTAAATAAGATTTCAAGAAGCAAGATACATACCTGGACTACTTTGAAGATGTAAACAAACGAGTTCCTCTTCATCAGCAGCCACTCCCTGGAGAAACATGCCTTGAGAAGCTCCATCTTGCTGATACCAAACTTCGAAGTTGTGAGAGCAGCAGGATGATTCCTGGTTCGATCAAAGGGCACCCTGAGCTCTGAGCCCAGCTTGCACCCAACATGGAATGCTTTGAATGCCTCCGCGAAGTCATTGACCGAGATGTACCGGTATGGCTCGTCTCTTTGGCACCAGTACTGGTGCTGATCCTTCCTAGATGTAACCTGTGAATTCACAATGAACACTGTCAAATTGGAGTTCCAAGTTCATGGAGTAGAGAGAATTCTTCTGGATCACTCACTTCTTGCAAGAAGTCTGCAACACCTTTCCTCTCGGGACATTTGAATCCCATGGCCTCAAAGAACTCGAGGACATTTTCTCGAGGGCCCTGGTACACGATTTGTCCCTCAGAGAGCAGGACAATGTCATCAAACAGCTCATATGTTTCGGGAGCAGGCTGAAGCAATGCAATCAGCGCGGTGCCACCGAGGATGTGGACAGATTGCCTGAGGGAGTTGACGATCTGGTATGTTGTGGAGCTGTCCAAACCAGTGGAGATTTCATCCATGAATAGCGCCTTTGCTGGCCCGACAAGCATCTCACCTATGTAAATTCAATGGTTTGAGAGGTCAGATTTTTCTTTCATGATCGAAATGCATTGTTATGCGTACTGCAGATCGCACATACCGGTTGTGACACGCTTCTTTTGCCCTCCTGAGATACCTCTGATCATAGCATCTCCAACCATTGTATCTGCGCAGATTTCCAGACCCAGAATCTGCAAAGAAATTGCAAGTTTGGTTAGGAGCATATACATTTGTTTGGGCTTATTTCCTGTTTTGTATTAATTGTACTCACTTTGAGGACGTAATCTGTGACCACACTCTCCTGGCCTTCCACAGAGATGGCCTGTTTGGCAGAAGAGCATAATAACTTGAGTACTTCTTGTTTACTTGTAAGTAAATTAGATACTTGATTCAAATGAAATAATATCTTACCTTCATGAAAACATCTATATCAGGATCTGGCTTAATGTTGGCTTCTTTCTCCCTCCTCGAGAGTTCAGCAAGCATGTCTGTGTAATACGAAACCAGCATAAGAATCACTTTACCAAATGTGAACCGTTATCCTTTTTTCCCTTTTCATTGCCCATGTTACGTACCGTAACGAGTTCCGACTCCTTGACATCTTGCAGAGAAGGCTAGCGTCTCCCTCACTGTCATTTCGCCGATGTGAAGATCATGCTGTCCAATGTAAGCCGATGTCCTCTGAGGGACAAATTCATCCATGTCATGGCCGTTGTAAGTTACTCTCCCTGACACCTGAACTTTTCCAATTCAAATTCATCAATGTTACAGCTTACAACTAATCTTCTCCGAATAATTATTTGTATGAAATGCAAAACTATTCAAAACCAAGAAACTTGTGAAGATGTGGTACCTTCAGAGTTGAGTCCAGTTTCCCTGCCAAAGCTAGGAGTAGACTAGTTTTTCCAGATGCAGGGGGCCCAAGCAACAAACTCATTCTGAACAAATTCCACTTGATTAACTATGAGATGATCGTGTAAATAAACAGTTATTAATTTCTCACCTGCCGGGTCTTATGATCCCACTAATGTCATGAAGAATGGAGATAGGCCTCTTCCCGCTTGGAACAATGCGCAGAGCACTCAACGCATCCTAAGGAATGAAACAACAGTCTCACAAGAATCAGAAGCTGCAGTAGAAACTGAACATGTGCACTGAACTTTTCAGTTCTTCCATGACAATGACGCATGAAGCTGCTGCCACGACAAAATGCATACCATGACTTTGTTGGAGAAGAAGTTGGTGAACGTCGGGATTCCCCGGTTGCCGACGTAAGCCTCCGCGTCGATGTTCAGGTGCTCGAACCGCACTTCTATTGTCGGGTTGTCAATCCCGACTCTGCAAAGCATCAAAATCAACAAGAAACTTCTTTTCAGAAACAGAGAGAATCAAGACATGAGTGTCCTATGCTTGAGACTCTTTTGCATCGCAGGATCAAACGGTTTTGTGATGGCTGTGCAGATCATTTTTTCAGGTGTTGACTACCGATGAAACATATTTTTTTCCTATCCTTGTGTTCAGAAATGAACCAAGAACTGAGTTGAAAGTGATCAAGAACTGAGTTGGAAGCTCACCGCTCCATCCGGTCGCGGAGCTTAAGGAGGAGCCTCTCGTTGTCCTCCTCGGCGGTGCGTAGGAGGCGCTCGATGAGGTTCTTCCTGTCCTGCATGCCGAGCCCCTGGATGTCCACCTCCTGCGCCTGCCCGGCGCCGGTGAGGATGCCCTTGCGCATGCGGTCGTAGGTCGGGAGCTTCTCAATCGCCGCCCACCGCAGCGCCTCCTCGTCGTCCTCCTCCCGCACCGACCGCCCGAACACGTCGCTCCTCCCGGACGTCCCCCGCCACGACGACGCCGTCAGAGGCCCGCTCCCGCTCCCGCTCCCCATCCTCACGATATCCATCCCGGTATGTACACCCCAGCTCAGCTCTCCTCCTCCTCCTCCTCCTCTTCAGTTCTTGATTGATTCCTTCTCCTCTGCTTCTGTTCGTGAAGTGCGTCGAGGCACGAGGAGATTGTGACGGGATATAAATACCTGCGCCCTCTCGTGTTGTCCAGCTATGGATTAACGAGTGTTTTGTGGGGTGATCAGGGCGTGCTAATCTAAATTACTAGGGAGCGGGCGCGGGATTGCATGGGTCATTAGGCTACTGCTCTTCTCTTTTCTTTCGCGGGGATTTTTATGGGTTTTTTTTAATTTAATCGGTCTCGAGTGCAATTAGTTTTAATTAGTTTTGACCTCTTGAAAAAGGCTTGACCCGTTCCGGTCGCCTGTCTGCCCCGGGCACTACCGGGCAGGCCGGCATCCGGTTCATCGCGGCCGTCGATCAACGGATCTGCGGCGTGCGTTCCGCCACGTGTGGACGTGGTCGGGTTTCGTAGTGTGGATTCAGTGGAGATGGCTACTGTGCAGTGGGCCGCCGGAGTCAACCGTGCAGGTAAACGTCAGTTAGTAGCTGCACCGCCTGTTGGTAGCATTTATTTTTGTCTCTGGATTTCACATTCATGGAAAGCAGCATGCAACACTATGGAATATTAAGGTTGTCTCACACATCCATGGAAAGCAGCATGCAATACTGTCGAACATTATGGTTTATTCACATTCATGGAAAGGAGCATGCACTACTATGGAATATTAAGGTTGTTTCGCATCCATGGAAAGGAATATGCACTACCGTGGAATGTTGTGGTCCTCTCTTCTCTGGGAAGAAATACGTGCTAGACTTTAGTCTTGGTGCGTCAGATCGATGTGCCTGAGCGATACAGACAAGTGTTTGAGATCCCCTCGTTTAGAAAGAGCTGATATGTGCCTTGTTACTCTATCAAGGACCGTTTGGATGGGAAGATTATCGAAGAAATCCTAGAGAACTTATACTGATTGTTACTTAATCCCTGTAAATTGGAGCGTTTCAAACGGGGCATTTGCTTATTAGCACTCATATTCCTTGGCTCCTTGCTATAAAGCATTAACCTATCTAGTGCTTGTACTCTGTCTCTCCCCTCTTTATGCAATGACGTGGAAATCTTCTGCATGTTCACTAAAAAAATAAATCGGTGTTAAAAAGGTTGTGCTGTAATTATTGAGACTGCTTGGCATCAAAATGATTCCCTACTACTTTCCGGCCACAAAGAGTGCCCTTTTAAAAGACGTAAAATTAAATCTTTTTAATTTTGATTAAAGATATCGTCTAAAGCGTATCGTTTGCATATATAAAAATAACATGAGTGAATTTATTTAAAAATAATTATAGAAATGTTATACCTTTTCAACTTTTTCAAATATACGCGATAAAAAAATTACAGTTTTGCTATTGCACAATTAACTAAAATTTTTTTATCTCAGTTACATGAAGTTGCACGCTCAGTCACCTAAAATTACAGTATACTAATCTCCCATCTGAAATTGTACTTTCAGTCACCTAAAATTACAGTATAAAATATAAACTAAGAATTAAAAAAATAGTCACCTATACAACAGCCAAAAAATTAACGGTCACCGGAACGTCTCGTTGATTTGGAAAAGTGAAAAACGTGTTCTATAGCGACGGGAGGAAGTTCGGTAAGACATTTGTTTCCATCCGGGTCTATCAGCCGTCCCTTCGGCGTGTACGTTTAGTACTACTGCGACTACAATTCGCACGTACGTACGTGTGCATGTTCCTTACGCCAATCACCCGGTCTTAAGGTGACTCGATTTCAACGGCCCCGTCGCATCACCGTTCGTCGCCGCGTGGCACGCCCAGCATCCGTGCGTCCATCATCGGACGTCCTCTTGACGGCCAGCTCGCGCCATCTTCGTGGTGCCTTGCCTTCGCCAGGAAAAATAACGGTCAGGATTAACCTGTGTCCATGGCGACTTCTTTGGCTGGTTGATCAAACAAAAAGTCGAAGGGCCCTGTGATGAGTGCACTGCACCACATCAGGAATTCAGAAGTGGTCAACAAGGGCCCCTCCCTTGTCTCAAGTCTCAGGTCTGTTCCACCTCTCGCTCTCTCCCAAGTCTCAGGTCTGGTCAGAGAAGGATACCTCTTGTGTTGTACTAGTCTGTTTTGTTGAACACAGGGGGAGAGAGAGGGGGGTTCTAGAAGTTGTACTGCTTCGGTTAAGGCCCGTTTATCGTTTTTCTCGGATTTCATTTAGAAATTGAATTGTTATCTATAAAATTTCTACATTTGAAATTGAATTTATTTGGGAATTAAACAGTTGTATGTGAAAGTACTATATCATAAACATTGCCTAAATGTACAATTATCCTATTCTTTTTGGCTACGACATATGACTTTTGGTTGCGCTTTTCACTGTAGGGACGGACCCAACAGGGAGGGCAGTGTTGTAAGGTCTTACGACCTCCCAGGATCTTCCACGACTTGTTAGAGTCGTTTACGACCAGATAGAATTGAGTACGACCGGTCCTGGATGCTTTCGACCAGTTCCGATCGCTTCAAACTCTATCGATCAACTTTTCTTCGTAGTCGTAAAAACACTGTAGCAATTACGACCACTCCTTATCGAGCGCTGTCTTCCTCCAGCCGCTCTCGAAAATACCGTGATCGTAAACTCTTACGAACACGCAGTGATGCTGGCGATCACCGTTCACCGTAGTTGTAGCCTTCTCAAGCGTGATCGAATACTTTACGACCACGTTACGCCCTTCTTCAACGTAGTCGAAGAATTACTGTACCTTTTCCATGATCGTAGCGCCTCGATCACGCCGTTGAAACTTTGCGTGGTCGTAACTCCTCCGATCACGCTTGCGATGATCGTGAGTCCTTCCGACCACGTCTTGCACAATCACACGACAACACAAAGCTTTGTGGTTTTTCCCTCTTTTTGGTATTTTCTCAATTGCTTGGTGTATAGAATACATGGCTCTAAGCCTCTTTTTATACCCGGTTGTTCTACTTCAACACGGGTTCTCAACCTACTCCGACTACGAGTCTCATACGACTTCGACTCGGATTCCAACTACGACTTTGACTCGGTTTCTAACTTCGACTTTGAATTTGCGGCTGCAATTCAACTTCGATTACATCCAAACTTTGTTCCTGACTCCTAAACAAGATTATTTACAACATTCTCTCCCTAATCTTGTTTTTCCACTTCAATCATGCCGATCTTTCTCCTCATCTCCGAGAACTTTATCCGCCCCAGCGACTTCGTCAGAATATCAGCCTTTTGTTCATCTGTATTGATATAGTCGATAGCGATCTTCCCTTCTTCGACACAATCTCTGATATAATGATATCTTGTGTCTATGTGTTTGCTTCTATCATGTAGAACCGGATTCTTGCTCAGCGATATTGCAGATTTGTTATCAACCCTGAGCGTCACCTTCTGGATTGTCTCATCCGACAATTCACTTAGCAGTCGAGCGAGCCATACTCCTTGGCAAGATGCTACGCTTGCTGCGATGTACTCGGCTTCACACGAAGATAATGCAACTACCTTTTGCTTCTGAGATTGCCAACTGACCGGATTCTCCCCAAGCACAAACATTACACCTGTTGTGCTCTTCCGATCATCGATATCTCCCGCCATGTCGCTGTCACTATAGCCCGTCAGTTGCAAAACCTTTCCACCTCCTCTTTTGTACTGGATCCCGAGGTTCAAAGTGCCTTTGATATACCTCAGAATGTGCTTCACAGCGTTCATATGCTCTTGGGTTGGTTTCTCCATGAACCGACTCACATATCCGACCGCGAAAGCAATGTCAGGTCGGGTATGTGTCAGGTAACGCAAGCTTCCGACAATGCTTCTGTACTGCGTGGCATCGACGGTAGGTCCTGGGCCTGTTTTGCTTAACTTCAAGTTATTCTCCATTGGGATTTGGCAAGGATTGCACTCTTCCATACCGCACTTCTCCAGAATCTTTCGGGCGTACGCCGACTGACATAGTGATATGCCGTTGTCGGTTTGTTTCACCTCGATACCGAGGTAATAGCTCAGAAGTCCCAAATCAGTCATCTTGAATAGCTTCTTCATCTCCTCCTTAAACTTCATAATGTCAATTGAACTTGACCCAGTGATGATCAAATCATCCACGTAAACGCCCACGATCAGTCTTGTCTTCTCATCACCTCGAGTGTACACGGCGTGTTCAGAGTTACTTCTTACAAACCGAGTGTCGTCAAACTTTGTCGAGTTTCAAATTCCACGCACGTGGTGCTTGTTTAAGCCCGTAGAGAGCTTTGTTCAGCTTCAAAACTTTCTCACCTTGATTCTTGAAATGACATCTGGCGGTTGAGAGACATACACCTCCTCCTCGATGTCTCCATTCAAAACGCCGTTTCACATCCATGTGATGAATTTCCCATCCGCCGCTTCTTTGCTAGCGCAAGAAGTACTCGAATTGTTTCCATCCGAGCTACTGGTGCAAAGACTTCTTCATAGTCGACTCCATGTTTCTGAACATATCCTTTTGCAACAAGTCGTGCTTTGTGTTTTACGACTTCTCCCTGGGTGTTCTTCTTTACCTTGTAGACCCACTTCAAACCGATCACTCGCTGACCCTTTGGTAGATCAGTAAGTTCCCATGTGTCATTGTCTTCGATCGACTTCAACTCTTCCTGCATAGCAATTCTCCAGCATGCATCTCCCTTTGCTCCTTCATAACTCGTGGGTTCTTCTGCAGTCGTGTAAAGCAACAATTCTTCAGACTGCATTGGTTCAGTCTGTGCATAGATCTCGCTAATGCTCCTTATCTTCGGTACTCGACCGTTTGAATCTTCTTCATCGAGGTCTTCTATCTCAGGTAAGACTTCATGGTCGATATTTGAGTCTTGAGATGTGGTCGTAGCTTCTTCCGTATTGTCGGCATTTACGACGTCGACTTCGAAGGTTACCCACTTCGACATGTCCTTCTCAATGTCCTCGTGTTCTTCCCACTCCCAATGTTTGTTTTCTTCAAAGACCACGTCTCTGCTCACATGAATCTTCTTTTCGACCGGATCATAGCACCTGTACGCCTTGGTGCCTGGTTCCGAGCCAAGATAAATCATCCGTCTGCTCCGGTCGTCTAGCTTCTTGAGATAAGTGGATGGCTTCACATGGGCTAAGCATCCGAAGACCCTTAGATGCTCGACATTGGGTTTTCTTCCCGACCACTGTTCATATGGAGTGACTCCATCCAGTGATCGCGTGGTCGCACGATTTAGCAGATAGACAAAGATGTCGCATCGCTTCGCCCAAAGTCTCCCGGCAGAATCGGCTCTTCAACGGACCGTGCCGTTTCGACCACGGTCGGTTTCTTCTTTCTACGACTCCGTTTTGTTGAGGTGAATACGAGCCGTGAAGAGTCTTGCAATACCCTTCTCTTCACAAATCGAGTCGAACTCTTTCGCGAGAATTCTCCTCCTCGATCGACTGACCGACTTCACCTTTTTGTCGACTTCATTTTCGACAAGAGTTACGAACTTCGAAAGTTCGTCTTTGCCTCATCTTTGCTCTTCGCATGTACACCCACATGGCTCTTGAATAGTCATCCACGATCAACATGAAGTATTGATTCCGGCATGCATGCGAGGTGTGATTGGTCCGCATGCATCCACGTGAACCGATTCGAGTGGTTGCGAAGCTCAAACTCGTCTGCTGTGGAAAACCGCTACGAGTTTGTTTCGCCACTGCACGGCCTTCGCAGACTTGCTCGGGTGGTCGATTGTCGTAATCCGACCACCATCTCTTTTCCGCCATCGTGTTGAGACTCGGAAATTCAGATGTCCGAATCTTGCGTGCCATAGCCAGCCGCATCATCGGTTGTAGTCTTCATACACTTCGGCTGCATGCTTCAATTTGAATTTTATGCAGACGATTTACCGTTCTCTGTACTTTCATTAGTAGTCGTTCGGTGTGGTCGTACATCTTGGTAGGTGTCTTTGAGTTCAATCCGACAACCTTCTTGACCAATTGTCCAAGGCTTATAATGTTGCTTCGTAGACTTAGAATGTAGTATACATTCGACAATCTCCTCGCTTCCATCCTTGCATCGCATCGGATCGTGCCTCTCCTTTTATCCGAATGGTCGAGCCGTCTCAAACGTACTCTTCCAAGCACATTCTTATTTAATTCGTAAAACATCGAGTACGTACCCGTCATGTGGTTCTTGGCTCCGTTGTCGAGATACCGACCGCCATCCGCTCTTGAGTCGCTCTGCTTTCTCCAACGGACTCGGAAACACTTTCTCCTCGTTTAATAGAACCATTGTCGGTTAAATGCGGTCTGAGCGACAATAGCAATGTCGGCTCTTTGTGCTCATCCGTTTGAGCCGAGTTTGCTTCCTCTACTTTCTTCTTACTCGGCAATTCGCAGCATAGTGACCATACTTCTTGCAGTTATGGCACTGGATGTGGCTCCGACATTCGGCAGCGTAATGTCCGTATTTCTCGCATGTGTAGCACTGGACATCAGACTTGTCTGTCTGGCGATTGCTATCTCCACGACCACCACGACCTCCTCGACCACCTCTTCCACGATCACCTTGGCCATAGCCTCGTCCTTGTCCTCGCCCATGAGACGCGCCGCGGCCACGACCACGTCCACGACCGCCCCTTGATGACGATTCTCCTCGGTTCTTCGTGTCTTCCTTTACAAACAATGCTTGTTGGTTGTAAGTCCCTTGTCCTTCATTGTCGGCTTGATAACTCTTCAGAAGCTGCTCGTGTGCTTTGAGCGCTCCGGTCACCTCTTCAATCTTCATCTTCGAGAGGTCCTGTGAGTAATGAGTGTAGTCACAACTGGGAGAAACTTCTCTGGCAGTACTCGTAAGTACTTCTTCACCGCCACTTCATCTTTTAGATCGTCGCCGAGAGATTTGATCTCATTTACGACTTCATTCAATCAACCAGAGAACTCTTCCACGGTCTGACTCTTCCCCATCTTTGGCTTCAAACTCACTTCTTAAGGTTTGAAGTCGAACTTTCTTCACTCGATCTACTCCTTCATGCATGGTTCGCGAGTAGTCGGACTTCCTTATTTGTCTCCTTGCCGACTAGCCGTCGCATCATTGAGTCGGGCACGACTTGATAGATCGCCGCCATCGCCATTTTGTCGAGACGATCATCGAGGACCTTGTCCTTCTCCTTTGGTTCGACCGCACCCCAGACGCCTTGCGCGATCATGTTGACCTTCATCTTCATCGCCCAGACCGGATAGTTGTCCGAACTGAGGATCGGGTATTGCAGCGACACGCTCTGCTTTGCCGTGTCAGCCATGTTTAACCTCGGCTCTGATACCAAATGTTGTAAGGTCTTACGACCTCCCAGGATCTTCCACGACTTGTTAGAGTCGTTTACGACCAGATAGAATTGAGTACGACCGGTCCTGGATGCTTTCGACCAGTTCCGATCGCTTCAAACTCTATCGATCAACTTTTCTTCGTAGTCGTAAAAACACTGTAGCAATTACGACCACTCCTTATCGAGCGCGGTCTTCCTCCAGCCGCTCTCGAAAATACCGTGATCGTAAACTCTTACGAACACGCAGTGATGCTGGCGATCACCGTTCACCGTAGTTGTAGCCTTCTCAATGTGATCGAATACTTTACGACCACGTTCTGCCCTTCTTCAACGTAGTCGAAGAATTATCGTACCTTTTCCATGATCGTGGCGCTCTCGATCACGCTGTTGAAACTTTGCCGTGGTCGTAACTCCTCCGATCACGCTTACGATGATCGTGAGTCCTTCCGACCACGTCTTGCACAATCACACGACAACACAAAGCTTTGTGGTTTTTCCCTCTTTTTGGTATTTTCTCAATTGCTTGGTGTATAGAATACATGGCTCTAAGCCTCTTTTTATACCCGGCTGTTCTACTTCAACACGGGTTCTCAACCTACTCCGACTACGAGTCTCATACGACTTCGACTCGGATTCCAACTACGACTTTGACTCGGTTTCTAACTTCGACTTTGAATTTGCGGCTGCAATTCAACTTCGATTACATACAAACTTTGTTCCTGACTCCTAAACAAGATTATTTACAACAGGCAGATGGGGCTGGTGCCCCCTACCGTTGGCGGACCTGTGGGTACACCCCCTAGCACCCCTAACCTAGCTACTTTGGTGGTTGTCAGACTCAGATTTTGCCAATCAATAATCCTTTGTGATCCCACCGTACTATTTCTTGTATCAGCAGATAGTACTCATATATACATTATTGTATATCAAACTTATATCATGCAAAAACGTAAATAACACAATAATAAACTTACACATGGGTCGGTCAAGCCAAGTTCATTAAAAAGCAACAATGGAAACAAAACTTCACACCAGTGGGACCCACAGGACATGCTCACAGGCAGCCAACTGGGGTTCACGACCTAGTTCTTGACCTCATCATCTTTCAGCTCTGTCGACTCCTTTAGATGACCGCAGAGCTTGACTTTTCCTTCTTACTTACTGAATAATGATAATTGAACAACAATGAGTACAAAGGTACTCAGCAAACCACCACACAGAATACAGTAATAATACATTCAAGGCTATCAATTGGAGGCTTAAGGTTCTTTTATTTGCTAAAGGCATCATTTTGAAAGATACAATAAATAGGAAATTCCCTGAGACTTAGCAATTTTAACTAAACCAACTTTTTTAAAGTTGTTTGAGAGAATGCAGTAAAAATAATAGTGCAAGTTACATCTACTTGTTACAGCGCATGGTTACCCCTACCGTATGCTAGTTTTGTTATCGGGTCTACATCCACCCATTTTAATCACCAGGTTATGTCTGCCCAGGGGAAATCAATCCAGGGCTACATTTGCCTGATGAGTTTTTCAATCTACCCACAAACTTTTTAGAAATAGATACTAACTTGAGTAAGTTCTCATGACCGTGAACACAGCTGTTCGAGCAGTTTACACTATGTAGATACTGTACACTTTACTGCAATAGATAATCAACTTGTTGTATTTCACACATTCCCTCAAACATGTAAATCAAGAAGATTACTACAAGACTTTTACAATACATCTTCCTAGCGAGGCCACACTCGCTAACGTTTTCACTGTTGTGGGGCTACATCCACCCACTCCAAAAGCCACTTCTTGTGCCATCACATCAAGGGTCTCTACTCACTCACTTGACCGTGTGCCACAGGATGGCGCAACTCACACTGGATCGATGCAAATTAGTTGGCTAGGTCATACCCATTCTAGACTTGTGGTCACACTGTTTTACATTAGGAGGTTATTACAGGATTTAGTCCTTAAAGTTTCTAAGCGATCTCATGCTACATTCGCACCAACCACTCTTACTATTCGTCCAGATAAGAAAAGCAAGTTTTAGGGTTTTGAGAAGCATAAAACTAAGTTACCTCAACATACTAGCCATTTCCTTTCAATGGCTGTGCAAAATAAGTTTCATGTTTGTAAATGATGGTAGGGCCATTTAATGCCCCCAATATCTAAGCAAAACTAGGCATGGTGCTTAGATACAAATTATAACTAGTATGTTTACCAATAACTCTAGGGCGATAAGGGTTTATGTCTAAAGCCAAGGAGTAGGGTAAAATTAAGCAATTATCCATAGAGAATTAACTATGAACAAGTATAAATATAATTTGCATAACAAAGTAAAACATTCAATTTGAGATTTTCAAATAAAATAATTTTCATTCAAAAGATAGGTGTGATATAATTAAAGTAATGGCTTGCCACACTCAATTTACTGCAATGTTGATCTTACTCAAAACCTTCTCAGTCAATGATCTTGAAACTCTTGATCTTCATATTTACTCGAATCTTGATCCCGCTCAATCCGTCCCTTATTCAAGACTTCAGCTTTTAATTACAGGATAAGTGATCAAAAAACCAAATAAACCCAAAGAACTTCAAAACTCCTAATAAATTCAATTGAGCTTATTTAAGTCTTACTATGATTGAGGATATGAGTGAAGATTTAATGAATGGTAGGATGCTTGACAATGTCAAACAAATTTTGAGCGAAAGGAGGGAGCAGTGGGGAAGCTCTGCCAGGAAGGGTTATAGAAGAAAGATTGATGTTGAAGGAGCATTCACAAGAATTTTGGATTTGGAAGATGGCTAGACATAGCCAATTATAAGATGCTAAGGCTCAATCTTTAACTTAATAGTTTTTATTATTTTATATTTATAAATGATGTTCCAAGAGTTGGGTTAGACTGATGATAGATATGAGAATCTAAAAAAACATAGGTATTTTTTACCAGCGTTAACAATTAGAGATTAGGGTGTGAGTTCAATATACGAATAGTATAACTTTCATTCGTTGAGTTAACCTTAGAGTTCACATTTTTACCAGCGTTCTCTCTTAAGGTTGTGCATCGAATTATTGGTACATTAATTATTCTTAATTACAACTGATGATTTAAATCCATGGATAATGATAGGACGATTGCTATTTGGGCAAGATTTCTAATTTAAATTTGTACTGCAATTTAGATGTTAATGGCATATTTGTTAATTACCTTTTTCTTTAATTTACTTTCCATTTACACAAAGTTGTACAAATCATTAATGTCTCTGATTAGCGATTGGATTGGGATAAAGATTAATAACACCCTAATTATGTTTTGAGAAGTTCTTAATCACAAATAAGGTATTCTTTAATTTAAATCTCAGCATTTGCATATAAAGATTAGATACTTAAAATTCAAATGATTACGGGTCTCTTCTTTTTGGCTTCTAAAAACTACCTTTCGGTTTTTCTATAGTAACTAACTTTCAAACAGAGTGTCTCTTCAAGGGGATGTCTACAAGTTGATTGTAATACACGCTATAATGACTTCATTTATATCAGCCAAAACTTTACGTGGGTTTTTGTTACTTCGTACTCTATCACGAGCAACCTAAAAGCCATAAGCCGTTACAAAAAAGAACATACCCTACCTTAATTATTAAGTATTATTTGAAAAAAGGGCATCATGATTTCTGCAGATGTGCAAATAATAATAATAATAATTACAAGGCTTAAACTTACACTAATTATTTTTAATTATCATTGGTAATTTCATATTTAGGGATAAAGATATGATAGTTATTATTTGGACCATAGCATGTTTTGATTGGATCTGCAAATAATATTTGAGTTTCTAGAGCAAATAATGAGAGCAAAAATTATCCTTGAATAGCTTCAAATTCTATTTCAGAGTAATCTGCAAATTTAAATTCTTGCATGGATCTTTATTCTAATTTTATGGTTCAACTTTATTCTTATTTTTAATTATAATTCAAGTTTTAACAAACTTCTTAATTAAATATCTCTTAAACATGGGATCCAAAATTTGGCCATAAGCAAAAGGATTCTTAGAGACATACATGCATTGGATGCCCTAGCTAGCCAACTATTTGAACTGGACCCACATGTTAGTCAAAGAGAGAGGCAGAGCATGCAGGAAACGGAGGCAAGGCTGGCCGAACAGGAGGGGGGGGGGCGACGCACGGCCTTGGTGGCAGCGGCGCCGGTGAGGGATGGCCAGGGGAACGGCAGAGAGCAGCAAAATGGGGCCCTGGGGAGGGAAGGGGGCCAAAGGAGGCGGCGTTGCAGCCAGGGCGGCGCCGAGGGCCGGCGGGCGGCGGCTTGGAGCGCTCGGGTGCGAGGACTGAATGGAGGTGACGGCGGCTGGAGGGAGAGGGGAGCAAGGAGGCGGGCGCATGAGCTGAAGGGGAGTGTGAGAACGCTAACGAAGCAACCCGCGAGTGTGGAGAAGCATTGGAGGAGGCCGGCGACGTGAGGCTATGGCGGCGTAGGTAGCTGGCGATGGCGGCGAGCTCGGCGAAGAATCCTTGGAATTGAGTTAGGGAAATGATGAGGAACCTTGGGAACGTGTTTTGACTCTAGCGGATTTCATTGGGAGTCACCAGAGTGGCGGGAATGGTGGGGGAATACGGCGGCCGGCGCTCGGGCGTGGGGCGAGCTCGAGCTGAGCTCGGCGTGGAGAGGAAGGAGATGGGGAGAGCAAGGCGTGCCCAAGGCTTAAGTAGCTGGTGGTGCTGTGCGGCATTGATGCTCAACAGGGGAAGGACGGCGTGACCCGGGGCGGTGGGCGTGGCTATTCGGCACGGGCGGGGCGCGTGCGGCGCAGGGAGGCGTGGCCGGGGCGCGGGTCACGTGGGTGCGTGCGCGCAGGACCGGCGCACAGCGCGGCTGGGAACGCGGGAGCGCGCGGGGCGGCACGGCCAGTGCGCGCGGCGGGCGCGAGCATGGCGCGCATCGCAGCGTGGGCGCTGTGCGCGCACAGGCACGAGGTGAGGCAGCGCCAGGTGAGGGCGGCGCAGGCGTGTGCGCACGCCGGGGACAGGTTGGCGTGGGCGTGCTCCGTGCGCGGCGCGCACGGGTCGGCGGCTTGGTTGCGCGCAGCACAGGGAAGTGGGGAGGAGAGAGGATGAGGGAGGGTTGGGGCTAGTGTGTCAGAGAGAGGAAGAAAGAGAGGAGGATGCTATCAAGACTCGGAGTTTTGATTTTGCTTTTGAAATTCCATTTTCGAGATTTAAATTTGTATTTGAATTCAAAATATTGATTCAGATGATTGGATGCAAATGTTGACATTGCTCAAATATCTCAAATCGATTTCTTTGAATTTGCTTTGAATTTTCAACTTTTGCTCAAATCGATTTCCAATATTTTGCATCTTGATTCAAGATTTTTATTTTAATTGTTTTACAAGACCAAATTAAGAATCTCAAATGACTGCCAGAAATTTTAAACAACTCAGAAAAGCAACAAAAAATTTAAAATTTCCCATTTTCAATAATCCCCATATTTGGGATATTACTGTGGTGATGCTCTCTTCACTGGTAAGTCTGATTCCTCTCCTCTAAATCCTACTGAATGGTTGTGCAGCATGTATGCTTGTGCTTGTGCTTGTGCTATGACGATTTGGATGAGTGCATGATACATAGTGAATGTGTGACAAATGATTCTGAGATGATGATTTCTAGATATATGAATGCATGCACCCAGACGTCATTCAAACGTGACCAATCACATTTCGCTGTAATGTAAGCATGATGTTTAATCATCTCATCTTGAATTGCACCATCATGAATTGGTTCTTAGTGTAGCCAATCAACCATACAAACTGATAATGTGGCCATTAAACTATGTTAATTAATTCTGAATCATGATAATGACATAGCATCTTCTGGATAACACTATTTTTATGTATTATAGGAACTTAATAAAGGAGCTATAAAGATCAATTCATCTCTAGTGAATAGATCCTTGGAAACAAGAGGGCATCTATCACGACATTGTCCTTAGTATATTCAAGATATGGAACTTGACTATAGAAATACAATGATCAGATTATCTCTAGCGATGCATGTACATAAAAAATGTAGATATCAAACATATCAATGTTGGCAATATCATCAGTTCTAAAACATGATGTTGGCAGGGGCATGGGCGTCTGGTGTGCATGCTACACACGGTCACAGCAAGGAGATAGCCATGCACTCCGGTAGGAAACGCCAACAGGCGGCATGCCGGTAGTGCGGCAAGCTACCACATGCTGGCAACTCGGAATTTGGTAAATCGGTGAGTAAGTCCCATGAGCCCTCCTTAATTTTGATCTAGGTCCGTCACTGGTGGATAGCGGAGACGTGGATATGTACGGCTCATATAGTTTTAGACTCAGAAAATCATTTCAACCTTTAAAAAATCGTCTAGTTTGTTTTGATTTTCGAACAAGGCAAAAGCCAATCGGCCACAAGAACATGACTAGTCCTACCGGGTTGGATGGTTGAGGTGGCCGAGGCTGGCTGTGGTCGGTGACCCAACTCACGGGGCCCGCGCGCCAGCGACTGGGCGCATGGGCGGGCTGGCGGCCGCGGGCGATGCTTTCTTGTTCGCACTTTCCGGCGTTTTTATTGCTCCTAGTCGACATTTTGTCAGCCAAGTGACGTGTACCAGCGTCTTCCTTTAGTTTGGGGCGGAAGTTCCAAATAATACGTGAAAATTCCACGTATTCGACAGCTATGTGCAAGTGTACTTGTACGTGTTCTCGTCATTTTTTTCATGTCCCGGGAAAAAAAAGAAACCTTCGAAGCAGACAGGCATTCCACTTTATTGTGGAGCAGAAGTTATCACCGGCCACAGAGGTAATGACCGATTTATATTTGTCAGGATTATATATCATTTGCACCTGGGCTACAGCTTAGAGGTAATTCCATGGATAAGCAGACAGCTATAGATGTCTCTCTCCTTTCCATCTCTGCATCTTTCGGCACCCAATGCAGCTAATTTGCAAGACTGTAGCATAGATTGAACAATTGGTTCACCACATAACAAAAAGGTTGGACCTGAGCAAGTTCCCCATACACATTAAGTTGAACAATCCTTAACAGCATGCCAGCATTTCATCAAACGATTTGTATTGAACTCCACCACAGATCACAGTGTCTTGCCCAGTTCACTCAGCACTCACGGAGTCTCAGGATTCAAAGATGGCCAGCTCTTGTATTGTACTCTGTTTCTTTCAACAGAGAGAAAGGGCTCTCAACCAGCTTTTCGCTTGGAGAAGCCGACCAGAAATATTGTCAAAAATTATCCTATGACACTTGTTGCCCTTTTCTGGTCCAACAAAAGGCACATAAAACAGTTGGCAAAACCCTGTCTGCAGGGCCAGAGCCAGGAATTGGATATGGAGGGGCAACATGGATAACAAGTAGAGTAGAACCAATGAACCATACCGGATTTACAGATCCAATAGTCACATATCAGAGTAATATATTTCGCAAATTACAATGCAAAGAAAATTACATCTCTATCAACTTAAACTTAGCTCTACGACTACCAGCAAGATCATAGGCCTTAATAATATCATCATCACTAATCTTTGCAGCCAATTCCTTTTCAATATAAATTACCAAACAATCTTGTAGAAATCCATCTCCCATTGTACTTCGAAGTCGCGTCTTCGCAAGTTTCATCTAAAATTGTAAAGAGAAACTATGAACCAGCTCTGAGATCCACTCCCAGACCCTCTCTGTAGATGGCGCGCTCCCATCCACACACTGCAAATCACATTCACAGCAGAAACACACTCGAATCCTGAGAATTCTAATTTCGCACGAATTATACTCCTGTACTAATTGATTCTGTAAGAGATGGATTTGGGAAGAATGACCGCACTCATCTATTACGTTCAGTAGAGGTACAAATACAGGAGCAAAGCTCTGGCCAGCCACTCGTTGGTAACAGCAGATCCTACAATCTAGGAGAGGTGGAGAACGGTGGCTGGCTATCCTAAACTTGTACGTTGACACCCCCAGCAGTTTGAGCATCGGTTGATCGAATGCACAAACTGGACTTGAATTCTGTGAACAAAGGCGTTGGCAAGCCCTTGGTCATTATGTCAGCTAGTTGATGCCGAGTTGGAATCTGCATAACTCTGAATTGACCAAGTGCTACCTTTTCCCTGACGAAGTGAATGTCCAGTTCAACGTGCTTCGTTCGTCGATGATGAACCGGGTTCTGAGATAGATAGACTGATGATATGTTGTCACAATAGATGACAGTGGCCTTCCCGGTGTGGACATGGAGTTCCTGAAGCAAGTTTCGTAACCAGCAGCATTCAGCAGTGGCATTGGCCGCCGCCCTATACTCAGCTTCCGCACTCGACCGTGAGACAGTCGGTTGTCTCTTTGATGACCACGAGACAAGCGAGTCGCCAAGGAACACACAGTAGCCCGACGTCGAGCGTCTGGTGTCTGGGCAGCCTGCCCAATCTGCATCGGAGTAGGCCTTGAGCTCGGTTGATGGAGAAGCGGAGATGAAGAGGCCGTCATTGATGGAGCCGCGAAGGTACCGGAGAATCCTCTTGACAAGGTTCCAGTGAGCAGCTCGGGGGGAATGCATGTACAGACAAGCTTGATTGACTGCATAAGCGATATCCGGTCGCGTAAGAGTCAAATACTGCAATGCACCGGTGATGCTCCGATAGAACGTTCCGTCGCTCGCCGGTTCGCCGTCAGCGGCGGACAGCTTCTGCTTGGCGTCGACTGGAGTTGATGCAGGCTTGCATTTGGCCATGCCCGCACGTTCGAGGATGTCTTCCGTGTACTGAGCCTGGGAGAGGGAGAAGCCAGTAGCATCACGCCGAACTTGAACACTGAGGAAGAAGCGCAGGTCACCGAGGTCTTTGATGGTGAACTCGCGACAGAGTGCCTGGACGACTTGTTGAAGCAACGACGACGTGGACGCTGTCAGGATGATGTCGTCCACGTAGACTAGGAGGTAGGCCATGGCATCTCCTTGCTTGTAGATGAACAGCGACGTGTCGGAACCCGTCGAGACAAAGCCGATGGAGCGAAGGTAGTTTCCCAGTCGCTGAAACCACGCCCGCGGTGCTTGTTTTAGTCCGTATAGGGACTTAACAAGAAGGCAGACATGATCCGGATGCAGCTTGTCGACGAACCCAGCAGGTTGGTGACAGTACACGCGCTCAGCCAAGTTGCCGTGTAAGAACACGTTCTTGACGTCGAGCTGATGCACTGGCCACCGGCGTGTGGCGGCGAGATGGAGCACCGTGCGAATGGTAGACGGCTTGACCACCGGGGAGAAGGTTTGATGGAAGTCGACCCCTGGGCATTGAGAGAACCCACGGACGACCCACCTAGCCTTGCGCTGTTCCAGCGTGCCATCCGGGTGCAGCTTGTTCTTGAAGATCCATTTGCCGGTGATGATGTTGGCATTGGGCGGTCGAGGGATGAGTGTCCAGGTGCCATTGGCCTGCAGCGCGTTGAATTCCTCCTGCATCGCCGCAAGCCACTCAGGATCATGGAGGGCCGCGCGGACTGAGGTTGGCGGAGATGGCGGAGAAGAGGTTGTGGCGATGTGCGCGTACTTCGGGTTCGGCACACGAATGCCGTCGCGCCCGCGGGTGACCATGTGGTGCCTGAGAGGTTCCGTTGGTGGAGGTGCTGAGTCAGGTGCTGCCGATGCAAGTCGTGGGGACGCCAAACTCGGTGCTGTTGCCGTGGAAGCCGGGAGCTCGCTGTTGGACTGGGCCTCAGTTGGTTGAGAACCCGTCGTTCGAGCCGCAGGCGTCGGAGTTGCTGACGGCGCACGCGGAGTCGCAGGCGACGTCGAGGCTGGCAGCACGTGCGGAATTGCGGGCGACGGTGAGACGTGGGGCGCACGCGGTTGCCGTTGGTGCGGTGTGCGAGGACAACGCACCACAAGCAGCGGGATCACATCGGGTACGCAGGGTGGGCGTCGGTGCGCTGCTGCTGGACCTGTTGCAGAGAGCTGCGCAAACGGAAAACAGTTTCGTCGAAGTAGACATGACGGGATATGAACACACGTTTTGTCTCTGGATTGTAGCACTTGTAGCCACGCTGATCCATGGGGTATCCCAGAAAAACACAGCGAGCAGACCGTGGTGCGAGCTTGTGTGGGGCGATGGCTTCAGTGTTGGGATAGCAGAGACAACCAAAGACGCGCAGATGAGAGTAATCAGGTGGCGCACCGAAAAGAAGGGCAAAGGGTGTGTCGTTGCCGCGAGGGCGACAAGGGCGCCGGTTGAGCAGGTACATGGAGGCCACAAGGGCGTCAAGCCAGAACGACGGAGGGAGGGCAGCCTCTAACAGGAGAGCTCGAACGCCGTCGTTGATGGTGCGAAGAACATGTTCTGCATGACTGTTTTGCTGAGACGTGTAAGGGCATGTCAGCCGTAGCACAATGCCATGTTTGGCGTAGAACGCACGAGAAGCAGAATTATCAAATTCCTTACCATTGTCTGTTTGAACACACATAATTGGGCGCTGAAATTGTGTGTTAACAAAGGCATGAAAAGAGATGATAGTAGGTAGGACATCAGATTTATGCCACAGGGGGAAGGTCCATACAAAATGAGAGAAATCATCAAGAATTACCAGATAGAACTTGAAGCCTGAGTTGCTCATTATTGGCGAGGTCCATACATCACAATGTAAAAGTTGGAAAGGGAAAGCAGAAACATTATTGGAATCATGAAATGGCAGCCGCACGTGCTTACCAAGTCGACAGGCATGACATGTATGTGAACTGGACTTTGAGCAGGTGAAGCCAATGGAACGAGACAGGTACTGGAGCGCGTCCCGGCCAGGGTGACCAAGCCGGGCGTGCCAGAGGTCAGCAGCTGTCGAAGAAAGGAGAGCCTGCACCGATCCTGAAGACGATCTGCCCGGAGGAGTGCGCAGGGGGTAGAGTTCTCCAAACGAATCACATCGGAGGATAGCCATCCTGGTTCGAAGATCCTTGATGGAGAATCCCCAGGGATCAAATTCAATAGACACAGAATTGTCACGGGTTAGTGCACGAACAGAGATGAGGTTCTTCACCAATTGAGGAGCAATCAAAACATTGTTGAGACGCAATGGGGAAGAAGCAGTGGGGATAAAGGAGTTGTCAGTGTACGACGCTGTTAAATGGTTGACGTTGCCGACAATTATTTTACAGGGAACAGTAGACGATGTGTGAGAGGAAAGAATACCAGGATGCGAAGCCATATGCGAGGTCGCGCCGGTATCGAGGAACCAGTCGCTGCCGCCACCGGTGGAGGTGTTGAGGGACATCCCATTGAGCGCCGAGTAGAGTCCCGGTGGCAGGGTGCCCTGGTCTTGCTGCGGCGGTGGCGTAGCCAGAGCCGCCATGGCTGACGAAGGAGTGACACCCGGACGAGGCGCGAGGACGCCCTGGCGCCAGGAGTTGAGCGGCCACGCCTGAACCACCCCTTGCCACGAATTGTACGCCGACGTCCACTGCGGTGGGTGGGTCGCGGTGTGGCCGGGGTTGGACACAGGTCCAGTGGACGCGATCTGGTGGTTTCGGTTGTTCGCCGCCTTGCGCTTTTTGCGGCGGTCACCACCGCCAGAAGATGCGCTGGACGCAGTTGCAGGCGAGGGCGGTGGAGGAGCCGGTGAAGATTTGGCGACGGCGGACGAGCTGGTGTCCCGAGCAGCAAGAAGGGCCGTTTGGGCCTCCATCTGAAGCGAGTGCTTGATGCGGTTCTCTTCCTGTAGCAAGTAGGACTTAGTGTAGAGAAACGTCGGCGGCGGTGTCATGGTGGAGAGCACGGCGATGGCTTGACTGAACTTGTTGTTTAGGCCACGCAAAGTGTTGATGATGAGAGCCGGGTTAGAGACGGCGGCGCTGCAGTCGTAGAGAGTGTCGGCGAGGCGCTTGAGACGGCCGCAGTACTCGCCGATGGACATGTCGCCCTGGAAGAGACTGTGAAACTCTTGTTGGGCATAGATGGCGCGTTGAAGGCTGTTGTCCAAGAATTGCCCAGTAATGGCGGACCACGCGGCATAGGCAGTGCTGCACGGTTTGTAGATATCATTCCAGATGTCCTTGGACACCGTGGAATAGAGCCACGACACGATGCAGGAATCAATCTGCAGCCACTCAGGATCATCAAACATGGCGGCGGCATCGACCGTGCCATCGATGTGATTCATCAGACCAAACTTCTTGAAGGTAAGCTCGAAGAAGGATCGCCACTGACGGAAATTGCCGTCGTCGGTGGCGAGGATTACAGGGACGTGACTGTGGATGTTGATTAGAACAAGTGTGGAGGCTGGGGGAGGAGCAGGTTCGGTGGCCGCGGCGAATGGATTGGTTCCAACCGAGGGGATGGAGCCAGAGGGACTCGCCATGGCCGAGAGCAGCGGAAGTTGAAGAAGTGGATCAAGAATAGACTGATACCATGTAAGAGATGGATTTGGGAAGAATGATTGCACTCATCTATTACGTTCAGTAGAGGTACAAGTACAGGAGCAAAGCTCTGGCCAGCCACTCATTGGTAACAGCAGATCCTACAATCTAGGAGAGGTGGAGAACGGTGGCTAGCTATCCTAAACTTGTCGTTGACAGATTCAGATAGTAGTAAGTATTGAGAACGGAAGGGGATCGAAGTGAGGACTCACACGCGCCCTTCTGGCCTTCTCGGTGCGTCGGAAGAGGATCAGGCCGACCTTCATGAGACGAACAGACAGAGCGTGCAGCAAGAAAACGAACAGACAGAGCGTGCAGCAAGAAAACGAACAGACAGAGCGTGCAGCAAGCCAGCAAAGAGCCAAAGGCTCAAATATGAAGCGCCAGTCCTAAACTACTAGGCCTAATTGGGCTGCATATGACTGGGCTTTAAACATACTTTACATTTGGGCTAAATTGGGAGGGACCAAACCACTAATTAAATACATGTAATTAACTATATAATGAAGGATTAGTAAGGTTGGGGGTGCCAGGACCCCAGCCCCCCCTCCGCCACTGCCTGTCTGGTAGCCTACACCAAAGGTTAAGCACTCTACCAAGTTCTGAGTATAGGATGATTGTACAGTTATTTGAATTTGTAGATCCTTTTAGCTGACTCAAGTGTGTTTGACAAAAGCATCGCAATTGTCGTTGGCCCAACCCCACCAAGAACTAGCGTGATCGCTCCTGCAACCTTGGAGGCCTCCTCGTAACAGACATCTCCAACAGGCCGATAACCTCAAGGGCTTTCTCGATCCCGATGCATTTCAAACCACTAGTAGGTATAGCATGCAAGAAAAGTAATACGCATGCTGCAAGGGGCACAACAGTAGGGAAAGAAGAAATAGCCACTAAAAGATATGGAATGGGTATTTTTGGGCTATAGCTTATGACTGAAAATTTTAAATTCTAGACTGTTCGCGAGAGATAATACATAGAGGAAAATAGTCACATACGATTTTGACCAGTACAACCGAACTCGGTACAGTTTGTATTACAATTTATCTATAGACTATTGCCTTAAAAAAACACCACATTTAAAAATTATATATTGTAGCATAAGTCAAAAACCAAAAGCTATAAGTGCTACCGAACGCACCCATGAATCACATTGAACCTTCCTAGGTATTAATAAAGCTAGGACACAATAACAACAGAAAAACACTCAAAAGATAGGACAAATCAATATTAAGAGCACTGAATGGATTAATCGAAGCCTTTTATTTTTTTTTCTATATACACTTTTTAATGTATAAAAAGAGTACATACACAAATTATGCTATAAAAAGTGAACTTTGATGAAAATTTTTATGGAACTCATTTTGGAGTATCTTATAATTATTATTAAAGTATGCTCAAATAGATAGAGAGGTATAATAACACCATTAATGGGGTATATTAGAAGTGAGAGTACGTATTCCTAGGAGTATAGAACCATTTTTATATATAGGGAGTATTTTTTGTATTCCGAAGAGTACATACTCTCACTTTCAATATACCACTTAAACAAATATTTTATATCTCTTTATCACTTTTGGTATACTTAAATACTAAATTCTAAGATACTCTAATATGACTTAGTTTAAAAATTTTCATTAGAGTCCTTTATTTTTGCTATATACACTTTTCCATCTATAAAAAGAGTATATACACAAATTATATTATAAAAAAGTTGGCTTTGATGAAAATTTTCACGGAACTTAGTTTGGAGTATCTTATAATCATTATTAGAGTATGCTCAAATAGATAAAAAGGTATAACAACACCATCAAAGAGGTATATAGAAGTGGGAGTACGTACTCTCAGGACACACGTGCGCGCGCGCACACACAGATATATACACACACACGCGCGTGATTGCGCTAATCAGCGCATGTGCACACGAGCCTCCTGGTGCAATTCATGAATTGATGATAACTTTATGTACATGAGATAGTAACTTTATGTGTAAGTTACACATGCATGCATGCAGTAGGAGAGAGAAGGGAATAAGTGTACTTGAATTGTGATTTTTTATCTTATTTACAAATTAAAAAATAAAATAACTTGTTTATTGTCTTATATACTACTCGTACATACCCTCCGTTACATTAGATACGTTCTACTTTGCGAGATACAGTATAGGGAGTAACTATACTAAGAAGTAAAAAAAAAAGCTCCATACACACACACTTAAAAGAACTAATTGATGGTTGGTATATTCTTTCTTCCCTTTCCTCTTCCTTAAAAAAAAAGATCAGCGTGTGAACCCCTAGCCCCGAATGCATAGATCACCCCCACCCAAACTCGCGGCCGTCTCCCGCACCGCTGCCCCCAGCACGTTCCTTAACTTGGTGACCGAAATTCAAAATAATTCATGGAAGACAGCTACAAATCTAACTTCTTTTACATCTTTCGGCACCCAACGCAGCTAATCTGTAAGGTTACTGCACAAGTATTGAACAATTGGTTCACCGCATAATAGAAAAGGCCGAGCCATTGCGACAAATCTAGTCCTTTCGATGGCAACGACATCACTAATAACATTTCACCGAATGTTGTGGCTAGCCGAAGAAGAGAGATTTGGACAAATTGCGAAGTCAAGCTTACATAGCTGCGCTAGTTGACATATTACGGGCAGCTTACGTTATCGCTGGATAAGACAGACAAGAAAGCCTCGGGCTACCAATTTACCATGACAAAAGTCTCGACCACACTAACCAATGTGCAAAGTAATAATACATGGTTTCCTGGCCTTCACTTGCATGCGTCACTTGTTACAGTTCTACATGGTAAATTATACTTCTAAAGAATTAGCACCATGAGAAACAATATGGGTTTTGCAATGCGAAGATCTTCAGACCACGCCATTCTCGTACATTGAGCCATCTTTGGTTGTAGCATCTTCAGCCATGTCAACCTCAACCATCGCAGCATCAACGAGAGACTGTAATATGGAAACGAAGAGCAAGTCAGTAAAGCGTGTACTGTAGCACGAAAATTGTCCTTGTAAGAACCAGGAACCATCAAAGCAGCCACCCAACAGGGCGCTACTGAATACAGGGCAATGGTATTCTAGAGCAATAAAAGGAGCATATGCTAAAGAGAATAACCTGGAGCTCCTTTTCAGACATCTTGACCCTGTCATTGTAGTCTTGAAGTTGAAGGAAACATTTGTACAACTGCATCCAATGTTTTCAAAGTACATATGATTTGTATCGGTTGTCAGTTGCTTCTCTTCATAAAACAGCAGCGAACAAGCAAAGAACAGCGCACATACCTTTGTAACAACCAATTGTCGTTCTGACGAAACTTTCTGTGCAGCAGCCAAGTCATCCTCTAATTTCTGCAATTTTTTTTCAAGAAAAACATTTTGGAACTCAACATCGGAATTCATCCCAGTTGGGAGTCTTGCAGAGAGCCAAGCAGTGGCCATCTTAAATAACAATGGGACAGATGATGAGAAAAGAACAGTTCCAGTATTAGGATATAGATCACCTGAGATCTCTTTTGCAAATCTGCAATGTGTAGTTCTTTGGCTGCAACTTTATCTTTAATCTGAGTAACCTGCAAAAGTACATCATTCAAATTCCTCTTTCATAATATGAAATGCAAATAATAGTTAAACTATGAATGAAGTTCTCATTGACCAGCTAAAGAGCACCTGAAAGTTCCCAAAACTATTAATATTAAATTGTGATATTAACAGTCTATCATGAGTCCTGCATACTGTGTCACTGATATAGCTCTACACTGAACAAAGAATATACAATTGTAAATGCAGCCATGAGCAAGCAACTAAGCATGTGTCTCAGTGTCTGGACCTGAATACATGATGAAGAATTGCTGAGCATATCAGGCCTAGTATATTCAACGTTTATGTGCTAGTTGGCCATCTGTTGGTATTTAATCGATGTAGACATGTTAAATCAAAAGGATTCTATGAAGAAGGGAGAAATTCACATTAGCTTACACTGACTCTCTGAGATGGTATAAACAGGTTTTCACTGTCCAAATCAAGACTAACATAGAACAGAGCTCGTTAAGAAAATGGAGTACCTCATTTTCAAGGTCCTCATGCATCTGAATGGCTTTGTCCAACTGATGTTTTACCTGATACACACCACAAAAAAAAAGTAGATATGACAAACTTACCAAAACAAGAAGCAATTGACATCAAGGGTCAGGAAAGCTTGTGGACAAACAATCATTCAAAAATAACATAAACAAGGACAAATGCATTACATCATTGTGAAGATCATCACTGGAATTTGATATATCTCTGCTATCATGACCTTTTGGATAGCTGCATAGAAAAGGTGACGAAAGGAAACACCTTAATCCTGGAAAAAAAAAACTTCTCTGCTACTTTGATAACTAAACAAAATATTGCATATAAGAAAATTTGGTTTTGTAGAAGCAGAAACAAACAAACAAGGTAGCATACGTCACATTGAAGGTTGAGACTTGTTTGTGCACTTTGTGAATTTCTCAATAGTCAATGAAAGTTTAAGTATATAATAGAAGCATGTAGCACATTTTACCAGTAAATTATTTAGTGACATAAGGCTGATAAGTTATAACTTTCAAGTATGACAATATTATTTTTTTTATTGTTCAAAAAGACTATCAAGACTACAAGTGGGCTGTCTAGCTGTACACATTTTAGCAAATTAGGGCAAACTATTGTAAATTTACATTATTGAGAGAATCGAACATATAGAATATGAGTAATGCATGGTAAACATATGGATACGAGAGCTCCAACTTGGCATCCACCATTCCTTTCTGTCTCGGCGCCAACGGGCGACTCGAGTTTGGTGGTGGCGGCGACTAGGGTTTCGCCCCGTGTCCCTGCTCCTGTTGTGATCCTGATGCAGGATCTCCCGACGGCCGCGTAAGTCTCTGTTCGGGGGTCCAGGTCCTCTATTTTTTGGCAGCTTCCGTCGCCGTCACAATCTAGGGTTCCTGTTTTCCTCGCGTTCCGGGTTCCATGGACATGCGGGCGAGCAGGATGGCCGGGTTGATGGAGAAGTTGAAGCTCTCGGAGTCGGAGAAGAAGGGAATCAAACTCGGGGGTTTTTTGGGGGGCCCTAGCGCTCGAAGGGATCCCCAGGCGGTGGGGAAAGTTTTGACGGACAAACTTGTGAGAGCAGAAGCCCTAGAGTCGTGTTTGGCGAATCGGTGCCCAATTAAGGGATTGAGTGCAAAGATTTGGGTGAAAATCGCTTCTGTTTACCTTTCTTGAGGCGGGAAAAGAAGAGCAATGGAGGAGGGACCTTGGATGTTCGGTAAAGATCCGGTCGTCCTATTTGAGTTCGACGGGGCCAAGACATTAGATGAGATCGAGTTCACTTCCATCCCGATCCGGGTGAGAGTAATGAAAATGCCCACAGGGCTCATGACAAAGGCGTGGCGAGAGATTGGGGAGTTGATAGGGAAGTCTTGAGGTGGATTCGATGATGATGACATGGCTATTGGGCGGTTCATGAGGATCAAGATCTGTGGACATCCAAAACCTTTGATGAGGAGTGACCACGGACTTGGGAGATGGAGAAGAGGAGAAAGCGTTATGGTGTCCATCGAGCTATGAATTCTGCCGGATTTTGCTATACATGTGGCACGATTGGACACACTTGATCGTAATTGTGAAATTCAATTTGAAAAAGGTGAGACCAGATTCGAGAAAGCGATTCGATTCATTCCAGAGAAAAGGAAGATAGGGGAATCCTCTAACTTCAGGAGAACAAACGTGGGTGGAAAGGGAAGTGGAGATACTTTGGGGAACCGGGGGAGTGGGAGCTGGCGGGAAAGTGATGCTCCTAGCTGGAGGAAGTTCGGGGATGAAACCCAAATTCAGAAAGATAATCTGGAGGAGGATCAGGAAGTGACCAGCCCGATGAAAGACCCAGCTCTGCCAGCCTTATCTGGGCAGGTAAAGAAGTTGTTGTTCCCAGATGATATTTCTCAGGAGGATGGGAAGGGATCGGAGTAGCGGAGGAGGGGTGCGGAGGGGGAGAGAGTGAGAAAGAGGCGGTTATAAGTGCGTAGCGAAGAAGGGGCAACTCAAAAGCAGTATCATACACATCAATGCGGAAGAAGGCTCCATGGACAAAGTTCGGGGCAAAAGAGTGTTAGTAGGCGCGGTCTTTTAAGCGTGCACATCGGGCTCCCAAGGGTGGTCTGGATGATACTGAAACGTCGGCGCAAGATGAAAGAAAGAGGGGCCGGTGGGAGATGGATGAAATGGAGATTGACGACCCACGATGTCTGAAGTTGGGGAAGTCAGAACAAGGATCCTTTGAGGTTGCTCATTCAGACAATGTGAAGGCGGGGCCGGCGGACCGGTCCTGCATAGACCAATGAAGGCTCTAGCTTGGAACTGCCGGGGCTTGGGAAACTTGCGGCGGATTCGCGGACTCGAGTTGTCGAAGTCCGAGGAGGTGATATCCTTTTCTTGTCGAAACAAAACTTGATGAGAAGAGGATGACGGCGATTAGGAGGAAGCTGGATCGCTTTCATGGAGGTGGTGGTGTGAAGGTAAAGGGAATTGCGGTGTTGTGGAGGAGGAATCAATATGGTTACGAGGAGTAAATCCAAAAATCATATTGATATGGAGGTCTTGGAGGCGGTGGTGGGAGTTGGCGATTCACGAGTGTATGGAGAAGCCGATCCGAGTGAAATACAAAACTTGGGAGATGATGTCAGAGCTACTGATCACAAGACTCTCCTTCCGAGCCATGGTTGTGTGCGGGGATTTCAATGAGATTCTATACCGGCATGAGAAGGAAGGCGGACAACCGAGGCCGAGTTTGTCCGGATAGGTTCAAGGATGCTCTTGAGATTTGCGAGCTTCATGACCTAGGGTTTCTTTGGGGCGTCTTCACTTGGCGGAACAAGCGGACCAAGGGTGTAATCACATCGAGAGCTGGATAGAGCGATGGCAAACTCGAGTGGAGAAATTCCCAACGGTGTTCGTCAAAAATGGTGACCCATATCATTTCGATCACGGGCGTGATCATAAACACGCATGGCTTCCCGGCTAGGAGGGTGGCTCGGGACCGAGGGCTTTCAAGTTTGAAGCGAATTGGTTGCAAGAGGAGGATTGCGGAGAGTGGTAGAGAAGCACGGGAGGCGGAGGAATATCCTTCGACTCGGCTAACTCAGAATCTGCAAGGGGTGGCCAGGAGTTTGAAAGAATGGAGTATCTCTTCGCTAGGGGATTTGGCGAAACGTCTGAAGAACGCCAAGAAGGAGCTGGAGAAGTGGAGAAGAGAACCTATTAGTGATGGTTCAGTCGGAAAGGAGGCCGTTTGGAACTTCAAGGTAGACAGGTTAGAGGAGCAAATTGACGTCTACTGGAAGCAGCAGGCGCATGTTAATTGGATGCAGTTCGGGGATCGAAACACCAGTTACTTCCATAACACTTGCTCGGAGCGGAGAAGGAGAAATAGAATAGGGAATTTGAAAAAAGAGGATGGGGGATGGGTAGTGGGAGAAGTGGAGAAAAAGGCTCTTATCACTAATCATTTTGTGCAGCTTTTCAGGGCTGGTGCAAGGGCTGACGAGGGACGCACACAGCAAGTTCTGGACGCCGTCCAGTCCCGCGTCACCACTCAAATGAACAACCGCTTATCTGCAGAGTTCTCGGCGGAGGAAGTAAAATGTGCATTAGACTCTATTGGTGACCTGAAAGCTCCTGGCCCAGATGGTATGCCGGCGGTGTTCTTCAAGAAATGCAGGACATTGTGGGAGGAAGTTAACAAGCGAGGTGCTGAATGTGCTCAATGGAGATGAACTACGAGGATGGAATGATACTGAATAGCCTTAATTCAAGACCGAGAAACCGAGAGAGAAATGGCGAACTTCGACCTATAAGCTTATGTAATGTGGTGTATAAGGTAGTCTCCAAAGTCTTTGTCTAGAAGACTCGTGATATCTTGCTGAGATAATCACCCCAAACCAAAGTGCTTTCGTCGGGAAGATTGATATCGGACAACATTCTAATCGCTATGAAATTACTCACTTCCGATGAGCAGGAGGAAGGAGATTTGGGCTATCTGTGCTGAAGTTAGATATGAGCAAAGCTTATGACAGAGTTGAGTGGAAATTCTTGGAAGACATGATGAGGAGATTGGGTTTTATGAGCAGTGGGTTGATCGATCATGAAATGCACCACAACCGTCTCCTATAGAATCAAAGTTAATGGGGACTGACAGAAAGGTTTAAACACGAAAGGGGACTAAGGCGAGGAGACCCTTGTCTCCTATTTGTTCCTACTCATGCGGAAGGTTTTTCACTTTGCTACTGAGGCGGAGAGGAAGGAAAGATTGCGGGGTAAAGTCCGCCAGTCGCCGAGTATATCACACTGCTGTTCACGACGACTCGTGATCATGATTCGAGCGGCCAGAAGGGATGCTCGCGCCTTCAGGACATCCTCGATCGTATGAGAGCGCTCAGGCGGATAATTAATAAAGCCAAGTCGGCGGTTCTTTTAGCAGAAACACGGCGGGGGCACCAAAAAGCGAAGTATGCGACCGTCTGCGAGTTACTAGAGAGACGATGAATGAAAAGTACACAGGTCTCTGGTGCATGTGGGAAGATCAAAAATGGAGCCTTTGCCTATCCGAAAGATCGGATCCGGACCAAAATACAAGGATGGAAAGAAGTTCTTATCACAGGCGGGAAGGAAATTCTAATAAAAGCGAGAGCTCAAGCAATTCCAACATT
The DNA here is from genome assembly GCA_036346575.1 of Dendrocalamus sinicus. NCBI lineage: Eukaryota > Viridiplantae > Streptophyta > Magnoliopsida > Poales > Poaceae > Dendrocalamus > Dendrocalamus sinicus. Next base: position 13,871,072 of record CM070646.1, read on the forward strand.
CGCGATGGTCGCTTGATCTTACAAAATCCTTTTGTGATCACATAAGCTCTATGGTGTGCCTGATCATGGTGGAATCGCAGGAAGGCAAGCACAAGATTCATTGGTTGAGTAGAGATATGTTGATGAAACCGAAAGGAGAAGGGGCTTGGGGTTGAGAGACATTCATGCTTTCAATCTAGCAATCTTTGGCAAAACAAGGCTGGAGGCTATGGCAAAACCCAGATTCCCTATGTGCCCAAGTCATGAAAGCAAAATACTTTGTGGATTCATCAGGATTGGAGGCTAAACCAAAACCGGGCATGTCATATACTTGGCGAAGTGTGTTACGGGGCATTGAGGTGATGAAGAAAGGCATGATTTGGCGAGTGGGGGATGGAAGAAATCTGAAAATCTGGTCTGATCCATGGTTACCAAGGTCCTTCTCCAGGAAACCAATTACCCCTAGGGGGGGTAGTCTGCTTACAAGTGTTGATGAAGTGATCAATCCAATCACGGGAGCTTGGGATGAAGAATTGATTAAAGACACCTTCGGGAAGGAGATGCTAATATAATTTTAGCGGCCAGATGCGAGAAGGAGTGAGAGCGGTTAGCGTGGCACTTTGACAAAAGAGGAAGGTTCAGTGTTAGGAGTGCTTACAAGGTATGTAGGGACGACATTCTCAGGAGAAAGAAGCGAAGGGGCGCACAGGGAGGAAGTGAATTGACCTCTGAGTCGGTTTGGGACAAAATTTGGAAGGTGAAGTGCCCAAATAAAATCAAACATTTTCTATGGCGCCTCAGTCATAACAGTCACCCGCTGAAATGTAATCTGGTTCGACGCGGAATGAAGATTGACACAAAGTGTCCATTGTGTGAAAGGGAGGATGAGGACGGAGGCCATCTGTTCTTCAAATGCAAACCAGTGAAGCAGGTGTGGCGATCTCTTCAGCTGGAGAGGGAGCGAATGGCTTTGGCTAACTTATCGTCAGCCTGGGAGGTGGTGGCCTTCATCATGCAAGCAAAGGAGGAACACAGGGTAATGATGGTGATCCTGCTGTGGTTTCTGTGGTCTGAGAGAAACTCGATTAGAGTAGAGGAGGAGAAGAAATCTCAAGTCGTAGCTTGCGAGTCGATATATGCAGGTGAAGTGATCGGGGCCTTGAGCGCGATCGACAAAAGAAGCAGAAGCAAAAGGATCGATGGATCAAACCACCAGAGGGGGTTCTCAAACTGAACTGTGATGCATCCTTTAAAGTGGAATCCTTGTCAGGTAGTTGGGGGTTTCTAATCCGCGATGATGATGGAGATGTTGTTATGGTGGTAGAGGAAGATTGCTCACGTGATGAGCGCCTACCAAGCTGAATTAATATCTTGTAAGAAGGAGTCCAGCGGCTCTATCGTTGGGTATTGGAAGCTTGATTACGAGGCGATGCTCTTATGGTTCAACAAGCTCTCAAGTCAGATGATTTCTCGGCAATGCCTGAAGGTGGGCTGGTGGACGAGTTGACGGATTTGGTGTCTTCTAGCTTCATACATTTTGAGTGTGTGTTCAAGGGTAGAGATTGTAATAGAGCTGCTCATGCTTTAGCTAAATTGGGTCTTGAATGTGATGAAGGGGAGGAACAAATTACTGCAACAGTTCCTAGTGATGTTGGTGTAATTGTTGCTGCTGATCTTTCAGCAGAAGAGTAATGAAATCCCCAGTTTCAAAAAAAAAAACATATGGATACCATATTATCATTGACCTTCACTGCTCAACTTTAGTAAAATGCACAGGATCTTCTTCTCATTTATCTAACAAGATGACACGGCAAACAATCCTAAGAAACTAACTATCATCAGAAAAGAAATTTACAGCATTGCAAGATAATGAAATGCAGCAACCAGGGGAGGAGTTGCAGCAATTCAACTTGAATGACTTGGAACTTCAATTAAGCTTCAACATAGTAGAAATATTTTTCCTAGAAGAGATACAATAAACTTATTTCCACCCAAATAAGCTCTCATGCTTAGCAATACCAACATAACTAAAATATGCAAGAAAAAAATCAAAGTAATACCTGAACCTTTTTCTTGATCGCTGCTCCTTGTCTTTATCTTTTTCACTATCATATCCTTTAGAATTTTCCTTGTCTCTTTCGTTATCTGAATCCATATTATGCATTTCCACTGCACGACCATGGTCTCTAGCACGCCTCTCATCTCCTTCATGATCTGGACCCATGGGATAGTCAATTTCTTCATCAAAGCCTCCATGTTCGTAATATCTTTCTCTATCATGGTCACGAGATCTATCACTATCCCTATCATGGTATGGATCTCTATCACGATCATAGCTCCTTTCCCTATCCCTCCTGTCCCAATATCCATCCCTTCCAGGATCTCGTCGGAAACCATCACGACCAAAATCGCGGGCACCTCTTGTACGAACTTCATTTACTCTAACAGCACGATTACCTATTCGCTGTTGCAAATAGCAAAATTTAATACAAAGAAAAGAAAAGGTGTTAAGTTCCAAATAGGAAGCATACCTTGCCATCCATCTCCAAGATAGCATGCTCAGCGGCTTTAGGGTGAGTGAAAGTAACGAAACCATAACACTTGCCTCTGACTCTCTGATCATTTATCACCTGCAATGCACAAACTGATCAGGAAGTAATAGGTATGTACTCTTGCACAATCTCAATCTCCCATTGGCCAAATCACATGGAATTGCATCAAGGAAAACCGTAGCATCAACTGCTTATTCATAGAAAACAAGCAGAAAATCCTCTCTTTTTTTGGTTTCTATAGCCATTTATGATGATGGAGTTTACAACAGCAAGTTCAGTAGTTCACAATTCACATTTTCAACCCGTCCCTACTCTTGATTTTCCTTCCGCACCTCTTCCACTCGAACCAGAACAATATACTCAAGAACTGGATCATAATGCCTACAAATTCATGTCTTGAAATCTGAGACTCACTTAAAATTGGCCACCTCCCAATTCTACCAGGTATAATATCAAGTACCAAAAAAAGGAACAACGAAGCATCCAAAAGAAAATCCAAACGAACCCCCTTCTGGGGTAAAAAATACCTCGAACACTAAACTGAAATCTGAGCTCCGCTCGATACAGCCTCGTTTCCCAATCCATCTTGGTATCGAGTTAAGCACCAAAAACGACTCCATGCGCTCGCATTTGCACGTAATCATTCCAAAAAAAAAACCTACAGAAAACCCCCTTTTGTCGCGCCGAACTATCTCAGCCACCAAACCAAAAGGCGCGTGCCTTTGCATCAAAGCGTCAGCAGCAATACAAACCCTAAAAATCAAACCACTTTTCCTTTTAAAAAAACACCGAACAATGCACACCCCAAACGATTCATCGCACCAAACTCATGAGCCCATAACCCAATAGCTTTCAAAAGGGAAGAACAACGAGGAGAAGCGGGGCCGGGGGCGGGAAGCGTAGGTGGGGGAGGGAGACCTTGACGGCGACGATGGTGCCGAATTGCCCGAAGTAGCGGCGGAGCATCTCCTCGTCGGCCTCGTAGGGCAGGCCCCCGACGTAGACGGATGTCTCCTCATCCACCGGCGCCCGGGCTGACATCTCTCCGCCGGCGACGTGGCCTACAGGCCTAGGGTTTTGGGTTCCCCCCTCTCGAGCCGAGACGACGACCGGGAGAGCCGAGGCGAGGAGAGGAGAGGAGCTGCCGGATCTGACGTCCGTTTCCATCGCTCCCTGCTCCCTGCGCCCGGATAATCTCCGCCGTCCGTTTCCATCGTGGGGCAGAAATTCAGAATTTCCCCGTGTACTACAACTGTACGTGTTAATTGAAAGCCTTATCCTAACGGAAGCGTGGCCCAGTCAAAAGCCCCAGCCTTTTCCTGTATTCCAGCCCAGTTGCTGAAATGTGCTACGTGTAGACTAGGGGTGGGCGGGTCCTTTGGGGAATTTCCCCATCAGCAATGGGGCGATCTCTCCGTAGACTCCACACGAACCGTTAAAAATATTTGATAATAAACTATAGTTTTTAATATAAAAAATTATATTTTTAATATTTAAACTAAAACTTAAATTAATATGCTAGAATGTATATTTTAAAATTATACTTAAATAACTATAAATTAATAAATAAAATTATATTATTATTTTGAAAATATTTTTAATTCCCGTGGAGATCCTGATCAATTCCTCCCCACTAAGCCTAACATAGCCGAGCTAGCGGGGATTGGAGCAGGCAGTAGCCTCCTAGACACCGTGCCCGTTGCCACTAGTTTTTCATTGGGTCGAACTATCTCAAGCGATCCCATCTTGGAGAGGGAATGGACGCTAAACGCAAAGTTAGGTTGCGCTCGGTTGGGCTAAAAAGCTGTGACTTATGGCTGAAATTATGCTGTAATTGATTGAAATTACACTGTAACTGAATGTGGCTTATTTGGCGTAATTAAATTTAAAAAAATTAAAAATAGAAAAATATGTTAGCTCGTCACGGATAACGCAAACGAATACGGAAAAAATCGGTAAAAAAGCTCAAAAAAGCCAAAAGTTTATAAAAAAAGATGAAATTTATAAATAGTAAAAATAACCTAGAAACCAGAAACTCAAGCAAAAAAGGAGCTGGGCGTTAGCTCCGGGGTGGTGTGATACTAATGTGACATCATATCTCCAGTACAGGTACTGTTCATTGAGGAAATAGGTTGGCATCTGTAGTGTATGAAAAGAGGAGGTCTTAAGCTACATTAAGGTCAACCTTATACATTACAGGGGTGACCTTAAGCAGACCCTAAGCCAAAAAAGCTTAAGGCTGGTCCTCAAGCTAAAGACCTGGCCACAAGCATTAAAATACAATTTTTCTTTATCTGCCAAGTGGGACCGTCTTAAGACCCCTTGGGTTATATACACTATGGAGTTAGTCTTAAGGTTTAGATGGGACCCACCTTAAGGTCCTTTGAGTCATATACACTACAGATGCCCTTACCAAAGTAAGATCCTGTTTGGAAGACGGGTTTCTTTTCTTGATTCACGAGGAAATTGGTATGTTTTCTGTGAAATCATTGCGTTCTACACAGGGCCTAAGGTAGCATGTGCAGTACTGGTCGATCCACGCATTCGATCATGTACCAGCTGGCCAGTGAGCACTAAGAGCAAGTCCAATAATAGAGCCAAGTGCTTGGCTATAAGTCAAGTTATAAGAGCCAAGTTATACAATAATTTGTCTTCTATTTGTCTACAAAAGATTTTTTATTATTATGTGGTACCATGTCTCACATTCTCTTTCCTATTCCTCCTCACAGACATTTATTATCTTGACCCACCACTACATAGGCTCCTGTGCCCAGCTTGTTGCTTGCATGAGAACCAAGCTCTCATCTCTCTCCTCTCTTTTCTCCTCCACATCAGCAAAAATGCTGACTAACTTGACTATAAAACCATTATTGTACTTGCTCTGAGCCATACAGGCTGCAACAGGTACCCATTCGGCCAATGCCACTCATGATCTCGCATTGACAGACGACGGTCACCCTCGTGGGATGGCCCATAAAAAGCCACAACTTGGATGCAAATCGCAGCTTATATAAAAGTCATTTCATTTTAATTTGAGCTCCTATTTTCTGACTTAGTTTTTATTATTTTTAAATTTTATCTTTTTCTGGTTTTTAGATTTTTTTTAGCTTTTTGACAGTTTTTCCCTATTCATTTATATTGTATCCACATGTTCTTTCGATTTTTTTAATTTAGTTATGCTAAATAAACCACTATCAGTTACAGTATAATTTTAACCAGCTACAGTATAATTTAACTATAAACTAGTTTATTTTGGCTCAACCGAACTGTACCATATGCAACATGACACACTGCTGTGTGCATACATACGGATGATTACCTTAAAAGATCATTAAAGCGGTCACTGACACCAAGAGCCCACCAGCAGATGCAATTCAGTGGGAAAACATTTGCTTGCTTTCTTCGGTGAAAGACCACGCCAGAAATGAAAAGGCTTCCTGCATGCATGAGTATCTTACTTTTGTGGCAGAGATTGTCCAACCCCTATAAATAGGTTTTACAACTGATCTAATATATAATAAATCAAATAGTATAGAAGAATGTATCATATACCCTTATATTTTATAATTATTAAGAGGTACGATAAGAATTTTCCATTCTACCCCACTCATATATATAAACCCCTCAAAGAGGTATGAAGAGACCAGAACCACTCATTTATACTCACCAGCTCTCTTAGTGCTATGTCTTCCATGGAGAATGGTACAATGTACCCACTGTTGTAGCTATCTACAACAGTTGGCGCCGTCCGTGGAGAACCGTGCAAGAAGCTGTATAAGGGAAGACACTAGAGAAGGCTACCATCAGAGTGCTTGTGTTATGAGCACCCTAGACACTACCATATCCAAGGCTACTTTCGGCGGCTGCCCCCATCACACCTATAGAGGTGGAGCAGCATTTCTCGTTGCTGGACATCAGGGAGTCAGTCTCCGCGCACTACAAAGGCAGGCTCCACACATCAGCCATAGCTTGTTGAGCCTCCGCGATTCTGCTCGACCACCTCGTAGTCGTAGATGCCCGTTCAACCACCCCGTGGTCGGAGACTTTGTCCGATCACTCCGTAGTTGTAGATGCTTAAGACTTCATCTATGACCACATCGTGGTCAACTCTTCGCCGACATCTACGATCTTCTCACGGTTGATACTTCGTCGACACCTAATGCACCTTTGACAATGTCATCCGACTCCTCGGGATAGAAGCTTCGTCGACGCTCGTCTGACCATCTCATGGTTGTGACTTCATCGGCCCTCCATCGACTCCTTGTGGTCATGTCCTCATTAGCCTCGGCTCCACTGGACTTTGCATGGCCTCTGTTGGTCTCCGTCGGACCTCGCGTGGCCTCCATTAGCCTCTGTCGGACATTGCGTTGCCTTCACCGGCCTCTGCGCCTCTGACTTCATCAGCCTCGGCTCCGAAGAGTACTCTACGACCACTTCTTCATCGCGCCGTCATTGTCGACAACCGCCTGACTACCTAGTGGTCACGGCATCGTAGACCCTTCCTTCGACTATGATAGGCCCCTTGTACAAACATGCTATGGTCATGTACCTTGTCATGACCCCCTTATGATCATACACCTTTTTACGAACACAATAGGGTTGTGGGCTTTTCCCTCACCACTTAGAGATTATAGACCCTTTCTTCGGCCACAATCTGGTCCTAGGCTTCACGCGCCCCATGGTCGTAGATGTTTCGTTCGACCACCTCGTGGTCATTGACGCTCGGTTCAACCACCTCGCGGTCGTAACCTCATCCGACCACTTTGTGGTCATTGACGTTTTGTCCGACCGCCCCACGGTCGTGACTTTGTTCAACCACATCATTGTCATAGATGCTTCATCTGACTGCCTCGTGGTCAGAACTCCATCTGCCGCCTTTGTCGCACTGAGTCCGAAGAGTGGGGGACGAGCTGTGCACACCAGTTTTGTCTTGCCGTCGACTTCATCGACACAGTGCATCGAAGCTTCATCTCGCCGTCGTCTTCATCAACCTTGAGTTCGAAGGGTAGGGGACGGGCCGCGCATGTCAGTTTTGTCTCACCGCTAACTTCGTCAATGCCAAGTCCGAAGGATGAGGGACAGACTGTGTGTGTCACAGTTTCGTCTCGCCGTTGACTTCGTCGATGCCAATTCCGAAGGGTGGGGGATGGACCACATGCATCAGTTTTGTCTCATCGCCAACTTCATCGATGCCGAGTCTGAAGGGCAAGGGATGGGCTACACACATCGGAGTTTCTTCTCGCCGTCGCCTTTGTCGACCCCAACTCCGAAGGGTGCAGGATGGAACACGTACCTCAAAGCTTCGTCTCACCATTGACTTTGTGAACCGCAAATCTAAAGGTAGGGGATGTGCCACGCGCATCAGAGTTTGTCTCGCCATCGACTTCATCAATGCCAAGTCCGAAGGGTAGAGATAGACCACGCACATCAATTTCATCTCACCGCTGACATCATTGACACCAAGTTCGAAGGGTGGGGGACGGACCGCGTGCATCACAGTTTTGTCTCTCCACTGACTTCGTCGATGCCAAGTCTGAAGGGTGGGGGATAGACCGTATGCATCAGTTTCGTCTCACCGCTGACTTTGTAGACGCCAAGTCTGAAGGGTAGGGGACGGACCGTATGCATCATAGTTTCATCTCGCCACCGTCTTTGTCAATCCTGAGTTTGAAGGATGCAGGACGGAACGCGCCCTCAGAGCTTTGTCGTGTTCAAAACTTCGTCTCGCGGTTGAGACTTTGTTCGACCACCTCGTGGTCGTTGGTGCTTGGTCCAATCGTCTCGTGGTCGTGATCTCGTCCGACCATTTGCTAGTCATAGACACTTCGTCTAACCAACTCGTGGCTATTGACGCTTCGTCTGATCGTCTCGCGGTCATGACCTTGTTCGACCATCTTGCAATTGTGACTTGTCCAACCACCACATGGGCATTGATGCTTGGTCCGACCACCTCACAGTCATGACTTGTTCGACCACCTCGCAGTCATAGACACTTCATCCGACCACCTTGTGGTCGTTGATGCTCCGTTCGACTGTCTCACGGTCGTGACCTCGTATGACTACCTCGTGGTCATTGATGTTTTGTCTGACCGCCCCGCGATCGTGACTTCGTTTGACAACATCACGATCATAGACACTTTGTCTAACTGCCTCGCGGCCGTAACTCCGTTCGTTGCCTTCATTGCCGTCGAGTCCGAAGGGTGGGAGATAGGCTGCGCACGTCGGAGCTTCGTCTCACCGCTGCCTTCGTCAACTGCAAGTCCGAAGGGTGGGGGACGGGTCGGCAATGCCAAGACAGAAGGGTGGGGGATGGGCTGCGCGTGTCAGAGCTTCATCTCATCGCCGCCACCTTTGTTGACCATGAATCCGAAGGTGGGGATGGGTTGCGTGCGTCAGAGTTTTGTCTCACCGCCGACTTCATCGATGCTAAGTCCGAATGGAGGGGGACGAACCGTACGCGTCACAATGTTGTATCACCGCCAACTTCGTTGATGCCAAGTCTGAAGGGTGGGGGACAAATCGTGCACATCAATTTCATCTCACTGCCGACTCATCGATGCTAAGTCCAAAGAGTAGGGGACAGACCACATGCATCATAGTTTTGTCTCGCAACCAACTTCGTCGACCCTGAGTTCGAAGGGTGCAAAACAAAACACATGCCTCAGAGCTTCAAGTCGTCTAGGTGGCAGCAACCACAAATAGTAACAAGTTGATGATGCTTGTTTGAAGATCTTCAAGTGCCACAAAGCTTAAACAATTGATGCAATACACTTTAATACTCTCAACAACCTTTAAAGATGAACTAAATGCTTTAGAGTTGAAGAAAGGGATGCAATGGCTTGAGTATGTTCAATAGGGGTCCAAGAGAGAGCCCTTGTTGCAGGTAGGAAGGTATTTATAGTCTCCACCAATAGAGTGACCATTAGAGATGAAATCACCAAAAATTAGGATGAACGATAGCACCACCATGTAATGGCTGGTAGTATCCCACCAACTATTCAATGGCTATTTACTACTCATTAAATACACTAAAACTAGCCGTTAATACAAAATTAGATCATACCATACTCACATGCCCCAGTCATATCGCCCCAAGAGGTAGTACTGAATTTATGTTACGGTAGTAACATTTTCTAAAAAGGAGAAAATCTTCTAAAAATGTACCTATCTGGAAAATAGCTACCGCCAATACAATTGTGGTCATATCGTAGGTGTGGTAGCACCAGACATGATTCGCGGTCACATTGCAGCAATACTATCGAAGAAGAAGTGTGGTAGTATCGCGCCTAAAGAATTCCAAACCAGCACCTCTCCAAAAAAATACGTATGGGCATGTAAATCCTGGTAGTACCAATGTAGTATACTACCGTGGGTTCAATGGCTGTCATACCGGTTCCAGAAAAAATATATTAGAAATGGCAATAAAGTAATTTCAAATGCATGAATGCACTCAGATTTGAACAATGTGGCACAAGATCACCATGAAGCTACTAGCATGAACCCTTCTTAATAGTACAATATCTAGCCTATCAATCCAGTCTTAAATCAACATATGCCAAGACGGGTAAAATCTAGAAAGAGGTCCTTAGCCTATTTTATACAATTGCCTTGAGCCAAAGTCAAACTATAGTCATCTTTGCCTGCTTTCCATGTTCTTCTTCATGACAGCCTCCAAACTTGAGATTAAACTTTTCAATCATCTTAACAAATATGTTAATCTCTTAAATATGGTCATTATTTATTACCAAAACCATTTTTAAAAGCTTAGATGCTTCATCGGTCCAGTAATGAATCTAATCCTTCCATCATGAGTTAATGACGAGTTTTGGTAATCAATGACAATCTATTTGTGGAACTAATATTTTCTTGAGTTAGTGAAATATGTTTGCTCCCATGATGAGGATGACATAGGAAGACGTTATGAGTTGATCATCATCAAGCCAAGGTTCAGAATGAATGTGGCATCATATGTTGATGGTCATCAAGTCAAGACCCCCAAGTGGTGGATGTCTTCATGTGTTGAAGGCCATCACTTCAAGAGGATGCACCATGTATTGATACACATCAAGACAAGGACCTAGACTTGAAGTGAAGATGTTTGTCATCAAACTTCAAAAAGATGCACAAGGTAAAAGAATAACTAGTATAGGCTAAGAATATGTTCCTAATCTTTTACCGGTCTCGGTGTTTGGTTGGGAGACCGAATTGCTAGTGTAGCTTGCCTACAATTAAGAGGGGTCTTGTCTAGTAGTTTGAGTCTCCACATGTGTTGATAGCTTAATCCTGTTTACTCTAGCTCTTTGTGGCATGATGCTATTATTTGTAAATATGTTTTGCAAATAATTAGGGCTCATGCATCTCTCTTTGTAGCATGTGACTATGTTTTATAAATATTTGAAGTCCATGCACCTATTTTTTGTGGCATGATCTAAGTTTGCAAATTATTGGAGTTCATATGTTTTCTCTTGGCATGGTCTAAGATTGCTTGTTGCTATTTACTTGGACTTAGACCATGGTAGTGACTGTTTAGAGTTCTTGTGCTTTCTATGTTGATTTAGTACATTTGAGATTATGAGAACAACTGATTTATATAGTTCTCTAAATAAGCTTTCCATAGAGTCTAAAATCACTCAATTCTGATATCGGAGTCAAAAGTTATGACTGGGTTTTTGAGTGTCGTCTGTGCTAAAATTCATGGCCAGTACTACCACCCTTTTACCTGCGGTACGACCGCCCAGGCTGGTACTACCATCTGGTATGACTGGCTGGCCTGACCAGGATTTCCAATATGACTAGCGATTGTTTTTCTTCGGAGGGTATGTTTTTGAGCTCTTCTCATCACTTTAGGCCAATATGACCACACTTTGTGTTGCGGTACTACTGCACCTTTTGTAATGGTTAGTTTGAGTATTTAATGCTAAAGTTTATATTTGTTAGCATTGTAGTATGGTATTACCACCATGTAAATTGTGGCACTACCGCTCCTGCTGATTTCATCTCCAATGGCTAGCTTTTGTGGTGGGAGTTATAAATACCACACTAACCGGTTGGGAGACAATCATTTGGCACTCTATTTCATTCTCTTGAGCTAGTGTGAGTCTTTTCTTTCAACTATGCATGTGTTTCACCTTGTCAGCAAGGAGAGATGTCTTTAGTTGCATGTGTTGTATCTAGAGGTGGATTTATATCTACTTGAGCATGTATATTCATTGCACTTGGTGAGAGTCAAATAAGCGGTTTGACTTATTACGCTTGGAGGTTGTCGACTTCTAGATGGCGTTAGAGGCATCATGTCCGGTGATCTTCTCAAAGAAGCTTCCATATTTAAACTCGATTTTATCTAACGAAAATTTAAAAATACATATTCACCTCTCTCTAGTTGGCCTCCTCGACCTTTCACTCGAGCAGTCAAACCACCCCTAGCTGACGGTCAAACTGGCTAGGCAGGGAATTCTATACTTGTTTGTGATATTTGCTCTTAACTTTGGTGAGTTTGTGAGTGTGTATTTTCATTGCACTAAGTTGGTATTATCAAGAGAAAGATTTCGAAAAAAAATCATTTATCCTTATGACTCGTCATACGGATCCTACAATATTCATGTGTTGTAGGACCCTTCGCCACAAACATTACTACTAGTTGAGGGCTGGCTACCTAGCAAGTAGGAACATGCATGCATGCATGACCAAAATTAAAGGTTTCTGAGCTTGACATGAGGTGGTTGGTGTGGGGATCCATCGTGCATGTGTTCCTATTTATGTTCCATTGCTTTTGCTTCGCAGATGGCAATAATATGGGACATAGACAACCACGCCTTGCATATACACATTGGCAGTGCAATCTCGGATTGTGGTTATTGCCGGATCTTGACCCTAGACTACCTCTAGATTCGTGTGTTCGTTGTTGAAGAGTGGAAGCAATGATTTGATGAGTAGAAACTTTCAGGCCAAATGAGGACTAGGGTATAATATATGCCGCATGATCCTTTCGTTGAAGAGAAATATCAGGCGGTGCATCTACCTTTCCAGTGTACGCACTTATGACTTATGCATCCCGCCTCAAAAAAACATGAAACAGTTGTACCACTGGTAACAGATTAACTGTAGGGAACCCAGTCTTCTCTAATCATTGCATAACTTCCATGGATCAGAGTTTGATTGTCTAGCTAGTATACTCAATGCAAGCAAGGAACTCCAAGTAGACAAATACTCAATGCAAGCAAGGAACTCCAAGTAGACAAACGACCTAACATTGTCAATACCTACCGGTCGATTGTCCAATTGGTAAGGCATCCAGTATTTATAGTGAACTTTGTGGTTTAAGCCTTAAATCTAGACAGACTGAATTACCCCCATAGTAAACCCCTCCCAGAGTGACCCTGACCAACCCACACTGGGGCAACATCGCGAATCTCGACCGTTCGTCCGCGTAACCAACGTTTAGTTATATCCATGAACACATCCTACATTGGACTGTTAGACCCTGTTTGGAACACAGTAATTTCACGAGAAATAGTTCAACTCCTGTAAGAATTAGAAAAAAATCCTACATTGCAAACGGGTATTACCAGGGGCGGAGCTAGAGAAAAATGAGGGGGGTGCGGCTGTACAGCACTTCCTAAAGGGTGTTGGGCAACTGGGTTACAGGCTTCTAGTGCTGGGCTGGCTACAGAAGGGATTTGCTTGGGCCTAGGTGCGCCACTTTAGTTTTGGGGGTGCAAATAAGGTGAAAAATCAGGGTTAATAACTGTGTTATATTTTTTCTCTGGGTGCGGCCGCACCCACCAGCCACAACGTGGCTTCGCCCCTGGGTATTACCCTTACCCATAGGAAATCTGATGCGGCATCAACTACCAGCTTAACATTAGCTTGTATTTCTAAGGTGCAAGCTGAAGGTACATCTCAAGGTGGTGCCGATTTGAGTAAAGAAGATGAGACCGAGCAAGAGGGAGGAGAGGATGGCCGAGTGAAAACCCTAGTTCATACGGCTATTTATGTGATTCCTTTTTTTGTGCAATGCAAATAGATCATAACGCGTGGAACTAGATGCGCGGATGGCCGAAGGCATCGAGAGGGAGAAAAAGTGCCGTGCCAAACCCTAACGCCACATGGAGGCGAGCGCGTGCATGAGTTTGCATGCGGGTCAGGTGGGGTGCGTGAGAAGCGTTGGGCGTATGGGAGTTTTTCTACGTGAAGGGAATGGTGTGTGCGGATGAAAACCGTGTGGACTATGTGAGGAGGGAGTCTTTTATTGTCTGTGATAAAAGAGAGAGGGACGCGTGGATCTGGAAACCACTTGGAAGGGAGTCTGAACCGTGGGTGACTCCAAGTGCATGTTTATCGTATGGAAGCTGGAGACCAAGCCAGGAGACGCGTGGAGATAAGGCCGAGTCAGGAGCAGCGATGAAATGGTTAAATCATATTTGTACCTATATTTTTTTTCTCAGATTTAAATATAAATCGAATAAACATCGGATACGAATATAAACTGGACAAATATTGGATACGAATTTGGATCGGATTCGACTATTTTTGGATTCAAATAATTATTTGTGACCTCTCCTATTTAAAATATGGCACCAAATTATTTTAATATCAAATTTAGCTAAAAAGAGCATACAAAAAAGCTTTATTGGGGGATGTGCCAAAATAAAAAAAAATGAAATGCCAAATTAAAGCCCACCATGATGACAGACTCGTCGAGTTGATCGAAATACATATATAATATGCCCAATTTGGAGGTCAAATACAAAAAAAATATGTATTAGTAAGTTATTGTTATTATATCTGTTGAATCTGAATATCCAGATCCGAATGCGAGATGGCCTATACCATATTTGTATCTGTATCCGGATCCAACATATCCGAATTCGTTTTGTATCCGAATTCGGATGTTAGACATCTGGATCTGACATATCCGGATTCGGTAGCCGGATATTCAAATAATATCCGGATCTATTTTCACCCCTAGCCAGGAAGGTTGTGCGGCCAGGAACCGAGCCGGATTTGAAGAAGGAGCCAGGAAATCTATGTTGGCTTCAAATCATAATAGGATCAATTCCTATCTCGGTTTCCTTCTAAATTAGTTTCCAATCCGAATTGGTTACCTATTTCTGAGTTAGTTAACATTCGTAACGTGACAAACAAGAGCATGAGTAGGAATTTGAGTTGGTCTTAGTTGATTTAGGCGTGCGTTTTCTTTTCTGGCCAAAACCAATCGATCTTTGAGTTGGAGTTCTTTTATGCTTAGTGTAGGAGTCAGGCTTAGCCCATGGGGGTGTATAAAGTGTGAGGCCCTTATAGCCGGAGAGGTCAGATTAGTTATGTTTATGCATTGAAAAATAGATAGAAAAGTTATAATATTTGTAGCGCAAACTTGTGTGTTTATTCTTGCATGAGGGTTTCTTAGCTAGGGTTTGCAATTGTTGGCTCAAGGCAAGAACATATTGTTTTTGAAATTGTCCACGGAATCTACACGATTCAAACTTCTAAGTTGTGGTTAATTCTTGTTCACAATTTAGGAGACCTCGCCGACTTGCTTCTACTTCAGTGCTAGCTGGTCTAGTGCAATTATTATGCTGTTGTTTTCGGAAACTTCCACTCAAGCTAAAATCCTATTTCATCATCTACCCCAAGGAGAAGGGTTTCATGGCTATTTATACTATGAAGATCGAACCACCCCTTGTGTATCAGTTAGCTTGTTAGTTGATCCGTATCAAAACCAATACTTCTTGGTAGCTTGACCACCATCAAATTGAAGAGAAGACATTCCCTGCGTACCATGGCCCAAGATCACCATCCACCATACAGTAAAACACACAGGGAACAAATTAAAGGAGCTAAGCTAGTAGTGCAGTGTAGTGTGGCGATGCCCTGGGAAAAGGGGAAAAAGAGGGGGCTATAGCTAGAGTTATGAAAAGGCGGCACTCCATGCGTGCGTACAGTTACGCGTGGGTGTCCTTCATTGGTTTTAAAGCTGTTGGCTTATTTAGTATTGTTAGAAACTTTTTTTTTTACTATAACCAGTGTTAGTTTTTTTAGCTTAATTAAAATTAAAAAATAAAAGAATTATATCATCACGGACAATGCAAAGGATTAAGAGAAAGAAAAGAAAAAAACAAAAAAGCTCTAAAAACTAAAAAGTCCGACAAAGATGAAATTAAAAAGATAGAAACTAAAAGCACTGATGAGCACAGGTAAGGGCCGGCTTTGCCTTGCCTACTCGCCTCCAATTTACTCGGCTTTATATAAGCGAAGCAAAGCGAAGGCCTGCACTTGGGCTGGGATTTTAGGTTACAACAGCTACTACTACCATACACTGAGCTGGAAGGGAGAGGCAGACGAGCTAGTGCTACTCCTGAATCCTAATACCGCTGCATGGAGGTATCCATTGGTGACTGTTGAGCAGCTATAGCTAGCTTCCTTCTCTCATCAGGTGAGTTTCTTCAACTGCATATCCTTGATCTCGTCAATGTTATACATTTGTTTTTTTTTCTTTTCTGAATAACAAGAAGGAACTAGATACGCAGAGTAGACTGATGTTTATCGTAGCCAGCGTACTATTTCAAGGCCCCGTTTGATACGTGGTAATTGTTTGTGCTCCTTTCGAATTGAACTGTTTCCATATGAAATTCTACTTAGCCGGTGATGCGCACTTCCGTTTGACATTGGATCGACAGCTTTTAGAGGTTGGGCTTTGACTTTTTAAGTTTGTTTTTATAATTTATTTGTATGAGTCATTTTAAATAAAATGATTTTTTAACGTGAATATTCCTTACTCCTTTGATCTCTTTTATAATTGGCTAAAAATTGAATCATAACATTTTTAAACATAGTCTAACCGGAATCGTGTGGAAGCTATGGCTAGTCCATATTCTGCTGGTTTTGTTAACATTGTAGTGCTGCAAGAAGCATCTTCCGTCTCTGGTTCGTTCGGTTCGGGATGCATTTTCTCGCTCTAGGTAGTAGTGAGAGGTGTGCTTTTTTTATATCTTCTTGTTTCGTGCATTATTCGGTGCTTTTGAGGAAAGCAGTAGCCGAGGCCGGCTTTTCCCCCATGCCACCATATGCATCCACCAAAGCTGCACGCGCGAAGCGTGGCGTGATGAAGCAAAAGCTCTCTGTCTTCTCTCTCTCTCTCTCCATCTCCCGTTGGTACTGTCGAGATCCCAGTCACACATCACGCACATGCGCGACCCTTTTCAGCTTTTCTCTCTCTCTCTTTCTCTCTCCTCCATCCCTTGCGTGCGCAATTAATGCAAAATCCCATTTGCCGCGAGATCCCATGATTGCCCCTCTCGGTGGCTTCGTCCGTCGTGTTCTACCTTCTGAACGGGGGTCTGTGGTGGAGCAGTAGTACATGTTTAACTGATCCCTAGTCATTTCGTGTGAATGTGATTGTTTAGCGGGGGCTAATTATTGCGTCATGAGATGGCATTGCAAAGAAAGGTCGAAAAGGTAAATGTGCATCTCTTCTCTTCTCTTCACCGGCCGAAACAGGCTTTCGTCTCTGGCGATCCGTACAACGTGTAGCGCCGTACAACCCTGGCAGCACTAGTTAACAGCAGTATCAATGCTCTGCTTGGTTATTTTACTACAGTGGAGTAGAACCTTTCTTTCTTTCAAACTTGTGATGATTTCTTCAGAAATGGTTCGTACAAGGCGGTCGATTATGCCACACATATGTCTAAGGTATCTTCAATAATCACACCTCATTCGTTGGTTAGCATACCATATCGCCAAAATGGAGAGTTCCATGAGAGGGAAGAGTAGAGAGAGGATGTGTGATCGTGTCCTTGCGCAACGATCAATGCACGTAAAACAAAGACGCAATAGACGATGTATCGTGCTATTGGAGCTATGTTGTCCTCCATCCACACAGTTTTGAAATTCATTGGCCGTGGTTGACGGCAGAGGGAGACGTGGCGGCGGTGGTGGCAGACGAGGGGGAAGATGGTGGTAACCGACTACATGATGAAAGAATAGCGAGGGAGGAAGAGGCCATAGTGATGGCGAAAGCATTGTAGGCCAGCGTGGTGGAGAGGGAGGGGCAGGCCGGCGGCAATGGGGGGTGGAGACCGACGCGGTGGAGAGGGAGGGAGGTCGATGGCGAGTGGAGTGGAGACTAGTGACAAGGAATTAAGGGAGGTGATAAAGGTTGACTAGCAGGAGGAGGAAGAAGGGGTGGTGTGGTGATGGTGATGGTGATGGTGTCGGTGACTTGGTGATGAAAGAGAAAGAGAGGGGTGAGGTGGAGGACATATCTAGTGCATCATAAGTTGTGGTGTATCCTTGTGTATTCTTTTCAAAAAACAAAGCAAATTGTCATAGAAAATTCTAAAAATTTTGACAACATTGACACATATTATGTCTATCATACCATAAAATTTCAAATCTAAATTTGATCTACACATGGAGAAACAAAAAAAGACAAATCCTGCTAAAAATGAAATCCAAAAATAAAATAAAAGAAAAAAGCTACTATTCACTAAAATATGCCCCTTTTTGTTTATCCTAATATACGTTGCATTTTAGCTGAATTTTTCAGGATGTTTGCTTGGATCATGACTTATCTAACTAATTTTTTTAGAATTTGTATAACCATTTGCTTTGTATTTTAAAGAGGATGTATAGGATGCACCACAACTAAGGATGCATGTTCTCGAGTGAGGGGAGAGGAATATTAAAAATAATTGACGAAGGAGTCACTTGAGAAGAAAAATTGCGAAAAGAAAATCATGTTGTAAAATGTGCTAGAGACGACTTGTTAGAATTGTTGCCTCTAGAGTTGTCTCTCATAGTCATATATGTAGAACTCAAATATAGAGCTGAAATGGTAAAATTGGAGACAATACTGTTGCACATGCCCCTTAGTGGCCGAGTCGTGCCTAGTAACTGTTTGCAAACTAGGCCCCCAATGAGTTTTAAAATTTGTGCTTTCCGCTTTTCTGAGAGGAATCCCAGGCCTTAAACAAGATACTATGCGGCAACGGACGAGTCCCTTCCTCCTTGTTGTTTCCTTCCGTGGTTTTGCTATTGTACAGTCGACTAAGGTTTTTTTATTTCTCAGTCATCTGAAGTTGCACTTTTAGTCATCTGAAATTGCAGTATACTAATTCACATTCTTTTGAAGTTGCACTCTCAGTCACTTAAAGTTATAGTATAAAAAAATAACTGAAGATAAAGAGAAAAAAAGTCACGTGCAGTAGTCACTCCCTCCCTTCCGGCAGCGGTAGGTGTGGTAGACGCAGCACGCGCATGAGACGAGAGGGCCCTATGCGGCGTGCACGCTTGCATTGCATATTTGCATGCGCGCGTCGGACGCCGGGGCCTACCGCCTCCCACCGCGCCACATGCATGCGCCTTGCTTGATTTGCCTTTTTGGGTGGTCGTTGCCATTGCATGCGCCCTAGTACTCCTCTGTTTTTTATGCATCTCACCTTCGTGGTCTTGCATGCCGTCCTTACTGCCCCAATCCTACGCTGCTATAGTTACTAGCTTATCGCGATGATGGCAATGGCATATTCGCATGGTACCTCTTTGGAGCAACTAAAAATAGCTAGGCCTGCCTGGTGTGGAGTGGCATACCAAGCTAGCTAGCTATGGTTTATGGGTGAGGACGCAAGCACTGGATGGAAACTTTTTTATTTAACTTCCTAGAATCTTTTATAATATTATAATTTTATTAGTATGTTTTAGTATAAAGTTATAAAAAGTAATGTATCTTAAAAATTATAAAAAATTAAAATTATCAAATAAGAGAGAATGAAAGGAGTACTTCTTAACAAAAAGAAAGCAATGGATTGGAGTGTCGTCCTGCTCCTGCTCCTGCCGTGGTAGTCCAGGACTGCCGTCCTGTGTCGAGCTGACATCTACATCCGCTGCCACAAGCTATCTAGCTAGCGCACCTAGCTGGAGCGCGTGATACAGCCCGTACTCTGCTACGCATGCACAGCGCGGCGCGGTCGGCAAGCAACCGTGAACAGTAGCGGCAGCTGGGAGGCAGGCATGCAGCGGGTAGCTAGCCTTGGGGTGTGCCGGTCTTTTCGCTACGGGTCTGTTCTTCTGATGGCTGTGATTTATAGTTTTTAGTTATTTATATAAGAGATTATAGAGTAATTGAAATTTACATATGATTTTTATCGATATAAATAAAATCAATACAGTATGTATTACAATTAACTAGTAAACTTTATATTAAAAAGGTATTTCGTTTAAAAGCTAGTTACTGTAAAAAAAATTAAAAACTGAAGTCAAAAATCACAAAAGAACCCTATTTTGGACGGAGCCGCATGCCGTCGCTGCATGTACGTGCCGCGGCAGCAGCCGGCAGGGCAGGCACGGCACGCTGTTTTTCTCGGCCGCGGCTGCCGAAATGCTCCCGTGTTGTCCATTCCCCTCTCCTCTGTATCAAGCGCTGCGCCCACAGCTCCACACTGCCATGGATGTCACTTGCATTCGCACAAAAGACGGCTTTTTTTTCCTAGCGAGGCCACGTAAATACCGAAAAAAAATTCCCGTTTTATGTGAGAATTAAATTGTTTTATACAAAATTATTATAAAATTTCTATGTTCCAATCAGGTATTTAAAATCTGTTGAAAGGAATTGAACATGCGCAAACGAAGACAAAGTAGTAGTATGTTCATGTCTTACTTGCATCCTTTGTTGGGAGGCGCAGTACCAAGCACAGGACCACTTGCATGGGGTAAGTAACACTGTAACACAACAGCGTTTGTCTCTCGCAGCAGGGCTGTCGGTGTCTTACATGCATATAAATCTTCTACGGTGTCCACTAGTGTGTTTATACGACTATAACTCCACTAATCTACTAGTGATCAGTGTTAGAAATTGGCCAATTTAAGTACGATCCATTTCCTTAATTCCAAAATATATATGGTTTAGTAACATATTGCTAAATCAAAGTGAGGAAGACCAATTTATAAGATGGAGTCCTCACCACTCCTTGAATATGTATAGAGATGGTATGAGGAGGGTTCTAACTAGTCACGCATGCGCGTGCGTATTCGCGTATTTTCGCATGAAAATCGCGTGACTTGTGATTGTGACTTACGACGCGCAACCGTGTCTTGACGTGGTGCGCCACTTGGCAGACCAAGTCTATTTTTATTTTTGCTGAATCCTGCACCACTCTATCTGTTTGAATGAGATTCAAACATTTGAATGAAACAATTACAAGTGAATTTACACTACTTAATTTGTGATCTGATGAGATAGTTACCAGTGCATAATTTTGTTTAAAACGTAGCAGTTACTAGTGAATAACTGCAGCGTCCTTAAAAGGGCCTAGAGACGTCAAGGAAGAAATAGAGAGTTTTGCACCTCCATTCTTCCTCTACTTTCTGCTCTGCGAGCTTGTGCTGTTGTGTTGTACCGTCTGAACCTCGCCGATCTTTCTTCCTAGCGTGCACATGGAAGGAGGGAGAGCGGCTATCTCCGAACCATTGCCGCAGAGAGTACCTTCACGGGGCGGCAATAAGGTTTCTGGGTGGCGCATCTGCCCGTCCGCTTGCTTCACTGCGTCATTTTCGTTCTGCACTACATCAAGCCTGTGCTACTTCTTGTTCTTCTTCAGGCTCAAAAGTAAGTCGTTCGCATGTTCGTTCGACTTTGTTACTATATTTTCTTGCGTATATTTTGAAGTATGATGAGTAACCTGCTGTTAGTAGTAAGTTTTGCATCATTGATTTATTGTATTTGTCTTCTAGTAAAATTTAAAATTAAAATATTACCCACGTTTCTAACAATCAGTGGCACAACTACACCAGTGCAGTTTTAAGAGCATCTCCAATAGTTACAACTCAACCGTCCGTGAGTCTACCATGTCACCAAAAACTGAGCCGGATAAGTGGAGAAGAGAGGGCATGCCATTGCTTCTTGAGTCGATTACAAGCGTGAGAAAGAAAAGGCAAGCTATGACATTTTCATCTGTTGGAGCGGGGTCGTCCTCAGGGACACGAGTTGTGGGCCCTCTTGATGGAGTAGGCATCACACCACAGGGGTGGTGGTGAAGAATCTAAACTTAACAAAGTTGACATCACACCACAAGGGCGGCGATGAAGAATTTAAACCTGCCATTATGATTTAATGATATATTTCGGTAATAATAATAATCATATTGTGAGACTAATATTTTCATGAGTTGGATGTATATATTATGTCATATGATAATGAAGATTTTGGATGGTGCTATAAGTTGATCATCATCAAATCAAGGTTCGCGATGATGGATGGCATCAGTTCATATTTATCAAGTCAAAATCCCGAAGAGAAGATTACAAACTTTGACATAGACTTAGGGTATTAGCATCGTGTGCTCAATTTACATGCTTACAATTTATATTAATAGAAATTGAATTAATTGATTATCACCATAAGATTGCAAATGTTGATATAGACTCAGAGTGTTGGTGCACTTAGGTGAAACTAAATAATTTATGTCTTACTTGTGTAAAACCAATTTGATTTATGTCTTCATATTATAAACCCAATTTATCTCGAGGAGAATTTTAAAAGGTCCGATTCACCCTCTCTAGTTGGCCTCTTTGCTCTTACAAGCGGCCACGACGAGAATGCAGTGGCCACGAACGCCTGGTAGGTGGATCCGGCCAGCGGTGGTGGGATCTAGACAAATTCAGTTAGATCTGCACGCCAGTGAGCCGGATTCGCCTCGTTGTGTTGTTGATAGCGGAGGGGGCAGCGATGACTTTGGAAGAGAGTGGGCAAAGCAGTGAGGATGAGGGGAGCAGGTTCGGAAGGGGGCCAGTGGTGAGGTGGAGGTCATGTTGGAGAAGTATGAGATACTGGAGAGGGAGAATGAGCTAGAGGTGGCATAGACTTTGGCAGAGGGTGGGAAAGGCGATGAGGAGGAGGGAAGCGGGCTTAGGAGGAGGTGGGCAAAGGTAGGCTGCCGGTGGTAAGGTGGAGACTTGAACTTGAGGGAAGCATCAGAGAAGGAGAAGGGGCATTGGTGGTGCTGATTTGGGAGGAGAGAGAGGGTGAGTGAAGAGGGGGATGTGAGATATGAAGGGATGGTGGGAAAATATAAATAGTAATTGTAAAACATGTAGATCTATCTAAATTAACTACTAAAGACTATCTATTAGAACAATTATCTCTTATACTGTTAGCAGATATCTAATCCCTTATGCTATTAGTATATGTCTAATAAAGACACCTTAGTAGATAAACTATTTTACATGTCCTGTAGCAGTGAAGCGAGCACAGCACACACCCCGATCCGGACGTACGTGGATGCTGCTTTCGACGCCACCAGTGGCACACATTGCGATATAAATTCCTTCGGTGAGATCACCGAGGCTTCCCCTTACCCTTCCTTCCTTCACATCCTATCCATTAAAAATACGACCTTTCTGTAGCCTACCACTGCGCCACTGATTAGTCTTTTACAGTTTTACCGCCCCCGTCGGTCCACCGTCCACGTTCTACGGCGTCTAGCTACAGTACCCCCCGTTTGGTAAAAACGCTGTGCCGGAGTTGACGCTTTGAGGCATGGAGGAAGGAAGGTTTTTAATGCAGGGCATGGCCGCCCGTTCTAGATTTCGCCGGGTGGTCGTCGTTGTTGTCGTCGTCAAACCTGTTGCGTGCGTGCTACGGCTACTGCGCCAATGCCGACCCACTTTTATGGCGTGGAGCTCGAATATCTTGCTGTCCCGATGATCGAGTCGTGTGGCGCATTGATCGGTGCTAGCTAAGTCTTGGCTTTCTTCTTCTCCTTGCGTTGCAGCGGCTGATTTCGTCGAGTTCTTGGCTTCTTAATCGCCAAGCGGTTGCATTGTCGTGTGGCTCCCGGTGGCCGCGCCCGCCGTGATGCTCGAGGTGTTGGACGTGGCGGGGAAGACGGTCGCTAAGGCTGGCGGCGGTGGGCGCGGCCACGGGCGCCCGGGTGCGCCGCGGAAGCAGCCGCTGCAGAGCAGCGTGGCGCAGCCAAAGGTGGAGACGGCGGATTTGGCGCCGCCGGAGGCAGGAGGCAAGAAGTGCGGTTCCGGAGCCAGTGGCCGGCGGCGCGGCGGGCGCGCGCGGGTCAAGGCGACGGGGGAGCAGGCGGCTGCGCCCGTCGGCATTGCCCCTGCCTCGGTGGGGCCGCCGGTGTCGAGCAAGGGGGTGGCGTTCTGCAGGCGACCGGGGTTCGGGACGGTGGGCACGCGCTGCGTGGTGAAGGCCAACCACTTCCTCGTGGAGCTCCCCGACAAGGACCTCACCCAGTACGACGTAAGTGGCCACTCTTCGCCTCTCGCCAACAAGTCGCGCGTGCACCGTGGTTGTGCAGGTGTTAGTGACACCATGGCGTGGTCTCTTCTTTTTCAGGTCAAGATCACGCCGGAGGTGAGCTCCCGCAGCATGAACCGGGCCATCGTGGCCGAGCTGGTCCGCCTCTACCGCGTGTCCGACCTCGGCATGCGCCTTCCGGCCTACGACGGCCGCAAGAACCTCTACACCACCGGCTGCCTCCCCTTCGACGCCCGAGAGTTCGTCGTGCGCCTCGCCGTCGATGACGACGGTGTCTCCGTCTCCACCGCTCGGTAAGAACAGGCATACAGGCTACACAATCGTCCGGTGCTTACGCACTTAGGTTGCGCTGTACACAGTCTTTCTCTTGATGGCTATACCACAATTTGGATTGCCAGTACTTGCAGGGAGAGGGAGTACAAGGTGGCCATCAAGTTCGCCGCCCGCGCCGACCTCCACCACCTCCGGCAGTTCATCGCCGGGCGGCAGCCCGACGCGCCGCAGGAGGCCCTCCAGGTTCTCGACGTCGTGCTCCGGGAAGTGGCCAGCCAGAGGTAACAGCAACGGTGCCTGCATTGTCATGCATTGCTAGTTCCAGGCTTGCGTGTTTTTGGAGGTAATGGCTTCTTGGCCATTGGTTAGGTACGTCTCCATAGGACGGTCGTTCTATTCGCCCGACATTAGGAGGCCACAGAGGCTTGGGGACGGCTTGCAGTCGTGGTGTGGGTTCTACCAGAGCATCCGGCCGACGCAAATGGGGTTGTCACTGAACATTGGTGAGATGTGCTTCGGTTGGCCAAACATTGGCTGTTTCATAAGTGATTAGTTTCTTGTGTCCTGTTCTTACATTGTGATGTCGATTTCAGATATGTCATCCACGGCGTTTATCGAGCCACTGCCGGTGATTGAGTTCATGGCGCAAATCCTAGGGATGGATGTCATGTCAAGGCCGTTGTCAGATGCGAACCGAATCAAGGTAAACTGTGTTGTGTTATGCAGACTAGTGATACACAAGGCCATTTTACATTTGCTATTTGTTCGTTGTTTGGTAGTGGACTAGTGGTTTTCAGTACTTGGTGCATTATACCCTGCCTATTGGAATGATTGGTGTATGTCATTGTGCTAATGCTAAGCAGATCAAGAAAGCACTGCGAGGTGTGAAAGTCGAAGTCACTCACCGAGGAAACTTAAGACGGAAGTACCGGGTCTCTGGCTTGACATCACAACCAACTCACGAACTAATGTATGTTTTGGAATCTCTTCTGTTGCTCTTCTCGATTTTCCCTTTTTGCCTTTCATTTTGCTTTTCTCAAGAATTGTCGGTTCTTAAATTTAATTCATGATTGACTTGACCAGACTTCATTAAACGGTATGCTACTTTTACTAGATCTTAAAGCAGTTTACTTTAGGATGGTTTGCAGTAGTTTAATTGAAATGTTTATGTAATAATTTAAAAAACCTGCAAGAAATATCCAGTCAATGAAAGTTAATGGAAACATACAGTAGTGACGGATATACTCAGGAAAATAATACTAACATAACAGTCGAACTTAAAATATTAATTAATTAGTAACATGCAATTTTTATGTTACACTTCAACATTTTGGTTGACACAACGATGTGCTAATATAAGCTTATCTGTGGTGTATAGTGTGTATTAAAGTATATGATATCCCTTCCGTACATAAACATTTTGAAAACCTTAGTGGATCTTGTGCCAACTTGTATGGTCTCCGGTTTGCTCATTTTTACAGCTTTCCAATTGACGATGAAATGAATATGAAGTCCGTAGTAGAGTACTTCAAGGAAATGTACGAGTTTACCATACAACATCCTCATCTTCCCTGCCTGCTGGTAGGAAACCAAAAGAAGGCAAATTATCTACCAATGGAGGTCAGTAGCTATCGTCTTTAATCTCATGAAGTCACGCCTTTCTGTTAGCCAATAAAATACATTGATACTTGGACTATAATTGAATCCTCAGTGATATGAGATACTTATTGCCAGGCCTGCAAGATTGTTGAGGGGCAGAGGTACACTAAGCGGTTGAATGAAAAGCAGATCACGTCATTACTGAAAGTTACATGCCAAAGGCCTAGAGAGAGGGAGATGGATATTCTACAGGTCTGACTGTGTTACTCAACATGTTCAAAAATAAATATATTCAGCAATAGTTGCAGACCAAATGTAAGGCTAGATGTGCTAACTTGCTAAGATTCTTTGTAGGAAAACTACATGTTTTTGTTGAACAAGCCATAAGTAGTGCAATATGCGTCCCTCTATGTTGTTTCATTCAATACTTCTTTTTGGCCCTGACAGACAATGCAATTGATAATAACAAGCTCAATTCTCATTGCTCTATGCTTTTAGTTTTCTTTCATTACATTGTATTGGGCCCCATAGTCCCTACCAAAATGGCCTCAAGAATAAAAGTACTGTTTTCAGACACTTCATCAAAATGAATATCAGCAAGATCCCTATGCAAAGGAATTTGGGATAAATATAAGTGACAAGCTCACCTCTGTTGAAGCACGAGTTCTGCCAGCACCCTGGGTAAGATCAATGGTATATTAGGCTTCAATATTAAGTAACAGCTACTCTCTGCTTATTTCTGAACTTCTGTTTTCATAATTTTTCACTCGAAGCTAAAATATCATGATACTGGAAAAGAAAAGGAGTGCTTACCACATGTTGGACAATGGAACATGATGAACAAGGTGAGCATCCAGTCTGCTGAGTGCTGAAGTTGTTATTTCTCATTTGTAGCAGAGTTAGAGCATATTAACCGCTAAAAAAAAATCTTTTTTTGCAGAAAGTGATCAATGGGTGCACGGTGAATCATTGGGCTTGCATTAACTTCTCAAGAAGTGTTCAAGAAAGCACTGCTCTTGGATTTTGCCAGGAGTTGGCCCAAATGTGTAAAATTTCAGGCATGGTATACCTCTCATTTGTGCTAATATTTTATGGAAGGGACACTCCTTAATTGTGAAGTGCGAACTTTACGGCAACCTTTTTTATTTTGATAGATGTTAACTGATGCTACCCCTGTTTTGCAGGAGTTCAGCAGTGAACCTGTTATACCAATATATTCAGCTAGACCAGATCAAGTAGTAATGGCACTTAAGCATGTGTATAACGCTTCACTAAACAAACTCAAGAGCAAAGAGCTTGAGCTTCTTTTGGCCATCCTCCCTGACAACAATGGCCCCTTATATGGTGAGACTTGAGTTTCTCTCTTGGCCATTCTGCCACTTATGTCACATATACTGTTATTTCTTTGTTCTAATTATTTTGTAAATATGTCCTTTCTGTTTTTTCACTTGTATAATGAGAATATTTTTTATTTCCAGGTGACATAAAACGAATTTGTGAAACCGAATTGGGATTAATATCGCAGTGCTGCTTAACGAAGCATGTGTTTAAGATCAGCAAACAGTACTTGGCAAATGTCTCACTTAAAGTTAATGTTAAGGTATTTGCCATCCTGTCCTCAAGTTTACACATGGATTTCTGATGCAGATCAGGAAGTTAACAACTGCTACTACTGGTAACTAACTCCATTTCATGCTTAATGATGTCTGCAAAATCAGATGGGAGGAAGAAATACTGTGCTCTTGGATGCAGTAAGTTGGAGGATTCCTTTGGTCAGTGACATACCGACAATAATATTTGGTGCAGATGTAACACATCCTGAAACCGGAGAGGATTCCAGTCCATCAATCGCTGCAGTAAGATTTAGCATTATTCTGCTGCTTCTACATCAAAGGTTATGTTACTTCATGCATGAGTTCTCTAATGTGCTGCTTGCAGGTTGTTGCATCTCAAGACTGGCCAGAGGTTACAAAGTATGCTGGATTGGTGTGTGCTCAAGCTCATAGGCAAGAACTCATACAAGACCTCTACAAAACATGGCATGATCCTCAGAGAGGCACTGTGACAGGAGGCATGATCAGGTATTTCTCTAAGAGCAGTTCTCTTGCAAGGCATGTTGTACATTTGACGAATGGATGAATCGTGCCATGCTTAGACTTTATAAGTAATCATTTTTTTTGGTGATTATACAAAACAAAATTCATTTCTCCAGCCAACACAATGTTGTGCATTTGGTGATCTATGATCTGTGTCACCTCGCAGAATTAAACTAGCACATCCCATGTTGGAATTAATCTTTTTTTGGTAGGAAATATAGAGTTTGGGTAGGATATGTAGAGTTTGCCGTATACATATACAAGTCCGTATACGAGTTTGTTTAGCGTACGAGTGTGTTGTAGAAACAGAGTCGGTTTCTTAGTTCGTTTCCGTGTGTGTGTGCCGGATATGTATTAGTATATAAGCAAGGGTAATGTAAGAGTTTTGTAACAAGCAAAAGGAAGCGATCGGTTGTGATCAAGAGAGAGGGGGAAGAGAATACAGAAAAGCAGAGTGCTTTTGTGCCCCGGAATATCGATTTGTGTTCTTGGCTTTTTTCGTGTTGTCACCGCCATACTCGAAGACAAGAGGAGCAGAGGAGCTGCGGATTGGAAATACGAGTGCTCGGGCATTAAGTACTCGGCATACTTGAAGTTATCACAAACCAAGAGTGCTCAAAAGGTACCGAGTATTGGAGTACTCGTTCCAGGAGTTTTACGAGTATCGAGTGCTAACCGGTCGAAGCTTATGAGTACTCGCAAAGCGTTTGAAGTTTAAGAGCGGAGGTGTTTGTGGTCGAAGTTGAGCGTGGTCGTTACGAGCTGGAAGGCGTGGTCGTTATGAGCTGGAAGACGTGTTCGTTACGAGATGGAAGGCGTGGTTGTTACGAGTACATACTGGTCCTAACTCGGAGTTGAGCGTGGTCGTAACTCAAGCTTCAAGTGGTCGTAAGCCACATTGAAGTGGTTGTATCTATAAAGCATAAGTGGTCGTAACTATCACAAGTGGTCGCAACCAACATTGCATTGTCGTAAACGACTTGGAGTGGTCATTTTCCAATAGTGGTATCAAAGTTTCAGCACACCTGAGACATTGTGGTTTCCAGTGATGGCGTTTTTTGGTCAAGATGGCGGCGGGGTGCCACATCAATTCCCGGTGTTGACGGCGATGAATTATACCACATGGGCGATCAACATGGAGGTGATTATGGATGCACAAGGAGTCTAGGAGGTAGTAGAACCCGTGGTTGGAGTGGTCGTAGACGAGAAGAACAGCGGCACGTGCGTTCATCTTCCAAGCCGTCCTGGAAGACGTCCTTTTGCAGATCACAAAGAAGAAATCGGCAAAGGAGGTGTGGGATGGATTGAAGACTTGATATCTAGGCGCTAACCATGTGAAGAAGGCTCGGCTGCAAACACTGAAGAGCGAATTTGACTCGATTCGCATGAAGGAGAGACGATCGGCGAGTTCGCTGGGAAATTGAGTGCTATGGCAGCCAAGTACAGCGTCCTTGTTGCTACCCTGGAGGACGACACATTAGTCAAGAAACTTCTTGAATCATCGCCTGATAAGTTTCTACAATTGGTGGCATCAATTGAGCAGTATTCAGATCTTGAAGTGATGCAATTTAAGGAAGCGATAGGATGGCTAAAAGCATATGAAGAACGACTCAATCGACGAACTAATAACAATGCAGATGGGCAATTAATGTTCTTCCAAACCGAGTGGGAAGCAAGGAACTCGAAGACAGAGAGGAGGGTGTCACGAGCGATGGCACGGGCGAGGCGGCCAGAGTGGTTGAGGCAACAGAGGTGGCCGTGGAGACAAGGCTAGGCAAGGCGGTGGTGACAGATCTTGTGACAAGTCACATGTAAGTACTTTGAATGTGGTGAATATAGGCACTACGCGTTAGAGTATTGCAGCCACATAAAGTGTTTCAACTGTATGAAGTATGGGCACTACACTTCGGATTGCCCAAGCAAGAAGGACGAGGAGGTGAACCTCACTCGTGCTAAGGAGGACATTGAGCCAGCACAACTTCTTTCCTTATGTGTTGAAGAGACGTCAGGCACGATGATGTTGAATGAGAAGAATGTAGTTCCTAAACTATGCACAGAGGAAGGCAGCGATGATCACACTGATTGGTGGTACCTGGACAATGGAGCCTACAATCACATGACGGGAGATCACTCCATGTTCCATGAGCTCGACAAGAAGATTTCAGACAAAGTTAAGTATGACAATGGCTCCACAGTGGAGATAAAAGGTAAAAGATCGATGTTATTGCAATGCAAGAACGACGATCAGAAGTTGGTGTCTGAAGTTTACTTTATACCTAGATTGTGCAACAACATACTCAGTCTTGACAGATGACAGAAGAAGGGTACAGGGTGCTGCTGCAGGATGAGTTCTTGCATGTCTATGACAAGAATGATCTCTTAATGAAGGTGAAGATCGCAGAACCGATTGTACAAAATTTCTTTGAAAACTTGTAAATCGGTTTGTCTCAAGAGTAGTCTCATGGGGCCAAGCAACGAGCCCAACGCACGAGGATCCCAAGGGGCATACAACTGGCACAGAGGAGTGCAGCGGCTCGGGTGAGCACCGCGGTTCGGGAGACAAGGTACTATTCCATCTATCAGGACGCACAAGCGAAGGAGTGAGAGGTGGTGTAGCCTCAGCTGAGATGCACGCAGGAAAGAGGGCAGACTTAGTCCAAGAGAGAGGAGCGGGACTCAGCTAATGGCGAAGCCAAGGTGATTGTGGGAGTAGGTGCTCCAGCCCAGGTAGGTGAGCAAGGACGAGATCGGTCAAGGTGCAAGGTGTGGCAAATGTTGGTTTGTGCGTGGCTCGGGATGGAGCAAGCACGGGCAGTAGGGCGGTGACGGCCCAGAAAGGAACGATGCACGGGAGTGCTGATTAAAAAGAAGCAGAAGCCAACGACGCGGGAGGTCAAGGTGGTTCGTATGTGCATGCAGGTGCTCTACAGATCACAGCGGGCAGATGGCTTGGGACACACGCAGCAGATTGCAGCGGAGCGCAGCGGCAGCAGAGGCCGAAGCGGCGGTCGAAAGTGGTCTCATACAGAGGAAGAGGTCCAAGAGGAGCCCACGACGCTAGTGGAGTTAGAATAGGCAGGTGCGGATGCTAGTACGACGACAGTGGAAGATGAAGGACGTAGAGAGGCAGGCAGAGCATCAGGAGCAAGAAGTCGACGAGAGCACCAGACGTGGAAACACAACAGAGAGCGGCCGAGCGGGAGGCATTAAATCAAGTCACGATGCAGGTGCGGGAGCGAGAGAAGATCGGCATGATCAAGGTGGAAAAACAAGATTAAAATGGTGAATATTGGAATTAATCTTGTTTTGGTAGGAAATATTGAGTTTGGGTAGGATACGTAGAGTTTGCCGTATACGTATACAAGTCCGTATACGAGTTTGTTTAGTGTATGAGTGCATTGTAGAAACAAAGTCGATTTCTTAGTTGCGTGTGCTGGATGTGTATTAGTATATAAGCAAGGGTAATGTAAGAATTTTGTAACAAGCAAAAGGAAGCGATCGGTTGTGATTGAGAGAGAGGGGGAAGAGAATATAGAAAAGCGGAGTGCTTTTGTGCCTCGGAATATCGATTCGTGTTCTTGGTTGGCTTTCGTGTTGTAGCTGCCATACTCGAAGGCAAGATGAGCAGAGGAGTTGCGGATCGGAAATACGAGTGCTCGGGCATTGAGTACTCGGCATACTCGAAGTTATCGAAAACCAAGAGTGCTCAAAAGGTACTGAGTATTGGAGTACTCGTTCGAGGAGTTTATGAGTACCGAGTGCTAACCGGTCGAAGCTTACAAGTACTCACAAAGCGTTCGACGTTTAAGAGCGGAGGTGTTTATGGTCGAAGTTGAGTGTGGTCGTTACGAGCTGGAAGGCGTGATCGTTATGAGCTGGAAGGCGTGGTCGTTATGAGTACGTGCTGGTCGTAACTCGGAGTTGAGCGTGGTCGTAACTCAAGCTTTGAGTGGTCGTAAGCCACATTGAAGTGGTCGTATCCATCAGGCACAAGTGGTCGTAACCAACATTGCGTTGTCACAAATGACTTGGAGTTGTCGTTTTCCAACATCCCAAGTATGCATCAGGGCCACTAAGCACAAAATGAGCTTAATGAATGCAGGGAGCTTTTAATATCCTTCAGGAAGGCCACAGGACAGAAACCATTGAGAATAATCTTCTACAGGTACATCAGTGTGTATGTTAGATATCTAATGCATAGTTCACAAGCTTGCCAGTTCTACCATTTTTTTTTGTGCGGAGCTATAGAAGTTACGATAATTATGATTTCTGTTCTTCGTCAGGGATGGTGTCAGTGAAGGGCAGTTCTATCAAGTATTACTTTACGAGTTAGATGCTATCCGTAAGGTTGTCCGCTGACTGTTATGCCTAATCATTATTTTTACTTGCTTACAAGTTACAATGGCCTAGTTAACGCTTTCAATCTTTTCAGGCCTGTGCATCCTTAGAACCAAATTACCTGCCTCCTGTGACCTTTGTGATAGTTCAAAAGCGTCACCATACAAGACTGTTTGCAAACAACCACAAAGATAGAAGTAGCATGGACAAGAGCGGAAATATTCTGCCTGGTAATAAGTCATGCCATTTCCATCTTCAAGATATTAATAACTCCAGCATTTTATTTTTTTTACCCTAATAAATTTTCATAATTTCTCACTGGTTCCTACAAAAATAGGCACTGTTGTTGATTCGAAGATATGCCATCCCACAGAGTTTGACTTCTACCTCTGCAGTCATGCTGGAATTCAAGTAAGAAAGTGTCAGATTAAAACTTCGAAAGGACTGTCTGATGTTTTTTTTAAAAAAAATATCACTTACCTAAGTGAAGAGGCGCATCCTAAAATAATAAAACAAACTCTTACTTCAACAATGCATTTGCATACTTTATGGCTATGATTAAACATGTGAATGTACAAAATAACTAGTCGGCCAGCCCACTATAATGTCCTCTGGGATGAGAACAATTTCACGGCAGATGAAATGCAGACGTTGACAAACAACATTTGCTACACGTATGGTGTTACCTTCTTATGTAACATACATGCTTCTTTTAAGAACCACAATGGATATCAATTTCGATTTCAACAATATTCTTACTTGTTGTGTGAATTTGATGCAGTTATGCACGTTGCACACGTTCAGTTTCTGTTGGTAATTTCTTCCTCGCATCTTCTGAAAATATGCCCAACGTAATAACTTGCTGTATTTGTAACAAATCCGAACCTTGGTCTTTCATCTTTGCTGTTTGAACAGTCCCACCAGCGTACTATGCTCATCTGGCTGCATTCCGGGCACGCTTCTATATGGATCCAAACATGTCGGAGAGCCAGTCGTCGAAGAACGCCAACGCCAACGGGACAAATGGAGCTACGGTGAAGCCATTGCCGGCGGTGAAGGAGAGGGTGAAGAGGGTGATGTTCTACTGTTGACACTTGAGAGGGAAATAAACTTGGTGCTTGACATGTTTGTACTTAACACTGTGGAATTTAGAGGTTTAGATTAGGTATCTAGGGTGAAAGGGAAGACGAACCGGGTATTTGGTCCTGAAGAACCATGGATGACCTTTTGTAAAGGACTCCAAAGCCTCTGTAACATAGCCCGCTCTAATAGATTGCCAGTTTCTATATTTGGGCTGACATTATACTGTAGCGGCTGAACTTATATTATAATGACCGTTAGTTTTCTAAGTTATTCAATTAAAAAAACAATATTATATCATCACAGACAATACAAATGAATAAAAGAAAAAAACAAAAAAGTCAAAATTAAAATGGTGACGTATTTCAACTGGTTTCTG
This sequence comes from Dendrocalamus sinicus, assembly GCA_036346575.1. Classification (NCBI taxonomy): domain Eukaryota; kingdom Viridiplantae; phylum Streptophyta; class Magnoliopsida; order Poales; family Poaceae; genus Dendrocalamus; species Dendrocalamus sinicus. Next base: position 13,904,633 of record CM070646.1, read on the forward strand.
AAAGTCAGAAGCTGAAGGCTTTTAAACTGATTAGAGCAAGGCCGACTTTTGCAGGCAAGTGTGGAAAATTTGCACAAATATGGCGTTGAATCATTGCTTCTTTTGCAGGGAAGTGTCGTATGATTAAGGGATTTTACCTTTGCACCCGACCATAAAATCACTGAAATGACTAATCAATATTCAAAACGAAAATGATATACTTCAAGACCAAAATCAGGACCAAATAACTACTTGCAAGGAGAGACTAGCTGATGAAGAGATTTATGGAAGCATATTTTCCACAAAATTGTAATAACCAAGAAAACAAGTTTTATATCTATGGAATGAAACAACAAACAGCTACAGATCGATACGCTCAAGCAAACAACTACAGATACTCTGAAGGTGAACTCAAAATATGCTACAACAATTGAAGAATAGGCCTGCTTATTTTTCTTATCACTCTGCTGATGAATCAGCAGCTCCTCATGAAAGGCTGAGGCCATGTGAGAAGGTTTAGAATATTATATAATGAATCATTGTCAAGTTTGTGGTGTTATTTTAAATTTTGCATCGTTTTGCAGTTTTTTAGACCGCACCTTGAGAGGTAGTCAGACCAACTGGGCTTAGCGGTTTGACCGTTTGTCGTCAGTGGTCAGACCGACTGGCCTCAGCAGTTTGACCGGCCAGAGTTTGGTTTCGGTTGGAAATCTAATTTTTTTTGGGTATTTGGTTGTGGTTAAGATAGTTTGGATCTAGGTCAGTGTATTTATGTTGCACGAAGCATGTTTTGGTTAACATGGCTTAAATTGTAAAAAACTTATGCTCGGAAATGATTTCTTTGTCTTTGGATGTGCAAAGAACTTTGGAGTCAATCATGTTCAACGGTAAGGATCGAGGTTATGCTTAAAGCGGAGCCAAGGCCCAGAAATGTCAAGGATGCTAGGTGAGATGGTTGAGTTCAAACATGACACAAGGGATGCGGGAAATGTTGAAGGGAAGGTTTAAGCGATGGATTGCATCAGGTGGCTTGATTGGTCCAAGTGATGCATGGTTCGATGGAACTGCAACAAGAAAGACTTACAGATGTGTGACAAACCATTGGTGTACCTACACGTGGCAAACATGGCAATTGCTTACAAGAGAAGATGAAGACCGAGCCAAGATGAGGGAATTTTGGTAGTTTTGCAAATACCGAAAACTTCGTTGGATCCAAATTATGGCGCTTGGGAAATCGGTTTAGGTTAAGTAGATGTTGAGAAGATAAAGTGGATCAAAGGCTAAGGACTTAGCGGATTTGGGCTCTTATATTTCGAAAAACGTGCATGAGTTAAGTGTGTGAGTAAAACCCGTGTTCTGTGGGGTTAACAGGTTTTCCAAATGTGCTAGTGGATAGTATCCATTAGGGTTAGATATGGGCTAGTTGCCTCATCTATTTAACAGGTTAGGGATGGAAGTGTGCAACCCAACCACCTAGTCATTCAACTATTTCAACATTGTATTCTAGGGATACTGTTAGAACAGTGAGTGCTGTGATGTCTCTTGTCTTCCTGGTGGAGTAGGTGTGTTCAAAGTTTCATTTCTTTTGGCTTTAAATTTTGGGAGGTGCACCATTCTTGATCCTGGCATAGGCTGGTTTTCTGTTCTTGGAACAGGGGAGTGGTCAGACAGCCTCTTGGCCCAATCCAATCAGCCACCAATCAAACTGTCGTGGTCAAGCCGGTCAGATCGTCCTTCGGTCAGACCGCACCCTCTATGGCGTTGAAGAATTCCCTTTCTTGGCTTTTTAAGTTTGTTGGTTTATTCTTGGTTTCTGATTTTGATCTTCATTGCTTAGTAGCTACTGGAGTAAAGAATTTGTAAATACTTGGGAAAAATTTTGAAAGGCACCATTCACCCCCTCTGTTGCCATAGTCAGTCCTACAAGTGGTATCAGAACCCGATTAGCTATTCTTATAGATCTTTGCTGATCTTAGAGCCATGGCTTCAGACAAGTCTTCAACCAAGCTACCCATCTTCGATGGGGTTGACTTTTCTTATTGGAAGACTCAGATGTTCGCTTACATCGAAGCTCAATGGTACTCAATTTGGCTCAAAGTCAAGAATCATTATGTTGTGCCTACCGATGACCAGGTGAATACATAAGATATGGAGGCAAATATTAAGTCACAGAATTTTCTAATTCAAGAGTTTAGTCGATTTGAGTTTAAGCAAGTAGCTTATTTGCCATTTGCTTATAAGATCTGAAAACTCTCATTGACTACCATAAGGGCTCTACTGTGATCAAGGAAGTGAGATAGAACTAACTTAAGAAAGAATACTCTACGATTGAGAAAAAAGCCTAGTGTATTTGGATGGGTTGTGGGGAATATTTAGCAAGATTATTCATGATTTGTGTGTTGTTGGCTTGAACTTTCTGAATATAAGAATGCACGCCAACTGCTGGTGTACTTGATGTGAAAGTTTAGGGGATGAAGATTACTTTCATCAATAACAAGACTTTATGAGTGAGTTTATTGTAGATAAGCTCTACTCGAGGTTAAAGATGTATGGCATTGACTTCATCTCACATCTCCCTAAGATAAAGTTGATGGCTCTTGTAATCGACCTTCTCAGAGTAGTTCTTCCAGTCCTTTGGATTTTCGCTGTTCGCCTTGTATTCACTGAGTGATGAGTAGCTAGAGCGGCTTTCTGAGGATGACTTAGCACTACTATCCACCAAATTTATAAGAGCTTATCACAAAGTTAGGAACAGAAAGAGGAGTAGTCCTTTTACTTGCTTTGAGTGTGATGAGCCGAATCACATTCAAACCAAGTGCTTCAAGCTGAAGGGAAAGAAAGAGAAAGACACTCGAAGGCAACCTCAAGCCTGTGATGTGAAGCCTAAGAAGCCCAACTATCGCAATTTTGTTACTTGAGTCCTTGTCGCTTTCGAGAACGTCAACATGAGTGATGTAGACTCGGGGACTAAGGACAATGAGAATGACTCTAGGAGCAAGAATAAGATCCAGGACTTCATTGGCATGAGCTTCATGTTTAAGGACAGTGTCATCGATGTCGACACTTCTGATGATGAGCCCTATAGTGGTCCCAGTGAGGTTTGATAAGTGAGGAAGTAAGACATTTGGTTTGTTGATTCCAGGTGTTCTTGACACATGATCGGGATGCTTCTACTGGACCATGTTGGCTAACGGCACTGTACGTGTCAATGATAAGTTCATGCTCAAGGATATCGCTTTGCTAAGTAAGCTAAGGTATAATATGTAATTTGTTTTCCAGCTTCTTGATGAGGGTCTAGAAATGAGATTGAAGAGTGGTGCGTATAGAGTTCTATACTCTTCTTGTGAGTTTGTGTTTGGGATATTTAGGTTTGAGAAGATCTTCGGTGCTGATTTTTTTGGCTCTTCCAGCTCTACCCCTAGGTGTCTTGTAGCCTCTGTCTCTTGTGATCTAGTTTTGTGGCATCATATCCTTCTGACTGTCAAATACTGGAAACAAGTTGAATCAAGACTCCAACATACTATAGAGAATAGAGATTTAGAAGAATCTTTTGAGAATTTATATCTAGATAGCAAATGAATAGGTTTTTCAATATTTTTCTTCACATGTAGTCACTAATGAGCTGTATAGGTTGTACTCTTTTTTCTTTACCAAGGTTTTCTCAACTTGAGTTTTTACTTAGTAATGTTTTTAATGAGGCAGCCATCCCATGTAATTTAACAAGTTAATAAAGCTCATTATGTCATTGAAAATAATTACCTTGATGATTAACAATGTGTACAATTTTCTATAATTTTTCTGGTTTTTTTCCTTAATTTTCTACTTTTTTACTATTTTTTTCTTAATTTTCTATAATTTTCTGAATTTTTTCTTTTTCCCGACTTAACGGGCTGACTGAGCCGGCACGGCCTGTTAAGCCATAACCGTGCCTGTACCGGCATGACACGGTCGTGAGCTGTGCCTGGATTTGGACCGCAGCCTGTGAACCGGCATTGCCCATTTATTTGGCGGACCTAAACAGGCAGTGTCACTGCTGGGCCCGTACTGTGCCGGTCTGGCACGACCCATTGGCTTTCTTCACAAGCTGCGTGGATCGAGGAAAGAGTACACGTGCGGAGGCAGCTTGCTCACGCGTCTGCTGAAGCAACACCATTTTTTATTCTTCAGCAACACCATGCATTCAACTGTCCTCGGTTAATCAAGGGAGCATTGATTGTTAAGCCTATAGATTCATCATGCAACATAATTTTTTATTATTTTGAACTTAAAGTTGGTTATATCTGTACTATCTACAATAACTAGTTTTTAAACGATGTATTTTTTAAGACAAGGTTAATAGGAAAATTGTAATAAAAAGTGTACTAAGTTCAGTTGTACTAGCTAAAATCACATGCACCTATTTTTCTCTGCATACTGGCTCTCGCAAACAGCTAGAATTCAAATATTTAAGCAATAAACCATAAGCCATCGGCCCAAAAAACCCACCTTTCTCACAATGGTAACTAACGGCATTTTTTAAACTGTTTATATCTTGTTTAATTTTGCATTAGGGGTGAACGGAATACACGAAAAATAATACGTAGTCTAGAATAAGATTTTGGTGAAGTATCTCTTATTAAAGTGCTTAACCCTGTTAATTAATCACTTTCTCTCCTAAGATGTATGATAGCACTTCAATTAATGAGCATTTCAATAAACTTTGTATTTTAGCAAAGGAATTATAAACCTTGGTTATGGTTGTTCTAAACTCTTTGACAAATTCATGTGAACATTTTAAGATATATTTCTGTTATTCTAAAAGGATACTCAATATGTGTACTCTGAGGCATCATTTGCTCATGGAAGAAGATAGAAAACTCTCTCAGGGAAAGGGACACAAATACTCACAATTATGAGTTACACCTTGGAAAGGAAAAATGTAATAATAAAAGGAATTAGCAAAATAGGAAGTCTAATGGTGATTTGAGAGAAAAGATTAACAAAAAACACAATTGAGATGATAGTGGAAATTATAACCCAGTTCAGAGAAATGATAAGTATAAGAATTTTAAGTGTCACAACTGTGGTAAGTATGTGTGTTTCAGAGCTGACTGCAGGAAAAAGAAACAAAATGAGCAAAAGAATTAAAACAATCAACCAGTTGACTGTAAAGGCAATTCTTCACCTGATGGTATATCTAATATTTTGTATACACTGAATCTTTACTTACTACTACTTTTCCAAATAGTTTGGTTATCAATTCTAGAACTACTAATGATAGGAACACATATTTAGAATCTTATTTATAGCATTTACGACTGGGTCACATATGTAAAAACAGATTTAAGAGGCTTGTTAATTATTCAATTTTACACTTTAAGTGGGAGGATTTTAGTATATATGAGGCATGTATAATGGCTAAGATGACTCGTGCATGTTTTCGAAAGGTGGAAAGATCTAATGAGACTCTTGCTATTATTCATTTTGATATTTGTGGTGTGATGTCTACTCACACTAGAGGTCAAAAGATTTATTTTATCACATGCATTGATGATTATTCTAGATTTACTTATTTATATCTTCTTAAATATAAGTAGGAAGGATTTGATGTATTCAAGACATTTAAAACTGAAGTGAAAAATTAATTGAATGGAAAGATCAAAATCTTGAGAAATGATCATAGAGGAAAATGCACTTCAGGAATATTAAATAATTTATGTAAAGAGCATGAAATTAGTGTTGTTGAGCGAAGGAATAGAACACTTCTGGATATGGTTAAGTCTATGATGACCTATTCAGATTTTCCTTTATCTTTTTGTGTGAAGCTTTGCATATTGCTATTTATTTATTAAATTATTAGTAATCTAAGGTTGTAACAGTCACCCCTTATTAGTTGTGGACTGGAAGGAAATCCTCACTTCGCCACTTAGCTGTTTGGGGTTGTAATACACAAATTAGAGTGCCAAATCAAAACCATAGAAAATTGTAGCCTAAAAGCACGCTAGGGATTTTTTATTGGTTATTATTTGGAATGAAAAGGGTAAAGGTTTTATGATCTAGAAAAGCATAAAAATTGGTTGAAAGTAGAGATGCAATATTTTTAGATCAAAACACACCTTGGCATGCTAAACGAACGAGGGTAAAATTATTAGCAATTTCACCGAAAACACAGATGGATACATCTGAAATTAATTTTCGCACTGAGGGAGATTTGGCTCCTAAAGAAAATATAAATCAAACTCACAACACTAAGATGCTTAGAATACGTAGGAGGAATTTAATTACACCATAATATCTAAATGATTATTATTTGTTCTTGGGGGAGTTCACTCTAAAATTTCAGATTTAGAGGAAAAACCAAAGAAGCAATAAACTGCATGCAATCAAAGCTATGGGTGGAAGCAATGCAGGAACAATTAAACTCAATTAAAAGAAATATAGTTTGAGAACTTGTTGATCTACCAAACAGCTGTAAGCCTGTAGGTTGTAAATGGATTTTTTAAAGAAATTAAATGCAGCAGGTTTAGTGGAAAAATATAATGCCAGGCTAGTTGCTAAAGCCTTTACACAAAGGGAAGGTATTGACTTTGTGAAAAAAATTTCTTCAGTTGCAAAATTTATTTCAATTCATATTATTAATGTTTTGGCGGCTTATTATGATCTTGAACTCCACCAAACGGATGTTAAAACTGCTTTTCTTAATTGACTTTTGGAGGAGGAAATATATATGAAACAACCAAAAGATTTTAGGAAAAAGAAAATGAAAATAAGGTTTGCAAGTTGAATCGATCAATTTATGGTATTAAACAAGATTCAAGTCAATGGTATATTATTTTTGATAATGTTATCACGTCATACGGTTTTTCAATGACGGAAGGTGATCATTGCATATATACAAAGTTATGGGTAACTGTTTTTATCTTACTATCTTTATATGTTGATGATATCATTATTGTTTCTAAGTATAAAAATACATTGACGAAAGTGAAAGCTTGATTGTCTTCTAAATTTGATATGAAAGATATGGGAGAAGCTTACTATGTTTTAGGAGTTAAAATACACAGAGATCGAAATAAAAAGATTCTTGGGTTGTCCCAAAAAGCATACCTTCGAAGCATTTTAAATTGATTTTCTATGAAAAATAGTAAACCTCTTAATATATCTGTTGTGAAGGGAGCTAAACTCAGTGTGGAATTATATCTAAAACTCTTGAGAAAAAAAAGCTAGAATGAATAAAATTTCTTATTCTTCAGCTTTGCGATCTCTTACGTATGCTATATTATTCATGACTCGACTTTAGCTATGCCATTGAAATTCTTAGTAGATATAAAAAAATCATGGAGAAGAGCATTGAAAATAAATCAAATATGCACTACGTTACGTCAAAGGAACTATGTATTATTCATTTTGTCAGCTGCATGATTATACTGATGCTTATTGGTAAGGAAATTTCTTGCATCACTTAAGGTTGTGGAAATGCATCACAACTTATCACTTATTTCATAGTAAAAGTATACACATTGAAAGAAGATCCACTGACTAAGTCAGTTGGTCAAGAATGATTTTTTAAGAATATTAAAGACGTGGGACTTCAGTTTATTGATTGAAATGTTTCAGCCAAGTGGAATATGTTGGGATTTTTATGTGGCTTTCAATATTTATTGTGTTTATTGTTGGTTTAACTCAATGTGAAATTATTCATATTATTGATATAAGTGATAGAGAATAATTTGATGTGGATTTTAACTCGAGGAGTTAATACTCAAGGTGTCAACGATAGCTATGCTGGAATATGGTAGTCATATTTATTGAGATTGAGTCTACTGAAATTTAATATGCATGTATGTGTTTAACCCAGGTACAACACAGAGCGGAATAGCTGGGTTTGTTTTGCAGGATTGGCTCTATAGGCTCTATAGGTTATTGATATGATTCAGGAGTTTCGCGGTGTATCAAGAACAAGTGGATCATTTTATAACACCTGGAAGTGGAGTCTATAAATAAGTCCATACCCTCTAGCCTCATATGCAATTGTGAGCAGCAATACACAAAAGGCAGAGGAATAGAGGGTAGATTGGGTAGCCTCCACAAAATAAATCTAGGGTTTGGAGAAAACCCAACAGACGAAACTTCCGACGAGGCATGGCGCTCCTACCCTTCTCGCTAGTTCTTTTGGTTTTTATGGTTTTTGGCTTCGGTTTCTTTGAATGCTAAAATAAAAAGATGGTTTCTTTAAATGATTTCTCAAAATAACTTACCGAACTCAAAACTGTGTGTGCCGTTTATGTCAACGGCTTCATCATCCATTGCCGTGGGTAGTGAACTGTGCACACAGCAGGCCAGCGGCCTAAAGCTTGGGGAATGTACGACCACTGTAGTACATATCTATCTAAGTGCCAGTCGGCCGGCCGACAGATTGTGCAGCGATTGGTGGGACCCCATTGGCTGCTGGTCACAACAGGTGGCGGAGAGATCGACGTGCTGGAGTGTCAGCTATCTGAGGACTCGATCTGCTACTTGCATTCCATTTACGCTCGATGATGTAATTTGATGGCGCCAACTTCGAAGCCATGTCTACCTCCAACCAGACCTGCTGATTTGATCGACTTCTACTCTCACTAACAAATGACAATACAACGTCCCCACTATCACGATTTGGCTCTATAAATCAAAAGGGATGTGAGGTGAGGGGAAGAAAATTCCTTGAGAGGGCCTCAAGCCCTCTCTCTCTCTCAGGGTCCTATCTCAGATTATGCCATATATCAAATCATTAATCTTGAAGCAAACTTATCTTCTTCCCCTTTGTCTTTCCTACCACAACTACACCCACAGAGCCATGGCACTCACCAGTCCATGCCACCATTATGCTCGCTGAATGTTGTCGCGCTCGACGAATGCCACCACTGCCACACGCTCACTGAATGCCCTGCCTCAGCACTCCTTGGTCCACACCACCACCGCCATGTGCTCATTGGCCGTAGCCACACACTTGCCATCCTTGGTCCACACCACCATCGCCTCGTGCTCGTCGGATGCCGCTGCCTCCATGCTCCTTGCCGGCTGACACCGTGCTTGCCGGCCACCTCCGCCTCCCTGGTCCACACCACCACCGCCTTGCACTCGCTGGATGCCACCACATTTGCTTGAGATCACCATCTCCACGCGCTCATCGACCTAGGGAGCCACGTGTGCTCAATCTGACGCTCAACATATGTAAGGGCAGTGCAATGGAACTAGCTCCTCTCATCCATCATGTGTCTGAGGTTCACCGGAGCACCAGTGCTGCTGTTGCTGGCCAGGCGGTGGTGGCATAGTTAGGATCAGAAATGGCAACAGCGGGGGGGGGGTGAATGGTGCCTCTTTAAAATTTGCCTCAAGTATCCACGAGCGTCTCTTATCTCCAATAGCAACAAAAGCTATGAAGGATATGAGTCATACTCTCTGGAGGTTCATACTGGACAACCACGAGAAAAAGACATAGAAGAACATAACTTAAACAAGAAAATCAGCAGAGAAAACAAAGAGCAGTATAGCCTGCAGGGGGCCGGTCAGACTGCAGTAGGCCGGGCGGTCAGACCGCAGCAATAAGGTCGGTCTGACCGCTCCCCTACCGCCGGTCTGACCGCTTTTCTCCCACCGATCTGACCGGTGCCTGGTGGCCGGTCCAACCGCCTTAATACCGTCGGTCTGACCGGGGTACAACATTCGGTCTGACCGCCATTGAGGGAGCGGTCTGACCGGCCGAAACCCTAGCGGTCTGACCGCCCCTCTGAAAATAGAGCAGGCTGCGCAGAGAAAAACCTGCTGACTAAAATTACTGAAAAGAGCAGATTTCAGGGAAATAGTGAGATTTTTGCTGCTCTTTTCAATCCTTCTTCACTAGGACTTCAAATCAAATAGCACATTGGTTTTAGAGAGTGGATAATGCAGGAAAAAATTAAATCACAAATGAAAAACCTCATTTTGCTAAAATCAGACAGCAACATGGGAGAAATGAAATTTCTTGAGATTCCTCCATCCATTGCTCATGAAACTTTGAGTATGGCAGGGAGATGATCTCAGAGGAAAGAACCACATCTCAAACTCAGATTTGCATCTAGAAAATCAAAGGACCAAGTGTTCTTGCCATCAAACCCTAACCTTGAGCGAATGGGAGAAATGCAGAAGATATGAAATAAATGCAAACCAACCACTCTCCTTCTCATATTGACTCATAACCATAAATGCTTACAGAGGAATGATTACACAAAGAGGGACACCCCACTCACTACATGTTTGAGAGGGGAAATAACTACATGCTTACTCTTGAGAAGCACACACACGTACACAACACTGAGCTCACTACAGAGAACACTTCCACTCCCTAGAGCTCACACTAATGCTCTCCACTTGGCTGCTCCCCATCTCCTGCCTCCATTTCTCCACTTATGAAGACAAGGGCTCACACCAAAGAGGAAATTCAAGAAGTGCCATACCACCTCCACCCATTGTCCTCACATCCACATGAGGCAATAGGTCAACAACCAGATTTTGGAGGGAAATCCACCCACTCCACTCATTTGCTTGAGTCAATTTACCAAATTGCCCTCAAGCACCTTCCCGGAAGCTTTCACATCCGGCACCTTGACCATCTGGACCTCGACTCCCACCTGAGTCTAGTCCGGTCCGCTTCGCTGCACACGACCGCACCCGGCATCTTGACCGTTTGGACCTCCGACTCCTTCCTGAGCCTAGTTCCGATCCACTCGCCGCTGCCCGTCGTGTCCACCCGACTCCGACCGAGACCTCCGACTCCACCTGAGTCTAGTCACGGTGCCATTCCGTCGCACACGACCGCAACCGACCTCCAACCGTCTGGACCTCGACTCCTCCCTGAGCCTAGTCCCGGTTCACTCGTCGTTGCCCGTCGTGTCCATCACCGATAGCTCCAGCTCCGGTTCCTCGTCTCCCGACTCGCAACCACCTCACCAGCCTCGATCATTTTCGGCATCACCGACCGTCTGGACCTCAACACCTCCTGTGCCTAGTCCTAGTCCTCCTTGCCACACCATGACCTAGCTCCGAAGTCCTGCAGTCACACAAACAAGCGAACTGTCACATAGCACCGTACGAAATAGCATAATCAATAATAGCATAAGTAAAAGGTACTCAATCCTAGAATACCCAAAACAAACTCAAACTCTCTAAACCAACCGTCAATTATTCATCACAAATATGGGGATACCTCCACATGGTCTCTCAATAGTGGGGAGGCAGAGATGGTGGAGAAGATGAAAGAGGAAATGCTCCTGTGATGATTTAGTGGGTTTCAAGATTTATGCTAATCCATGTGGCATAATATAATATAGAACCTAAAAAAGGAGTGGCATAATCAAGGGCGAAGCCAGCTAATTTTTGGAGCTTGGGCAAATGGACTGGCCGGTTGAGTTGATATATGGCTTACCTAGAAATCACTGCTAAAATTGTCTCAAATGACAACAAAAAGTAATGGCTACTTGTTGGCGAGCATAGATAGCCACCCTGGTAGCCTGTCTTGGCTCCACCCTGGGCATAGAACCTAAGGCCATCCACAACGCTCTAGGGTGGATAGTAGCCCCACGTTGCCACATCAGAGATGAGCTTTGGTGAAGGAGACAGAGGGTGAGGGTGTTGGCTTGGAGTGGTGTCAGAGGAGCTTGGCAGAGCTGCGGATGCCCAAGGAGAGAGCAAGTGGCTCGAGGGAGAGAGAAAGCTCTAGAAGGGAGGGAGAGTAGTACCTTAGTGAATTGCAAATAGTTGAAGCCACCATTTGATGCTACATGCACTGTGAAAGGACAAAATTTTATGTGGTAACTTCAGCTGATGTGGCACCATTCTCTTTCTTGAGACCACCACCTAATGGTAGTATCCACTGTACACTGTAGATGCCCTAAAAAGCGGAGTTTTTAGCATATATAACACTGTTGCAACACGTATTTACAGAAATAGCCGTATGTGTCGAGTATTGGCAAAAATGGCATTTTGCCGTCTGGTGGTCAGACGGCAATGCTGGAGGTGTGACATGTGTCCTTGCCATCTCGCGAGCAGATGGCAGGCCGCCTGCCATCCCGCCCGACTTAATTACCTGCCTAGCTAATTATCAATCACTCATAACGCTTACTACAGATCTAGTTGTTGTGGCTTCAGGTAGTCGTAGACATGGAATACTTGACAATATTCTACGGTGATGGTCTTGTATGGGCTGGACCCGATGGGTTGGACCTATCGACATGTCAATCCAAGGTGCTTCGGGCCGATGGACTCAACGTCATGAATATTCACAAGCTACAAAGCTGCATCTAGAGGGAGTTCACCACAGAGGCAACATCGATGAAACTTGCGATCGAGGGGATTACCTGCATGAATGGCGTGTGGGAGCTCGTGAAGGTGAATGGCACCGTAGCATGGAGATAGTATATGCAAATTGCCTCCTAGCTTCAGGTGGCCATTTATGGGAGGCCAATGGTATACCTTAGTTTCATGCCCCAGGCATTGGAAAACGTTGATGAGCCCGGCCCCTCGACACCTGGGGAATCATATGCGAAGCTTGAAGATGATACCACTGAATGTGCTGTACCGAAGGGACTAGTCACCACTGATTTCATGCAGAATGATGGGGTGGACATGTTGTGGTCAGCTCATATTAACTGCCATGAGTATCTATCGGAGCAAGCGCTTGGGTTGGAGTCCGACAAGGACACCGACCCATGCTCCGATGATACCGACGACAACGCACAACAAACGGCTGGTCTACCCGAGGGAATTGTGTCATTGGAGGTGCCCTATGTGTCCTCCAGACTTGTTGATGGCGTGGTGCATTCCCTCGTACTACCGCAAGAAGCTGGGTCCCAGTGGGGGTTTCAAGTTGACACGCTTCTAGTTGGGCAACGCTTCCCTAGCCAGGTGGCTGTGCAGCAAGCTATTGCACGGTACACCTTGTCTATCAGTTGTGTATACAGAGTGCACCGGTCCAACTTAGCCAATTACACAGTGAAGTGCGTAGTGGAAGGCTGCCCTACAAAGATCAGCTCTCAACAAGCCAAGATTTTTGGCTTGATCTTTTGATCAAGGCGATGATCGACCACACTTGCGTCCTTAGCGAGCCCATGCGCCATCATCGGAATATGACTTTTGCATATATGGCAAGCATCATCGGCCACCTAGTTGCCACGGACGTGTCCATATCCCCAAAGATGCTCATGTCGGAAGTTGCTAATGTGGTTGGCTAACTAATCAGCTATAGTAAGGTTCGACGAGGCAAGCAGAAAGTCATCGAGTCTATGTACGGGACGTACGAAGATGCATACAACCTTGTGCTGAGATTGCTTCACCAGAAAGCCAAAGCAAACCCCAGCTCGTACATAAATAAGCTTGAGCATCCAGGTGCTGACGAAGGGCCAATTGCTTCATACTAGACCGATTATTCTGGGCTTTCGCCCAGACCATCGAGGACTTCAAGTTTCATCGTCCCGTGCTCACGATGGATGGTACTTTCCTAACAAGGAGGTACAAAGGAACTATTCTCACCGCGGTTGCAGCCAACGCGAACAACCAACTTCTCCCGATGGCATTTACCATTGTGAAGAGTGAGAACACATCAGTTGGCTCTAGTTCCTAGCGAATATGAAGCAAGTGGTGGTTGGCAACTGACCTAATGTCTATGTTATCACAGATCGCAATGCTGGGTTGATGGCCGCGCTAAACACCATGCAGCATGTGATCGAACCCCTCAGCAGTGGAATGACATGCGAACCCAGTTGTGCATGAGGCATCTTGTATCTAACTTGTTCACATGGTTCTGTAGCCAGGAAGTTGTGAAGATGTTCAAGGCATTGTGTCTGCAAAACCAAAGGCAAAAGTTCGAGCCCACCTAGACAGAGCTAGAATAGTGAATTATGGAGGGAGAGAAACCCCGCAGCGTTGTAAGTTTCTCGGAGTGGATTCATCAGTATGCTCCCGAATTAGAGAAATGGTCCCTTCTCTCTGACACGGACGGTGCGAGGTATGGGATTATGACGACTAACATGTCCGAGGTGTACAACAACATCTTGAAAGGCGTGTGGTGCCTCCCCATTATCGTGATCGTGGAGGAGACATAGACTCACACTATTGGTTATTTCATCAATAGAGCTACCGCGACTAGTTGACAAATAGACAAAGGCAAGAAATGGTCCGAGAACATGGAGAGTCATATGGACCAGAAGATGGAGAAGGCTCGAATGCATGACATCCGGGTTATTAATGGCCTCCGGAGGAAGTATGAGATCAGGCTTCAGCAAAAATATGTGAACAGTCATACCAGGGGTGAAATGAAACAGGCATGCACCCTCGATAATGTCGCAACATGCACCTGCAACAAGTTGAAGCTCTTGCACAAGTCATGCTCACATGTGTACAAGGCATGTGCACAATGAGGCAGATGTCCAAGCCGTACATCTTAGAGTACTATGACATGCAACACCTTTTTAGTACATGGAGTTTAGAGCTTCACTCCTACGACTTGGACATGAACTACAGGGATCTTTGGTCAGACAGACTCCAATGGCCCCCCCAATAAGGAGTTGAAGATAACTATGAAGGGACGTTGGTAGACGTGGTGCTTCCTGAACGATATGGATGTGAGACAACGTAGCAGCATTACTCGCATAGTGAAATGCAGAATATGCAAGACCTCTGGGCACTCAATGAAGGATTGCCCTAACAGACCGAGCTCGTCTGGTCGCCATTCAGTGTCATAATTTTATGTATCTTTTACTATACTACATTAATTCACATTTGTACCAATTTGATATGTAATTGGAAATTAATCATTTGATTACCTGAATGATTAACTCCATAATCTATTATCGCACGTGAAGTACGTAATATTGTTGCGTTCTTATTTGTACTTGTTGTGGCTACTGACCAAACAGTAAAGTAGGAGAGTAGTGGAATGGATGAGATGAATGGATAATGCTTGCCCCCTTTTCATATGTGGGGCGTGTATATATTTCCTCATAGGGTTTAATTACAACTTTGCCCTTACATATACTTGCCCTAAACCTTCTGCTCTGAAAGTGAATGATGAAGTCTCTGCATTTCTGGAACACATCCAAGGAGATATTTGTGGACTATACAACCCCTGTCAGGGCCATTTAAATATTTTATGGTGCTCATTGATGCTTCCTCGAAATGGACGTATCTTTATTATCTACAAGAAACCAGGTTTTCGCAAAGCTGATTTCATAGATAATTCAACTTAATAATAATTTCCCTGGTCATCACATAAAGTCCATCAGAATGGACAACACCGGAGAATTTACTTCAAAGGCATTCGATGATTATTGCATGGCAATGTGAATTAAAGTTGAGTATTCTGTACTGCATGTCCACACCCAGAATGGACTAGCAAAGGCATTAATTAAGAGAATTAAATTTATTGCCCAACCACTTTTGAAGAATTGTAATTTACCATCTACATGTTGGGGACACGTAGTCCTGCATGCAGCAAGTCTCATCAACTTTAGACCGTCGGCATATAACATCCATTCACTAATGCAACTAGCACAAGGGCCAGCACTAAAGATTTCTAATCTCTGGAGGTTTGGGTGCAAGGTTTATGTACCTATACCCCCTCCACAGCGTACAACAATGGGCTCTCTCCGAAAGTCCAGGATATATGTTGGTTATGAGGCAGCATCTATAATAAGATATTTAGACCCCATGATAGGAGATTTGCATACTGCCCATTTCGCTAATAGTATATTTAATGAGGATAGTTTCACGGCATTAGGGGGAGGAAATCAACCCCTTAATGAAAAATTTCGGGAACTTACGTGGCAAGCAACAGGAATCCATGCACATGACCCACACACACTAGTGAGGTAAATAGAGAAGTCTAGAAGAACATTGACGTGCAAGTATTAGCAAACCACCTGCTGGATCACTTTAGTGATTTAAAAAGTGTGACCAAGTCACATTTGCCTGTACACAATGCATCGGAGAGGGTTGAGATACCGAAGAAAACTGAAGGTATCCCTAATCCCATCCAGAGGCCTCAGAATAAAAGGACGATCCAGCCCCTCGAATCCCATGTAATCAGTGACGCCTGATGAAAAAGGATAAGAAGGACCTGACACAGCCAATCATTGAAGTTCCCTAGAACCAGAAGGGGAGCCAGTTGAGACCTGGCATTAGTATGACATTTTCAGAAAAGGGCATACTAGATCTGAACATTTCCATGGAAATCAGCATGGATGTGTACGCACACATCGGAGCGAAAAAACTAAAGGGACTTGCCCCCACACCTAGAAGAGTGGTGAGCAAGTAGAAGCACTAGAAGACCAACTCATGATGAAATAGCTATAAACTATGTGCACATGGGAGAATCTATGAATAGGACAACAACAAATGTTGATATTTATTTTGCAAAGAAAATTACCAGAATTATCAATCTTGATCCAGAGCCTGTATCGCTCGCTGATTGTAAGAAAGGATCAGATTGGGAGGATTGAAAAAAGCAATAGAAACTGAACTATTATCTTTGAACAAAAGAGAAGTGTTTGGGCCTGTAAGCCGCACGCCTCCCTATGTGCACCCCGTAGGGCATACATCGGTATTTGTTGGAAAGAAAAATGAAAGAAATGAAGTTGTAAGATATAAAGTAAGGCTTGTTGCACAAGGTTTCACCCAATAACCAGGAGTTGATTATGAAGAAACCTATTCCCCGGTCATGGGTGGTATTACCTTTACATATTTAATCTCAATGGCAGTAAACCTGAATTTAGAAATGAAATTGATGGATGTGGTAACTGCATACCTTTACGAAGACTTAGATTCGAACATTTATATTTAGGTGCCTGAAGGTATCCCTATTCCAAACCAAGACAGAGCAAATAGAGGCCTGTACAGTGTGAAACTCACAAAAATCATTGTATGGACTTAAGCAATCATGCAGGATGTGGTATAATCGCTTAAGCAACTTTCTATGTAAGAAAGGCTACATGACCAATGAGGATTGTCCCTATGTATTTATACGATGATCCTAGAATGGATTCTGTATAATCTCAGTTTATGTAGATGATCTGAATATCATCGGAACCTTAGAAGATATAAAGGAGGCGGGTTCTTACTTGGAGTCAGAATTCGAAATGAAAGATTTGGGTGAAACCAAATATTGCTTAGGCTTGCAGCTTGAGCAAGTACCGAAAGGAATATTAGTACATCAATCTGTATACACTCAAAAAGTGTTAGAAAGGTTTGGCTTTGAAAAGGCATACCCTTCGAAGGTATCGATGGTCGGGAGATCTTTGCAGCAAGACAAGGATCCGTACAGATCTAGAGAAGAGGGGGAGGAAGTCCTGGGACTAGAATTCCTGTACTTAAGTGTGGTAGGAGCACTTATACATTTAGCAAACTGCAATATACCAGACATCTCATTTACTGTAAACCTATTAGTAAGATACAATGCAGAACCTATCAAAAGGCATTGGCAGGGAATAAAGAACATTTTCCGATACCTCCAAGAAAGTAAAGATCTTGGACTATTCTACAGAAAGAACTAAGACTTCAATATGACTGGTTATACAGATGTTGGGTACCTGTCAGACCCGTATACAACTATGTCGCAGACAGGCTATGTATTCCTATGTGGTGGAACTGCAATTTCATGGAAATCGTCTAAACAAAGTCTTGTATCGACTTCGACAAACCACTCGGAAATCATAGCGCTGTAGAGACCGCACGAGAATGTGCTTGGCTTCGACGAATGGTTCATCACATCCAGCAATCATGTGGATTGAATATTATACAAGCTCCCACAATTATTTATGAAGATAATGCAGCTTGTGTTGCACAAGTGCAGACGGGGTACGTGAAGAGTCATCTTACAAAAGGACATCAACCTTAAATTCTTCTATACTCATGAATTGCAAAAGATGGATGAAATTAAGATATTGCATACTAAGTCATGTGAAAATCTTGCAGATTTATTCACTGCTCAAAATATTTTTTTGAGCGGCTTATGGCTGAAAAGCACTGTAGCTGACAGAGACTTATTTAGCATAATTAAATTTAAAAAATTTAAAAATAGAAAAAACATGTTAGCCCATCACGTATAATGCTAACAAATACGAGAAAAAAGAACCAGCAAAAAAGCTGAAAAAAGCCAAAAGTATAAAAAAGACGAAATTTATGAGTATTGCAAAATAAGCCAGAAGCTCAAGCCGAAACGAGCGTGGCCTGTTCCAGCATCTAATTTTGAAAAATGTGTACGTGGAATTGGAATGATGAGATTAGAGAAGTGTAGAATTCAGGGGAGACTCTTCACGAGTTCACTATTAAAACTTGATCACGAAGATCGAGTACCCAAAAAGTAAATCCTGTAGATTGAATGGAATTGGGTGGATTGTACTTTTTTTCACTTGACAAGTTTCCTTGATGCTTCTCAGCCAAGATTTTTAATGAGACAATTCATGCAACACAATATTACATGTATCATGTACTCTTTCTCTAAATTTTTTCCACTGGGTTTTTGCGGAGTTTTGATAAGGCATGATCGTGTCGAATGAGTGCCCAAGGAAGAGCGTTGGGAAATCTGAGCCTGGGCCTACAAGCCTAGCCCATTGATGGATACCCTTCACATTAGTTTATAAATAAGGATCTCTATTGTCATATTTTCTCTTTTGAGAAAGAAAAGTAATAAAGAAAAAAGAACCCCTTATATCTCTATGTTTAATTCTTACATTATTATATGATTTTTTTATTAGATCTATCTATATTGGCATAGTCAATCGGACTGAACTCACTTAGAGCAAGTACAATAGTATAGCCAACTAGTGGCTATAACACTTGTCCATTTCATCTATAGTCTTTAAAAAATAGTTCATACAATAAGGTAGCTATTACTATAACTATTTGGCCCCACGTGTAAGAGAGTGAAATGCATATTTTTACGTGCTATAGCTAGCTGTATTTTAGTAGCTAGCTTCCTTCTCTCTTCCTTTCTCTCTCTGCCACGTAAGATTTGGTTGATATTATATTTGCTATAGCCTGCTGACTAAGTCTTATTGTACCTGCTCTTACTCAACAAGTACTAAGGACATCTCCAATGGTTATAGCTAGCAACTAACTATAAGACTTCCACATCATTTATATAGTACACACTAAAGCTAGCATTCTAAAGAACTATCTATAAGGATAGCTATTTGATGCTTACATGCACACACAGAATTTATAGAGGCTGCCTCGTTTGGCGTTATAGACTAGTGCTTAAGGAAGAGCTGGCTCGATTTTTTTTTGCATACTCTCTTTCCTCCACATAGGATATATGCTAATATGTCCATGCATATAGCTAGCTGACTCAGTCAATTGGAAATACCCTAAGGTGAGGTCCTCTGACCCAGGACAGGCAGTGGGTCCCGCCACTTCCACCCCACCAACCCCCCTCAGCTACCCTCATCACAACCCTGTTTGAAGCCAGCTGCCACTACCTGCCAGTAAACAAAGACGTCGCCGCCCTCACACTCACCGACACGTGGACCGAGCCCAGGAAACTACCCCAGGAAACCGGAAACCGGAAACTGCGTTTGGTGGATACCGCTTACCTGCATCCCCCCTCCACCGCTAGCATAAGGAAGCTCGTCGCCCCTCCATTTCCGCCGTGTTTCACACATTTTTTTTTCTTCTTACACGCTGCCGCCTCCGACTCCGCCGATGGCGCCGCCCGGGGAACCGCCGCCGGCGACCAAGTACTTCTGGGGCGACTCCCCGGAGCCCGACGAGTACTACGCCTCGCTGGGGCTCCGCCACGCCGAATCCTACTTCCAGTCCCCCTGCGGCCGCCTCTTCACCCACTCCTTCCACCCGCTCTCCGCTGCGCACGACGGCGACGTCAGGGGCGTCGTCTTCATGACCCACGGCTACGGCTCCGACTCCTCCTGGCTCTTCCAGGCGATCGCCATTAGCTACGCGCAGTGGGGGTACGCCGTCTTCTGCGCCGACCTCCTCGGCCACGGCCGCTCCGAGGGCGTCCACGGATACCTCGGCGACATGGAGTCCGTCGCTAGGGCGTCGCTCTCCTTCTTCCTCTCCGTCCGCAAGAGCGACGCCTACGCCGCCCTCCCGGCCTTCCTCTTCGGCGAGTCCATGGGCGGCGCCGCCACGCTGCTCATGTACCTCCGCTCCCCGCCGGACGCGGGGTGGACGGGGCTCATCTTTTCCGCACCACTCTTTGTCATCCCCGAGGACATGTACCCGTCCCGCGTGCGGCTGTTCCTGTACGGCCTCCTCTTCGGGCTCGCTGACACCTGGGCGGTGCTCCCAGACAAGAAGATGGTGGGCAAGTCGATCCGGGACCCGGAGAAGCTCAAGGTGATCGCGTCCAACCCGAGGCGGTACCGCGGCGCGCCGCGGGTGGGCACGATGCGGGAGCTGGCTCGCGTCACGGCGCTGCTGCGGGAGAGCTTCGGGGAGGTGACGGCACCGTTCCTGGTGGTGCACGGCACCGAGGACGGGGTCACCGAGCCGGAGGGGTCCAAGATGCTGTACGAGCGCGCGCCCAGCGAGGACAAATCGCTCATCATCTACGAGGGGATGTACCACTCGCTCATCCAGGGGGAGTCCAACGAGAACCGCGACCGCGTGCTCGCCGACATGCGCGCCTGGATCGATGAGCGCGTCCGCCGCTATGGAGGAGGCGCCGCCGCCGCGGCGGCGAACGGGGACGCCAAGGAGGTGGCGGTGGCCTGATGAGTGCGGCCAAATGTTCTTGTTTTCTTGCCCTACTTCCCTTTCTTGCTTTTCTTTTGGATATAGTTTTATGGAGATGATGATGCTATTCGTGTTCGATTTGGCCGGCAAAGATATGAAACTGATAATAACAACTATAGTTTATTTCCTTAGATGAATGATCTCTGATTACTGAAACGGTTCGATCAATTTGGGGATCCCGTCATTTCTGTTGAATTTTGTGTATCTCCGGGAAAAAAAAAAGAGTGCCAAACTTATAAATGTTCAAAGTAGATAATTTTTAACACAGAATTTTTAAGACGCTCAATGAAGTTTCAGATCAGAATATCAGATCCAAGTACCCAACAACTGGTATGTTGAGTCCTCGAGATCCAGATCACGAGCACGTTGCATTTTGCCAGCAAAACACATAGACAGACGAAACCGAGCCATCCCTTTGTGAGGAAGCAACGATCTCATTGACTCAGGGTGGTGACCTCCCAACGGCAACATCCAAACCATATGAATGCACGACTTAGACAGCCTGTATGCTAGTACTAGTATTAGGTCGATCCATCCAAAATTCTTGCGTCTCAGAGATAAAATGTCAGGATAATGCCGAGCTCAATGCTAGACGGGCATTAGCGATGCTGACATTTTGATAGAGAGATCGAATGGAAGAAAGTAGAAAAGCGCCAATGGTAGGAATAACTAGCTGCGTAAGCGTAGCGTCACACCGTGCTAGCTACCGTGTGGATCGAAGTAAAAGAGACAACAATTCGCGAAGAGTTTCTTAAAAAATTTGAGGCACATAATTTCAAGAAAATCAAAGACCTTTTTGCAAAAAACGAGGGCATGTAAGAACCTCTACGTAACTAAACGAGGACCCGTACGTAATTTTGGAAAACCGCGGGGTGCTATCCAACAAAGAATACGCAATTTCGGTGAAGTGAAGGGGGTTTTCGGAAAAAACCTGACAGGGATCTTTTTGTGAGAACGGAGGACCTGTTCGCATAAAAGGTGACGTGGACACGGTGAGAAGCCGGGAACTCCCCCGGCTATAATATAGGTATGATTTAGTATCCCAGACAACGTGAGCACTCTTGGGACTTGCCACGGTGGTGGCCGTCCTAGGACGACAGCCGCCGGCCACCGCGCGCGCAGATACCTAGAGCTTACAAGATGCCATGCCACTCACACGCGCTTAACAACTGAAACTTATCGGAGTTTCACTGATTACTAAGGGCATGTACAATGGTATGAGCTAGTTACTAGCTCTAAGATAACTTCTCCAATGATATTAACTTTTAGCACATAGCTTATAACATGAATAGTCCCACATGACATCATCATATAATCTTGAAATGTGTGTATGAGACTAGCTCTTGATCAAGAGCTAGATTTTCTCTCTCTTCTATTAAAATATGAAATAATATGTTTAGAGCTAACTCATAAGTCACCATAGGACATGCCCTAAGAAGTAGAGCACACAATCTCTTTCGTTGGCATAGGCAAACAACGACGAAGTAGAAGTGTCCAACACACACAGTCTCTGGCTCTCTCATAGCCTGATTGGAATGAAAGCCTCGCATGTCGTCGCGATCAGCGTTCACCACGAGAGCAACACATAACAACAACTAGTCTCATAGGCGCGGCGGCACGCCGCGCCAGCCACCGTGTGTACCGAAGTAAAAGAGGCGAAAATTCGTAGCTACAGGAAAGCGTAGGGTTTTTTTAAAAAAAGCGAGGGGATTTTCGCAATAAAAGGAAATCAGAGGGTTTTTTCGTAAAAATCAAGGGCTGTTTTGAAAGAACCGAGGGCATGTACGTAATTTTGAAAACTGCGGATCGTTATCAACGAAAAATAAAAATGTGTAGGGGTTTTTTTGAAAAATCCAGGGACCTTTTCGCGAGAAAAAGGACCTCTACGTAATTTTCAGAAAACACAAGGAAATGGGCTCGACCGGCCGTACACAAAACCCGGAGGCCACGCGCCGGCCGACCGAGCGCTGGGGGCGACGTGGCCATTCTCTCCGCGCAGCAATCCCCCGAGCTTTGTATGGGTTGGTATATCTATATTAATTTCCAACTACATGACAAAGGAGAAATGGCTTGAGAGTACTATTCGATTATTGCCTCCATAACAAGAAGCTTCACCGTTTTATATCGAAAGATGGCCAGAATCAAGAAGCTTCACCGTTTTATATCGAAAGATGGCCAGTTCTTGCATTTGAATACCAGCCAGTTCATCCAATTTTTGCCATGTAGTCATGCATATACTAATGCACTTTTACATCTAGTTATGAAATTTTCTTTTCGTTACCAACAATTTTTTGCAGGTAACGGAACATGTGTGCCTCTTCCGTGCTCTTGGCGAGTTCGGGGAAAGATTAGCACATGAGCAATGCCACGTACATGCATGCTTACTATACAGCCATACAGTGGCGAAGCAAGGAATGAAGTTAAGGGTAGGCTGAACTATTTATAGGTCTAAACTAAGTTGACATAAAATTAGCCTTTTACTCTTATAAAATTTTAAATTCATATAGAAATTATAAATTGGATAGAGACAAACAATGAAAAATAGAGAAATAGAAAGTACGTACCTCGATAATAAAAAGTGCCTTTGAGGCACGTCGTGTAGGACCACATCATCGCGCAGCGGTGGCGGATGAAGAAGATCAACTAGAGGTTCATCGAGCTCTACCCTGTTATTCCTATACTTCACTTTCTTTATTCTTTGTTTATCTGATTGATCATCACTTCTTTAATTTTATAGTTTTCACTACTCCTTTTCTTCTTTTTTAATTTTATAATTTACATATATTATTTCACTTTCTTTCTTTCTTTGATTGATTGATTAGCTCTTCTTTAATTTTACGATTTGCACTTCTCCTCCTCCTCCTTATCGTCTTCTTTAATTTTATATTTGTTGTTAACCTTCTCATCAAGGAGAGCTAGCTTCTTTTTAGGTTTGTTAATCTCTCTCTTTATTCTGTATTTTTATTATGTACAAAGTTGTCATCGAAGGAGATGAGGTTCAAACTTTACTAAGCTTCTCCTGTGGCTTCGCCCCTGCAGCCATACATAACATCTTGTACATCAATTCACAAGCATATATTGCAATAGATTTACCCACATATACGTGGTTTTCATGACGTCCGCCCCTCCAACTAATTAGGAGAGATACTTACTCATCTTCAGAAGATTGTCATCAACATGATGAATGTTCGCTCTCCCATTTGCTTGTACTTACTGTTTGATGTATCACGATCAGTTTCGTAGAGAGTATGGCAGGAGCGTGGCCTCGGCTTGACTTCAAATTATTGGTAGAAATGATTATATAAAATCTAGTGCTGCTCTCCGTGGAATACGGACCTATTCTTTTCAGCTTTTGACTTCTACTTTTAACTTTTCTATAGTAACTAGATTTTAAACGAAGTGCCTTTTCAAGATAGAGTCTATTAGTTAATTGTAGTACATATTATACTGACTTCATTTATATCGGCAAAAGCCACACATGAGTTTCTGTTACTTTGTAATTTCTCGCATGAACAGCCTAAAAGCCACAAGCCGCAGCCATAAGCCATAAACCTCAGCAAAAAAAGAACAGGCCCTACACCGCCAGTCATCGGCTCGACATAGATACCGTTCGATACCTTAAACGGCACACCTCCGACCTCCGTCGCCACAGTCATCCCTCCTCTCTACTCATATTGAGCTACCAGGATTATTTGTCTTACTCCAACATCTCATGGAAACCATATATATTAGTATTAAACTCTGTAGGATTGAATACCGCAATCAGAGGGGTGAATGATTATCTCTGCTTTTTGAAATCTTCAAGTAGTCGACAAACATTTTGATAGCTTAATCAACTACTCGATACTCAGTTGCTCACCAGATCGCTCAGCTTCAATCTTCGACCAGATTGAACGTGCTCGAAAACATCAATCCAGAAGCAGAATCTCTCGATCACCTTTACACGTAGTCGTAAGCTTCGCCCTAACAACAATTACTAGAAATCTTCAACAAATCACAAACCAGATTAATTCAAGGTGTTCTTTATCATTGGATTTCCATGGATTTATAAAGCGTCCTCACAAACACCCCTAAAAGGCTTCTCAACGAAAGCCCTAAAACAAATCTCTCTCAAAATCTACACAAAACTCTCTAAAAATCACACGTTAACACACAACATCTCCCTGCTTTTATAGGTTAACATTACATACCGTGTCTACCTCAAACACGGACTCAAAACCTTATCTCTTCCGAAACCAAGGAACCCAAAACGCCTTCAAACATGGGTTTTAATCAATCTCTCAATCTTCTCTGTCATGGACTCCATCTATAACTCCTAACTCAATACGTGATGAAGCCTCCAGGAACGCACCTCCCGAAGCTTCTTCTCGCACCATCCATTTCACGTGTCAAAGGCTCAAGGACCGCACCACCCGTAGTTTCTTCATGAATCACTACCTTTTATCTCCATATGCTCCAGCGTTAGCCCCACCACCTCACGTGACATCCTCGGTCATCTGGACATCAGATCTCCCCATCTTAGTCCCGGTCCTCCTTGTCACTGACCATGATCGTTTCCACGCCTACCTGCACATGCAAAGGCCAAAGAATGTTTTAGCTGGCACAAGTTCTTCACAATTTGACTATCATCAGTCCACAGACACAAACCACATCGTTAACGATCCATCAAGATCAACCAGACCAGTCACGACCACAATATCTAACGCTTTTCAAAATACCAGCCTTAGATCTCCCATTACGACCACAAAACCATTGAGTACCAACCACTGAGTACCGATCGCTACAACTAAAACACCAGATCCCTAGGTCTATGACTATCGATCTCCAACCATTTGATGCACCATTGATTGCCGAGTACCGCACAAACTACCATCCACGAGTACCGATCACATACCACAAGCCTCTGACAACCGACCGTTGATCACGATCGTGAAAGCCACGACTATCAAGTACTGAGTCCTTCCAACTACTGGGTATCGAGTTCATCCAACTCCCAAGCACCACGACCATTTGACCACTGAGTACTCCCACCATCGAGTACTCCCAACTTCCAAGTATCGAATCCTTCGTTCACCGATCATCGATCACCATGCACCAGCTAGTCATACCACTGGCATAACACAAGTACTCAAAGATAGCCAGAATTGAAATACTCGAACTGATCATGAAGTCTACAAGAACCGATCATGGAGTCTATGACAACCGATTGCAAAGCCTTAGACTACCGATCACAAGGTCTACAACAATCGATCGAAAAGTCTAAGACAACGACAGCAGACCGCAAAGTCTATGAGTATCGACCAGCAAAGTCCATGACTATTGAGTATCGAACTGGTACTATAGCTATGACCATGAAAAAGTACTATAGCTATGACCATCTACCAATTACTATAGTAGATGACCTTATGACATCCGACTAGATCACTGTCGCTTACGACCGGTTCACTGTTCGAGGCCAAAATTTACGATTACCTACCGTGGTCGAAGCCAGACGTGCTCGAAGTCTGATGTGGTTGAAGTTTGTTGTGATCGAAGTCTGTCATGGCCGAAGTCTGCTGTTTAGACCTGCGGATCAAACAACCATCTGTGGTCAAAACCAAACGTGGTCATTTTGCCTTCCTAAAAACTCACACAGAAGCGCATCGACCAGAACTTTCACAAATGTAAATTATAATAAAAACCAAATGTTAATTATTCATCATCAATAAAATGCACGGCCATCACATGGTATAACAATCCCCCCTTTGATGAATACACTGACAACACCTCAAGCACTTTTGAATGAGAGAATTTGCGAAAGGAACCAACCACAGCCAGAAGAGCATAGACCACAATAGAAAGCAACTGAGAACACAGAAAACTTAGAAAACTCCCCCTCAACACTAGAGAGCAATTTTTGTTCAAAATTTTCAAACTCTCAAAAATTCTCCCCTTCTAATCTCCCCCTTTGGCAATGAAATCATCAAGAGCTGTAGAGAGAATAATTCTAAAAAGGAGCAAAAGAGAGTAAATATCCAGAAGTTTTGTAGTTTATCCATGTCACTTTGCATTGATTTAAGAGTGTGTTCAAGTCATCCGAGTAGAATTCCCTAGATCATATAAGATTATATACCATAAAGCAAGTCTAAACATGTCTTTAGTATGATTAAGCAAATTAGATTAATGACAGGCATCTCAACCATGGCCAAACTGATATATAAAGAGCGCAAAGGTATATCACACCTAAAAGAGTAAGCCTAAAAGTGAAGAAAGCATTGAATCTAGTCGAACTAGCAGCCTCATATAACAACCTTATAGCACCACACTCATTTTTTAAGCATGTGGTATGCTTGTAGCATACTTCTTTTCATAATGTTATATTTGTAGCAAACTTATTTTGAATGGTGGCATGCATGGAGGCAGAAGCATTTGAATCCTCTTCAAGGGAGCCAACTGAGAAGGTGAACTGTCTTGGCAGACAACTCGAAACCCTTCAAGGCCTGCTCACTACTTCTCAGAGCAGCCACATGCAGACAACCAGAGATGTGGTAATTGATGGAGTTAGCTTTGCCTTGGCAAAGCTTAAAGCTTCTAACCCATCACTTAACCTCCAAGTGCTTGAGACATATTTTAACTGCCCAGAGGAGGATGCAACTAGGTTCTTCGAAGAGATGAAGCTCTTCAAAAACAAGATTGCTAAGGAGATGAGAGTCGGATCTTGATCGAATAGCAACATGTCTGGTGGTTCCGATGAGTAAACTAATGTTTATGTAATATATAATATAAAAAATTCTCATGTAATAAACTTATCTTTATCATCAGTAAAGCTTAAATCAATTTCTCAATTCATTAAGAACTCATATATTTTCTAGCCCCAACTGGTTGCTTAGTAGTAATACTTACTAAGAAAGCAGTGGACCACAAATGAAAGAGTAATTTGCTCTGACCAATGGACTAAGTACATGCTGATTATGTTGTAGAAAGGAGCAAGTTATTACTAGAAAATCACATTGGACATAACCATTAGATGATTTTGAATAGCCTCACATGCCATTTTCATAATTGAAATACCATATAGTCCAGTATGTGATCAAAAAATGACATAAGCTTGCTGATGATATGAATGATAAGGAATTATACAAGAATATATGCAGGAATGATAAGTGTTTATGTTTATATACTTTATCCGAACTGTTTGTAAGATTGCTGAAAATTGAAGACATGAATGATACTTCTTGAAAGGTATTCATACTCAAGTTTCGACTGGTAGCAAAGATCGTAGAAAAAGGACCATCACTAGGAAACTCCTTCTAGTGGGCAGGACCACTTGCAGAGAGGAGATACTTTGACTAGGAGGTTTTTCGTGTCTCAACTAGTTCTAAACAGAGAAGAACAAAATGTTGAAGTAAAAAAGAAAGCCTTGCCCTGAGCATGTAAGCAACTATGTCTAGTTTTCTATGCGATGCTTCTTTTACTTGTTTTTCTTTGAGAAATGAGTATGCAGATTATCATAAGAACCATCTCTGTAAAGGTTATGATAAGAATCCGCATGGCTTTTGATGGATATGTCAAAGCCAAAAGTAAAAGATATCCCTTAGAAGGTTTTGGAGGAAAATGGATCTCTCCGACTAGCTCAGACAACAATAGTATGTGACCAAAGTTGGGATAACGAAGCACAAATAAAACACTCATCGAACAAGAAAGAAATAATGCAACTTTGTTGAAATATTGAAATGAAAAGTATATTTACACATAGAACTTACGCAACTGATCAATGTTCCAAGAATTAGACAGAACACGTCCGGCCAGTTGTACCGAGCCTAGTCCGATGACTTCGACCACAGTGTATTGATCTTCCCATTTAGGTAAAAGTTTGTTGCAATTTTCCTTACTCAAATTTTTTTGAGAACCAGATCACCAATAGCTTGGCTACAAGCTGTACCTTACGACTATGGAACATTCGCATGGCTTGCTAGTATACCATCGATCATATCAAGGCTGTGTTTCATCGTTCTTTAAGGAAATTGATGTCATCGGTTCGTCATTCTGCTTGATCATTATCATTATAACAATCAGTTCAAGTCAAGCCAATCTTTAATTCTGGAGGAAGCATGGCTTCTTCATTGTAAACTAGAAAAAAGGTGTTTCATCAATTGCACGACTGGTCATGGTCTGAACATCCCATAAGACAAAGGGAAGTTTTTGAACCTAAGCTCCTAACTATTGTATTTACTGATCAAACACTCGGCGTTTAATTCCTTGTATCAGTATACCACTGGCTCTCTACTACCCCGTAACTCTGTGGGTGAGCTACCAAGGCGTAACATATCTTGATACCGAGGTCTTTACATAATTCTTAAAAATTCTTGCTCGAGAACTAGGTACCGTTATATGTGATTATACGACTGGGGACACTAAATCATGTAATCATATTTTTTGTGATGAATTTCTTAACAACTTCAGTTGTTATTTTAACAACTGGCTTGGCTTATATATATTTGGTGAATATCAATCATGACAAAAAAGAATTCAAATCCCCTAGGTCCTCTCAAGAAAGGTCCCAGAATGTCTAGCCTCCAGATTGCGAAAGGCCAAGAAATAGATATTGTTTGCAAAGTTTATGCAGGTTGATGTATTTGTCGACTATGAAACTGACATTATACACATTTTGTCACAAGGTCTTTTAAATCATGGAGGGCAGTTGATCAGTAGTATCTTTATCAGAAGGATTTACCAACAAGAGTTTTGTAGGAATGATGTGCTCCACAGACTCCTCCATATATGTCAGATAGTAATTTGAAACCATACTTTTGAGATATACATCTCTTCAACACTCTGTGAGTTCCCCATTTGTAAAGGGTACATTTGATTAAAGTGTATGATCTGGCTTTTTGAGCTGTACGATCAGCCTTTACGTCATCTTCAGGAAGTGTACCATGCTAAAGATATTCATATATTAATGTCATCAAATCACTACAGGTGTCAATCTGTACAACCTCTAGTGGAGCGTCTTTAGAATGCTTGACCATCGAGGGTTTGTCGAGTTACTTGAAGCCACAAGGAGAGCACAAGGCGACCATCGAGGGTTTCTTGAAGCCACAAGGAGAGCACATGGCAACTTTCTATCTCTAGATATCGTTATTTTGGTCCATGTAAGATTTCTCTTACATAATATACTGGCCATTGGATATTGTCATGCTCAACGATGAGTACAACACTAACTGCTTATGGTGTCACAGCTAGGTATAAGAGCAACGTTTCTTCCGGTCTTAAAAAGATTTAGATCAGGACACTCATAAGGTACTTTTCAAGCTTTTTAAAGGCGTCATTTGTTTCCTTAGCCCATTCAAAACTTCTATATTTGTAAAAAAGCTTAAAGAAAAGCAATCCTTTTCTCACCCAACCGTACTATGAAACAACTTAGCATTGCCATACAGTCGGTTAGTTTCTAGACTTCCTTCTTTGTGGTCAGAGGATGCATCTATTCAATGGTCGCTATTTTCTCTAGATTTGCTTCAATTCCTCTAGCTGAAACTAGAAATTCAAGAAGCTTTCCATAGGAAAATCTGAACATATATTGATCTCAATTTAACTTAAGATTATGCCTTCTTAAGTTAGTGAAAGTTTCTTGCAGATTGGAGATATGATCTCTAATGTTGGTACTTTTCACAATCAAGTCATCAACATAGGCCTCTAATTTATGACCAATCTGTGGACTCAAGGTTTTTGCATCAACCTTTGAAAAGTAGCACCAGCATTTTTGAGTCCAAATGGCATCTTCACATATCCAAAAGGTGCCATATGGCGTGATGTACAAAGTTTTCTCTTCATCACAATTACTCATAGTAATCTGGTGGCACTCTTGAGTATGCATTTGAAAAGCTTAATAACTAGCACCAGGAAGTAGAGTCAATAAGCTGATCGATACGTGGAATGGGAAAGTCATCCTTCAAATAAGCTTTATCAAAATCTATGAAATAGATACACATTCATCATTTTCTATTACTTTTCCTAACCATTATAGGGTTGGTGAGCCACTCTGGGTGGTCGACTTCACGAATAAATATAGCCTTGAGAAGCTTGTTGATCTTCGACTTGATTGCCTCCTTCTGGTCAGATGCTTGATCAATTTTTATCAGGTTGGAATGCTAGTTTGTGCCCGATCACCTCCCTAGGGACACTGGACATGTCAGATGCTTGTCAGGTGAATACATCTAAGTTTGCTTGGAGGAAGGAGATGAGCGAATCTTCCTATTTGAGGTCAAGTTCTACCCCGACCAGTATCTTCTAGAAGGTAGCACTAGCATTTTTGAGTCCAAACGACGCTTTGGCATTTTTTTAGAAAAGCGTCCTTGTGGAGTGGAACCTTCTTGATCTGGTTGGAGGGTTTGGGGTCATCTTTCGTCTTGAGTGCTTAGCATGCACAGAAGGCAAATTAGCATTTCTAGTCAAAAGTTCATTGACCAATTTTAGAAATTTACAATCGTATGCCTAAGCCATCTTTCTATCCCCTTGAATCATCATGACCCCTTTTGGTCCTAGCTTC
The DNA here is from genome assembly GCA_036346575.1 of Dendrocalamus sinicus. Lineage (NCBI taxonomy): Eukaryota > Viridiplantae > Streptophyta > Magnoliopsida > Poales > Poaceae > Dendrocalamus > Dendrocalamus sinicus. The sequence continues at coordinate 13,935,882 of CM070646.1, forward strand.
TTAAGACTGTTATGGCCGTAATGCATGGCTATAAGAAACTTAGCCAATGCCGGATGACCAAGAATCTCATTGTATGTAATTTCAATGTCTACCACATCAAATGAGATTCTTTCTATTCAGAAGTATTTAGACTTCCGAACGTAACTAGTAAGAAAACCTGCCCTATTGGTGTAGCAGTAGATCCCGAGACTATGCCATGAAAGTCATACTTCACATGCTTTACTTTTGACTTAGGAACTTACATTTTGAGTTGAGGAGATGGGGCAGTATTCCCAGCTGAAGGAGGTAGTTGTCTCCGACCACCTGGATAGGTTGACAGCGATCGGAGATTTGGTGATGTTTACTTCCCACTCCATGGTCTTAAGATAGCATCTGGACTCATAGGAGGAGGATCCGTCGAAGATCATATCGATGGTGTGTTGTGGCTCCTAATAATCCATTTCTTCATCACCATCCTTGTCCTTTTTAGAGCTCGGTTCCCCAAGCTCATGAATGGAAGGGAAAGGACTTTTACCTGAATATAGTCTTCCAACTTCTTTTGTCAGGCTCAGCAGGTGAGTAGGTCATGCCCTACCGCTTAATGAAGTGGACACCACCTCCTATTCTTTTTGGACTCGTCGATCTAAGCTTTTGTTTTGTTTTGTTTTGACTGGAATAGTCCTTCTTGCTCCTAGTAAACTTCTCTAGAATCTCAAGAACCCCTTAGTGTTATGTTTGCGACTCTTCTTACATTTGGGCGACTTATTGGACTTCTCCTTTTTCTCTAGGCTAGGTTGAGGAATTTCCTCTATTCGATTGATGGCCTTGTTCCATTCAACCATCTCGCTAGTGGCTGCATACCTATTGGCCATGTCGAACAGCTTGACGATCGTTCTTGGAATGTTCATTGTGATGTCCTCCATAAATCATCGATTCCTCAACCCCGCTTTGAAAGCTTGAATAACAGAGGAATCCACAACCTCAGGAATGGAATTATGAACCTGGCTAAACCTATTGATGTACTACTGGAGAGTTTCATTGGGTTCTTGTCGGATCTGATTGAGATCGTCTTGTTTGCTAGGGTGGTCGTACGTGCCTTAGAAACTTGTGATCAGTAGGTCACAGGGCTCCTCCCAAGTGTAAATTGATTTGATCGGTTGGTTGAGCAACCAAGACCGGGTAGACTCTTTGATGACTGTGGGCAAGTAGTTTGCTATCACGTTATCATCACCACTACCAACCCTAATGGCGGTAGTGTAAATCAGGAGAAATTCTAATGTGTTTTGAGTTCCATTGAATTTCTCTAGATTTGCTGGTCAGAACTTGTCTGGTCAGCATACTGCTTAAAGACCTACTAAGAATGCCTGACAGCCTGTGATCGAGTCTTACACCTTCTTTATAAAGGAGCTGGTTTGTCATCGGTTGGAGACCGATTCCAATGGTAGTCATACTGAGGAACTGGTGCTCCAACCTGGCCGTGGACACTTACATGGTGTCTCCGACCAGCTGCTTCATTTAGGTGATACCGCAGATCACCCGATCCAAGTGTTCATTCCTCAAGACGAGGGGGGAGTACTTTCATGAAAGAGCCATCTTCCCTTATGACTCCCTTTTTGGAATATTTGAGAAGGTCTAGAGCCAAACGTTGGATTATTTCTAGCCCAACCATGTTGGCTTCTGCTGAGGGAAGAACGCTCGAACGAGGTCAACATGCGACTCTATGAGTTCCGTTGTTCCCTTTACAATTCTATATGCCGCATAGTCTATTGAAGGATCTCCGACACCTGTCCTACAAACTGAGCATATCTTGGAGTCTCTACCAGAGCAGGATCCGGGTTGTTTAAAATACCATGGACTTGTTGTAGGTTTTGGATTATTACCCAAGGTCTCGAAGGATTCCTGTTGGCGGAAGGTGTGTGGTGACTTGAGTTTCCCATTGACCTTGACCTGAGTTTCCCTCTGACCTTCTCGCTTGTCCCATTTGACCCATTACACACAATGGGGTAGAAGTAGGTGGATAAAACGATTGATATCCACCAGCTCCATTGCCTCCGTTGTCTCAGGGTGATGTATGACCATTTGCACCATTTCTACCAACAGGTCTTGGTGGGGCCTATTGTGAAGAATCGTGCATGGCATCTCGATCAGCATTGCCCATTGTGTTAATTTCATGCCTCCAGCATGAGTCTCCCGACAAGTGCCTTTCGAAACTAAGAGCCTTCCACCGCTTCGACAATGAGCCTCCACGATGGGCAATGATTGAAAGTTACCACCTCTAGTGGGCTTTGTGGTAGACTCAACCTAATCCAGCAGATTGTTGATTGAATGCTAAGCGTTATCATCTTCACCCAGCTTTCTGCCGATGGTAAATTCGTCAACACCAACATCAGGTGTTGATCAGCTCCCGAAATACATAGGAACCGTCAGTGAATAGTGGTTGCCCATGACTGTATAGAGAGCACACTGACCCTCAAAGTGCACCATTGAGCGTTTATCGCCATTTTTGCTGATCAGAAGCACTGGGCTTCCAGAGGCACCTACGCATTCCGATCTAGTTAGAGCAACTGATTCCTTTGGAAGTGCCGCTGATGGGGGTAGCGAATCTTCTTCCATTCGGTTGATCTCACCTGTTTCAACAGTGATGAGCATGGAATGGAAGAGGATGATGATGACTTATCATGTTCTATGACACAGATACATGCGCCCATGTCGAGGTCAGCATAGTATGCCAAATCGAACCATTCTCCTCGTCCCATGTCCCTGCCATGATTGCATGAGTGATGATAATAGGGAACATAGAACGATGTGATTACAAAACCTAGAAGAACTTTAAGGATTCAACATCTTCCCCACAGATGATGCCAGTTGTCAACAATCGTGTTGCCGATTTTACGAAATAATATGATAAAATGGCTAAAATCCTTCGGAGAGAACATAGATACTCTTTATTTCTATGAACTGGTTAAAAGATGCCTTGAACAAGGCAAGAGACTATCCTAAATTACACCGAATCAATTGTATTTTGTTGCTTCAGGATCGATTGACCATATCTTTGGCCTTCTCTTGTCCCGCCTTAAATACCAATGAAGAGACGCCTAACTGTCTGTCGGGGAAGACACCTTATGAAATCAATGCGTCAGGTTGGGGAGACACTTATTGTCAAAGAGAGAACACACAATCATCAGTTGTTGCCAGTGGGAGACAAGCACAGGCTACAACACTCATGGCCGAAGCATCATGCTATTTGGAGTGGATAATGCATGTGTTCCACCAATCGCACGAAAGGAATATTCTGGAATCGGGTCCAAGAACCAGTTCATAGATTTTCCGAGCAGTCATCTAGTCAGGCAACATGCACAGTATTTCTCCGACCAGGGTACTCAGAGAGCAACCTCTAGAGATTTGCAACCACAGGGTGTCTTAGCCTTAATATATATTGAAGCTGTATTTAGGGATTTATTCAATCATCGTCAATAGCTAAGGTCCAGAGCAATCATGTAAGTCTAAGTGAGTCTACGTGGCTCAAGCGAGAGTATAAAGAAGACAAGGACTATCCCTCCCACATGTGCCTTGAGTGCGTCACAAACATAAATGAGACCCTAGCTCTCATGTAAAACACTATGAATGAGTGTGTTCTTTTTGGCTGTGGGTGATGGATTATGGTTGCAGCTGCTGGTTTTTAGTTCTAGCACAAGCGTTTATGTGAATGAACGGAATATCGATAAGCCACTTCGAAAAGTCTGTCCTGATAAGTAATTTCGAAAAGACGACGAAAAATCCATTCCATTTATTTATTCAGGAGAAAATAAGTTATAAGTTATAAATCATGAGCTGAAAAAAAAGATCAATATACCAACACTTTGCTTAAATTTACTGTGTATAAAATCTCATCAAACAAACCAGAGGTGGTTTCTGAGTGTTTTTAGAGTGTTGTTTACAATTGCTCTTTCTCTTAATACTGACGAAACTACTTCTCTTCTGACAAGTCTATTTAATACCCCCTCCCTCGTAACCATGGAGACATTGCTTGTTATCACCGTCCCGCTGGCACTTGCGCCAACCCATGCCGTTTCCCGGCCTGAAGATCGCAAGATATACTTCAACTTCACGGCGCACTGGCGCAGCCATATGGGTTGTTCTTGCACTCCCAGGTGATGTCATGCCTAGTCTATGGATTCTGGTCACCTGCTCGATGTCCAGGCCGTCCAATACTCTGAACGGCACGCCACCGGACTCCGTCGCCAGCATCGCTCCCTCCTCACCGCTCATAAAGAAATAACGCCTTATTTGGTGAATTTTGGATATATTTAACCCCATAGCAGAGATATGCGAAAGTGACATATTTCCCACAGAATTCCGCTTTTAACTCTCTTGTGGTGCCCCCCCACCACACAAGCCCGCCGCCCAACTGTGCGCTCACCTAGCGCGGTCCCCTACCTGGCGCGGCCCCCCACTGCGCAAAGCACCACAACCTGACTAGAAGTATTAGAGCAAGTACAATAATGCTGACTAGGTCGCCTCTAGAGAAATCCACATCAACACAATTCTATGTGGAAGAGAAAGAAAAGAGGGGAGAGAGGCAAGCTGCCCCTTATATAAGAGGTAACCTCTAGCACATCATACGAGGAGAGAGATGCAAGCTGCCCCTCATGCAAGAGGTGACCCTGATATATTTATGCAAGTATTGAATGTTTGAGTGCTTTAGTAGAGGTAATCTCTACTCAACTTATTGTATTAGCTGCCTCCACCATGAGCCACGTGTACTCTTTTTGCTTATTTGGCTAGTCCTAGAGGTAAGTGTGTTCTGCACATAGATATTATGTAGGGTAATTAGCTAGTATAATTTATTGGTATAATTAATTACATGATAAATTAGTGTATTTTTGTAGAATTAAGTAGTGTCCAAATCTTTATGTAATTTTTTATCGTGAAGATAAAAGTTCAAGCTACATGAATCAGAATAAAAAAAGAAGTTAAAAGCTATATTATTTTCTTTTTTGACTTTTTACATAGGATTAATTATTCTAGGATCTTCTAACAGATCATTTAGTTAATATAGATTTAGATGTATATTGTCTCCATGCGAGCGACTATATATATTGGCCAGAGAAGTTACGACAGAGAAGAAAAAATAGGGAAATATTTTCATTAAAAAGGAAAATATTTGTATGTATATCCATATTACGGTAGCAATTTATTTTTACACTACTTAATTCTACAGAATTTTCTTACACTAATTTATCTATATAGTTAATTATACCAATAAATTATACTAGCTAATTACCCTACCTAATATCTATTGTACAGAATACACATGAACGCATACAGCACACTTCTGACCATGCCAGGAGGTTAAAAGCGGAATTCCGAGAGGAGAGGCCATTTTCAGCATTTCGATCTCTATCATGGGAGCCAAATATGCCTAAAATCCTTATTTCGTTCACTCCAACAACTCATAACAGCATCCACATATCAGTTTCCAACCCCCATGGCAGAGAAGAAATGGCTTGGCAATGTTGTCATTGAAACGATTATCTCCAGAACAAGGGACTTCTTTAGCTAGTAGCTAGGCTTCGCTATTTATAAGCAAAGATGGCACTTTGCATGGAAATATGGCGATATTCTTTTTCAATTTTTGGCATTAGCTTTTGGCTTTTCTATCGTAACTTACTTTTAAACGAAATATTTTTTTAAGATGAGATCTACTAGTTAATTGTAGTACATACTGTACCAACTTCATTTATATTGACAAAAACCACACGTGAGTTTCTATTACTCTGTAATATCTCATATGAACAACCTAAAAACTACAAGCTACAGCCAAAAATCATATGTCTCAGCTAAAAAGAACAAACCTATATATACCAGCCAGATCATCGGGCTTTTACCCTGTAGTGATGCATATATTAATGCATATCTACATCCTCTTCATGATTTCACCCCTTATGAGCCGTTATTTTGCGTGGGTGAAGAAAGCGTGCAGAATACTGTTCCTTTCCCAATATAGGCCGATCCTTAACGACCTCGGCCGGCTGCCGGCCTGCTGTGTAAGGGCCTGCTTCCCTCCATCGCCAGCATCCTTCCCTCCTCATAAATCATACAAAAAACTAAAATACTAGACCTATTCACTCCAACATCTCATAAAAACTGTAAATTAATTTCGAACGCCATGACAATCAGCATCATATTGAAATAATGGTTTTTCTTTTTAAAAATCTCATTCAAAGAAGGAATGGCTTGAAAGTGTTACTGAATTATGATGTCCGGAACACAAGACGTCTCTAGCGTATAGAGATGGCAATAGGCACAAATCCACTGGGTTTTGCTATCCCAAACCCGTGCCCATGAAAGTTAGACGTGCCCGCTAAAAAACCCATACCCGTGACGGGTGCAGATTTTTGCCCAGACCCATGCCCACTGGGTTAACGGGTACCCACGGGTCGCCCGTGAGGTCAGTAATGCGAGCTGCAACAATGATTAATGGAGAGGAGGGAGAAGTTCACCGGCCATCTTCGTTGGAGCCGGAGGGCAACGCCATGGCCAAGGGCCTACTGCTGCGATGCGCGTTGGCTACGGCGTGGGGGTGGCGAGCTGAACTGGAAGGCGAGGCGACGGTGAGGGCGTGCGGGAGGACAGCGTCGCGGCGAGTAGCGGGAGCGAGAGTGGGAGCTGCGGGGACGGGAGGCGGCGTGGAGGCGCCAGAGACCGAGCGCGGAGCGCCAGATGCACCGCCGCTGCGGCGGCTGTTGAATCGGTGTGGGGACTGGGGAGGAGTGAGTAGTGACCGTGACCGAGTGCTAACTAGGGTTAGCCATATGGGTAATAGGGCATTGCCGCATTGGATTAGGGGCTTGGGGCTAAATGGCTAATGGGTTATAGGCTGAGCTGGTTTGCCTGGGAGGTTGGGAGTCTGGGTTTATAACTCCTATGGATCGGGTTTATATTACCTATGTGTTTACGGGTTTAGATACTATATGAACGTATCCGAACCCGGCAGACCCGATGAGTTGGGCTTTTTGCCCATTAAGAGGCCCATGAGTTAGGAAATTGATTTAGATCCATGCCCTAATAGAGTAAAAACCCACTGGGTATCAGATTTCAGGTACCCATTGCCATCTCTACTGCGTCACTATTTATAGAGAAGGATGATCCGAATTCCAGCCAATCTCATCCGATTTTTGCTATGTAGTTGCAGACAGGCACACATATTCAGAGAGGAGAGCAGAGTTGCCGGCGCACACATCTTCAGAGCAGGAGGACACCATTCTGAATTCTGAAACAAGAACATTCATCCTTCCAACTGGAGAAGAATATACATGCATCCATGCACCGTTCAGCAGACGGACTGACTGCATGCACCGTCGCTGAGCATGTTCTCATCCCCTGAATTTCTGCTCGACGTGCTGCATGAGAAGCGCCACGTTCCGGTACGACGAACCGCCGTCCACCACGGCGTCCCGCGCCTTCCTCCCGAGCTCGGCGGCCCTCGCCCGCAGCGCCTTGCCCTCCTCCCCGCCGTCCATCATCGCGGCCACCGCCCTCTCGACGTCGCCCCTCGTCGCCACCACCTCGTCCGTCTCCACGCCCCACTTCGTCGCGTCCGCCACGCCCACGGACACCCCTACCCGGAGCACGTCCACCACGAGCTTCTCGTTCACGAACTGCTCCGCGAAGTGCGGCCACGTCGCCATCGGCAGCCCCGCCGCGATGCACTCCAGCACCGAGTTCCACCCACAGTGCGTCACGAACCCTCCCGTCGCCGGGTGCGACAGGATCGCCTTCTGCGGCGCCCACCCCCTGACCACGAGGCCCCTCTCCCCAACGCGCGACTCAAAGCCGTCCTCCGACAGCCACCTCTCGAACTCGGGAAGCTTGTCGGACTTGACCGCCCAGATGAACGGCTGCTTGGTCGCCTCTAGCCCGTGGCCGATCTCCGCGAGCTGAGGAAGCGATGAGCGCGCCAGGCTGCCGAAGCTCAGGAACACCACCGACCGGGGCTCCTTGGACTCGAGCCAGCTCGCGCACCGGACGGCGTTCTCGTCCTCGCTGGTTGCCGTCGATGGCTCAGCGGTCAGGAACAGAGGCCCGACGGTCCAAATCTTCTTGCCGATTGACTTCTCGTACGCCTCAAGAAACATGGGCTCGAGCTCCGCGAAGCTGTTGACCACCAGGCCGTCGGCTCTCGCGCTCTCTTCTATGATCTCCTCGTGGAACTCCTCCATGCCGAGGCCGGTGAAGTTGCCTGCAGGCGACCGCGCCCTCGATATCTCGACGTCGATGGGGAAGGAAGGGATGCGCACGGGGCGCCTGTCATCGTCGATGCCCTCGTAGATGCTGTGGAGATTCATGAGATGCATGCAGAAGGAGGAGAAGGCGCAGAAGCCGTCGATCGCGAGCCGCGGCACGCCGAGCTCGCGGGCCGCCCTGCCTGCCCACGGGTGGGCGGCGTCGGAGACGACGCAGCTCGCCGGAGGGGAGGCCTCCTTAAGGCGCGTGACGAGCGGCGCCTGGAGCATGGCGCACGCGTCGTTGAAGTTCCTGAGGTGGCCGAGGCCCGTGAGTGCATCGAGGCTCTCGCAGCCCTCGGGCAGGCCGGCCTCGGCGCTGGGGAAGGGGAGCGGCAGGAACCGGATGGGGAGGGCGGCGTCGCCGGGGGCGCGGCCGAGGCGGGGCAGGTTGAGCGGGGTGGTGACGAAGGTGACGAGGGCGCCCCGGCCCGCCAGGACGCGGGCCAGCTGGAGCATGGGGATGGCGTGGCCCGCCGCCATGATCGGCACCAGCACGAAGTGCGGCCCCGGCGAGCCTGCGGCGACAGCCGTGTCACCGTCTGACGACATGCCGGATCAGACGAGTGGCTAACTTGAGTACGCCTCTTGCACGGAATGCGAGCGATGATAAGATTGTTGGACCACGAGAGTCCAAGATTGCTGGCTGGCAGGCACTTGATTATCACTTTTTTTTGTGGTTCTCGATGATTTAATTGGATGTAGAATAGTAGTAACTGACGCCCGGCGTAAAGACTTCTGTTGTATATCGGCCGGCCAGATACATGCCTTTCAAACCCGTACTACTATTGTGTCGTGTATAGTACAGGAATCAGGAGTATGATAAGATTGTTGGAAGTCGGGAGTCCAAGATTCTGGATGATTTAATTGATAGTAGTAAACTTACGCCCGGTGTGAAGATTTTAGTCTAATCGAGTGGCGCCTAAAAGTGGCGTGAAAGCCCACGGGTCCTACTTCGGTTAGTCAAATGTCATCACAATCAGTTCGACCAAGCTCAGTTTGACTGCAGAGCACGTGCAGCTATCAAGCTGCAAGATCCATTAGCTGCACCGACGGTAACGTGGTAGATATATCCTGATCATCTCGGATTTGATTTCTAGCTTTTAACTTATTTTTTACTATTCATAAATTTTATTTTTTTTCTGAACTTTAAATTTTTTATTGAGCTTTTTTGCCGGTTCTTTTTTTCCCGTATTTGTTTGTATTATACGTAATGTGCCAATATATTTTTTTATTTTTAAAATTTTTTAAATTTAATTATGCTAAATAAGCCTCTGTCATTCTGATGTTTTTTCACCAAATTCTGATGTTTTCAGCCATAAGTCACGAGCTTTTCAGCCGAACCGATCACCACCACAGGCCCATTCATTATTCCGAAAGGCACACCGCTGGCCTCCGTCGCCAGCATCAACCCCTCCTCGGTGCTGCACTAGACCTTATTTTGCTCAACATCTCGTAAAACTGTAACAGCCGCATTTTAATTTCCAACTCCATAACAACCAGCTGATTCAAAGAGTTCTACTGAGTTCTCTTCAGAATTCAACGATCATAAATCTGAACGATAGTTAAAAAAAACATCCGAATAATATTTATCACTACCTTTTTATAAATATTGAAAGGTGACTACTGTCTACTGCAATCGAGTACCAGCCAGCTCATCCGATTTTTGCCTCGGTAGTCATGCATATACTGTTGTCCTTTTACACCTTGTTCGTGTAAGTTTGTTTTACCAACCAAATTTTTAGAGGTACAGGATGGACACCGCAATCTATATATCCGATCACACCAACCCAAGCTGGAGGGGCTAACACCCTCCCCTCCTACTGAGCTACGGCTCAAGCCTCTTATCATCCAATTTTTTGCATGAAGAAAGTAGAAGATATGTGCCTCCTGAGTTTTGCTTGTTGAGGACCCATGAGGAACTAGGCCGTTCGTTGTTTGTGCAGCGGAAACGTGGTAGGCTCAAGGCCAAGGGCTTAAGAAGGAGGCCGAAATGGCAGTTTTTTATGTGCGATTAGCAAAAATAGCATTTATCGTGCAGAATATACAAAAAAATAGCACCTCCACCGTACGGCCACCGCACATGACTATTCGAAGAGCTGACACCTTAGTGATTCCACACGGTGGCCGTGCGGATTAGCCAAACCCGCACGGCCACCATGCCATGGTGCTCTGTAGCATCCACCACCTCATGGCCATAGTACGGGCGCGCACTACAGCAACACTGTAGCACTTTTCTGGAAAATCCATTTAAGTATATTTTTTGTAAGAATTTTTAAATATAGCAAATGAGCTCTAAAAATTATAAAGTTTCTTTGTAGGCTCTCAGAATAGTGTAATTGTTTGTGTAATTTTTCCATAATTTTATCTATTCTGATTTTTTCATAAAATTACTACAATCATTATAATTAAATAAATTTTGAGAAATATTCAGAACGGATAAAATGATGAAAAAATTACATAAGCAAGTACGCTATGTCCGGAGGCTCCACAAAAAAATAATTTTGGATCTCATTTTATATATTGAAAATTCTTACAAACATATACTTAAATAGTTTGTTGAGCCCCCCACCCTAGTGGTGAGCCCCTCGCCGGCGAAGTCTAGCACGAAGGTGTGGACATCGGCCTTGGGGTGCTTCGCCCTGGTCTTAGAGGACATCGTGGAGAGCTTGTCCAGGTTGCGGCCAACGAGCCTGAGCCCAGAGGCCGTAAGGCGGAAGGCGATGGCGCGGACCTCAGGGACGATGGCTCTGTGGGCAACGACATTAGGGAAGGCAGATACGGTGCTACCGACGTCGTGGGTGGCTGATCCGACACAAGAGAGAAGGGGAAGGGGATCAGGGAGGTGGGGAGAGAAGAGGAAGGAGAGCCCCAGTGGCGGATGTGGAGGTGGACGGGAGAGGAGGAAGGGGATCGGAGTAGGTGTGGAGAGAAGATGAAAAGGTAGCAGAGCCTAGGGCTAGCCGCTTGCGGAGGCGGCGGTGGAGGCGACATTGGAGGTAAGGCGGAGCATGGCGTGAGGGGAGGTGGCCGCACGAGGGACACGGGGAGAGTGGAGGCAGCCGCACAAGGGGAACGGGGAGAGGGGAGGCGGTCGCGTTCGTGGGCAAGGGTTTGGCGGTGTGGGCCTATGGGAATTGGTGCAACTGAGCGAGAGTGGCGGGCCCACTTGTCGGCGCAAAACTAATGTGAAAGGAGATAGAGAGACAGATAAACCACTAATCGGAGGTGGTGGTGAACCACTACCAACTCCTTTTAAGTAGTAGAGATGAGCCTCACTCATATGGGTCTATTTCTAACATGTTTCACTCTAACCTTCTCATGAGTCAATAAGTCATAACCACCATATATTATGTGAGTTTCCAACTCCATGACAAGAAAAAAATGGACCGAAAGTATTACTGAATTATCTCCAGAACAAAATATATCTCTAGCTTCACCATTTATAAGCTGGAAAGCCGATCTTGCGTACTTCATAATACCAGCCAGCTCTGCTCATCAAAGTTTTGGCATGTGGTCATGCCTCATGCGTATGTTAATGTACTCTCACATCTAGTTCATATTTTTTTTTCCTGTTTTACCAACCGTTTTTTTCGGGAACACACAGGAAACCTTGTGCGTCATATTCATTAAGATAGAAATGCGAGTACAGGCACGACCGGGGGACAAGCCCAAGAGACTGACTGACCATTTTTGCAGGCTGGTTTGGTGACTTCGATCACAGTGTATCGACTTTTCCATTCAGGAGAAAGTTTGTTACAATTTGCCTAACTCTAAATTTTTCTGAGAACTAGATCGCCTACAACTAGACTGTGCGGTTGCACCTTACAATTGCGCTACCTTCACATGGATTGTTGGTAGGGGTGAAAACGGATCGGATAGTTTCTGATCTATCCGGATAAAAACGAATACGGATTGTGTCGGATCAGATCAAAACCGTGTTTCATCATTCTTCAAGGAAATTGATGGCATCGATTTCCATAAAAAATTGATGTCTTCGGTTGATCATTCTGCTTGATCGTTATCATTATAATGATCAGTTCGAGTAGAGACCATCTTTAGTTTTGGAGGAAGTATGGCTTTTGCACCATAAATTAGAAAAAAAATGGTGTTTCACCGGTCGCACGACTTGTCGTTGTCCGAATAGCCCACAATACAAAGGAGAGTTCTTAAGCTCAAGCTCCTAACCATTGTATTAACTAGTAAATACTAGGTGTTTAATTTCTTGTATCAGAATGCCATTGGCTCTCTCTCTCCACTGGTCGAATACTGCCCAAGTTCATGATACCAAGATATTCGTAAATTTCTGCAAATTCTCGCTCGAGAACTGGGTACTGTTATCTGTGATTATACAATTGGTGACACCAAATCATGTAATCATATTTTTTATGATGAATTTCTTGGCGGCTTCAATTGTTATCTTAAAACCTGGCTTATCTTCTATCCATTTTGCGAATGTATCAATCATGATAAAAAAAAGGTACTCAAATTCCTCGGGTGCTCTCGGGAAAGGTCCCAGTATGTCTAACTCCCAGGTCATGAAAGGCCAGGAAATATGTATTGTTTGCAAAGGTTGTGCATGTTGATGTACTTGTCGGTTATGAAACTGACATTGTATATATCATAAGGACTTTTGCATCATGAAGGGCAATTGGTCAGTATTATCCTTGTTAGAAGACTTTACCGACCAGAGTTCTATAGGAACAATGTGCTCCACGGACTCCTTCATGTATGTCAGATAGTAATTTCAAACCATCATTTTGAGATATTTATCTCATTAATACTCTGTGAGTTCCTCATTTGTAAGGAATATATTCGCTCAAAGTGTATGATTTGGCTTTTTAAGTTGTATGATCAGCCTCTATGTCATCTTCAAAAAGTGTGCCATGCTAAAGACATTCGTAGATTGATATCACCCAATCACTACAGGGGTCGATTTGTACAACATACAGTGGAGCATTGTCGGAATGCTCAACTACCGAGGATTTATTGAGTTGCTTGAGAAAAACTCTGGGCAGGACAAGTGATCTTGAGAAAGCCATCCGTGCCAACTAGGGATGGCAATCGGGTGTGGTCGGCACGGGTAGTGCTCACCCATACCCATGCCCGCGACCCTGATTTACACCCACGGGTATATCCACGAAGAACCTCGCCCATACCCGTCACCCGCTTGTACCCGTCGCTCGTGGGCATGCCCGTTTACCTGTGAACTGAGAGTCACCATATGAGAGTTGAACTAAAGATAGATACATATAAGCTGCAGTTGTTGCTAGGAAATATAATAGCATCGCATTCACATTCACAAATACATATAAGCATCACATTCACGTCAAATATATATGTCCTTAATAAAGTAATTTCTTCAAACGCAGTGATTCAGCATAGTGATTTCTTCAAACCAGTAATTAACAAGAACCAACAAGAGATTAGTTTCGCTCACCATGAGTAGTAGCATCGGTACGAGCTGGAATCAAAGCCAAGCTCATGTCCTCCTCCTTCTCCGCCGTCGCCGCCACCTTGTCCATCGGTGCGACCTTCGGTGCTACCCTCATGAACTCCCTCCTACGTGCCCTCCTCGTGGCATCCTCCTCTACCTCGATCTCCTCCTCCAACCTCCGCCTCGCTCGCCGCGCGTTCCTAGGCGACACCCCCATGGGCACCGCGCGCTGCTCCCCAGCCCCACGCCACCCCTGCCTTGAAGGTGTCTGTAACATCCCGAAAATTTGAAATTTGAAAATGTGGAGCTTTTGAATTGTTTTTGCAATATATTCTACTTGGATTTGGATCTTTATGGCGTGTTCTTAAATTTTGGTTGAAATTCCAAAATTTGGAGTAAACGGAAGTATACAAATAATGGAGATTCAAAATTTTAAATGAGAATCTGAAAAGATGATCCGTAAAAGATAGGGAAGCAAACAAATTAAAATGCCAACATATGTGGATATATACATGTACATAATAAAAATGTAGCACCTACAAAATTAGTGCTAAAAATATAAGTATAAAAGCTAGGTGACCAAGAAAGGTAATAAGTAAAACCTGAATTATATGTATGTATATACACAAGTGAAACAAAATATGCAATATATTAATATAAATATTATGATAAGCATAGCCAAGGGGAAAATAAGAACTGAAGGTTCAAATAGCATGTAAGAATTTAAATAAATAACCTCAAATGTGAAGTAGAAATGTGAATTAAAAATCCAAACTTTAAAGTAATATGTAAGCCCTCTTTCCTCTCTTCCATGTGGGCCATCCATTTTCCTTTCCCTCCCCCTTTATTCCCTCCTTTTCTCCCACTGGCCGCTGGGCCCAGCCCCGTCCTCCTCCGTTCCTCTCTTCCTTTTTCCCCCGGTGCGCCTGCGCCATTTCTTTTCCTCTCTGCGCCGAGCTCAGCACATTTCCTCCCCGTGGCGCGCGAGCTCTGCTGACGCCAGTGGCCTGCCTCCGGTCTTCCTGAGCGGTCATGTTGCACGGCGCGCGCAAAGACACCGCCGGTTTCACCCTCGCGCCGCTGCCGCGCCATCAACCCCGTTTCATCGCCCTCGTCGGCCACGCGGCACAAAAACGCTGTCGCCCGGCACGCGTGCGAAACAAGCTGCAGAGAGGGTAGAGGGAAGTCACGCGTAGAGATTCGCCAAATCACCCCGCGGCTGCATTGTCACCGTCGCCTGTCACCGCCGCCCGACAAGACCACTCAGCCTCGCTCGTTGCCAGCCCTGCTAGCGTGACTATAAAGCCAGCGCGCCCCTCCATCCGCTCCGCCACGCCTCCCTCTGCCTTACACCCCGAGCAATCGAGCCCCCGCTTCCCACAAGTTCGCCGGCGCATCCTTCTTCCCCAGCTCCGGCCCGAGCCCCGCCGCCGATTGAAGCGAAGCCAAGTCGATTCCCCGCTCATACACCATCCTCGGGACCAAGCAAAGCCGACCGCGCCCTCTACCGATCATCTCATCGCCCGTACCTCGCCGTCACCGAATGCCTCTCCAAGTTCTCCGCCGCGACGCCTGGCCGCCTCGGGTCTCCTCGGTCCCCATCGACCTCACCACCGCACCACCGAAGCACAAGGAACGCATTTCAGTCCTCCCGGTTCCCTCGGCCGCCTCTACGCCCGGCACCGCTGCCGTACCGCCCGAGCTTCCTTTGTTCCGGACAACGCACGCTTGGCTCATCTATATTCCCGCCCCATTCGTCGAGTAATACTCCGTGCCCACTGGCTAGCAGCGTGTGCTCTCAGTTAGCCGACCCGGCTTCGATCCCTCATCCCGCAGCATTTAAGTAGATTAGGTTTTAAATGTTTTTGCTAGCTGATTTCAATGAGGAAAATCCATAAAAATTCGAGAATAATCCATAGAAGGTATCAAAATTTATTATGATGTAAATGAGCTTAATAAATATTTAATCATGGATTAATCATTATGTACTAGTAACTGATGTACCGTTGATGTTTATTTTAAAAATCTTAAATATTAATCAAGGGCATAGTAAGAAATTTAAAAAGGGTGTTGTTTAGGATTAAGCTCTCATGGAATGATGATTTAGCCATGAAAATTCTCTAAGGAATAAATCATAGATCCTTGCAAGTTAGCAAGATTGTAGAATTAGCCACCACATGGGTTAAACCATAACTATTATTTCTATGTCCTAAAAGTTAGGAGAATTCTTCTTGACTATTAAATGACTTTGTTTAAATGACCAAGCTTAATATCAAGGCACCCTTAAATTATAATTAAATATATGCCATAACATTTGGTATGCAGCCATAAAATAAATCTTAAGAGTAGATTCGATTAAATGATAACTCAGCAGTTTCACCAAAATAAACGATGTGCCAAAACCATTTAAAATGAAATACTTATTTTAGAAAGCCATGATTTATAATATAAACCCCCTCATTAGTACATTGCCGATAAATAAATCTCAAAAGTAGATTTACTTAATAATGGTAGAAAAATAAGAATCGGCATTTGGATTAACATTCCACATAAAATGACTATGGTTAGATACTCAAAACTTAATAAAGACATCCAAATATTATAATACCTTTGACTAAAAGATTTATAGAATAAGTACAGATCTCATCCATCAGTCCAGTTTGCCTTTACCATAACCTGAGTTGCAAGGAATGCATACCCAAAAGATAACATTTGAACACTAAACTTCTACACGATCAGTAGGTCTACCCGACTCATGGAACTTCCTTGATAAATAACAAAATAATAAAAGAGATCATTAATAAAAAGATCAAGTTATCATATGCTATTACCAACCTTGCCCCAACTCACCGAATCACCCATTAACTCGTAATAAAACTAAATTGAGTTTATTCGGATTTATTTGGATCTCTTTGAGTTATTTGCTTTTTATTTGGATTCAGTCGTTTGTCGCGTAATTAGAAATTGGGAGTCGTGAAGATCCAGTGGATCAAGCGAGATCAAGCTCGAAGCGAAGATAGAGACCAAAAGCTCAAGAGAAAGCATTGTGTGAGCTCAAGACCGCGGTAAACCGCGCCAGGCGAGTCAATACTTTGATCATGTTGAACCTACATTTCTGCAAATTACTTTTCTTTAAATTATCAAATTGCATGCGGTTGTTTATATGCAAATACATGTTAATTTTAGACTCTAGTTATATTCCATTGTGTGCCTTGAATTAATATTACCCCTCCGTTGGAATATTTGAAGTCGAGAACCTTGTCGCCTAGCAAAAATTATAATAATACCCTTTGAAAATAAGTCCGTAATTATATGCCATGCTTAGTATTGTTTAGATACTCATGGCGCGAGCGCCAAGCATCACTTTAATCACGAGAAAAATTGGTTGGGCGATCATGGTGGGAATGGTGGTATCCTTTGATATGGTTATTTTATGCTCTCAAAAATCCCAACTTGCTTAAATATCTGAGCGGATGGCTTGGGGGCTGGTATGTGGTGCGGTGGGAGCACAAATCATGGAGTGTGGTAGAACCGCTCAGATAATACTAAGGACTGAATCTTGTGATGATCTCTGATGTAAGCAGTACAACCACAAGTCTATAATGGGTGCGACCTAGCTGAATAACTTGCAAGGGTTTAGTTCGGACATCACCGAGGAAGTGGGTGCGGGTGTACTAGTTTACTCACGGTGAGGCACGGGGTGTCTTGTACTCACACGGCGCAAGAGGGGCTTCGGCGTGGTGGTGTAACCCTTGGCGGTGAAACCTCAGCGTGGGTGGTGTCTAACTAGATCGGAGTAAGGTAAAGGCTTTGTGATAAATTATCTGGGTCTCATGCCTAAGGAAGCATGTTGGCAAAAAGGATAGTTCATCTCTTGTGGTGAAAGTGTACAAACTCTGCAGAGTTAAAACTATTCGAATAGCCGTGCCCACGGTCAAGGGCGGACATGGGAACTTACTCGAGTTAGTTCTATTTCAAAATGTTTTGTGGGTGGGAATGGAAAAGTGAAGGGCGAAGGACTGCCCTGGTTTGGAATTGTCCTGGGCGTCGTCCCAGTGGTAAGTTAAGCGGCTATAACGCTGAAGAAATTGCTATATGGTGCAGATGCCATGTAACGGTGGATGGAATCTGAATCGATATTAATAATGCATTTCCTTGTACATTATGATTTGTTCCAAAATTGCTAAGTCATAGGACTTTTTAATTGATTGTATTCAAAAGCACTCTACGCAAAATAAAATAGCCCGAGCCTCTCCTTTGTTAAGCCATGCATACTATTTATTTGCATTCTGTGTATTGGCTCGCGAGCACGGGTCGGAGTGCTCACGCCGCTTTGCGACAAAATTCAGAATCAAGGAATCAAATCACCTCGCCTCGGCAACAAGATTGGACAAGCTGGCCGAGAAGATGAAGATGTCAAGGGCTAGGTCGCGAACCTCCGGTTGGCTGCTGTGGGCATGTCTGAAGGTCCCACCGTGTGCTTCGTTCTTCCGCTGCTGCAATTTAATGATTTCGGCCTAATCATTTTGAGTAAGTCTACTATTATATTTACGCTTCCGCATGGTATGTATTTTGATATTCATTTCGTAAGCGTGAGCACTATCTCTCGATCCAGGAATAGTGCAGCTAAACCTGATGAGATTCGGATGGTATAATCTGGGGTCCCTACAGGCATGGTATCAGAGCATATCGACTGCAGGTCGTGACCTAGTTAGCATGGTCGTTAGTTTCATAACTAGAATTATTTCTTCAAAATCTATTTCGAAAAATATAAGTTGTATCACTCATTCTCATCTCTCTTAGATGATTCTCTCTTATCTATGTGCTACTCTAGCCATCTTACCTCTGAAGCTCTCTTACCCAAATTCAAAGTGCTGAAAATCCAGTACTTCTCTTGTAAACTTTCTATGAAAACGCACTTAAGGCCAAGAGTCATGGTGCTTAACCTTTGAAGCTTAATATAAAAGATTGTTTTATTTTTGGAGAAAAAGAATAGGGTGAAAATTTGGAAGAACAAAAAAAAAATTGGTGGAGCCTAACGGAAAGAATTAGAATGACTAGATGGATAATTTAAGTTATTCTTGGAGAAATAGGAAATATGAAAATAATTGCGGGAGTACAACATTGATAAATAACACAATTCTTGGGAGATATTTACAATAGTGGAATAATGGAATATGATCGATTGCTAGACAAATTGATAGAGTTTTGAGAAATTGGAGGGATGACAACAATTATCAAAGTATAGGTTTGATCAATAACATTATTCCTGAAAGATGTTCATAATAATGAATTAATTTGGAGGTTGTCACTAAAGATTTAGGTGGTTACTAGAGGAGTAATTATGATTTTGAATACAATCTTGGATTATTAGGAAGTCCTGATACACATGACACTGGTGGACTTAAAGGTAATAAGGTTGGATAAATGACATCAGATTGGATTATTAGGAGGTCACGGTATGAAAGACATCAGTGGATCTAAATAAAGAAAGTTAGATCTTCATAGGATTGGAAAGCTGATAAAATTGGCAATTGACGAACCTGAGATTGGATTTATAAAGATGTGGTGGAAATTCAGGCACATCTCAGAATTTGGTAACTTCGATTCGATTAATAGAATTTTAAATGAAAGAATTACATTGGTGGGTTTATAGTGAAGGCGTTGGATTTTTATTGGATTGTAGAGTTAATAAGTTGACCAATAGTGGATCCGAGATTTTGGATTATACAGTCATGTGAAAATATGATATTTAATCCACCAATATATGATTGAAGGTCAAAGATTTATGCGGGACTTAGATAATCATGACTAGATTAATGAAATGATGGATGATACAATAGGACGAGTATGATTGGTGGATCAAATAAAATAGATAATCTCCTTCGCTGTTTGGAGTCTTAGATGGCAGTAATGCCATGAACAATTAATGAAGAAAGATAGCCTGAGTGTAGTTTGCAAAAGTGGAAGTTAAATTATAAAGGCTATTGGATTCTAAGCCTTATGTACAAAAAAAAATCGTATGGGAGTGAATTGATTCAGTGATGGATAGTTGAATGTTGGAAGAGATTAGGATACCAAAAAAAATCTATTTAGCCACAAGGATCATTTATAAAAAAAAGTGAGTGCTAAAACCAATGAAACTACCCCAAATACTTTCCACTTCTTTCTAATAATTGCAAAAGGAAAATTCTGATCCTTTTCTCATACCCCTACTCCAAATATTAAGGTTAGGAACGGCGAAGATGATCATGAAGATAAGGTGGTCTCGTTTTAGACGGATTGTGCATATGAACCCTGCACCCTCCTATGTGTGCTCCCCGAGTAGACGTTGTATTGTTGCAAGATTCTATTTGGCCCTGTGCACTGCCTCTTGCCCTCGGGCGTCCTATTTATGATCACAGAAAAGCTTGCTTTTAAAATTTGTGTGGTTCTGTATCACCCCAGCTTCTGGGGTATTCTCCTTTAAAAGTTAAATGGGTTAGAACATCTTATCTCCGCGATTTAATCCTCATCTTATGCTATTCCCTCTCACCTTTTCTGAAAACCCCATCGGATCTAAAGGAACGAAATAACAAGTAACCCAAAACCAGTGCAATCAAAAAGAGGCGAAGACTTTGCAACCTTCCAATATTTGAGGAGAACAACATCACTGTGAAGAAGACCACCTGCCAATCTCTTTATGACCAAGACAGCTAGAGTACAATGGATGAATAATGATAATCATCATTTTAAGGGGGGTAGCACTACGAGATATAGTGTCGGCAAAATCAAGGAGCAAGTACCTTGAAATTGACGACTTCTCCAGAGGAATACAGATCCCCTCCTTCCCTTTTGCATCCTCTAAGTGCAGATCTTCTCCCCTTCTGTTTACCCCAATGGCGCAGACCATTGCTACCCACCTATTAGTATGAAAATTCTACAACCATATGTCCAATAGACGATGCAACTACTCCATTCCACGACGACATGAGGACAACAACGTCAAAGAGCAAGTATTTGGAAGTCTACGACTTGTCAAGAAGAACAAGGCTTCTCTCTTCCCTTTTGACTTCTCCAAGTGTTAACCCCTAATGCGTAGATCTTCGTCTCCCTGTGGAGCTAAGGAACTATATGCCAAGCAATACCCCGAAACCTATTGCTAGCCAATTTAACCCCACCTCCTTTCTTTCAACTCTACCGGAATCTCGGGGTCGAGATTCATTTAAGGGGGGTAGATTTGTAACATCCCGAAAATTTGAAATTTGAAAATGTGGAGCTTTTGAATTGTTTTTGCAATATATTCTACTTGGATTTGGATCTTTATGGCGTGTTCTTAAATTTTGGTTGAAATTCCAAAATTTGGAGTAAATAATATACAAATAATGGAGATTCAAAATTTTAAATGAGAATCTGAAAAGATGATCCGTAAAAGATAGGAAGCAAACAAATTAAAATGCCAACATATGTGGATATATACATGTACATAATAAAAATGTAGCACCTACAAAATTAGTGCTAAAAATATAAGTATAAAAGCTAGGTGACCAAGAAAGGTAATAAGTAAAACCTGAATTATATGTATGTATATACACAAGTGAAACAAAATATGCAATATATTAATATAAATATTATGATAAGCATAGCCAAGGGAAAATAAGAACTGAAGGTTCAAATAGCATGTAAATTTAAATAAATAACCTCAAATGTGAAGTAGAAATGTGAATTAAAAATCCAAACTTTAAAGTAATATGTAAGCCCTCTTTCCTCTCTTCCATGTGGGCCATCCATTTTCCTTTCCCTCCCCCTTTATTCCCTCCTTTTCTCCCAGCTGGCATTGCCCGGCCAAATCCTCCTCCGTTCCTCTCTTCCTTTTTCCCCGGTGCGCTGCGCCATTTCTTTCCTCTCTGCGCGAGCTCGGCACATTTCCTCCCGTGGCGCGCGAGCTCTGCGGCGCCGATGGCCGCCTCCGGTCTTCTGAGTGGTCATGTTGCGCTGGCGCGCGCGACACGCCCCGGTTTCACCCTCGCCGCGCGGCCGGCGCCATCAACCCGTTTCATCGCCCTCGTCGGCCACGCGGCACAAAAGCATTGTGCGCCCGCACGCGTGCGAAACAAGCTGCAGAGAGGGTAGAGGAAGTCACGCGAGATTCGCCAAATCACCCCGCGGCTGCATTGTCACCGTCGCCTGTCATCGCCGCCCGACAAGACCACTCAGCCTCGCTCGTTGCCAGCCCTGCTAGCGTGACTATAAAGCCAGCGCGCCCCTCCATCCGCTCCGCCACGCCTCCCTCTGCCTTACACCCCGAGCAATCGAGCCCCCGCTTCCCACAAGTTCGCCGGCGCATCCTTCTTCCCCAGCTCCGGCCCGAGCCCCGCCGCCGATTGAAGCGAAGCCAAGTCGATTCCCCGCTCATACACCATCCTCGGGACCAAGCAAAGCCGACCGCGCCCTCTACCGATCATCTCATCGCCCGTACCTCGCCGTCACCGAATGCCTCTCCAAGTTCTCCGCCGTCGCACGCCGCTGGCCCGCCTCGGGTCTCCTCGGTCCCCACTGACCTCACCACCGGCACCACCGAAGCACAAGGAACGCATTTCAGTCCTCCCCGGTTCCACTCCGGCCGCCTCTCGCCGCCGGCACCGCTGCCCGTACCCGCCCCGAGCTTCCTTTGTTCCAGACACTGCACGCTTGGCTCATCTATATTCCCTGCCCCCATTCGTCAGGTAATACTCCCGTGCCCACTGGCTAGCAGCGTGTGCTCTCAGTTAGCCGACCCGGCTTCGATCCCTCATCCCTCACATTTAAGTAGATTAGGTTTTAAATGTTTTTGCTAGCTGATTTCAATGAGGAAAATCCATAAAAATTCGAGAATAATCCATAGAAGGTATCAAAATTTATTATGATGTAAATGAGCTTAATAAATATTTAATCATGGATTAATCATTATGTACTAGTAACTGATGTACCGTTGATGTTTATTTTAAAAATCTTAAATATTAATCAAGGGCATAGTAAGAAATTTAAAAAGGGTGTTGTTTAGGATTAAGCTCTCATGGAATGATGATTTAGCCATGAAAATTCTCTAAGGAATAAATCATAGATCCTTGCAAGTTAGCAAGATTGTAGAATTAGCCACCACATGGGTTAAACCATAACTATTATTTCTATGTCCTAAAAGTTAGGAGAATTCTTCTTGACTATTAAATGACTTTGTTTAAATGACCAAGCTTAATATCAAGGCACCCTTAAATTATAATTAAATATATGCCATAACATTTGGTATGCAGCCATAAAATAAATCTTAAGAGTAGATTCGATTAAATGATAACTCATAGATTTCACCAAAATAAACGATGTGCCAAACCATTTAAAATGAAATACTTATTTTAGAAAGCCATGATTTATAATATAAACCCCCTCATTAGTACATTGCCGATAAATAAATCTCAAAAGTAGATTTAGTTAATAATGGTAGAAAAATAAGAATCGGCATTTGGATTAACATTCCACATAAAATGACTATGGTTAGATACTCAAAACTTAATAAAGACATCCAAATATTATAATACCTTTGACTAAAAGATTTATAGAATAAGTACAGATCTCATCCATCAGTCCAGTTTGCCTTTACCATAACTTTGAGTTGCAAGGAATGCATACCCAAAAGATAACATTTGAACACTAAACTTCTACACCGATGCAGAGGTCTACCCGACTTATGGAACTTCCTTGATAAATAACAAAATAATAAAAGAGATCATTAATAAAAGATCAAGTTATCATATGCTATTACCAACCTTGCCCCAACTCACGAATCACCCATTAACTCGTAATAAAACTAAATTGAGTTTATTCGATTTATTTGGATCTCTTTGAGTTATTTGCTTTTATTTGGATTGATCGTTTGTCGCGTAATTAGAAATTGGGAGTCGTGAAGATCCGATGGATCAAGCGAGATCAAGCTCGAGCGAAGATAGAGACCAAAAGCTCAAGAGAAAGCATTGTGTGAGCTCAAGACCATGATAAACCGCGCCAAAGTAGTCAATACTTTGATCATGTTGAACCTACATTTCTGCAAATTACTTTGCTTTAAATTATCAAATTGCATGCGGTTGTTTATATGCAAATACATGTTAATTTTAGACTCTAGTTATATTCCATTGTGTGCCTTGAATTAATATTACCCCTCCGTTGGAATATTTGAAGTCGAGAACCTTGTCGCCCTAGCAAAAATTATAATAATACCCTTTCGAAAATAAGTCCGTAATTATATGCCATGCTTAGTATTGTTTAGATACTCATGGGCGCGAGAGCGCCCAAGCATCACTTTTAATCCTGAGAAAAATTGGTTGGCGGTCATGGTGGGAATGATGGTATCCTTTGATATGGTTATTTTATGCTCTCAAAAATCCCAACTTGCTTAAATATACGAGCGGATGGCTTGGGGCTGGTATGTGGTGCGGTGGGAGCACAAATCATGGAGTGTGGTAGAACCGCTCAGATAATACTAAGGACTGAATCTTGTGATGATCTCCTGATGTAAAACAGTACAACCACAAGTCTATAATGGGTACGACCTAGCTGAATAACTTGCAAGGGTTTAGTTCGGACATCACCGAGGAAGTGGGTGCTGGGTGTACTAGTTTACTCACGAGTGAGGCACGTGGTGTACTGTACTGGTGTCCCGCCATCTCTAGGATTTCATCCACACCTACACCCCACAGTGGCCCGCTACCTCGAATGGTTGCAGCACGAATGAATTTTCAGGCGGGAGGAGGCTTACTTGTCATGAGGAGGAGTGGTGGCCAGGAGGAGGATGGGAGGCAACGATCAATGGCCAGGATTTGGATCTGCAAGTGGGCATGAGGAGGGGCGGAGGCCAGGGGCAGGATGTGGTGATGGTCAGCGGCCGAGATTTGGATATGCAAGCGGGCATGAGGAGGGGCGGCGGTTGGGAGGAAGATGGGGGTGATGGTCGACAACCGGGATCTAGATTTGTAGGTGGTCGTGAGGAGAGTCGGCGGCCAGGAGGTGGATGGGGGTGACGGTCGGTGGCCGGGATCTGGATCTGCAGGTGGCCGTGAGGAGGGGCGAAGGGTGGGAGGAGGATGGGGGGCGACGGTCGGCGGTTGGGATCTAGATCTAACGGTGAGGAGGAGCGGCAATTGGGTGGGGGAGGGCAGCCGGGTTGGGGTGGGGGGCGGGCGTGTGGCGGCAGGGCGGGGGAAGGGGCAGTCGGGTGGGGGGAGGGGTCGGGTGGGCGGCAGCCAGCTGGGAGAGCACAGTGGGGAGTGGGGATGGGATTGGACTGGCCGACTTGGACTAGGGTTTCTAACTTTGGTAGTACTGAGTGTGTTGGTCTATTTGTCAGTCTATAGGTCACGAGTAAATGGGCGAGACGGGTACGGATAGAGCTTACCCATACCCATGACCGTCTACCCGATGGGCAGAGAGTTTTCGCCATTTTCATACCCGTGGGCAAAAAATATCCCATACTCAGCTCCATTAGGGTATTTGCCTATGGGTACATGGGTAAACATGCACAATTGCCATCTCTAATGTCAACTGATCTACCAAAAAGTTATGCTTTCTCGGAATATATTGGATCTTGAAACCAAAGAAATGCCTTTCGAGTTTCCTAACTTCCGCGAGATGAGATGACATCACGGTAATTGAGCATTGATTCTTTGGTCCATTCGAAACTTCTATGTTTGTGAAGAAGCTTAAAGAAAGGCAATTCTTTTTATTCAACTGTGCTATGAAATGACTTAGTTCTGCCATACAACCGATTAGTTTCTAGACTTCCTTCTGTGGTTGGAGGATACATATGCTTGATGGCCGCTATTTTGTCTAGATTTGCTTCAATTCCTCTAACCAAAACTAGGAATCCAAGAAGCTTTCCAGAGGAACCTCTAAACACATATTTCTCCAGATTTAACTTAAGGTTATATCTTCTTAAGTTAGTGAAAATTTCTTGAAGATCAGATATATGATCTCCAATATTGATACTTTTCACGATCAAGTCATCAACATAGACATCTAAGTTATGACTAATCTACGGACTAAAGATTTTTTTTGCATCAACCTCTAAAAAGTAGCACCTATATTTTTAAGACCAAATGGTATCTTTACATAGCAAAAGGTGCCATATGGCATGATAAAGGAAGTTTTCTCTTTATCATCTTTACTCATTAATCTGGTGGTACCCTGAGTATGCATATAAAAAGTTTAATAACCCACACCTGAATATAGAGTCAACAAGCTAATCGATACGTGGAAGGACAAAGTCATCCTTCGGACAAGCTTCATCAAGATCTATGAAATCGATACACATGCGCCATTTTCCATTACTTTTTCTAACCATTATAGAGTTGGCAAGCCACTATGGGTGGTCGACCTCATGAATAAATCTAGCCTTGAGAAGCTTATTGGTCTTCAAATGGATTGCCTCCTTTTGGTCAGGTGCAAAGCGCCTTAACTTTTGCTTGACCGGTTTTTTTTATCAAGACGGAGTGCTAGCCTGTGCTCGATCACGTCCCTGAGACACCGGACATGTCAGATGCCTACCCAACGAATACATATGGGTTTGCTCAAAGGAAGGAGATGAGTGACTCTTCCTATTTGAGGTTGAGGCGTGCCCAGCTAGTATCTTCCAGAAGGTGGCACTAGTATTTTTGAGTCCAAACGATGCTCTGACATTTTCCAGATAAGCATCCTTGTCGAGTGGAACCTTGTAAGGACCCAGATTTTACAATCCGGATTCTTCTGTGATTCCATCGCACTATTCCATGGATCAGTAGATAGTGCTCACAGGTTACAGTTTTGATTATCAAAGTACATATCATGCGGAAGCGTAAATATAATAATAGACTTACTCATGGGCCCATTAGGCCGAAATCATTAAATTGCAGCAGTGGAAGAACGAAGCACACAGGTAGGACCTTCAAGACATGCCCACAGGCAGCCAACTGGAGGTTCGCGACCTAGCCCTTGACATCTTCATCTTCTCTGCCATCATGTCCAATCGTGTTGCTGAGGCGTAGTGATCTGATTCTGGATTTGTTGTGAAAGTGAGTGTGAGCACAAACCACCGTGCTCCGCGAGCCAATACACATGATGCAAATAAATAGTATGCATGGCTTATTAAAGGAGATGCTCGTGTTATTTTATTTGCCAAAAATCGCTTTTAGTAACATCATTATTATTGAATCATAATGTTACTGTTGCTACCAAAACTCCACATAACGATTGCCATAATTGACTTAATCCACCGAAACTACACTTTCTTTATTGATTGCTGTCTAAGACTCCAAACAGCAAGTGGTATCATTTAATTAGTCCACCGATCATACTCTTTCTATATCGAGTGCTGTCTAAAACTCCAAACAGCAAGTGTCATTATTTATTTAATCCACCAATCATACTTTGTATTTAGAATTCCTAATATTCCAATCATGTAATTGCTGTTCATCAGCTCCTCACTTCTGAATTCTAATGATTCTCTAACATAATTACTTTCAAATCTACCGATATCATTTGTATCAGGACTCCCTAACAATTCAATCCTTTTGGTTATTGATCCAAACCCATGATTTGCTCTTCCAATAATCAATCTTATTTTCCATTATCTACCTCTAACTAGTCTACCAAGTATATCAGCGATCAAGTCTACGATTCACTATTATACATCCACCAAGAATATCAGTGATCAAGTCTACGATTCGCTAGTACACATCCACCAAGAATGTCATTGATCAAGATTATACTCCAATAATTGTTATTATTCCTCCAATTTCCCAAAAAATTCAATTCATCCATTTAGTATTTGTTCCAAAATCCTATTAATCTCATTACCGCCAACATCTACCAAGAATTCATATTAGTTATCAGTGTCATACTCCAACAATTACCTTTGCACTCCCTAATTCTCCAAATAACATTAAATCATCTATCTAGTATATATATTCATTTAGGCTCCACCAATTTATTCCTCTCGGAATCCACTCTATCATTTCCTATTTATGATCGACATGAATCCACCAATATCTTTATGTGTATACTGTAAACATCCATCTCCTTTACTCACGACCCTGTTTATTCCGCCCATATTTTATTTTCTAAGAATAGAAGTGTCATTATTTGAAATACAATACATAAAAATTTCCTCAGACCTAGCAGTTTCAGACAAAATCATATTGTGTAAAAGAATGCAATAATAATATCGATCCAAAGTCCATCCACCGTGACATGGCATCTGCACCATATGCTAACATTTCAGCGTTATAACCGCTTACATTACCACTGGGACGACACCCAGGACAACTCAAATCAGGGCTTTCCGCTGCTCTCCACTTTTTCCATTCCACCCGCAAAGTTTTTGAAATAGAACTATATTTGTTTAAGTTCCCATGTCCGCCCTTAACCGTGGGCACGGCTATTCGAATAGTTTTGACTCTGCAGAGTTTTCACACTTTGCCCACAAGAGACAGTCCACTCGTTGCCTCACACGATTCCTTAGTCATGTAGTTGAGCAAACCATCACAGTAACCGTTCAAAGTACCTCGCCCCTTCCATCATTTCACCCTATGGGTCGCTCCCACTTGCGGTGGGTCCCATACGTTGTGCGGGATGTTCTCCTTCTGAACGTCTAGCAGCTGGCTACCACCCTGCTAGCCCGCCACAGCAGAACTTCACCCTCTGCGAGTATCCCATTCAAGCCGTCACCCAGACAACCGCTTGCACTACCTCAACACCTCCTCCTGTAAGGATGACTTTCAGGGTCCGGTAAATCTACTAAGCCAAGTTGTACTTTACAGACTTGTGGTTGTACTGTTTTACATAGGAGGTCATGACAAGATTCAGTCCTTAGTGGTATCTGAGCGGTTCTACCATAAACCACACTCTCGTGCACCCCTACACCTTACCCCCAAACCATCCGCCCAGATAGATAAGCAGTTTGAGGTTTTTGGGGAGCATAAAATAATCACATCCAACATATATCAGTCATTACCACCATGACTGCCCAACCAAATTTTCTCATGATTAAAAGTGATAATGATGCTTGGGGCATTTTAGCGCCCCCGAGTATCTATGCAGTACTAAGCAAGGCGTATAATTAGGGACTTATTTTCGAAAGGTTACTATTATAATTTTGCTAGGGCGACAAGATTCACACATTCAAATATTCCAAAGGAGATGTAATATTAATCAAGTTAAATAAGGGGCATATAACTAGGATCTTGAATTAACCATGTATTTGCATATGAAATATTATCATGCAATTTGATAATTTAAACAAAAATAATTTGCAAAAAATGTAGGATCAACATGATCAAAGTATTGACTCGCCTGGCGCGGATTTTTCGTGGACTTGAGCTCACACGATGCTTTCCCTTGAGTTTCTATTCTTTGTCTTCTCTTGCTCTGACCACACTTGATCCGTGGAATCTTCAGAACTCCAGTTTCTAATTACGCGTCAAACGACTGAACCCAAATAAAAGCAAATAACTCAAAAGATCTAATAACTCCGAATAAACTCAATTTAGATTTTTTTATAAGTTAATGAGTGATTCGAGTGATTTGAGGTAAGATCTGTGGTAGGGTACGATGACTTGATCTTTTTATGTATAATCTCTTTTTATTATTTTTGTATTTATCAAGGAAGTTCCATTAGTTAGGTTAGACCTATGTATTGGTGTACGGGCTAATATTCAGAGTATATACGCGGTATAAAATTTTTAGCTAATCGAATTATTTTGTAGAGTCCACGTTTATAGTATTTTGTAGTATGTTATTTTATTCATGCTTTTATTTGATAATTAAATCTCAATTAACTATTTACGCTATTTTAGTTGTTCATTTAGTAAATAACTAGATATTAAATATTAAGTAACCTTATTTTACCTCCTAGTTAAATTTACTACATTCCCTATATTATTCCCAAATTATCTATAATTTTCACCAAAAATTCATATGAGCTCTAAAATTCATGGTTTTAGTCCCATTGGGTAGATCTTGAATTTAGATAAATTTAGAAAGTTGTCTCATTTGATTTGGAGTTAAAATGAATAGGTTATGCCCATTTGAAATTCTTTGTCCAGTTAAATCCAGAAAAGATTAAAATTCTGACAGGTGGGTCCCACTTGCTATTTAAATTTCTCTTTCATTATTTTATTCTTATTCCAGTGTGCCACTGACATGTGGGGCTATACACTGTACTCACTGAAGGGTGGGGCCCACATGTCAGGGAGAGATTTTAAATGATTACTGGTAATAGTACTTATGACAGTCATTAACCATTAGCATTAACTAACCCTTGTATGAACTTTAATTAAGTTTATTTGCACCCTAATTAATTTGCATTATTTATTGGCTAATATTTGATTTTCTTTACGTAATTATTCCTTAATCCCTTTTCACGGTTGCTTCTAACATAAAAAAATGGGTGAAAATCCTAACTATACTTGCGGCCAGAGAGATTTGAACGCGGGCGGGTGCGGTGAGAGCGGGCGCTGCTAGCCACTTGGCTAGCCGGTGTTACCTGGCCGAAGGGGCAAAAGAAGGAAGTTGAGCTGGGCATGCGGGGCGGAGGCAGAGGAAGCTCGGGGACGGCGGTGCTGGCGGCGGGCGGCGGTCGGAGTGGCGCGAGGGAGCACTGAGATGCATTGTGGGGTTTACGGGGGTATCGACAGTGAAGTCAGCGGGGACTGAGTAGTACGGTGGCGGGCCAACGGCGTGCGGCGGTGGCGACTCGGGAGTGGCTCCGGTGCCGGCAACGTGGAGGTGGGGAAAGGCCAGGCCGAAGGCAGAAAGAGCTAGGCAACACCCCAAGGAAGTTGTGGCGCGAAGGAATTGGCCGGAGGCGTTTCTAATCACCCGGATTTGGGTTCGCCGGAGCTAGTGGGGAAAGAAACGGCGGGCGGCCGGTGGAGCTCTAAAGGCCGATTCCTGGCGGTGGGAGGAAGTGGGGGAGGAGGCGAGGTGATTGGGCGCGTTCTCTCGCTTTTAAAGACTCCGAGCCGACCGGGCGGCGTGCGGGTTGACCGGCAAGGCGGCGGTGGCAGCGGAAGAACCGGGCGGCGTGGTAGAGCAGAAGATCGCGGGAATCCGGCATGGTAATGGTGCCGTGCGCGTGATGGGGTCGGGCGGAGCGGGGCCGTGTCGGCGGCTTTCTTTGAAGCAACAAGGAGGAGGCCCCGGCGCGGGGATGCGAGAAAGGAGGGGGTGCAGCGCGGCGAAGGAGAGGGAGTGCGGGCGGGGCGCGGGCCCGCTGGCTAGAGAGAGGAGGCGGGAGTGGGAGCGGGCCCACGGCGCAGCGACCGCAGGAAGGGGAGGTGTAGGTGGAGGCGGGCTCTGGGGTGAGGCCCACTGGCTAGAAGGCGAAGGCGGGAGGGAGGGGTGGAGCTGGGCCGGGCCGTTTCGGCCGGCCTGGCTTCATCTCTCCTTTTCGTTTTTTCTTTTATTTACCCTTTTATTTATTGCATTATTTGTGTGTGCACATATAAATATGTATGTATAGGTCTATTTTACTAGAATTCTTCTTGCATGTACACCACTTTTATTTATTGCATTATTTATCCATTTGCTTTTATTGTGATTTATACTATTATTTCCAAAAATGAAACTATATGCTCTAATTAAAGTTTCTGCCTCCCTTTACTGGATCATCTTTTCATATTTGTATTTAAAATTTACGTTTTCTATTATTTTCATATTTCCTTTTTGGCATTACTAATGTTTGTCTTTATCTTTTATGAATTTATTCAATTTTTGGAATCTCAACCAAATTCAGGAAAACACCATGAAATCTAAATTCCAATAGAATATATTGCAAAAGTAATTCAAGAAATTCATATTTTCAAATTTAGATTTTTCAGGATGTTACAAACCTCCTTGATCTGATCGGAGGGTTTTGGGGCCACCTTTGCTCTTAAGTGCTTGGTCTACACAAAAGGCGGATTAGCATTTCTGGTCAAAAGTTCATCGACCAGTTCTTGGGATTTTACGATCGCTTGCATATGCCATCTTTCTATCCCTTGATCCGTTATGACACCTTTTGGTCCTGGCTTCTTAAGGCTCTTATAGCCATAATGCATGGCTATTAGGAACTTAGCCAATGCCGGACAACCAAGAATCCCATTATATATAGTTACAAAGTCTACTACATCAAATGAAATTCTTTCTGTTCGGAAGTTATCTGGACCTCCAAAAATAAATAGTAGGAAAACTTGCCCTATTAGTTTAGCAGTATATCCCAAGACTATGCCAGGAAAGGCATACTTCACAGTCTTTACATTTGACTTAGGAACTTGTATTTCTTCTAAAGCTCCTATAAAGAAAATATTAAGACAGCTACCACCATCTACTAGAACTCGATTACCTTTTTAATTATTTATGGTAGGCTCTACGACAATAGAGAACCTACTTGGTCGAGTTGAGGGGATGGAACAATCTTCCCGGCTGAAGGAGATAGTAGACTCCGACCACATGGATAGCTTGATAACGATCGAAGATTCGGTGAGGTTCACTTCCCACTCCATGGTCTTCAGATGGCATCTGGATTCGTATAAAGAGGACCCGTTGAAGATCATATCAATGGTGTGTTTTGGCTCCTAAAAGTCCATTTCTTCATCGCTATCTTTGTCCTTCTTGGAGTTTGGCTCCACAAGCTCATGAATGGAAGGGAAAGGACTTCTACCTAAATAATAGTTTTCTAACTTCTTCTGCCAGGCTTGGTAGGTGTGTAGATCATGCCTTGCCACATAGTGAAGTGGAAACCACCTCTTATTCTTTTTGGACTTGTCAGTCAGAGCCTTTGCTTTGTTCTAACTTGGATAGTCATTCTTGCTCCTAGTAAACTTCTCGGGGATATCACAAAACCCCTTAACGTTAGGTTTGTGACTCTTCTTACCTTTGGGAGACTTCTTGGATGCTTCTCCTTTTTATCCATGCCGGGTTGAGAAATTTTCTCTATCCGGTCGATGGCCTTGTTCTATTGAACCATCTCTCCAGCAACTGCGTACCTATCGACCATGTCCAACAACTCGACGATCGTTCTTGTAGGGTTCATCACAATGTCCTCCATAAACCATCGGTTCCTCAACTTGGCTTTGAAAGCCTGAATAACAGAGGAATCCGTAGCCTCAAGAAAGGGATTACGAACCTGGCCAACCCTATGGTGTACTGTCAAAAAATTTCATTGGATTCTTACTGGATCCAATTGAGATCGTCTTCTTTGCCAGGGCGGTCATACGTACCCTGAAAATTTGTGATCAACAGGTTGCAAAGCTGCTCCCAAGTGTAAATTGATCTAATCGGTTGGTTGAGCAACCAAGACGAGCAGATCAGTCAACAACTTTGGGCAAGTAGTTTTACATCACATTATATTCACTACCGCCAACCCTGATGGTGGTAGTGTAAATTTGGAGAAATTCTAATATGTTTTGAGTTCCATTATAGTTCTCTAGATTTGCTAGTTAGAACTTGGTCAGCCAACATACTGCTTGAAGGCCTGCTGAGAATGTCCAATAGCCTATGATCGAGTCATGCACCTTCTTTGGAAAGGAGTCGGATTGTAGTCAATTGAAGACTAGTTCTTTGCGGTAGTCGTACTATGGAACTGGTGCTCTGACCCGATCGTGGACACTTACGTGGTGTCTCCGAATGGCTGCGTGGTTCAGGTGATGCCGCAGATCACCCGATCCGAGTGTTCATTCCTCAAGACAAGAGGGAGGAGTGCCTTCATGAAAGAGCCGTCTTCCCTCGTGACTCCTTTGTTGGAATCTTTGAGGAGATCTAGAGCCAGATGTTGGATTGAGCCAAGGGAGGTACGCTCGAACGAGGTCAACGTGGGGCTCTACGAGTTCCTTTGTTCCCTATACATTACTATACACCATATAGTCTGTTGAACGATCCCCGACACTTGTCCTACAAACTGAGCATATTTCGGACTCTCTGCTAGAGTAGGATTTAGGTTGTTTAAAATATCATGGACTCATTGCAGGTTTTGAATTGTTACCCAAGGTCTCGAAGGATTCCTGTTCGTAGAAGGTGTACCGTGACTTGAGTTTTCCCTTGACCCTCTTGCTTGTTCCGTTCGACCCATCACATGGAGTGAGGTAGACGAAGGTGGATTAATCGATCGATGTGCACCAGCTCCGTTGCCTCCATTGTCTCGGGTGATACATGAGTGTTTGCACCATTTCAACCACTGAATCCTAGCAGGTATTGTCGTGGAAAATAGTGCATGCCATCTCAATCGGGATCACCGATTGCGTTAATTTCGTGCCTTTAGTATGAACCTCCTGACAAGTTTCCATCAAAACTAAAGAAGAGTCTTCCCAATATGGGGCGATCCTTACCTCCTCAGCCGACGGCCGGCCTGCTGTGTAAGGGCCAGATTGGCGACGGCCTACGGCTAACCCAGCGGTTGCAACATGGCCAGTCTAGCCAGCTCCGCAGTCCTGGGTTGAGGTCGACTGGCCTCATTGTTACAATGTAACGATGGATGGTTTTGCAAAGGTACACCCATCATCTTCCTACTGATCTTAATATACATGTGGTCTTACTGTTGACTGGGCCGGTATGTTCACATCTTCAGCGTGCAACACCTTCAAATTGCCACCCATGCCCACAATTTCAAGTGGTCCATTCCACACTTGTACTCTGTATCCGCCCCTAGGTGTCATCAAGATGTATATTGTTTGAAGATAAAAACCAATGTTCTAACGATTTTACTATTGTACAATTGACTGAAAATTTTTATCTCTCAGTTATCTGAAATTGTAGTCTCACTTATCTTGAGTTACAGTGTATTAATTCCTCCCATAAAAAATTACGCTCCCAGTCAGTGTTTGTAAACGTTCCGTACAAGCACCATCTATGTAGTGCCATGTTGCCTACCACTTCTCGATCACTGTGCTGCAATAAATTTACCCACATGTTTAAGAATGGGGGATGAATGAAATTATGAAAATAAAGCAATTGGAGAAATCCACGCTCAACTTAACATATGCATTCCTCAAGACAAGAGGGAGGAGTGTCTTGATAAAAGAGCCGTCTTCCCTCATGACTCCTTTATTGGAATCTTTGAGGAGGTCTAGAGCCAGATGTTGGCGTGTGCCGAGGGAGGTACGCTCGAACGAGGTCAGCGTGGGACTCTACGAGTTCCTTTGTTCCCTGTACATTACTGTACACCACATAGTCTGTTGAAGGATCTTCGACACCTGTCCTACAAACTAAGCATATTCGGACTCTCTGCTAGAGCAGGATTCAGGTTGTTTAAAATATCATGGACTCGTTGTAGGTTTTGAATTGTTACCCAATGTCTCGAAGGATTTCTGTTCGCAGAAGGTGTGCGGTGACTTGAGTTTCCCACTGACCCTCTCGCTTGTTCCGATTGACCCATCATATGCAGTGAGGTAGAAGAAGGTCGATTAATTGATTGATGTGCACCAGCTCCGTTGCCTCCATTGTCTCAGGTGATACATGAGCGTTTGCACCATTTCAACCAATGAATCCTGGTAGGTTCTGTCGTGAAAAAAGTGCACGCCATCTCAATCAGTATCATCAATTGCATTAACTTCGTGCCTTTAGTATGAATATCCCGATAAGTTTCCATCAAAACAAAAGAAGAGTCTTCCCAATATGGGCGATCCTTACCTGCCTCGGCCACTGGCCAGCCTGTTGTGTAAAGGCCTGATCAGCGACGGCCCACGACTAACCCATCGATTGCAACATGGCCAGTCTAGCCAGCTCCGCCATCCTAGGCTGAGGTCGACTTGTCCCATTGTTACAATGTAATGATGGATGGTTTTGCAAAGGTACACCCATCACCTTCCTGCTGATCTTAATATACATGTGTTTTTGCTGTTGACTGGGCCGGTATGTCCGTAACTTTAGCGTGCAAATTGCCACCCATGCTCACAATTTCAAGTGGTCCATTCCACACTTGTACTCTGTATCCTCCTCTAGGTGTCATCAAGATGTATATTGTTTGAAGATAAAAACCAATGTTCTAACGGTTTTACTATTACACAGTTGACTTAAATTTTTTATCTCTCAGTCATCCAAAATTATACTCTCAATTATCTAAAGTTACATTATACTAATTTTCTTTATATGAAATTACACTCCTAGTCAGTGTTTGTAAACGTTCTGTACGAGCACCATCTATGTAGTGTCATGTTGTCTACTACTTCACGATCACTGTGCTGCAATAAATTTACCCACATGTTTAAGAATGGGGGATGGATGAAAATAAATCAATTGGAGAAATCCATGCTCAACTTTACATATGCATTTTTTTAGGTCCACCCCTCCTGTTAGCCTACCATGCCTTATGCCCTTTGCATTTCAGATGACACCTCGGTTAATGATGATATCTCGTTTAAGATGATGATGTATTAATTTACATTATTATTGCTATATATATTCACATTAGTATCATTATTATATATATCTCTGTATACTAATGAACCTCCAACAAATTCAGATATATGGTCTTGTAATATACTAAATTGCCAAAATATATCACATATGGATATGATGTAGCTTGTTGAAATGTTGAACATCACTGCTTCCCGTCGTCACGATTCACGACTAGTTTCGTCAAAGGAGTATGGCACGGCCGTGGCCTCAGTTTGACTTAGGGAACCGAGGGAAAGGATTCCGTGAAATCAATTACTGCTCGGCATGCCGAACCGCTGCCCTCCGTCGCCAGCAGCATTCCCTCCTCATAACACATACTAAAATACTAGACCTATTTGTTTCACTCCAACATCTCATAAAAACTTTAAATTATTGACAAATAGCATCATATTGAAATAATGGTTTTTCTTATTTTTATTATAAAAAACTTATTCAAAGAAGCAATGGCTTGAAAGTGTTACTGAATTATAATGTCCGGAACACAAGACGTCTCTAGCTTCACCATTTATAGAGAAGGATGATCCGAATTCCAGCCAAGCTCATCCGATTTTTGCTATGTTCAGAGAGGAGAGCAGAGTTGCCGGCAGACACATCTTCAGAGCAGGAAGACACGTTCTGAATTCTGAAACGATTGCACCGTCGCTGAGCATATTCTTCTCATCCCCTGAATTTCTGCTCGACGTGCTGCATGAGAAGCGCCACGTTCCGGTACGACGAACCGCCGTCCACCACGGCGTCCCGCGCCTTCCTCCCGAGCTCGGCGGCCCTCGCCCGCAGCGCCTTGCCCTCCTCCCCGCCGTCCATCATCGCGGCCACCGCCCTCTCGACGTCGCCCCTCGTCGCCACCACCTCCTCCGTCTCCACGCCCCACTGCGTTGCGTCCGCCACGCCCACGGACACCCCTACCCGGAGCACGTCCACCACGAGCTTCTCGTTCACGAACTGCTCAGCGAAGTGCGGCCACGTGGCCATCGGCAGCCCCGCCGCGATGCACTCCAGCGCCGAGTTCCACCCACAGTGCGTCACGAACCCTCCCGTCGCCGGGTGTGACAGGATCGCCTTCTGCGGCGCCCACCCCCTGACCACGAGGCCCCTCTCCCCAACGCGCGACTCAAAGCCGTCCTCCGACAGCCACCTCTCGAACTCGGGGAGCTTGCCGGACTTGACCACCCAAATGAACGGCTGCTTGGTCGCCTCTAGCCCGTGGCCGATCTCCACGAGCTGAGGAAGCGGTGAGCGCGCCAGGCTGCCGAAGCTCAGGAACACCACCGACCGGGGCTTCTTGGACTCGAGCCAGATCGAGCACCTGACGGCGTTGTCGTCCTCGCTGGTTGCCGTCGATGGCGCGGCCGTCAGGAACAGAGGCCCGACGGTCCATATCTTCTTGCCGATTGACTTCTCGTAGGCCTCAAGAAACATGGGCTCGAGCTCCGCGAAGCTGTTGACCACCATGCCGTCGGCTCGCGCGCTCTCCTCTATGATCTCCTCGTAGTACTCCTTCATGCCGGGGACGGTGAAGTTGCCAGGCGACCGCGCCCTCGATATCTCGACGTCGATGGGGAAAGAAGGGACGCGCACGGGGCGCTTGTCATCGTCGATACCCTCGTAGATCCTATGGAGATTCATGAGATGCATGCAGAAGGAGGAGAAGGCGCAGAAGCCGTCGAACGCGAGCCGCGGCACGCCGAGCTCGCGGGCCGCCCTGCTGGCCCACGGGTGGGCGGCGTCGGAGACGACGCAGCTCGCCGGAGGGGAGGCCTCCTTAAGGCGCGTGACGAGCGGCGCCTGGAGCATGGCGCACGCGTCGTTGAAGTTCCTGAGGTGGCCGAGGCCCGGGAGTGCATCGAGGCTCTCGCAGCCCTCGGGCAGGCCGGCCTCGGCGCTGGGGAAGGGGAGCGGGAGGAACCGGATGGGGAGCGCGGCATCTCCGGGGGCGCGGCCGAGGCGGGGCAGGTTGAGCGGGGTGGTGACGAAGGTGACGAGGGCGCCCCGGCCCGCCAAGACGCGGGCCAGCTGGAGCATGGGGATGGCGTGGCCCGCCGCCATCATCGGCACCAGCACGAAGTGCCGCCCCGGCGAGCCTGCGGCGATAGCCGTGTCACCGTCTGACGACATGCCGGATCAGACTTGAGTACGCCTCTTGCACGGAATGCGAGCGATGATAAGATTGTTGGGCCTCGAGAGTCCAAGATTGCTTGCTGGCAGGCACTTGATTATCACTTTCTTGTGTGGTTCTCGGTGATTTAATCGGATGTAGAATAGTAGGACCTGACGCCCGGCGTGAAGACTAGGTTAAGTTCACAACTCTGTTCCAGTCCAGAACGGAATCGGCTCAGGTGCTGGGCGCCCTATGTGCAGGGCAGCTCAAAATTGTAAAATGTATTTTTACAATCAGTTCGACCAAGCAATTACAGCACGAGCGCGGCTCAGTTTGACTGCAGAGCTGCACCGACGGTAACGTGGTAGATATACAGGCCCATTCATTATTCTGAAAGGCACACCGCTGGCCTCCGTTGCCAGCATCACCCCCTCCTCGGTGCTAGACCTTGTTTTGCTCAACATCTCGTAAAACTGTAACAGCCGCATTTTAGTTTCCAAATCCATGACAACCAGCTGATTCGAAGAGTTCTACTAAGCTCTCTTCAGAACGAGACTTGTCTGGAGCTTCACCATTTTATAAATATTGAAAGATGACTACTGTCTACTGCAATCGAGTACCAGCCAGCTCATTCGATTTTTGCCTCGGTAGTCATGCATATACTGTTGTCCTTTTACACCTTGTTCATGTAAGTTTGTTTTACCTACCAATTCTTTTAGAGGTACAAGATGGACACCACAATATACGTATATCCAATCACACTACACGTGTGTGTGTGTATATATATATATATATACCAGTGGCAGACGCAGAAATTTTGAAATAGGCGTTCGAAGTTGTAAAAATATTTTTCAGTACAAAACATAAAGATCTACAGTAACAATAGT
Organism: Dendrocalamus sinicus; assembly: GCA_036346575.1. Classification (NCBI taxonomy): domain Eukaryota; kingdom Viridiplantae; phylum Streptophyta; class Magnoliopsida; order Poales; family Poaceae; genus Dendrocalamus; species Dendrocalamus sinicus. The sequence continues at coordinate 13,974,978 of CM070646.1, forward strand.
TAACATACAATTTATCGTACTAGGGATAACATATCAAATAATATAAAGAATTGTACTCACATTTCAATTTTTGCATACCTTGAAACACAGTAAACAATTGTAATAAAAAAAGTTTATGGGGGAAAATGTGTTCTAACTTCAAACCATGGAAACCTAGAGGGGAAATAATGTGTGTGAGCCCATGGCCCATGGGATAATGCTATATTGGTTTCGTATAAGCAATAAGCGGAGTGGTTTTTACATTTGGGGCAATGTTGGTAAGCCTAAATGTTAGTATTCTAGCCCTTGGGGATGTATGAATGGTGTCAGAGGCTCAGAACATTCTTCACTCAACACAGGCAAATGGTACGCCAGGTGGCGAACAAATACAACAGGCGAGCAAAGTGGTGTACAATTGCAGCACTGGACGCGTTGGCATACATAAGGGATGACTGTGGGCACACAACCAAGAACCTTGGTACCTTCAGGGGAGGTAAACGCGGCATCCCATATCTGTGTGCACACAGGACAGTCCCATATTGGTTTTACACCAACCTGGTTAACTATTTTGGCCGAGGAAGCATCCTTGGGGCATCAAAACAAGTTCCCAGCCAGAACTAGAAGTCATTAGGTGGTTTAGGGTTAAAGTTTTATGCTATGCTAGGACATTAGATAACAAGTTTTGATGTGGATGACTTAAGCCAAAATTGGCTGGGATTCACATTCACTTACAAGCAAACACATTATTTCACAGTATCCTTTGGACATGGTTACCACTACTAACATAGCGGAAAATGTTACCAGCCATTAGTCAAAAACTCAAGATTCAGGTGACAGTACAAGCTTACCACTCTGAGTAGCCAGCCTTGCAATTATGCTCTTTTCCCTTCCTGGTAAGCTATCTTAAAGTGCTGAGTGAGATCAGCCGTCACGAATCTTGTTTCAGAAGCAGTCACGGATTGGATTACCTCCATTGCAGAACCAGCATCATTGCTGAACTCCTTCTTGACCTTAAATTGAGAATAAATCGATTCAATTCCCCAATCCATTATCACATTACATAATCAAAATAAGAAACTTACCCATAGTACTCAAAGCAAACTAATGAATAAGAAGACACTAGCACAGGCTATTCAATTGGGGAAATTTGAGGGTAATACTTGACTCAATTCCCAGGCATAGTCGCACCGAAGTTAGAGAAGGCAGGTGACATTGATTATCAAATGGAAGTCATCTAGAATTCAAATGGAGGGCGGAGCGCCTAGATATGGCGGAGCGGAGGGTCGAAGCGGAGGGCGGAGCGGCCGGAGGGCCTGCGTGGAGGCGAGCGGAGCGGGAGCGGCGGAGGGCCTGCGTGGAGGCGGAGTGGGAGCGGAGGGCCGGCGCGGAGGCGAGCGGGAGCGAAGGGCGGCGTGGCGCGGCGGAGCTGCGGAGGGCAGCGCGGCGCCGGAGGCCGGAGGCACGGTCGACGCGACCACGCGCGGTCGCTGCGCTGCCGCCGCTGCTCGGCTAGGGTTTCGGCTGGGCTGTGGACTCTCGCCACTCGGGCAGGACGCTAGGACCACAGGAGTCAGGACTAAAGCGAAATGGGCCGACCGACTGGGGCGCTGGGCCGCACGCAGGCGCGACCGCGTGAGCGTCGGGCCGGGCGATTAAGTGGCGGACTGGAGGCTGAAGCTAGTATTTTTGACCCAATTATTTTTATACATATGTAATATATCTCATATATACTAGGTTTTTTTGTCAAAAAATTTGGGTGTTCAGCTGAACACCCATGAACTACTGTAGATCTGCCCCTGATATATACACACATACATACATACATGTGTGTGTGTGTCTGTCTTCTATATATGATAAGAATTAATCGAAGACTCAACAACCTCCGAAGTACGGGTACGAGCTATCTCACTTAACACGTACATGTATGTATCCTCTAGATGATACTATTCAACTAACAGTACCCTGAGAAATGAGAAATACCGAGTTCGATCAAGAATCAAACCCAAGCTGGAGGGGCTAACACCCTCCCTTTCTCCTACTGAGCTACGGCTCAAGCCTCTTATCAACCAATTTTTTGCAGGAAGGAAGTAGAAGATGTGTGCCTTGTGAGTTTTGCTTGTTGAGGGCCCATGAGGAACTAGGCCGTTCATTGTTTCCGCAACGGAAACGTGGTAGGTTCAAGGCCAAGGGCTTGATAAGGAGGCCAAAATGGTAGTATTTGATGCGCGATTAGCAAAAATGGTATTTATCGTGCAGAATATACAAAAAGAATAGCACTTTCACCGTACGGTCACCGCACTAGACTATTCAAAGAGATGACACCTCAGCGATTCCACACGGTGGCCGTGCGGATTATCCAAAACCGCACGGCCACCATGCCATGGTGCACCGTAGCATCCGCCACCTCATGGCCATAGTACGGGCGCGCACTACAGCAGCACTGTAGCACTTTTCTGGAATATCCATTTAAGTATATTTTTTGTAAGAATTTTTTAATATAGTAAATAAGCTCCAAAAATTATAAAGTTTCTTTGTATGCTCCCAAAATAGTGTAATTGCTTGTATAATTTTTTTCGTAATTTTATCTATTTTGAATTTTTCCATAAAATTATTACAATCATTATAATATAGTAAAGTTTTAAGAAATATTCAGAATGGATAAAATTATGAAAAAATTACATAAACAAGTACGCTAAGTCAGGAGGCTCCACAAAAAAGTAATAATTTTTGGAGCTCATTTTATATATTGAAAAATTCCTACAAACATATACTTAAATGGTTTTTCCTGAAAAATTACTACAGTGCTGGTACAGTACATGTTTGCACTGTGGCAAGCAGTGGTGGGTGCTGCAGTGCACCACCACATGGTGGGCATGCGGTGCTGCCTCCACTACACGATGGCTATGCGGTTTTGGCTAATCCGCACAGCCACTGTGCGGCATTGCTTACGTATCAGCTCATTGGTCAGTTCCACATGGTAATTGTGCAGTGGAAATATTATTTTTGTAAATTTCGCACAACGAGTGTTATTTTTGCTAATCGCACATCAAAAACTACCATTTCAGCCAACTGGGACGATGGTCGCAATCCCCATCTGATCTGATATGTCTAGTCCGCTAGTCGTAATAGCCTTGGTTTAGTTAGCAGTTATGTGCAGCAGCATCATCACCTGAGTCCGTGCCTTGGCCGTGTAAAGTGTTGGAAAACCTGAGCCTAGGCTCGGCCAACAACTGCACGTGCCCACACCGCCCACATGAGGTCTAGCCGTTGGCCACCGCGTGCCGCTGGCCCCACACGGCTGTGCCTCGTCGAGCCCCTGCACCACAGGCTCCGCACAGCCGCCGTGCGTCACGATAGGCGCCATCAGCCCCACATGGCCGCTCTGCATGTGAGCCAGAGCCTCACATGGCCACGGCTGCACCACCTGAGCCGCACGGTGTGCGCCACCATCACTTGGCCCCGGACGAAAATAGATAGTCTTGTAATATACTAAATTGCCAAAATATATCACACATCGATATGATGTAGCTTGTTGAAATGTTACGGGCATGTTCTTTTTAGCTGGAGTTTGTAGTTTTTGGCTGTGACTTGTGTTTTTTAGGTTGTTTGTGTGAGAGATTATATAGTAATAGAAACTCACGTACGGTTTTTGCTGATATAAATAAAGTTAGTATAGTATGTACTATAATTAATTAGTAGATCTTATCTTAAAAAGATATTTTGTTTAAAAGTTAGTTAGTATTAAAAAAAATCGAAAATCAGCTTTTTAGAAACTTAAAAGGGCAGGTCTGTTGAACATCACTGCTTCCCGTCGTCACGATTCACTAGTTTTGTCAAAGGAGTATGGCACGGCCGTTGCCTCAGTTTGACTTAAGAAACCGAGAGAAAGGATTCCGTGAAATCAATTACTGCCGTCCATAAAGTGGACCGCCGTTCAACTGCTCGGCATGCCGCACCGCTGCCCTCCGTCGCCAGCTCATAACTTATACAAAAATACTAAAATACTAGACCTATTTGTTTCACTCCCAACATCTCATAAAAACTTTAAATTATTGACAACCAGCAACAAACTGAAATAATGGTTATTCCTTTTTTAAAAAAACTCATTCAAAGAAGGAATGGCTTGAAAGTGTTACTGAATTATAATGTCCGGAATACAAAACGTCTGTAGCTTAACCATTTATAGCGAAGGATGATCCGAATTCCAGCCAATCTCATCCGACTTTTGCTATGTAGAGTTGCAGAGAGCCAGACAGGCACACATATTCAGAGAGGAGAGCAGAGTTGCCGGCACACACATCTTCAGAGCAGGAGGACACCATTCTGAATTCTGAAACAAGAACATTCATCCTTCCAACTGGAGAAGAATATACATGCATCCATGCACCGTTCAGCAGACGGACTGAATGCATGCACGATTGCACCGTCGCCGAGCATATTCTTCTCATCCCCTGAATTTCTGCACGACGTGCTGCATGAGAAGCGCCACGTTCCGGTACGATGAACCGCCGTCCACCACGGCGTCCCGTGCCTTCCTCCCGAGCTCGGCGGCCCTCGTCCGCAGCGCCTTGCCCTCCTCCCCGCCGTCCATCATCGCGGCCACCGCCCTCTCGACGTCGCCCCTCGTCGCCACCACCTCCTCCGTCTCCACGCCCCACTGCGTCGCGTCCGCCACGCCCACGGACACCCCTACCCGGAGCACGTCCACCACGAGCTTCTCGTTCACGAACTGCTCCGCGAAGTGCGGCCACGTCGCCATCGGCAGCCCCGCCGCGATGCACTCCAGCGCCGAGTTCCACCCACAGTGCGTCACGAACCCTCCCGTCGCCGGGTGCGACAGGATCGCCTTCTGCGGCGCCCACCCCCTGACCACGAGGCCCCTCTCCCCAACGCGCGACTCAAAGCCGTCCTCCGACAGCCACCTCTCGAACTCGGGGAGCTTGCCGGACTTGACCACCCAAATGAACGGCTGCTTGGTCGCCTCTAGCCCGTGGCCGATCTCCACGAGCTGAGGAAGCGATGAACGCGCCAGGCTGCCGAAGCTCAGGAACACCACCGACCGGGGCTTCTTGGACTCGAGCCAGATCGAGCACCTGACGGCGTTGTCGTCCTCGCTGGTTGCCGTCGATGGCGCGGCGGTCAGGAACAGAGGCCCGACGGTCCATATCTTCTTGCCGATTGACTTCTCGTACGCCTCAAGAAACATGGGCTCGAGCTCCGCGAAGCTGTTTATCACCATGCCGTCGGCTCTCGCGCTCTCCTCTATGATCTCCTCGTAGTACTCCTTCATGCCGGGGACGGTGAAGTTGCCAGGCGACCGCGCCCTCGATATCTCGACGTCGATGGGGAAAGAAGGGACGCGCACGGGGCGCTTGTCATCGTCGATGCCCTCGTAGATCCTGTGGAGATTCATGAGATGCATGCAGAAGGAAGAGAAGGCGCAGAAGCCGTCGAACGCGAGCCGCGGCACGCCGAGCTCGCGGGCCGCCCTGCTGGCCCACGGGTGGGCGGCGTCGGAGACGACGCAGCTCGCCGGAGGGGAGGCCTCCTTAAGGCGCGCGACGAGCGGCGCCTGGAGCATGGCGCACGCGTCGTTGAAGTTCCTGAGGTAGCCGAGGCCCGGGAGTGCTTCGGCGCTCTCGCAGCCCTCGGGCAGGCCGGCCTCGGCGCAGGGAAAGGGGAGCGGGAGGAACCGGATGGGGAGGGCGGCGTCGCCGGGGGCGCGGCCGAGGCGGGGCAGGTTGAGCGGGGTGGTGACGAAGGTGACAAGGGCGCCCCGGCCCGCCAAGACGCGGGCCAGCTGGAGCATGGGGATGGCGTGGCCCGCCGCCATCATCGGCACCAGCACGAAGTGCAGCCCCGGCGAGCCTGCGGCAACAGCCGTGTCACCGTCTGACGACATGCTGGATCAGACTTGAGTACGCCTCTTGCTCCGAATGCGAGCGATGATAAGATTGTTGGACCTCGAGAGTCCAAGATTGCTTGCTGGCAGGCACTTGATTATCACTTTTTGTGTGGTTCTGGATGATTTAATTGGATGTAGAATAGTAGGAACTGACGCCCGGCGTGAAGACTTCAGTTGTATATCAGATACATGCCTTTCAAACCCGTACGCTTGTCTTTAAGTTCACAACTCTGTTCCAGACTTCCAGTCCAGAACACAGTGAGACTAAAAGTGGAAAAGTGGAGTGAGAGCCCACGGGTTGTTCTTCGGCTCAGTTTTGACTGCAGAGCGCATGCAGCTATCAAGCTGCAAGATCATTAGCTGCACCGACGGTAACGTGGTAGATATACAGGCCCATTCATTATTCTGAAAGGCACACCGCTGGCCTCCGTTGCCAGCATCACCCCCTCCTCAGTGGGGGTGGAAACGGATCGGATACGATCGAATAGTCTCAAATACGAATACAAATCTATATTTTTCAAACGAATACGAATTCGAATATTCTTAAATACGGATACGAATATTCTCGAATACGAATACGGATATTTTCGAATACGGATTTTCTCGGATACGAATATCGGATAAAACGGATTCCTAGCGGTTTTATCGATTTTTCACCGGTTTTTGACCGGTTACCGGTTTTAAACCGCCTAAATTCAAATTTTCAATCACAAAATTTGTACGAATTTTTCATAGATTCTAGAAACGGATCGAATATGAATCGAATAGTCTCGAATACGAATACAGATACGAATATTCTCGAATACGAATACGAATTTTTGCTTACCACATTTGTGTTTTCTCGGATACAAATATTGGATAAAACGAATTATCCGTTACCGTTTTCCACCCCTACTCCTCGGTGCTAGACCTTGTTTTGCTCAACATCTCGTAAAACTGTAACAGCCGCGTTTTAGTTTCCAAATCCATGACAACCAACCAGCTGATTCGAAGAGTTCTACTGAGCTCTCTTCAGAACGGGACTTGTCTGGAGCTTCACCATTTTATAAATATTGAAAGATGACTACTGTCTACTGGAATCGAGTACCAGCCAGCTCATCCGATTTTTGCCTCGGTAGTCATGCATATACTGTTGTCCTTTTACACCTTGTTCATGTAAGTTTGTTTTACCAACCAATTCTTTAGAAATTTAGAGATACAAGATGGACACCGCAATCTTCGTTTATTCAATCACACCACACGTATGCATATATGTGTCTTTTATACATGATAAGGATTAGCCGAATACTCAACAACATCTGAAGCACAGGTACGAGCTGTCTCACTTAACACGTAGATACATATATCCTCTAGATGGTACTACTCAACAAATAGTACCTTAAGAAATGAGAAATACTGAGTTCGATCAAGAATCAAACGCAAGCTAGAGGGGCTAACACCCTCCCATTCTCCCACTGAGCTACGGCTCAAGTCTCTTATCAACCAATTTTTTTGCAGGAAGGAAGTAGAAGATGTGTGCCTCGTGAGTTTTGCTTGTTAGAGCATCTCCAAGAGATGCTCTTTCTCACCCCTATCTTAAAATATTGGGTATGAAAACTAAAAACAAGCTCCAACAGATACTCTAAAACACACAATAATTTTGGTACTCTAAAATTGAGGTGGATCATCATCAAATATAGAGTGCATAGATAGTAATTTTAGGGATCCAAGTTTAGAGGAGCTGCTGAAGGAGGGGAAAGATTTAGAGGACAATTTTTTTAGGAAGACTCCCAATATGAGATTTTAGAGGACAAAATATTAAGTCTCTCTTGGAGATGCTCTTAAGGGCCCATGAGGAACTAGGCCATTCGTCGTTTGCGCAGTGGAAATGTGGTAGGCTCAAGGCCAAGGGCTTGAGAAGGGGGCCGAAATGGCAGTTTTTGATACGATTATCAAAAATAGTATTTATCGTGCAGAATATGCAAAAGATAGCACCTCCACTGTATGGTCACCGCACGGGACTATTCGAAGAGCTGACACCTCAACGATGCCACACGGTAGCTGTGCGGATTAGCCAAAACCACACGGCCACCATGCCGTGGTGCACTGTAGCTTCCGCCACCTCATGGCCATATTATGAGTGCGCACTATAGCAGCACTATAACACTTTTCAGGAAAATCCATTTAAGTATACTTTTTGCAAGAATTTTTAAATATAGCAAATGAGCTCCAAAAATTATAAAGTTTTTTGTAAGCTCCCAAAATAGTGTAATTGCTTGTGCAATTTTTTTTCATAATTTTATCTATTCTGAATTTTTCATAAAATTACTACAATTATTATAATTAAATAAAATTTTGAGAAATATTCAGAATAGATAAAATTATAAAAAAATTACATAAGCAAGTACGCTATGTCGGGAGGCTCCACAAAAAATAATAATTTTTGGAGCTCATTTTATATATTGAAAAATTCCTACAAACATATACTTAAATGGTTTTTCCTGAAAAATTACTATACTGCTGGTACAGTACACGTTCGCACTGTGCCAAGCAGTGGTGGGTGCTATAGTGCACCACCACATGGTGGGCATGCGGTGCTGCCTCCATTGCATGGCGGCTATGTGGTTTTGGCTAGTCCGCACAGCCACTGTGCGGCATTGCTTATGTATCAGCTCATTGGTCAGCTCCACATGGTGACTGTGCTGTGGAAACGTTATTTTTGTAAATTTCGCACAAGGAGTGTTATTTTTGCTAATCGCACATAAAAAAACTACCATTTCATCCAACCGGGACGGTGGTCGCAATCCCCACCTGGTCTAATCTGTTTAGTACGCTAGTCATAACTGCCTTGGTTTAGTTAGCAGTTACGTGCAGCAGCAGCACCGCTTGGGTCCGCGCCTTGGCCGTGTAAAGTGTTGGGAAACCTGAGCCTGGCCCTAGGCTTGGCCAACGGCTTCACGTGCCGCACCGCCCACATGTGGTCTCGCCGTTGGCCACTGCGCGCCGCATGCACTACATGCTGCTGGCCCCACACGGCCGTGCCGTGTCAAGCCCTTACACCACAGGCTTCACACGACCGCCATGTGTCACAACAGGCGCCGTCAGCCCCACATGGCCACCCTGCACGTGAGCCAGAGCCTCGCATGGCCACGGCTGCACCGCCCGAGCCGCACGGTCGCTCCACGTCGTTGCCCAGCCCTGCGCCGCTGCTCGCCCCGCACGGTGTGCGCCACCGTCACTTGGCCCCAAACAAAGCCGCCACCTCCTGCACGAAGCGCTTTCGTCCGCCGTTGCTCGGCTCCCAGGCCAAGGTTGCCACCACTCCTCGAGCGCCGTCGGCTCGCAAATCGTTGCTCCCAAGCATCGCCACACTGCGGTTGCGCGTGGGAGTGGCGCCACCTCATGTCCACCCGAGCCGCAGCTCGGGCCGACACCATCGGATGGAAATGGGGTAGGGGAAACCCTACCTCATGCGCCAAATGGGTCGTGATGGGCCAAAAAAAAGAGGAAGGGGTTGGCACCGGTATTTTTTAAAAAGGCCCATAAGAAATCAAAAAATTACAAAAAAATTTCTTAGAATTAAAAATTAGCGGATAAGCCCTTGTAAATTACAGAATTCACTGAAAATTCATATTCCAGCAAAGAAGGATTCAGGAATTCAAATTTTGAATTGTTTTTAACATTTGAAGCATGCTCGACACTGTTTTTATTATTTTCTATGTTTCCCATATTTATTTACTGTTTTGATTAGTTGTAATTGTTTAGTTGCCTGTAATCACTGAAATTAACAGTAAAATTCATAGAAAAATGCATAGAAAGTTCTGCAATATTACGAGAACCCTTTTGTACCATTATCCAATTTATTGCATGTATATTTACCTACAGTAAACTTATATATTCCTTTTAAGCATATGTAGAATATAGGTATCATGAATCGATAGTTCGAAGAGCTGGCCTAGTATAGTGCACACATCGTTGAAGTTCCTAAGGTGGCCGAAGCTCGGGAGTGCATCGAGGCTCTCGCAGCCCTCAAGCAGACCGGCCTCGGCGTTGGGGAAGAAGAGCGGCAGGAACCAGATGGGGGAGGGCAGCGTCGCCGGGGGCGCGGCCTAGGCGGGGCAGGTTGAGCTGGGTGGTGACGGAGGTGACGAGGGCGCCCTGGCCAGCCAAGACGCGGGCAGCTGGAGCTGGAGCCAGCTGGGCCACATTTGAACCATTTTTAAGCCCATACAAGGCCGGCCACGCTGGTGGATTGAAAGCGTACGGGTTGTACTTAGGATATGAATGGGTTAGTCAAATGTCATCACAATCAGTTCAAGCAAGCAATTACAGAACGAGCGCGGCTCAGTTTGACTGCAGAGCACATGCAGCTATCAAGCTGCAAGATCTGTAGCTGCACCGACGGTCACGTGAGCACGCATGACAACCAGCTGATTCAAAGAGTACTAAGCTTTTTACTCAACATCTCGTAACAGTGTAACAGCCAAATAATCCATGACAACCAGCTGATTCAAAGAGTACTACTGAGCTCTCTTCTGAACAAGACTTGTCTGGAGCTTCACCATTTATAAATATTGAATGATGACCACTGCAATCGAGTACCAGCCAATGCACGTGTGTTTAGCCAAAACTCTTTTCATACCATACTTATCTATATACTACATATTTTAAGAAATGATAAGAACTTTTATCTTATAAATTTGTCTGCTCCACTTTATCTTAGTAACATGGTATATACCATGCATACTTTTGAAATTATGGGAAACGAGTCTTGTGCCCGTGTGTTACAACGGAAACCCAAACTATAGAAGCAAGTACCTCAATGAGTCGGTTCTCCTGGATTGATGCAAACCTACGGTTGTCCTTGTGTAGAAATTAACTAAAGTGCATATCACAGTTACTTGTGAGATGAGATTACAGGCATGTTCTTTTCAGCTTCTAAAAGCTGTTTTTCGACTTTTTTTTACAGTAACTAGCTTTTAAACGGAGTATCTTTTCAAGATAGAGTCTACTAGTTAATTGTAGTATATACTGTACTGATTTTATTTATATCGGCAAAAACTACACATGAGTTTCTGTTACTCCGTAATCTCTCGTACAAACAGCCTAAAAGTCACAAGCCGCAGCCAAAAATCATAAGGTTCAGCCAAAAAGAACATGCCCTACAAAACAAGAATAGTGCGAGAGAGAGAGAGAGAGAGAGAGATTACTTAACAGTAGCCAACATGCACTAAGATTTGGTTTAAGGTTCGCTCTTGTGTATTTTGTTTTTTGCGAGTAATAAGAGATTTTAATTATTTATCACCCATGTTCGTTAAAATTATTACATAGAAAAGCTCTATGACCTCAAGGGGATCCGCTAATCTCATAACACAATGCCTTGGTATTCTATTAGCCCGAGCTAACTCATAGGCTACAATATTTTTATTTCCCATCCTTCATAATCACCAGACCAGGGAGTTCAGTACTAAACAATTTTGTCTCCTGGGTGTTTTCTCTAGTTATCTCCACTACTTTGTTTCTTTTCCCAGATTCCCCAATTCTTCAATTTGATCTAATCCAGTATTTTTCTGTCCACCCAATTGCTAATCTATAAATTATTACATGCCTAGATGCTAAGAGAATCATATTAAATTTACAGAATGAAAATTTAATTTGGCCGATCCTCTCCTTTTCTTAAAATTTCCCAAATTCTTCAATTTGGTCAAACATGGTAATTTTCTGTCCTACCAATTGCTAATCTATACATCGTTAGAGTATAGATGCTAAGGAGATCAAATTGGGGAATGGAAGTGTTGATAATTTTATAGATTGGAATTTTGGGGAATTGTAATTACCTTGTAATCACTGAGAATTGGCAAAAATACTCAATTTTGGCGGATAGTAATTACCCTGTAATGGAAGTGTTGATAATTTTGGGAGATCAAATTGGGGAATGGAAGTGTTGACAATTTTATTGATTGGAATTTTGGGGAATAGTAATTACCCTGTAATCACTGAGAATTGGCAAAAATACTCAATTTTGGGGAATAGTAATTACGCTGTAATAACTGAGAATTGGCAAAATACTCATTTTTAATCTCTGCTCATCTCTTGCCCTTGTGGCTGCAGCCTCTTCTTCCCCATCAATTCCGCGGCTATCGCCACAAAGTACTCAAACAACGATTATCAGTGCCCTCCATGCTGTACTCTCTAGTTATTTCTCGTTAAAGTGAAAAAAGATGTGGGTGTCTCATCTGTAAGAATCGTCACATTCGATGATCTTGACAATAGAAGAATCTCCAATCTTTTCGAAAATTATCACCCTATCGAAAGGCTTTACCATGCCGACTGACCAACCATAATTCAGTGCAAATTTGATCCCGTACTCTTCCTTGGTGAGCCCACCAGTTTAGGCCTGTTACAGAGTTTAGAGATATTAAAAGTTAGCTTGGATTTTAAAAGTTCCATACTTTAACAAGGGGGTTCAACACAGCACTTATTTAGTCATTTTGTAGTACTTCAAACAAAATTTGCATCTTGAACTACCGTAAGTTTAGCAATGCAAAAAAAAAAAGAATTTGAAGGTGCCTCTGATATTGCCAACTAAGAACTGGAACGCACCTCATCAGTGCTCCCCATCAAAGGGTAGACACCTCTTACAGCAAAACAATGCCTCGCCTAGAAGTAATTCAGCAATTGTCAAAATTAAGTTTTCAAATCCTGCTTCACAGTGAGCAAAAGAATAAAGATTACAGAACTCAAATGGATCTGATAGATATGCATGTTACTTACCTATGTTGTGCCATAAGAACGCCACTTTGATGGATCAGAGCCATCACGTGGGAACACAACTGCTAAACCCTGCATTGGGGGCCTATACTTAGCAATTAACCTACAGACAGAGGATGCATACTGTGAATTAATAGCATTTGCATGACGGGAACTTGTCTTATGAAGTGTTGATCTTGTGGTAGTATAGAGCACCTAGCAGCATTCCTTGAGAAGGTGAATACAACAATTACAGCAGCTTTTACTTTCATTGCAGAACAAACCTACATGTCAAGAATGGATCATCACTAATGTTTTATATTAGAAAATTTATCACATCGAAGCCCACCTCCCTTGCGATGGCTGTGATCTCGTCCTACCGGTGCAACCCCAGGAGCACGTCGCTGTGCTTGATGACGTGGATGGCCTCCATGTGCTCCAGGTCCTCGGCGCGGTACAGAGGGGTGGTCACAAAATTGGAGAACAAGAAGGTGAGAAGTCACGCTTTGGTGGTGGCATAGACGGAGTAGAGCGAATCACAGAGGCGGTGCTGAAGCCGATGTTGACGATGGCACTATGCTTACTCTCCACCATGGCTGGGAGCATAGCCCGCGCGACCACGTGACGCCCTCAATATTGACCTGGATAAGGCTCCGCATGAGCTACTTGTCCACCTCGTGGAAATAGCGGGCGTACGGGTCGGAGACCCTAGCGTTGTTGACGAGCACACCCACATCGACGTCCCGGATTGCCTCCGATAAGTAGTATTGAGTCTCTTACCCTTATGCCTATATTTTGAACCTGGCGGTGAGCCCTCCATCCTGGCGATGAGCATACCCTTAGGTAAAATCTTGGATCTCGCCGGCAAAGTCGAGCACGAAGGTGCGGACATCGACCTTGGGGGTGCTTCGCCCTGATCTTAGAGGACACCATGGTGAGCTTGTCCAGGTTGCAGCCAACAAGCCTGAGCCTAGTGGCGGATCCAGAAATTTCGGAATGGGTATTCGAAGTTACCTTTTGCGTCGAGGTGGAAGCAACCTTTTGCGTCTTTCCAGCTCTCTCCCATAAAGATTTTAAATTTGCAGATTTCTTCATTTTTCAAAACTCAAAGATCTACAAAATCAAACATATAGCTATACCAAAGATCATATTAACAATTGATCAATTGCATAACATCTAGCATTACAGAGAGCGCAATAACAACATCCCCCATTTAATGTTTCAAGGATCCAGTGAGTTCAACCATACCTTCAGTTTTGACAAATTTGTTCTCGTGGGTCTAAATTACTAGCAATTTTCGCAGCAAATGCTGATTGAAGAAGATTTGCATAAAAGCAGTACAAAGTTTCATGACAATCTGGGCTAAAATAAATAATCAACAGACAACAGTTCAACACTAATATTTTTCTTTTGAAACAAGATCAACACAACATTCTTATGCCCTTTTTACCCACTTAGCAGTCAGCACAATGATATAGTTACCAACTGAAACCAGCAGTGAAGTCACACAGATTCAGACATTCAGTAATCAGTAACCAAACGCCCATTGCATATTTGCATAACCAAATGTCCATTACTACTCCATTTCCAAGTATTGCATTGCCTGATTGCCATATTGTCATACACTTATATACACCAAGGTAACCATTAAACCATACCAACAACAGATCACAGTCTACACACTTACACGACACACGAACCGAGATTCAAGAAGCACCTCGTCGCCGTCGTGCAGATTCGATAAGCACGGAGACGGAGCAGAGCGAGCAGATCCGCGCGCGAGCTATGAAACACTTGAGGTCTTGAGCAGCTGGAATATCCAAAGAAAAAGCAAACAAAGCACCATCGGTGACCTGGGGCTTCGGGCAAAGATCCCCAACAAAAATTGAACTAACCTATCGGTCGGCGCGCGCGCGCAAAGCGGAGTCACGGAGGGTCGGAGGAGATGACAGACGACAAGCGGCGACGAGCCGGACGAGGAACTGCGCTGCCGCTGCGGCGCTCCGATTGCAGCGGACCGAGCCTTCCGCGCTCCGCCGGCCGCCGCGCCAGCGCGGCCGCCGCCGCCGGCGCCGGATCGGCGGCAGAGCGAGTTAGGGATTGAGGATCTAAGCGAGTTGAGTCGGCGAAGACGGCCGTTGAAGCGAGATGGGAATTAGGGATTGCCAAGACGGCGCGCGGGCGCGAGCATCCGAGTGGCGAGGGTTTCAGCGGGCGTGGCGCGTGGGAGCAAATGGGCCAACGGGCGTTTGGGCGTGGCGCCGTGGCCTCGTGGGAGCGACGCGACCGACCGGGCCGCGTGGGAATCGGTCGGATGGCGTCGGCCCGAGCTGGCGAGCTCGTTTTCACTGCATATTCTCTTTGTTAAACCCAATTACTAATATATATATATACACTATACCTAATATATAGCAGATTTTTTGCAAAAAATTTTGGGTATTCAGCTGAATACCCATGAATTACTGTAGATCCGCCCCCCAGAGGCCACGAGGCGGAAGGCGATGGCGCAGACCTTGGGGACGACGGCTCTGCAGGCAGCAACATTGGGGAAGGCAGATCCGGTGCTGCCGACGTCACGGGTGGCGGATCTGACATAAGAAAGAAGGGGAAGGGGATCAGGGAGGTGGGGAGAGAGGAGGAAGGAGAGCCCTAGTGGCGGATGTGGAGGTGGATGAGAGAGGAGGAAGGGGATCGAAGGAGGTGTAGAGAGAAGAGGAAAAGGTGGCAGAGCCTATGGTTGGCTGCCTGCGGTGGAGGCGACATCGGAGGCAAGGCGCAGCGCGGCGCGAGGGGAGGCGGCCGCACGAGGGGAATGGGGAGAGGGGAGGCGGCTGTGTTCGTGGGCAAGGGTTGGCGGTGTGGGCCTACAGGAACTGGGGCAACTGAGTAAGAAGTGGCGGTCCCACTTGTCGGTGCAAAACTAATATGATAGGAGATAGAGAGGCAGATAAACCACTCATTGAAGGTGGTGGTGAATCACCACCTACTCCTTTTAAGTAGTAGAAATAAGCCTTACTTATATAGGTCTATTTCTAATGTTTCACTCCAACCTTCTCATGAGCCAATAAGTCATAACCACCGTATATTATGTGAGTTTCCAACTCCATGACAAGAAAAAATGGACCGAAAGTGTTACTGAATTATCTCCAGAACAAAATATATCTCTAGATTCACTATTTATAAGCTGGAAAGCTGATCTTGTGTACTTCATAATACCAGCCAGCTATGCTCATCAAAGTTTTGGCATGAGGTCAATAGGGGTGGAAACAGATCGGACACAATCGAATAGTCTCAAATACGAATACGAATCCATATTTTTAAAATGAATACGAATATGAATTCGAATATTCTCAAATACGGATACAAATATTCTCGAATACGAATACGGATATTTTCAAATACGGATTTTCTCGGATACGAATATCGGATAAAATGGATTCCTAGCTGTTTTGCCGATTTTGCACTGGTTTTTGACAGGCTACCGGTTTTAAACCGCCTAAATTCAAATTTTAAATCACAAAACTCGTACGAATTTTTCATGGGTTCTAAAAACGGATCGAATACGAACCGAATAGTCTCAAATACGAATACAGATACGAACATTCTCGAATACGAATACGAATACGAATATTCTCAAATACGGATACGAATATTCTTAAATACGAATACGAATATTTTTGAATACAGATTTTATTTACCACATTCATATTTTCTCGAATACGAATATCAGATAAAACAAATTATCCGTTACCGTTTTCCACCCCTAGTGGTCATGCCTCATGCGTATGTTAATGTACTCTCACATCTAGTTCATTTTTTTTCTGTTTTACCAACCGTTTTTTTTTCCGGAACACACAGGAAACCTTGTGCGTCATATTCATTAAGATAGAAATGCGAGTACAGGCACGACCAGGGGACAAGCCCAAGAGGCTGACTGACCATTTTTGCAGGTTGGACCTTGGAAGCAGAACATGTGTGCCTCTTATGAGTTCCGGATCGGCGATCCATGAGAGCACACGAGGAAGCTTTGGTGAACAGTTAACCAGCTAGTTGATCAAATGTGAATGGTGCGCATGTAATTTCACGTTAGCAAACTGTACTTTTGGCTTCGCATTTTTTTTTGTCCTTTTGACTGCGGTACGAAATGCTTAAGTAGGGAAATTTAACTATTTGTCACTCTTAAGAATGTCACCTATTCAAATGTCATTCTCTTCGTTGCATTCAATATTTTGCCACCCTTAAAATATGGTTGACTAACTAATCGCCACTTTCGAGCCCACGCGGCGCCATGTCATGCCATGTCAGCGCGCCTCGCGCGCCCGCGCCACGCGCCCACGCCGCCCCACGCCGCCCCGCGCCGCCCCACGCGCCCGCGCGCGCGCGCCACCCGCTGCCCGCGCCTCCCGCGCCACCGCCCGCACCTCTAGAAATAACAGGGGAACCGGCCGAATCAAAATAGAGGAGGGGCGGCGTGAGGTAGACGGCGGTGCCGCCGGTGAGGAGCGGCCGGGGAACACACCGGAGACGGCAAAACGGGACCCCGGAGCCAGGGGAGTCCGAAGGATGCACGTCTGTGAGCCGAGAGGCCCCGAGGCGGGCCGGCGGCGGGGCGCGGCGGCCGGAGGAAAGGGTGGGACGGGGCGGCGGCGACCGGAGGGGAAAAGGAAGAAGGTGGGGGGCGCATGAGGTACCAGGGGTCCGAAGGAGACTCACCGCGCGTTGGGCCAAGCCGGAGCAAACCCGAGGAGCCGGCGGCGAGGCGGGCCGCCTGGTGAGGCGCCGCGCCGCGGCGAGCTGGGGTGGGCCGCAGCTCCGGCAGTGGTGGGGGAAAGGTTTGGCATGCTTCGGGGCGGCGCAGGCGCGGGCGCTGACATGGCAGTGACTTGGCACCGCGTGGGCTCGAAAGTGGCGATTAGTTAGTCAACCACATCTTAGAGGTGGCAAAATGTTGAATGCAACGAAGAGAATGTCATTTAGATAGGTGACATTCTTAAGAGTGGCAAATAGTTAAATTTCCCACTTAAGTATGTAGGGCATGCATGCGTTTGTAGTTTGTGCACCCAGCTCTCTTGTAAAACATTTAAATATACTAACACTTTCTTAAATTTTCTGTATGAAATCTAGTAAAACAGAGGGTTTGAATAGTTTACATGTAGGTTATTTCGATTATAAGATTTTCTGTGTCTCGATTAGTTCTAAATAAGAGAACATAATATTAAAGTAAAAAAGAAAGCCTTCAAGCCCTCGAGCATGTAAGCAACTATGTCTAGTTGTCTGTGTGATGCTTCTTTTACTTGTTTTCTTTGAGAAAAGAGTGTGCAGATTATTGTAAGAACCATCTATATGAAGGTTACGATAAGAACCCGCATGGCTTTTGACGGATATATCGGAGACAAAAGTAAAAAATACCCCTTGGAAGGGTTTCGGAGGAAAATGAATCTCTTTGACTAGCTCAGACAATAATAGTATGTGACCAAACTTGGGATAATGAAGCACAAATAAAAACACTCATCGGAGAAGAAACAAATATTGCAACTTCATTGAAATATTGAAATGAAAAGTATATTTACATATATAACTTATGCAACTGAACAATGTTCCAAGGATTAGATAGAACATGCCCATCTGACATGGCTAGTTGTACCGAGCCTGGTTTGGTGACTTCGACCACAGTGTATCGACTTTTCCATTTAGGTGAAAGTTTGTTGCGATTTGCCTAACTCTAAATTTTTCTGAGAACTAGATCACCTACGACTAGACTGTGAGGTTGCACCTTACAATTGCGCTACCTTCACACGGATTGTTGGTAGACTGTGGATCATATCAAGACTGTGTTTCATCATTCTTCAAGGAAATTGATTTCATCGATTTCCATAAAAAATTTGATGTCTTCGGTTCGTCATTCTGCTTGATCATTATAGTTATAATGATCAGTTCGAGTAGAGCCAATTTTTAGTTTCAGAGGAAGCCTAGCTTCTGCACCATAAACTAGAAAAATGGTGTTTCACCGGTCGCAAAACTGGTCGTAGTCCAAACAGCCCACAATACAAAGGAAAGTTCTTGAACTCAAGCTCTTAACCGTTGTATTCACTAGTAAATACTTGGTGTTTAATTTCTTGTATCAGAATACCATTGGCTCTCTCCACAGGTCAAATACTGCCCAAGTTCATGATACCAAGATCTTCATAAATTTCTAAAAATTCTCACTCGAGAACTGAGTATCGTTATATGTGATTATACGACTAGCGACACCAAATCTGTAATCATATTTTTTATGATGAATTTCTTGGCGGATTCAATTGTAATCTTAAAATCTGGCTCATCTTCTATCCATTTTACGAATGTATCAATCATAAAAAAAGGAACTCAAGGTCCCCGGGTGCTCTTGGGAAAGGCCCCAGTATGTCTAACTCCGAGGTTATGAAAGGCCAAGAAATATGTATTGTTTGCAAAGGATATGTATGTTAATGTACTTGTCGGCTATGAAACTAACATTGTATATATTTTCATAAGAACTTTTGCATCATGAAGGGCAGTTGGCCAGTATTATCCTTGTCAGAAGACTTTACCGACCAGAGTTCTATAGGAACAATGTGCTCCATAGACTCCTTCATGTATGTCAGATAGTAATTTCGAACCATCATTTTAGATATGTGTCTCATCAATACTCCATGAGTTCCTCGTTTGTAAAGGATATATTCGATCAGAGTATATGATTTGGCTTTTTGAGTTGTATGATCAGCCTCTACGTCATCTTCAGAAAGTGTGCCATGCTGAAGATATTCGTAGATCGATGTCACCCAATCACTACTAGGGTCGATCTATACAACATACAATGGAGCGTCATCGAAATGCTCAACTACCAAGGGTTTGTCGAGTTGCTTAAGAAAAACTCTGGATAGGACAAGTGATCTTGAGAAAGCCATCCGTGTCTTGCTGTTGACCGGGCCGGTATGTCCGCATCTTCAGCATGCAACACCTTCAAATTGCCACCCATAACCACAATTCAAGTGGTCCATTCCACACTTGTACTCTGTGTCCACCTCTAGGTGTCATCAAGATGTATATTGTTTGAAGATAAAAACCAATGTTCTAATGTGTTTGTAAACGTTCCGTACGAGCACCATCTATGTAGTGTCATCTTGTCTACCACTTCTCAAGCACTGTGCTGCAATAAATTTACCCACATGTTTAAGGTGGTGCTCAGTTAGGCTAACTTTTAGTGGCTTATGGCTTAAGTTTTACTGTAGCTAACTAATATTATACTGTAGCTAATGGTGCCTTATTTGGCATAATTAAATTTTAAAAAAATTAAAAATGGGTTAGCCCATCACATATAATGCAAACGAATACGGGAAAAAATGAACAAGCAAAAAAAGCTCAAAATAAGCCGAAAAGTCAGCAAAAGATGAAATTTAGGAGTAAGCTAGAATCCAGAAGCCTAAGGCCCTATTCTTTTCAGCTTCTAAAAGCTGCTTTTCGACTTTTCTACAGTAACTAGCTTTTAAACGAAATATCTTTTCAAGATAGAGTCTACTAATTAATTGTAGTACATACTGTACTGACTTCATTTATATCAGCAAAAATTGCACGTGAGTTTCTGTTACTCTGTAATCACTCATAAAAACAGCTCAAAAGTCACAAGCCGCAGCCAAAAGCCATAAGCTCCAGCCAAAAAGAATAGGCAAATCCAAATGAGAAGAATGGGGGATGAATGAAAATAAAGCAATTGGAGAAATCCATGCTCAACTTAACATGTGCATTTTTTATGAGGTCCACACCTCCTGTTAGCCTACCATGCATCATGCCTTTTACATTCAAGATGACGTCTCGGTTAATGGTGACGGCTCGGTTCAAAATGATACTGCATTAATTCATATTATCATTGCTATATATATTTACATTAGCGTCACCATTATATATATCCCTCTACATCAGCGAATCTCCAACAAATTCAGATATATAGTCTTGTAATATACTAAATTGCCAAAATATATCACACATCGATATGATGTAGCTTGTTGAAATATATCCCTCTACATCAGCGAATCTCCAACAACTCATCCGATTTTTGCTATGTAGTTGCAGACAGACATCTTCAGAGCAGGAGGACACATTCTGAATTCTAAAACAAGAACATTCATCCTTCCAACATGCATCCATGCACCGTTCAGCAGACGGACTGACTGCATGCACCGTCGCTGAGCATGTTCTCATCCCCTGAATTTCTGCTCGACGTGCTGCATGAGAAGCGCCACGTTCCGGTACGACGAACCGCCGTCCACCACGGCGTCCCGCGCCTTCCTCCCGAGCTCGGCGGCCCTCGCCCGCAGCGCCTTGCCCTCCTCCCCGCCGTCCATCATCGCGGCCACCGCCCTCTCGACGTCGCCCCTCGTCGCCACCACCTCCTCCGTCTCCACGCCCCACTGCGTCGCTTCCGCCACGCCCACGGACACCCCTACCCGGAGCACGTCCACCACGAGCTTCTCGTTCACGAACTGCTCCGCGAAGTGCGGCCACGTCGCCATCGGCAGCCCCGCCGCGATGCACTCCAGCGCCGAGTTCCATCCACAGTGCGTCACGAACCCTCCCGTCGCCGGGTGCGACAGGATCGCCTTCTGCGGCGCCCACCCCCTGACCACGAGGCCCCTCTCCCCAACGCGCGACTCAAAGCCGTCCTCCGACAGCCACCTCTCGAACTCGGGGAGCTTGCCGGACTTGACCACCCAAATGAACGGCTGCTTGGTCGCCTCTAGCCCGTGGCCGATCTCCACGAGCTGAGGAAGCGATGAGCGCGCCAGGCTGCCGAAGCTCAGTAACACCACCGACCGGGGCTTCTTGGACTCGAGCCAGCTCGCGCACCTGACGGCGTTGTCGTCCTCGCTGGTTGCCGTCGATGGCGCGGCGGTCAGGAACAGAGGCCCGACGGTCCATATCTTCTTGCCGATTGACTTCTCGTACGCCTCAAGAAACATGGGCTCGAGCTCCGTGAAGCTGTTGACCACCAGGCCGTCGGCTCTCGCGCTCTCCTCTGTGATCTCCTCGTAGAACTCCTTCATGCCGGGGCCGGTGAAGTTGCGAGGCGACCGCGCCCTCGATATCTCGATGTCGATGGGGAAGGAAGGGATGCGCACGGGGCGCCTGTCATCGTCGATGCCCTCGTAGATCCTGTGGAGATTCATGAGATGCATGCAGAAGGAGGAGAAGGCGCAGAAGCCGTCGAACGCGAGCCGCGGCACGCCGAGCTCGCGGGCCGCCCTGCTGGCCCACGGGTGGGCGGCGTCGGAGACGACACAGCTCGCCGGAGTGGAGGCCTCCTTAAGGCGCGCGACGAGCGGCGCCTGGAGCATGGCGCACGCGTCGCTGAAGTTCCTGGCGTAGCCGAGGCCCGGGAGTGCTTCGGCGCTCTCGCAGCCCTCGGGCAGGCCGGCCTCGGCGCAGGGGAAGGGGAGCGGGAGGAACCGGATGGGGAGGGCGGCGTCGCCGGGGGCGCGGCCGAGGCGGGGCAGGTTGAGCGGGGTGGTGACGAAGGTGACGAGGGCGCCCCGGCCCGCCAAGACGCGGGCCAGCTGGAGCATGGGGATGGCGTGGCCCGCCGCCATCATTGGCACCAGCACGAAGTGCTGCCCCGGCGAGCCTGCGGCGACAGCCGTGTCATCGTCTGACGACATGCCGGATCAGACGAGTGGCTAACTTGAGTACACCTCTTGCTCGGAATGCGAGCGATGATAAGATTGTTGGACCTCGAGAGTCCAAGATTGCTTGTTGGCAGGCACTTGATTATCACTTTCTTGTGTTCTTCTCGGTGATTTAATCGGATGTAGAATAGTAGGACCTGACGCCCGGCGTGAAGACTACAGTTGTATATCGGCCGGCCAGATACATGCCTTTCAACTCTGTTCCAGTCCAGAACACAGTGAGAAGTCCAGACATAAAGTGGAGTCAAACGCCATCACAATCAGTTCGACCAAGCAATTACAGCACGAGCGCGGCTCAGTTTGACTGCAGAGCCGCGGCACGTGCAGCTATCCATTAGCTGCACCGACGATAACGTTGTAGATATACAGGCCCATTCATTATTCTGAAAGGCACACCGCTGGCCTCCGTCGCCTGCATCACCCCCTCCTCGGTGCTGCACTAGACCTTGTTTTGCTCAACATCTCGTAACATATATCTGTGTGTGTGTCTTTTATACATGATAAGAATTAATCGAATACTCAACAACCTCTGAAGCACGGGTATGAGTTGTCTCACTTAACACGTAAGTGTATGTATCCTCTAGATGGTACTATTAAACAAACAATACCTGAGAAATGAGAAATACTGAGTTCGATCAAGAATCAAACCCAAGCTGGAGGGGCTAACACCCTCCCCTTCTCCTATTGAGCTACGGCTCAAGCCTATTATCAACCAATTTTTTGCAAGGAGGAAGTAGATGTGTGCCTCGTGAGTTTTGCTTGTTGAGGGCCCATGAGGAACTAGGCCGTTCGTCGTTTGCATAGAGGAAATGTGGTAAGCTCAAGGCCAAGGGCTTGAGAAGGAGGCCGAAATGGCAGTTTTTGATGCACGATTAGCAAAAATAGCATCTATCGTGCAGAATATGAAAAAAAAAGCACATCCACCGTACGGTCACCGCACGGGACTATTCGAAGAGCTAACACCTTAGCGATTCCACACGGTGACCGTGCGGATTAGCCAAAACTGCACGGCCACCATGCCATGGTGCACTGTAGCATCTGCCACCTCATGGCCATAGTACGAGAGCGCGCTACAGCAGCACTGTATCACTTTTCTGGAAAATTTATTTAAGTATATTTTTTGTAAGAATTTTTAAATATAGCAAATGAGCTCCAAAAATTATAAAGTTCCTTTGTAGGCTCCCAAAATAGTGTAATTGCTTGTGAATTTTTTTCATAATTTTATCTATTCTGAATTTTTTCATAAAATTATTACAATCATTATAAATAAATAAAATTTTAAGAAATATTCAGAATGGATAAATTATGGAAAAATTACATAACAAAGTACGCTATGTCGGGAGGCTCCACAAAAAAATAATAATTTTTGGAGCTCATTTTATATATTGAAAAATTCCTACAAACATATACTTAAATGGTTTTTCCTGAAAAATTACTACAGTGCTGGTACAGTACACGTTCGCATTGTGCCAAGCGGTGGTGGGTGCTACAGTGCACCACCACATGGTGGGCATGCGGTGCTGCCTCCACTGCACGATGGCTATGCGGTTTTGGCTAATCCGCACAGCCACTGTGCGGCATTGCTTACGTATCAGCTCATTGGTCAGTTCCACATGGTGATTGTGCAGTGGAAACGTTATTTTTGTAAATTTCGCACAACGAGTGTTATTTTTGCTAATCGCACATCAAAAACTACCATTTCAACCAACTGAGATGGTGGTCACAATCCCCACTTGATCTGATCTGTCTAGTCCGCTAGTCGTAACAGCCTTGGTTCAGTTAGCAGTTACGTGGCGCAGCAACATCGCCTAAGTCCATGCCTTGGCTGTGTAAAGTGTTGGAAAACCTAAGCCTGGGCCTAGGCTCGGCCAATGGCTGCACGTGTCCACACCGCCCACATGCGGTCTAGCCGTTGGCCACCGTGCGCCACATGCACTGCGTGCTGCTGGCCCCACACGGCTGTGCCCCGTCGAGCCCCTACACCACAGGCTCCACACAGCCGCCATGCGTCACGACAGGCGCCGTCAGCCCCACATGGCCTCTTTGCACATGAGCCAGAGCCTCGCATGGCCACGGCTGCACCACCTGAGCCGCACGGTGTGCACCACCATCACTTGGCCCCGGACAAAGCTGCCACCTCCTGCGCGAAGCGCTTTCGTCCGCCGTCGCTCGGCTCCCAAACCAAGTCCGCCGCCACTCCTCGAGCACCGCTAACTCAATCGCCGTCAGCCCGCACAACGTCGCTCCCAAGTATCGCCACTCTGTGGCGGTGCGTGGGAGTGGCGCCGCTTCATGCCCTCTAGAGCCGCAGCTCAGGCCGCCGCTGTCAGATGGAAATGGGGTAGGGGAAACCCTACCCTATGCGCCAAATAGGCCGTGATGGGCCAAAGAAAAAGAGGAAGGGGTTGGCACTAGTCTTTTGCAAAAATGCCCATAGGAAATCAAAAAATTACAAAAAAATTTCTCAGAATTAAAAATTAGCAGATAATCCCACGTAAATTACAGAATTCACTGAAAATTCATATTCCAGCAAAAAGGGATTCAGGAATTCAAATTTTGAATTGTTTTTAACATTTGAAGCATGCTTGACACTGTTTTTATTATTTTCTATGGTTTCCGTATTCACTTACTGTTTTGACTAATCATAATGGTTTAGTTGCCTTTAATCACTGAAATTAACAGTAAAATTTATAGAAAATTGCATATAAAGTTCTAGAATATTACGAGAACCCTTTTGTACCATTATCCAATTTATTTTATGCATGTTTACCTGCAGTGAACTTATATATTCCTTTTATGCACATGTAGATAATAGGCATTATGAAACGGGAGTTCGAGGAGCTGGCCCAGTATGGCGCACGCGTCGTTGAAGTTCCTGAGGTAGCCGAGGCCCAGGAGTGCATCGAGGCTCTCGCAGCCCTTGGGCAAGCCGACCTCGACGTTGGGAAAGGGGAGCGGCAGGAACCGAATGGGGAGGGCGGCGTCGCCGGGGGCACGGCCCGTGCGTTGCAACGAAAACCCAAACTATAGAAGCAAGTACCTCAATGAGTCAGTTCTCCTAGATTGATGCAGACCTACGGTTGTCCTTGTGTAGAAATTAACTAAAGTGGATATCACAGTTACTTGTGAGATGAGATTACAAAAAAAGAATAGCGAGAGAGAGAGAGAGATGTTAACAGTAGCCAACATGCACTAAGATTTGGTTTAAGGATGGCTCTTGTGTATTTTGTTTTTTGCAAGTAATAAGATATTTTAATTATTTATCACCCATGTTCGTTAAAATTATTACATAGAAAAGTTCTACGACTTCAAGGGGATCCGCTAATCTTATAACACATTGCCCTAGTATTCTAGCAGCCCGAGCCAACTTGAGAGTCCATGTGGAGGTGACCATATGTTTGTGATGAGTAATTGACTCTTGTTTTAGTAAGTTTGAGTTTGGGTTGGGCACTTCCTGCCAAGTCATAGCCTTAGAAGTGATCGGAATCGCCTTCTGGGCAAAGTCGTAGCTTCTGACTGTGGTCGTAGGCTCTTACGACCACATTGGTTGTGGTCGGAAGCCTGTCGGGCAGGTTATGAACTTATTGTCGTCAATCGGGAGCCAGCCGGGTTGTTTACGACCATTCTATCAGCAGTCGAAAGCCGGAAAACAATGTTTTACTCTTTCTGGCCGTGGTCGGAAGGCTGTACGACCACATGGCGTTTACGACCACTCTGACCTTGGTCGTAGGTCACCAGGGAAGTCTACGCCTGTTTTTGGCCGTGGTCGAAGCCTAGTACGACCACATTTGGTCGTGGTCGAAGGCAGTTACGACCACACTGTCGCAGAACGCGGTCGTAAGGCGTAGTCGGTGGTCGAAAGCAGTCATACGACCACGTTGTCGCAGACTTCACTTCCTAAGAACGAAAGCGGGTTTCGACCACGTTATGGGCGAACATGGTCGTAGCTCGGTCGGATGCGGTCGACGAGCTTGGGCGTGGTCGCAAGTGGCGCGATCGCGTCGGAAGTGTTCAAGCGTTGTTGGAAGGGCTTCGACCACGATGAACCAAGTAAATGCGTGATCGAGAAGGGTTTCGACCACGGTGGAAAGCGATGAGCGTGGTCGGAAAGTGGTTCGACCATGATGGAATCTCGATTTTGGTCGTAGTCTCGGAACCGGTCGTATGGACTTACGAGATAATCGTATCATCTTGAGATGTGGTCGTAGGACTTAAGAAAGTCTTGATCTATGGTTTCGACCAGTCATAAGTTGGTACAACTTGGTGGGTAAGTTGGAACTGAAACTTGTGATGGTCGTAGCAAGCTTTAAGGCGGTCGTAAGGACCTTTGGGGTGGTCGTATGGTCTATGGTAACGATCGTAGGTCTTGAGAAATAATGTTTAAGTATTTTTGACCGATCGTAGTGAATGTACGACCTTGTGAAGCATGTTTTGAGTTCCTTTTATGCAGATGTCTGTACACATTGTGTTGTGCGGTGCTATGTAATGGTTTGCTTATGCGTGATGTTTGCAGGACCTTGAGACTAGTCGTGGCGAAGCATGGAGGGCCGAGACTAGGCACGGGCGGTCTTGAGGTCAAGAGCGGCCAGAAGTGTGAAGACGATGAGGTGCGTGAGGTGGTTGCAAGCCGAGGAGATGAGGAACCGGGCTGGAGCTGCCAGAGGACCTTGGAGACAAGTCTTGATGAGGCTTGGAGTGGTCGGGACTAGACATGGGGATGTCGAGGTCCGAGCGACCGAGGAAGCCGAAGGAGACCTAGTCTTGCGAGGTGGTTGCAAGCTTGGACGACAAGGCGGGAGGAAGCTTAGGGAAGGCGGTGGAGTGGCATTTTGGAGAAATGCGCGAAAGCTGCAAAGGGAAGCGTGTCTCTGCCAATGCACAGAGTTGTTGGCGCTAACGGGCAAAGCGGTGGAGCCGTTGGGTGTAACGGGTAAAGCACTGGAGCTCGTTCTCGCTAATGGGTAAAGTGAGTTGAAAACCGGTGTTAGGTGGGGTTTGCGGGTTCCCCTCTTTGGTGTATGAGTGTGTGGCTATAAATAGAGAGGGTAGAGCTCGGTACTTGTGAGATTCTGATCCCGAGTTGCTCTGTTCTTCCGTTGTTATTTGTGAGTGTGTGGGTTCTCGGGATGGAGCATGTGTGCTCATGTATCTCCCAGTTGGAGTGGGGTGTAGAAACCTCCATTATCAATCATTCATCTCTCTTCCTCTATTTGTTTTACGTCGTCTTGAGATGTTGTGATTGACTTGTTTGCCATCTGTTTTGAGAGCTTGAACTTCTTGCTATCCTTTTCTCTCCTCTCTTCTTCGTGAGTCTACTTTCGTCTTTGTGTGCTTTGTTTAGCTCAGGCGGGAATCTGTCTCAAGGCCACTTGGCGATTCATTCGAGAGCAGAGTCGAATTAGAGAAGTTCACTTTACTGGATGATTGTGCGCCTCGAGTCATACATTCTTGGTTCTTCCTCTCGATTATCTCTGTTTGATTTCTTTTGTCAGCTTGGGCAAGTGTTCGACCACGTGGTGTTCGACCATCAATTGGCTTACGACCACGTGTGTTCGATCGGAGAAACTAGTTCTTTCACTCGATTTGCTGTGTGAGTACTTGGGGAGTTTTGAAGGCACCATTCACCCCCCCTCTGTTGCCATTTCGGTCCTACACAACTCATAGGCTACAATATTTTTATTTCCTTTCCTTCATAATCACCAGACCAGGGAGTTCAGTACTAAACAATTTTGTCGTTGGGTGTTTTCTCTAGTTATCTCCACTACTTTGTTTCTTTTCCTAGATTTCCTCAATACCTCAATTTGATCTAATACAGTATTTTCTGTCCACCCAATTAATAATCTATAAATTGAAATTTTTATTAATTAAAAGGATTTAACATGATTAAATTGAACATTAACATTTGGTTAAAATATTTTATTTGTATTTCTTGAGTCTCAAGGATTTGTCTAAAATTTTCTTTGATTTATTTGATTTTATTTGTTATTTTCTAGAGCTCAAAAGGATTTATTTAAAATTATGGAAAAAGAAAAAACCCTAAAAATCCCTAAAAGACCTAGTGGGCCGCAGCCCAGCCCACCTTCACCCTCCGGCCCACTCCACCCGCCGGCCCGGCCTACCCCGCCCCTGGCTACGCGGTGCGCATCCGCGTCCACGCCCGCCCGCTGGATGGTGTTCACGCGTCGACCATCCGCCGCTCGCCGCCCACATCTGCACCGTCCGCTCTACCTACCCCACAGCCATCTGATATCCCGTGGGAACACGTGTCATCCATCGGATGGTGGTCACACTGTTCATCGTCGTCTCCGTTCGGGACTCCGTCGTTTGCCTCCGGCCCGGTCTAGGCATCCGCATCGTCTCCGTGTGGCCGCCGCCCGTGTCCATCTGGGAAACCTCGGCGACCGGGTATAAGCTGAGCCCCGCCCCCTCAGTCTCCGTGTCCCAAGCTGCTCGCTTCGCCGTTCTCGTCGAGATCGCCCGGGTTCGCCGCCGCCAAAGTTCGTTGTCGCACCATCGTCTGAGCCTTCGTCTCCATCTCCGGCAAGCCGCACCACGTTTTCGTCCTCCGCCATCGTCCGCCACCGTTCTTTGCTGCCAGTGAGCACCCCGCCATGTCCTGCTCAAGACTCACGAGATTGACATTGTCTCTCGCAAGTCGAAGTCACAGTCGATGGCCCTAGTCACCGATCCCACGTTGGCTTCCGGTTCTTCTGAGTCTACTTGCGGATTCTCCCTTGCTGCTCTCGTGACATAGCGATGATCGATTAGAGCGACTTGCGGATGAGCGGCTAGCCCTCCTTGCTCTCAAGATTCTCCCATGCTTACAAGGAGGAGGGACGAGAAGAGAGGAGGGCCCGTGATTTGCCGAGTGTGGTGGCCCCAACCACATCCGAGCAAACCGCCCCAAGGCGGGAAAGGGCAAAGGTGACTACGGCGGTTCGGGCAAGAACGACTACACCGACAAGAACCGCAACACGAAGCCCTCAAAGACTGCTCAAGGAAAGAAGAAGTTCCGCAACCGGGAAGGCCAAGAAGCTCTTCCACGCGTCCTCACCGCGCCGGCGACCTCGACCTCGGCGAGGTGGAGGATGGAGCGACGACGACGGGACGGGTGACCAAGAGCCCAAGGATGGCGGCGGCGACTTCTCGGCATGTGCTTCATGGCCCTCGAGGGCGAACTCGGCGACAATGAGTGTACTCCGACTCGGACGAGGTATGCCCCACCTACGACCAGCTCAATCAAGCATTTCTTAAGCTAGGAGGTTTTCATGCTAGAGCTAGGGCTAGGTGTACCGAGTTAGAGAAGGAAGTAGACAGATATCACGGAGCTTACTTCACTTACATCTGCTCCCTCCGTGACGATTGTGATACATCTTTGTGCTTTGCTTGGAGACATGGAGAAACTAAGGACCTCTCATGATAGTTTGTCTTTCGAGCTTGATGTGCTTAAGGTGGAGAATGTTAGTGCGCTTGCCGAGTTAGAATTGAGTAGGATGGTGTCATTACTACTTACTACCGATGAGACTACTTCTCCCACCTCATGTGAGGTTGAGGACATTACTGCTAGAGGACCTTATGCCATGCTCCTTGATCTGCCCGAGTCTTGTGAAAAGTGCAATAACTTGAAAATGAACTTAAAACGGGCAGATCATAAAATTGCTGAACTACAAGCTTCTTTGCTTGAGCCGATTGATTCATGTTTGAACTGTCCTAAGTTAACTGCTGAACTTGAAGTTGTCTCTAAACAGTTTCAAGAAATGATTGATCATGATAGGAAGTTGGCTCAGTATGCTTCTAAGGACCCTGTTAGCTCACCATGCATTAATTGTAACAAACTAAAATCTGACTTGGTTGCATTGGATGAGAAATGTGTGAAGCTAACCAAGGACCTACTAGAGAAGCCACCATCTGCTTGTATTATGCTGGCTTGAGAAGGAGAGAAGCCCTGGGGTAAGGTTGAGGCGCTTAGCGGCGTGAACCAACCTGCTAGCAGTAGGACTGTCCATTCTGAGTCGGCTATGCGTGCACAAGCCATTCGTACCTCTGCTATTGGTTCTTCATCTGCTCCCTTACCCCCTGCTGTTCCTTCTTCTCCTTGCTCTTCCTGCACCTCTCTCTTTCGGGAGTGTCAGTATCTTATGAACACTCTCGAGAGATTTGTAGGTGGCAAGAAGAAGCTTAATCTTATTCTGGACCAGTCTAAAATTTGCAGATTTAATCAAGGTCTAGGATATGATTTTTATGAGGACATGAGGAAGCATCCACCTGCTATTCTCAGACCCATCCTAGGAGGTGTGATCGAGGTTGAGCCAGTGCGCGAGGTTAAATTCAAATCAGCGGGCTTTGTCCAAGGGATCTCTGACAGCAAGGTGATTCCACCTGTTGCTTCGGCCTCTCAGAAGGCAAAGCCTCTTCGCGCTACTCCCACCTCTCAGAAGGTGAAGTACCACTGTACCCTCTGTCAGAAGGATGGGCACTCAATCGAGAGATGCTTCAGGCGCGCCAAGATCGCGCGTAGAGACCGTGTTGAGTCTCTTAGGGGTATTGCAGGTCAGCCCAGCATTCTCGAGTACACCTAAGACCAACACGAGGTCTAGGTTTGCTCCTGTTGCGGAGTTTAGGCAGCATAGAGGACTTGGTTTTTCCGAGTTTTCTGTTTTCCGTCCTCATGCTGCCTCTGATCGTGTCTTCCGCCGTCCTGAGGATAGATCTCGTTTCTTCCATCGAGATAGCTACCCGCGGCGTGATCGGCGTGTTGCGGTGTTCGACTCGCTCTCCGTAGCGATCGGACCCGCAGCCTTCAGTCCGCTCACGGACCTTACGCTTCTTTGAGTCACAGAGAGCGTAGGGTAGATAGAGGTCAGTCGTGCTTGACTACTTCATCTGCTCGACGTGTTGTTCAGTATTGGGTGCCAAAATCACTCTTGATTTATCCCAGTACTGAGACTTTACTCTCTGTTTGACTCAGGTTCGCCGGGCAGGGAAGGGAAAGGTTTGGCTTGTAGACTCCGGGTGTTCTCGTCATATGACCGGAGACTCCCGTTGGTTTTCTTCCCTTGCCCGTGCTCCAAGTGATGAGACGATCACCTTCGGAGATGCTTCTTCTGGGCGCGTCATCGCCAAAGGTACTGTGCGCATTAATGATTCTTTCATTTTGAAAGATGTAGTCTTGGTTAGTAAGCTGCAGTACAATTTGCTTTCAGTTTCTCAGCTTACCGATGATGATTTCGAGGTGAGCTTTAAGAAAAATGCTTGTAAAATTCTTGATTCTTCGGGTAGTCTGGTTTGCGGGATTTCTCGTTATGGGAGGATCTTTCGTGCTGTTTTTTCTGAGTCTTCTGGTGATCCTCTCAGGTGTTTAGTTGCTTCTGAGTCCCGCGACCTCTCTTTCTGGCATAGGAGACTTGGTCATATTGGATTTGACCATTTGACCCGAGTTAGCGGCCACGATCTCATTCGTGGTATGCCTAAACTCAAGATGGTCAAAGATCTTGTTTGCTCTCCATGCCGGCATGGCAAGATGGTTGCCGCTTCTCACCCTCCGGTCACAGTTACTATGACCGATGCACCGGACAGTTGCTCCACATGGACACGGTGGACCGGCTCAGTCTTGATCGGCGGGAGGAAGTGGTATGTTCTTGTTGTGGTCGATGACTTCTCGAGGTATTCTTGGGTGTTTTTCTTAGCCTCGAAGGATGAGGCGTTTCGCATTTCGAGGTCTTTTCGTAGGCTTCTGTTGAGCTCCCGTGTGCCTTACGAGCGATCCGCAGTGATAATGGCACGGAGTTCAAGAATTCCTACTTTGAGAGTTTCGTGGTGAGGCAGTGTAGAGCACCGTTCTCTTCTCCATACGTCCTCGTGAGAATGGCGTTGTAGAGAGGAAGAACCGTACCTTGGTCGAGATGGCGGGACGATGCTTGATGAGTACTCTACACCGCGGAAGTTTTGGGTGAGGCTATAGCCACTGCGTGCCATGTCTCAAATCGTGTTTTTCTCGAGGCACACTTGCAGTACTTCTTATGAGTGAGATATGGGCGAAAGCCTAGTGTCTCTCATTTTCGCGTGTTTGGTTGCAAGTGCTTTGTTTTGAAGTCCGGGAACCTAGACAAGTTCGAATCACGTTCTGTGATGGGATCTTTCTAGGTTACTCACCTTCTTCGCGGGCTTATAGGGTGCAGGCTGAGTCTAGTAAAATGGTAGAGACTTGTGAGGTGACCTTCGATGAGGCTAGTCAGGGGACTAGGCACGATATCTCGAGTTCTTTAGAGCGATCCGAGACCATCTTTGTGGATGATGAGGATGATGGAGACGACGGTTGTCTACCTAATCTGTCCCTCATCCACCCTCGGAGGTGCCGTCTTCAACCGCACCTCGAGGCGTCGACCCTTGCCTTCGCAGCTTACAGGTGGTGGCTCTGTTCCTACTTCGTCTACTCACGAGGTAGAGGCCACCTCTTCATCTCACCTGGACCTCCTAGACACATTCAAAAGACCATCCTTGAGCGGATCATTGGAGGCCTCTTCGAGCGTGTTACCCGCTCAAAATCGCTTATCTCAATTCTGTCTCCATTCTACTTTCATTGCCTCCTTTGAGCCCAAGGATGTTTCTCATGCTTTATCGATGAGTCTTGGGTCAATGCCATGCATGAGGAGCTAGAAAATTTCGAAAGGAACAAGGTGCAGTCGCTTGTCGAGCCCCGCGAGGTCACAATATTATTGGGACTAAGTGGGTGTTCAAGAACAAGCAGAGCGAGGATGGAGTGGTTATTGAAACAAGGCTAGGACTGGTTGCTCGGGGTTCTCCTGTGTTGAAGGTCTAGATTTGAGGAGACCTTTGCCCTGTAGCTAGACTTGAAGCCATTAGAATCTCGCTTGCCTTTGCGGCTTCTAAGGGTTTCAAGCTTTACCAGATGGACGTCAAGAGTGCCTTTCTCAATGGCCTTATTGAGGAAGAGGTCTACGTCAAACTGACCTCTGGTTTGAAAACCCCAAATACCCAAACCATGTCTTTAAGCTTTCCAAAGCGTTGTATGGACTTAGCAGCCCCGAGGGCTTGGTATGAGAGGCTTAAGTCCTACTTGTTGAGTCATGGATTTGAAATGGGTAAAGTTGATAAGACCTTGTTCATCCGCGGCTTGGCGTGACCTTCCGCTCATCGGATCTATGTCGATGACATTATCTTTGGCGGTTCTTCCCATACTCTGGTTTCCAGTTCTCGGATGTCATGAGCACCGAGTTTGAAATGAGTATGATGGGTGAGTTGACCTTCTTCCTTGGCTTCCAAATTAAGCGGACTCGGGAGGTACATTTCTTCATCAAGGAAAGTACACTCGTGACCTCCAAGCGCTCGATATGAGTGATGGTAAGCGGTGTCAACTCCCATGGCTTCGGCGACCTATCTTGACCGGATGAGGATGGCGAGCGATTGATCGAAAGAGTTGAAGTATGATCGGCTCCCTTCTTTACCTCATCGCCTCGAGACCGGACATACACTTCTCGGGTGTGCGTGTGCTCGTTCGAGCTTCTCCTCGCGTATCTCATCGTCGAGCGGTGAAGCGCATCTTTCGGTACCTTCGAGCTACCATTGACTATGGTATCGGTACTCTTCCTCATCTGTCTTTCCCCGAGAGCCTTTTGGATGCGACTTCACTTGGTGTAGGATAGATAGGAAGAGCACTTCCGCACTGCCAATTCATTGGCACTTCTCTCGTTTCTGGTCTTCGAGGAAGCGATCGGTGTTGCTGATCCACCGCAGAGGCCGAGCACGTTGCTGCGGCCATTTTGTAGCGAGTTCTTTGGATGGTCTCGACCCTGCGGGACTTTGGGTTGGTCATAGACAGTGTTCCACTTTTTTGTGATAACACTTCTGCGATTAACATTGCTAAAAACCCAGTGCAGCACTCCCGGACTAAACATATTGATATTCGCTATCACTTCCTTAGAGACCATGTAGAGAAGGCGATATAGTGCTCGGTTTGTGAGAGTGACCACCAGTTGGCTGATATCTTCACCAAGCCATTGGATAGTTCGAGGTTTTCAGCTCTACGGGGAGAGCTTGGGGTGGTTTGTCCTTATGGACTGTAGTGAGGGGGAGCTTTGGGCTTTACTGCTTTACTATTGTTTATGCTTCTGTCTCATTTCTGTTGCATTGCACTCGGGGTGCATTTGGGTTTAGTCCTTCCAGCATAGGTTAGAGTGCTTCTCTTGTCGAGATGCTTAGACTTCTAACTCTTATCTTGTGCTTCCAGGATTAGGCGCTTCTTATCTCACTAGGTCGAGCTCACTCACTTCTTGTAGGTTCTAGCGAGGTTGGACCATCCTCGGCAGACAGCAGTGCGTGTTTGCTCTCTAGTATGTGATTTCTTGTTAGCCGATTGTCCCGAGTCATATGGGGTAGATGAGAGTCGATCTGAGCCATAATTGTCTCTATATCTTATCTATGCTTTAAGGATCGCCCGTTTGGATTTTCTTTGCCACTTCTCATTTTTATTGCTTTCGTTGGGGAGTTCATTTGGGAGCTTCGGAGCTTAATTTTGACCTAACTTAACTTGAACTAAAGTTGCATCTCATGTTGAGGGGAGCTGGATTTCATGCATTTTCAGCATTTCGCATTATAATCAATCTGCATTGAGCCTTGATTATTATCTGTTATGACATGCTTTAATGCTTTACACCTTGCCATGATTTATGCTTCAGTTGCTAGATTTATCATGACTTCATATGTGTAGACTTGCTTTTGCCATGATAAGTTAATTAAAATTGCTCAACTTGAATTAAAACTTGTCATGCTCGCATTTGAGTCTAGTCTTGCTTTAGCTATCCTTTTATGATTCATGCCATGTCAAATAGGCTAAGTTGAGCGTTGAATCTCTATCGAGCCTTAGATTGAGCTATTGTAGTCTTTTGATGATGCATAAGTTAGTACTACATGTTAAAAAATGCAAAAAGATCTCTTTTGTGCGAAAAAACTGATCTCACCAATTCTCTCCTATGAGACGGCTTGCCATTGCACTTGGCATGAACTTAGGGAGTTTTGGATGACCTAGACTATCTTCTTAAGCTTATCGCTTGGAGTAGTTGCATAAGGCTTGAGGTCTAGCACATGACAAAACAAAAATCTGGTTGTCAACAACCTTGCTTTAAAAGAAAATATGTCATTTGTGCTCAATTTGCTTAAGCCACAACAAGAATCAAGTACTTTAACAAATGCTTCATTCTCGGACTTGTAGCACTCTTTTGGCCTCAATTTGAGCTTCTTAGTTACGCTTAGCTTATTGACATGGCTGCATCATCCTTGGATATCTCTAGCTGGACTTTGCTCATTGATGACTTGACTTGATCACAAACAGCACTATATTTCAGATTGTCATCCATGTGTTCTCGCTGGCTTATATATATGTTGCCATGATCTAGATAGCATTTTATTGAGTTATGGCTTGGTGTAGTACTTGTTGGTCATTATGGATAATTCTCATGGCTCTAACTGCTTAGAATAATCAAACTTCAGGCATGTCATCCATTGACATGTCATATTCTCTCTATTGCATCTTGATGTGTTTATTGCCAAAAGGGGGAGAATAGTGGTAGAAAAAGCTAGTCGGGATCTTTTTAGAGCTTTGGAGAACAATTTGCTCTTTCAGTTGTTGCTCTAGTGTTCCTTCTGTCGACATGGTCATTAGCTCCATTCTCTTTCTTTGGACCATGTTGGATTCTTAAAACTCAAACTCTTCTTCTTGTTTTTTCTGGGTTTGTCAATATACTCATCAAGGGGGTGATTGAGAGTCCATGTGGAGGTGACCATATGTTTGTGATGAGTAATTGACTCTTGTTTTAGTAAGTTTGAGTTTGGGTTGGGCACTTCCTGCCAAGTCATAGCCTTAGAAGTGATCGGAATCGCCTTCTGGGCAAAGTCGTAGCTTCTGACTGTGGTCGTAGGCTCTTACGACCACATTGGTTGTGGTCGGAAGCCTGTCGGGCATGTTATGAACTTATTGTCGTCAATCGGGAGCCGGTAGGGTTGTTTACGACCATTCTATCGGCGATAAAGCCGAAAACAATGTTTTACTCTTTACGGCGTGGTCGGAAGGTCATGACGACCACATGGCGTTCGACCACTCGACCTTGGTCGT
The DNA here is from genome assembly GCA_036346575.1 of Dendrocalamus sinicus. Classification (NCBI taxonomy): domain Eukaryota; kingdom Viridiplantae; phylum Streptophyta; class Magnoliopsida; order Poales; family Poaceae; genus Dendrocalamus; species Dendrocalamus sinicus. Next base: position 14,011,417 of record CM070646.1, read on the forward strand.
AGGTCACGTGGAAGTCTACACTGTTTTTGGCGTGGTGAAGCCTAGTATGACCACATTTGGTCGTGGTCGGCGGCGCACGACCACACCGCCGCGTAACGCGGTCGTAAGGCGTAGTCGGTGGAAGCGATCATACGACCACGTTGTCGCGAACTTCACTTCCTAAGAACGGCGGGTTTCGACCACGTTATGGGCGAACATGGTCGTAGCTTCGGTCGGATGCGGTCGACGAGCTTGGGCGTGGTCGCAAGTGGGCGATCGCGTCGGAAGTGTTCAAGCGTTGTTGGAAGGGCCGACCACGATGAACCAAGTCGATGCGTGATCGAGAAGGGTTTCGACCACGGTGGAAGCGATGAGCGTGGTCGGAAAGTGGTTCGACCATGATGGAATCTCTCGGTTTTGGTCGTAGTCTCGGGAACCGGTCGTATGGACTTCGAGATAATCGTATCATCTTGAGATGTGGTCGTAGGACTTAAGAAAGTCTTGATCTATGGTTTCGACCAGTCATAAGTTGGTACAACTTGGTCGGTAAGTTGGAACTGAAACTTGTGATGGTCGTAGCAAGCTTTAAAGCGGTCGTAAGGACCACTTTGGGGTGGTCGTATGGTCTATGGTAACGATCGTAGGTCTTGAGAAATAATGTTTAAGTATTTTTGACCGATCGTAGTGAATGTACGACCTTGTGAAGCATGTTTTGAGTTCCTTTTATGCGATGTCTGTACACATTGTGTTGTGCGGTGCTATGTAATGGTTTGCTTATGTCCGTGATGTTTGCGGGACCTTGAGACTAGTCGTGGCGAAGCATGGAGGGCCGAGACTAGGCACGGCGGTGCCGAGGTCAAGAGCGCGAGGAAGTGCTTGAAGACTATGAGTGCGTGAGGTGGTTGCAAGCCGAGGAGATGAGGAACCGGAGCTGGAGCTGCCGAGAGGACCTTGGAGACAAGTCTTGATGAGGCTTGGAGTGGTCGGGACTAGACATGGGGATGTCGAGGTCCGTAACGACCGGGGAAGCCGAAGGAGACCTAGTCTTGCGAGGTGGTTGCAAGCTTGGACGACAAGGCGGGAGGAAGCTTCAGGGAAGGCGGTGGAGTGGCATTTTGGAGAAATGCGGAAAGCTGCAAAGGGAAGCGTGTCTCTGCCAATGCACAGAGTTGTTGGCGCTAACGGCAAAGCGGTGGAGCCGTTGGGTGTAACGGGTAAAGCACTGGAGCTCGTTCTCGCTAGTGGGTAAAGTGAGTTGAAAACCGGTGTTAGGTGGGGCTTTGCGGGTTCCCCTCTTTGGTGTATGAGTGTGTGGCTATAAATAGAGAGGGTAGAGCTCGGGTACTTGTGAGATTCTGATCCCGAGTTGCTCTGTTCTTCCATTGTTATTTGTGAGTGTGTGGGTTCTCGGGATGGAGCAGGTGTGCTCATGTATCTCCCAGTTGGAGTGGTGTAGAAACCTCCATTATCAATCATTCATCTCTCTTCCTCTATTTGTTTTCATCGTCTTGAGATGTTGTGATTGACTTGTTTGCCATATGTTTTGAGAGCTTGAACTTCTTGCTATCCTTTTCTCTCCTCTCTTCTTCGTGAGTCTTGCGTCTTTGTGTGCTTTGTTTAGCTCAGGCGGGAATCTGTCTCAAGGCCACTTGGCCGATTCATTCCGAGAGCAGGAGTCGAATTAGAGAAGTTCACTTTACCGGATGATTGTGCGCCTCGAGTCCTGTTCTTGGTTCTTCCTCTCAGTTATCTCTGTTTGATTTCTTTTGTCAGCTTGGGCAAGTGTTCGACCACGTGGTGTTCGACCATCAATTGGCTTACGACCACGTGTGTTCGATCGGAGAAACTAGTTCTTTCACTCGATTTGCTGTGTGAGTACTTGGGGAGTTTTGAAGGCACCATTCACCCCCTCTGTTGCCATTTCGGTCCTACACAACTCATAGGCTACAATATTTTTATTTCCTTTCCTTCATAATCACCAGACCAGGGAGTTCAGTACTAAACAATTTTGTCGTTGGGTGTTTTCTCTAGTTATCTCCACTACTTTGTTTCTTTTCCTAGATTTCCTCAATACCTCAATTTGATCTAATACAGTATTTTCTGTCCACCCAATTAATAATCTATAAATTGAAATTTTTATTAATTAAAAGGATTTAACATGATTAAATTGAACATTAACATTTGGTTAAAATATTTTATTTGTATTTCTTGAGTCTCAAGGATTTGTCTAAAATTTTCTTTGATTTATTTGATTTTATTTGTTATTTTCTAGAGCTCAAAAGGATTTATTTAAAATTATGGAAAAAGAAAAAACCCTAAAAATCCCTAAAAGACCTAGTGGGCCGCAGCCCAGCCCACCTTCACCCTCCGGCCCACTCCACCCGCCGGCCCGGCCTACCCCGCCCCTGGCTACGCGGTGCGCATCCGCGTCCACGCCCGCCCGCTGGATGGTGTTCACGCGTCGACCATCCGCCGCTCGCCGCCCACATCTGCACCGTCCGCTCTACCTACCCCACAGCCATCTGATATCCCGTGGGAACACGTGTCATCCATCGGATGGTGGTCACACTGTTCATCGTCGTCTCCGTTCGGGACTCCGTCGTTTGCCTCCGGCCCGGTCTAGGCATCCGCATCGTCTCCGTGTGGCCGCCGCCCGTGTCCATCTGGGAAACCTCGGCGACCGGGTATAAGCTGAGCCCGCCCCTCGATCTCCGTGTCCCTGCTGCTCGCCGCCGTTCGTCGAGATCGCCGGGCCCGCCGCCAAAGTTCGTTGTCGCACCATCGTCTGAGCCTTCGTCTCCATCTCCGGCAAGCCGCACCACGTTTTCGTCCTCCGCCATCGTCCGCCACCGTTCTTTGCTGCCAGTGAGCACCCCGCCATGTCCTGCTCAAGACTCACGAGATTGACATTGTCTCTCGCAAGTCGAAGTCACAGTCGATGGCCCTAGTCACCGATCCCACGTTGGCTTCCGGTTCTTCTGAGTCTACTTGCGGATTCTCCTTGCGCTCTCGTGACATAAGCGATGATCGATTAGAGCGACTTGCGGATGAGCGACTAGCCCTCCTTGCTCGAAGATTCTCCCATGCTTACAAGGGAGGAGGGACAGAGAAGAGAGGAGGGCCGTGATTTGCTTCGAGTGTGGTGGCCCCAACCACATCCGAGCAAGCGCTAAGCCGGGAAAGGGCAAAGGTGACTACGGCGGTTCGGGCAAGAACGACTACACCGACAAGAACCGCAACACGAAGCCCTCAGCACCTGCTTTTGAAAAAACTAGATTTAAAAATAATTTTAAGTAAAACCTAAAAATATTATTACATAAAACGATATTTTGGTTTTCTATAAAAATCCTATGTTAAATTAATTACTTGGATTTATTTGGTTTTATTTGGGTTCTCTAAGTTTTCTGGAGTTTAAAAATCTGTTTTGAAATTAAAAAGTATATTAAGTATAAAAATTAAATACCAAAATTAGTTGGAAATAATTTTCATAAGTTCAAAATGTCTGCAGGAAGTTTTTGAATTTTTCTGGAAATTTTGGAGTGAATTTCGTATTTTTCTGAGGCTTAATGAATTTCTAGGCTTTTCTGAAAAATCAAAATCAGAAAATAAAAATATTAAGACCCAACCTCCCCCTCCGGCCGCCACGTGGATGGCCAAATGCCGCCTGCATCGCCCGCTCAGATCCCGCCTCTCCCCTTCCCCCGCTCGCCACGCGTGCGGCCTAAATCGACTACACCCGCGAGCGCCCGTCCCATCTGCCGTCCGCCTCGCCCTTCGTCTCCGGCCATCCGATCCCTTCCCTGGTCCACGCGTCTCCATCTCAACCGCACCCGCTTCCCCCTCTCTCTTTCTCTCTCTCTGACCCACCTGTCGGCGCCCCTCTTCTCTCCCTTCTCCCTCTGCCGATCGGGTCCTGCCCGTCAGCTGCCCTCGCCTCCCTCCTCTCACTGACCGCCCGGGCCCGCTTGTCGGGACCGTCTCCCTCCCCACGCCTCCTCCTTCCTCCCGTGCCGCCGCCGCCCGCAACGGCTGCCCGCATCTCCCGGCCACTCTCCCTCTCTTCGTGCGCCACTCCGCCCCTTTCGTCTCGCCCACTCCGCGCGCCCGCCTCCGCCATCCACGCGCCCACGCCCCCACTACCCCCACCTCCCCGCACGATCTCCACCTGTAACCGCCGCTCCTCCGGCGAGTGATTCCTGTGCCGCCCTCTCCCCTCTGCCCCTATTTAAACCGCCCGAGCATCTCCCCTTTCCGCTCATTCCTCCGCCGCCCTCAATTTCCCTTTCCCGCCACCCTAGTGCCCCCGCGCCGTGTGCCTCCAGTCGCCCACGGTGAGCCCGCGTCAACTCCGACGTCTCCTCGCCTCACCGCCACCACCGTCGTGCTCCTCGTCGCAGCGCGCACCTCGGCCAGCCCTCCACCCGGCTGGAGCGCCGCCCGAAGACCGACTTCGCCGGTGACCCGAACCGCGCCGCCGTCTCTTCACGCCGTCGGCCGCCTCCGGTCGCCCGCGGTGAGCCCGCGCCCTTCCCTCGAGACCCCCGTGTGGTCCTCTCCCGAATGCACAGCTCGCCGGTTGCCACGCCGCCGTTCGCCGCGAGCACGCCGCCCCCGTGCGCCTCCGGCCGGCGTTGCCCCCATGCTTGCGTGGCTGCTGATGTGGCGCCGTGTCAGCGCCACGTCGGTGCCATCCGGCCTCCCTTGCCCCGTCAACGCCACCTCACACCCCCACCACCTCAACCCCCGCTAGAGCCTATGGACCCGGTCCGTAGACCCGGGGCCCACTGTCAGTCGGTCCATCCCCATGGCTGACGCAAGTGTGACGCCATAATCCCATTTTCCTGTTGAAAAATAAGTTGGCCAAAAATAAAATTCTTGCTGACGTCATAAATCCCATTTTCCTTTAGAAAACTAATTCTAAAAATCCAGATTTTCCTTTTCTCTGATTTTAAAATTCCCGGAGCCTGTTCTTCTTCATCCTAACTCTGATTGAGCCCATTCAAATTTCTAAATTCATCAAAAATTCCCCTCTATCCATTTCTGGCCTCAATTCAAATATTTGAAGTCAATTTGAATTTATTTGAATTTAGTGGGTTATTTTCACGTGTAGACTTCGACGATTCGAGAAAATTCTTCGACGAAGATTCACACCAAGTTGAAGAGCAAGGCAAGTCACACTCCTTAATCATGTTGATCCTAGATTTAAAAATAAAATTATGTTATTTTAAATTATTCTGCATGCATATTTCTATTGAACGTATTTCAATTCAGTTTTAAATTTAGTTATTGCATACTTGTTAATTCCTCCATTGATATTGGATTCCTCGATACCTTGTCACCCTAGAATCAAACTCTAGTTAATACATTAGTGTTGGCTAGAGAGTTTAAATCAAATGCTTAGCCCTGCTTAGACATATTAATTGGGTTGGGATATCTTTCACATAAAATGATGACCTTTTCACATAAAATGATAAGCTTTTTGAATATACTCTTGACTTTGGTGAGTCAAGGAGGTTTATGAAATATTTTGAAAACAAAATATAAAACCTGGTTTAGACTTAGGCAATTGGTTAGATTGGTGGGTGCAGGCATACCCTGTTGGTGAGCATGGTGGTTGGTATCGTGCACTGGGTATGTGGTTGGGCCTAAGTCGATTAAGGACCGATGCGTGAGCTCTTGTTGCAAATCCCTATCGTAATACCACATGGCTGGTATGGGACAGCCCTAGCTGAATAATTTGTGAAGTCCCAACCTGAGTCAAGTCGTAGGTTGAAAGTGAGCGTGGTTGGTGCCATGAGAAGTCTCACTTGGGCGAGTGTGGTTAAGTCATGAGAAGTCTTGCTTAGGCTCAAGAGGGGGTCCCGGTCTGGTGGATTTCTTACTGGGGTGAAACCTTAGAGTTGGCTTGGCCAGGTTGAAAGCTTTGCATTGTAAATGCCTTGTCACGACTCCCCACCGCACACCTAAGGAAGTGTGTAATCTAGTGGTAAAAAGGGATGATCGTGTCTTGTGGGTAAAGCTGTACAACCTCTGCAGAGTGTATAATCTATCCTGGATAGCCGTGCTCACGGTCATGGGCATGCTGAGTAAAAGTTTTTTTTATGGATTAGACTTTGTTTTTCAAAAATGTTTTGAAAACCTTGTGGATGGATGGAATCCACGAGAGATGAAAACCTTGCGGATGGATGGAATCCGTGAGAGATTGAAACTTGGTGGATGGATGGAATCCATCAGAGCTGTGCAGTGAAAGCGTTTGGATGGATGGAATCCATACGCGATCTTTTGGAAAAGATGGTCCGGGTGGGATGCCCGTGAATAGGTTGGTGTTTGGTCGGAGCCAGCACTGACGGTATTATTTTCAAGTATAAGTATTGTTTTTATCTACTGTATTAAATTCAATATTTTCAATCTATTTACTGTATTTCTTTAAATGTTGTTTTATGCAAACTAACCCTATAAGCCTTCCATTAAAGCCTTTATCATTATGTTGCATTTCTCCGTGTGATTTGCGGAGTACAAGTTTGTACTCACCTTGCAATCTCCATACAGAGGAAGATGTCGTCAACTACGGTGAAGATCTGGACGAGTATGCCGCGTCTTACTGTCGTTTGCTTGTGGGTAGGCTTGGGCTTCGCTTCTCTTCAGTTTGCTTCTGCAGTTATTTGCTTTATTTATCTTTGCCAATGGGCGTTGACGTAAGACTTGGCCATAAGGTTGTACTCTTTTATTTAATATAAGAAGTCATTTGTGCTTGGTATTTATCTTTGTTATCACTGTGTGCACTAGCTGATCCTGGACTAGTACGATTTGCACAGAGGATCCAGGAGTCGTTACTCCGGGTTCCGACAATACTTCGCTTGCGTAAATCTAAGGACTTAACTTTGTGCGCCATTGATATGAGCCTTACAGTGTAAATCACATATCTAGTATGGGATAGACCTGGCATAATAATTTATGAAATCTCAACTTTGGTTTCGCTACTGATGTTGTTATAGCGCAAGGGGGGCAATTATTGACTAGATGGTTAGCCTACTCGACGGCGAAACCTTAGTGAGTGGTATCAAGTTGAGATGGAGCATTATAAAAGCCTTGTTGTGATTTTCTTTAACCTGAGGATTATCACATCATGTGGGTACAGTTGTGCAATCTTTGCAGAGTGTAAAACTATTCGAATAGTCGTGTCCTCGGTCATGGATAATGTTCGGTGATTTCACATGAGGGGTAGAGTTTTCATAAAAATCCGGTTGGATTAAGTTGGGTGGAGTGAATGGTTAGTTCACTAGTGGTTCATTACATGAATCTTGGTTCATGGGTGATTCATTGGGGTGAATGGTCAGTTCACTCGTGATTGGTCTCAATTCTTTTGATTACTTATTTATTATCATTTTTTAAAATTCACTTTTCAATCTATTTATTGTATTTACTTTAAATTATTGCTTTCTACAAAATTAACCTTTCAGCCATCCGTTGGTAAGCCTTCCATACTATATTGCATTCTTTGTTACAAACGACTTGCTGAGTACTCTATGTACTCACGGCTTCATCCATATTTGCTTAGTTGAGGAAGAATGACTAGATCAGTAGGAAGTATTGGAAGGGGGATACTTCAATGACTTCACGAATTAGGGCTTCACTTACCAGTCGATTGCCTGTGGGCATGTCGAATGGCTACCATACTTGTTTCTGTTTTTTTTCACTGCAAATTTCTTAAGCCTTTAGGCTATTAATTGTAAGCTTGGCCATAATGTCGTACTCTGATATATATATTAATAATATTTGAGTCTTTTCTTAGTAAATCGTGATATAGTTGGTATTTCATCTTTGTTTATACTGTGTGCACTAGCATGATCCTGGACTACTACGGGTTACACAAGAGAGTCTGAATTTGCATATTCGGGTCTCGACAAGCACCTAGCAGCATTCCCTGAGAAGGTGAATACAACAATTGCAGGAGCTTTTACTTTCATTGCAGAACAAACCTACATGTCAAGAATGGATCATCGCTAATGTTTTATATTAGAAAATTTGTATCTGATCCCACTTCCCTACTCCGTCTCATACAGCATCTCGTGCAACTCGAACATGCCCTTTGGCACCACGCGCAATAGGGTGAGCACGTGGATCACCAGCGAGTTGCACCAGAAGGCAAGGTGCCCCATCTTGAGCTGTGTCCACCAATGGAGGGGCCAGTGACAGCGCCAGGTCCACCTCCCTGAGCACATCGAAGCCCACCTCCCTTGCGATGGTCGCGATCTTGTCCTACTGACGCAACCCCAAGAGCACATCACTGCGCTCGATACCATGGATGGCCTCCATGTGCTCCAGGTCCTCAACGCAGTACAGAGGGGTGGTCACAAAATTGGAGAACAAGAAGGCGAGAACTCACACTTTGGTGGCGGCACAGACGGAGTAGAGCAGATCACAGAGGCAGCGCCGGAGCCGATGTTGATGATGGCGCTATGCTTACTCTCCACCATGCCTGGGAGCACAGCCTGCGCGACCACATGACACCGTCAACGTTGACCCAGATCAGGCTCCACATGAGCTCCTCGTCCACCTCGTGGAAGTAGCGGGCGTACGGGTAGGAGACCCCGGTGTTGTTGACGAGCACACCCATGTCGACGCCCTGGATGGCCTCCTTGAGCCCCTCCTCCCTGGTAGTGAGCCCCTCATCGGTGAAGTCCAGCACGAAGGTGCGGACATTGGCCTTGGGGTGCTTCACCCTGATCTTAGAGGACACCGTGGTGAGCTTGTCTAGGTTGCGGCCAACGAGCCTGAGCCTAGGGGCCGCGAGGTGGAAGGCGATGGCGCGGACCTCAGCGATGATGGCTTTGCATGCAACGACATTGGGGAAGGCAGATTCGGTGCTAGTGACGTCGCGGGCCACTGAACAGACACAAGAGAGAAGGGGAAGGGGATCATGGAGGTGGGGAGAGAGGAGGAAGGAGAGCCCCAGTGGCGGATGTGGAGGCGGATGGTGTGGAGAGAAGAGGAAAAGGTAGCAGAGCCTAGGGCTGGCCGCCTGCGGAGGCGGCGATGGAGGCGACATCGGAGGCAAGGCGGGGTGCGGCGTGAGGGGAGGCGGCCGCACGAGGGGAAGTATGTAGGGCATGCATGTGTTTGTAGTTAGTGCACCCGGCTGTCATGTAAAACACTTTAAATATTGAAGTGAAAAAAGAAAGTCTTTAAGCCCCCGAGCATGTAAACAACTATGGGCCTGTTTGTTTCGGATTCTAGGCAAGCTAGCTACTTCTAGTAGCCAAAAGCTCTCTCAAACAGTCCAACTTTTGGGCCAGCTACTGAGAATCTGAAAATCTGGGAAGGCACAATTGTACTGGAACCGAGTAGCTGCAATAGCCGAGCTTCTCACAGATTCTGCGGGCTAATGCCACTTAAAGTTGAAATTATTTACCCGCAAATGCCACTGGATAAAACTTCCCCCGGCACCCCTGCGCCCCCTCCCCAGATCCCCTCGTGCCCCTCCTCCCGGCACTTCCCGGATCGCCCCCCGCCGCCCCTCCCCTCCGAGATCCCCGCCGCCGCGCCCCCCCGATCCCCGCCGCCCCAGATCCCCGCCGCCCCCCGTCTGCAGATCCCCCGCCGCCCCCTCCTACCCCTCCTCCCCCACGCCTCCCTCCTCCCCCCTCTACTTCCGACTGCTCCTCCTCCCGCCCGGCCTCCTCCCCCCTTTAGGCCCGGCCGCTCCTCCTCCCGCCCGGGCGCTCGGCCTCCTTGTCAATGCTGCCCTCAATGACCGGCCGAGAAAAGGTTAGTTGAAGTACGCCGTCCTCAACGACCGCCCAGCTTCTCCTCCTCCTCAAGTGCAGTTCATGTTTGTTATGTTGATGCACTGTTGATCTGAATTTTGTGAAACCATTGACCGCCACTGTTGCTAAATTTTTGTCACGCACTTGAACAAAATAATTAGATCATGTTCGGTTTGAGCTTGTGGATTAGGTTAATTGGGAGGCTTGCTTGACCAAATGTTCCGAATCTGGTCACTATAATTGGTGAAATTATATGCTTATGTCAGTAAGGTAAGATATTAGTGGACATGTTTGCTTCTACAATGAATATATTGTTTGAGTATATCCAACAGATCACTGCCACCTTTTTGTTGATCTGAATTTTGTGAAACCATTAAATTATGTTGATGCACTGTTGATCTGAATTTTTATGTTGATGCACTGTTCATGACCACCGCTGTTTATAACCATTGACACAAAACTCAAGCATATTTTGTGAAAACATCTTGTATGTATGTATGTATGAAACTAGATGGAGAAAGGGAAGACACTAAAAGCAAGTTGGGATGCCTGGGCAACCAAAATATTTTGTGAAATATGTAGGGATGAAGTACTAGCTGGAAATAGGCCAAGTGCAGTCTTGAATGCCACTGGTTACAAATATCTACAAGAAAAATTCAATGCAAAGACAAATAGAAACTATGACCGGACCAAGCTAAAGAATCGTTGGGATACTTTGAAGAGGGAATACAGCTTATGGATTGAGCTAAAAAAGAATGCAACCGGTCTTGGTTGGGATGTCCAAAATGGAACAATTGTTGCAGATGACGAATGGTGGACAGAAAAAACAGCGGTATGCCATTGACATTGGTCGTCATGGGTATCCTACTCAAAATGTTATGGCGATTTGCGACTTTGATATGAGGTTCATTTTTGTTGCTGTTGGATGGCCTGGATCTGCCCATGACTCTCGTATATTCAATGACACTCTATCTCGGTACTCGGAATATTTTCCACACCCTGAAGATGGTAATACAATTATCTATTTCTATCTCTCATTTTATACATTGTCATTAATTCGATTTGATTCTTGTACAGAAATTTTATCTAGTTGATGCCGGTTATCCTAATAGAAAGGGATACCTCGCTCCGTACAAAGGGCAAAAGTATCACTTGCCGGAGTTTCAACGGGGAGGGCGCCCAAGTGGCCAAAAGGAGGTCTTCAATCATGCTCACTCCTCTCTTCGTAATGTGATTGAACGTGCGTTTGGCATGCTAAAGATGAAGTGGCGAATTCTATTGCATATGCCAAGCTATAAGGTTGAGAGGCAAAAGAAGATCATCATTGCTTGTATTGCGCTTCATAATTTCATTTGAGACAGTGCTTTGAGTGACCATATCTTTGAGAGGTGTGATGATGACGAAGAGTACATGCCATATGTTGATTCAAACATAGGAGGTGGTTACATTGGCACGGCACAAGATGATGGTGATATGTGTGCCTTTCGTGATTCCATAGCTAACGGCTTGATGGCTTCAAGAATATAGATAGTACCATAGAAGTTCCTTTTGATGGTGATATGTGCGCCTTATATGCCTATGAACACCTTTTGTACGTTCCTTTTGTATGGAGACATGGTAGTTATCCATATTAATATTTAACATTATGATTTGGAGTCAAATTTATTGTCATGAAATTTTAATATTAGTTTTTCAATGTTTGAACTAAGTACTACAAATTTACAACATGGATATCTCTTCTATCAATACATAATCAGGACATCAACTCACCTAAGGGCATTTCAGTCAATACATCTATCGGGATACCAGTGCCTGACTAGAATCCGGGATGCCAAGCAGGCTAGCTACTCGGACATTTGCTACTCGGACCACTGACTAGCTACTCGAATCTCGGCTCCCCAAACATCTCTTATGTCTAGTTGTCTATGTGATGCTTCTTTTACTTATTTTTCTTTGAGAAAAGAGTATGCAGATTATCGTAAGAACCATCTATATGAAGGTTACGATAAGAATCCGCATGACTTTTGACGGATATATCAAAGCCAAAAGTAAAAAAAATATCCCTTAAAAAGGTTTCGGAGAAAAATAAATCTCTTCGACTAGCTCAGACAACAATAGTATGTGACCAAACTTGGGATAATGAAATACAAATAAAAACACTCATCGGAGAAGAAAGAAATATTGCAACTTTATTGAAATACTGATAAAAGTATATTTACATATAGAACTTATGCAAATGATCAATGTTCCAAGGATTAGATAGAACACGCCCATCTGACATGGCTAGTTGTACCGAGCCTAGTTTGGTGACTTCGACCACAATGTATCGACTTTCCCATTTAGGTGAAAGTTTGTTGCAATTTGCCTAACTCTAAATTTTTCTGAGAACTAGATCGCCTACAACTAGACTGTGCGGTTGCACATTACGATTGCGCTACCTTCACATGGATTGTTGGTAGGGGTGAAAACAGATCGGATAGTTTCTGATCGATCCAGATAAAAACGAATACGGATTATGTTGGATCAGATTTCCTTCGGATAATTCTCGGATCGGAAACAAATACGGATTTTTTTGTCGGTGAATACGAATTCGGACTATCCCGATAATACGGATCCGGATATCTGACATTTCAGCCCAACATTGCCCAACCCAAGCCAGCCTCTCTCATCTCCCTTACCACCAGCCCACTAGCAAATATTTATGTTTATTAAAAATAAATTTAGTATTGTCGATAGATTAAAATTTGTATTGACTAAATTGATGTACTATCATTTAAATCATTCTGATGCAAATTTCAATTCTTAATTAATTTATTAGTCACATGTAAATGGTAGAAATCCATTAAGAATTATTTAGGACTTTAGAAAAATTAACTGCCATATGAAGATTTAAAATCTGCACAATGGTATGATTATTGTGGATAAAAATATTTATGCTTGTTTAGATTTCATTAATGTTTTGGCAAGATAAAATATTTATGTGTTTTCATTGGATTTGGATGTACAGTTTAAGAAGTTTTCATGTTCTAATAAATATTCGTGACCGTACTTATTTTGATTCGTATTCGCTCCATATCTGTATTCGATATTATTCGTATTTCTATTGTATTTCTATTCATATCCGAGTTATCCGTATTCATATCTACATCCGAGAAAAAATATATGAAAACAAATATGATAGAGGTATTATTTGTCCGTATTCAATTCGTTTGCATCCCTAATTGTTGGTAGACCATCGATCATATCAAGACTCTGTTTCATCATTCTTCAAGGAAATTGATGTCATCGATTTCCATAAAAAAATTGATGTCATCGGTTGGTCATTCTGCTTGATCGTTATCATTATAATGATCAGTTCAAGTAGAGCCAATGTTTAGTTTTGGAGGAAGTATGGCTTCTGCACCATAAACTAGGAAAATGGTGTTTCACCGGTCGCACGACTGGTCGTAATCCGAACAACCCACTATACAAAGGAAAGTTCTTAAACCCAAGCTCCTAACCGTTGTATTAACTAGTAAATACTCGGTGTTTAATTTCTTGTATCAGAATACTGTTGGCTCTCTCTCTCTCCACTGGTCGAATACAGGAAGTGCTCACCCATACCCATGCCCGCGACTTGATTTACACCCACGGGTATATCCACGAAGGACAACGGGCGAAGAACTTCGCCCATACCCATCACCCGCTGGTACCTGTCGCCCGTGGGTATGCCCGTTTACCCATGAACTGAGAGTCACCATATTAGAGTTGAACTAAAGATAGATACATATAAGCAGAAGTTGTTGCTAGGAAATATAATAGCATCACATTCACATTCACAAATACATATAAGCATCACATTCGCATCAAATATATATATATCCTTAATAAAGTAATTTCTTCAAACGCAGTGATTCAGCATAGTGATTTCTTCAAACCAGTAATTAACAAGAACCAACAAGAGATTAGTTTCTCTCACCATGAGTAGTAGCATCGATACGAGCTGGAATCTAAGCCAAGCTCATGTCCTCCTCCTTCTCCGCTGTCACCGCCACCTTGTCCATCGGTGCAACCTTCAATGCTGCCCTCATGAACTCCCTCCTACGTGCCCTCCTCACGGCATCCTCCTCTACCTCGATCTCCTTCTCCAACCTCCGCCTCGCTCGACGCGTGTTCCTGGGCGACACCCCCATGGGCACCGTGCGCTGCTCCTTGACCCTACGCCACCCCTGACTCGACGGTGTTCCTGTCATCTCTAGGCTTTCGTCCACACGCACACCCACAGTGGCCCGCTGCCTCAAACGGTTGCGGCGCGAATATGAATTTTCAGGTGGGAGGAGGCTCACCTGTCGTGAGGAGGAGTGATGGCCAGGAGGAGGATGGGAGGCAACGATCAATGGCTAGGATTTATATCTGCAAGCGGGCATGAGGAGGGGCGGAGGCCAGGGGGAGGATGGGGCAACGGTCGGCGGCTGGGATCTAGATCTGCAAGCGAACGTGAGGAAGGGCGGCAGTTGGGAGGAGGATGGGGGCGATGGTCGGCGATCGGGATCTAGATCTACATGTGGTCGTGAGGTGGGGCGGCGACCGAGAGGAGGATGGGGGCGACGGTCGGTGGCCGAGATCTGGATTTGCAGGCGGCCGTGAGGAGGGGCGGTGGGTGGGAGGAGGATAGGGGCGACGGTCGGCGGCTGGGATCTAGATCTGCCGGTGAGGAGGAGCGGCAGTAGGGTGGGGGAGGGGCAACGGGGTGGGGTCAAGGGCGGGCGTGTGGCGGCAGGGCGGGGGGAGGGGCAGTCGGGTGGGGGGAGGGGTCGGGCGGGCGGCAGCTGGCTGGGAGTGCAGAGTGTTGAGTGGGGATGGGATTGGACTGGCCGACTTGGACTAAGGTTTCTAACTTTGGTAGTACTGAGTTCGTTGGTCTATTCATCAGTATATAGGTCACGGGTAAATGGGCAAGATGGGTACGGGTAGAGCTTACCCATAACCATGCCCGTCTACCTGATGGGCAAAGAGTTTTCCCCATTTTCATACCCGTGGGGAAAAAATATCCCATACCAGTTCCATTAGGGTATTGCCTATGGGTACATGGGTAAACAGGCACAATTGCTATCTCTAATGTCAATTAATCTGCCAAAAAGTTATCCTTTCTGGGAATATATTGGATCTTGAAACCAAAGAAATGCCTTTCGAGTTTCCTAACTTCTGCGATATAAGATGACATCACGGTAATCGAGCATTGATTCTTTGGTCCATTCGAAACTTCCATGTTTGTGAAGAAGCTTAAAGAAAAGCAATTCTTTTTATTCAACTGTGCTATGAAATGACTTAGTGCTTCCATACAGCCGCTTAGTTTCTAGATTTCCTTCTTTGCTGCCATTCTGTTTGATCGTTATCGTTATAATGATTAGTTCAAGTAGAGCCAATCTTTAGTTTTGGAGGAAGTATGGATTTTTCACCATAAACTAGAAAAATGGTGTTTCACCGGTCGCACGACTGGTCGTAGTCCGAACAGCCCACAATACAAAGGAAAGTTTTTGAACCCAAGCTCCTAACCGTTGTATTAACTAGTAAATACTCGGTGTTTAATTTCTTGTATTAGAATACCATTGGCTCTCTCTCTCTCTCTCCACTGGTCGAATACTGCCCAAGTTCATGATACCAAAATCTTCATAAATTTCTGCAAATTCTCAATTGAGAACTTGGTACCGTTATCTGTGTTTATACGATTAGCGACACCAAATCATGTAATCATATTTTTTTATGATGAATTTCTTGGCGGCTTCAATTGTTATCTTAAAACCTGGCTCATCTTCTATCCATTTTACGAATGTATCAATCGTGATAAAAAGGTACTCAAATCCCTCGGGTGCTCATGGGAAAGGTCCTAGTATGTCTAACTCCTAGGTTATGAAAGGCCAAGAAATATATATTATTTGCAAAGGTTGTGCATGTTGATGTACTTGTCGGTGATGAAACTAACATTGTATATATTTTTCATAAGGACTTTTGTGTCATGAAGGGCAGTTGGCCAGTATTATCCTTGTTAGAAGACTTTACCGACCAGAGTTCTATAGGAATAATGTGCTCCACAGACTCCTTCATGTATGTCAGATAATAATTTCAAACCATCATTTTGAGATATGTATCTCATCAATACTCTGTGAGTTCCTCATTTGTAAAGGATATATTCGATCAGAGTGTATGATTTGGCTTTTTGAGTTGTATGATCAGCCTCTATGTCATCTTCAAAAAGTGTGCCATGCTAAAGATATTCATATATTGATATCACCCAATCACTACTGAGGTCAATTTGTACAACATATAGTGGAGCATCGTCGAAATGCTCAACTACCGAGGGTTTATTGAGTTGTTTGAGAAAAACTCTGGGCAGGGCAAGTGATCTTGAGAAAGCCATCCGTACCAACTAGGGAAAGCAATCGTACGTGGCGGGCATAGGTAGTGCTCGACTATACCCATGCCCACGATCTTGATTTACACCTACGGGTATACCCGCGAAGGATAACGGGCGAAGAACCTCGCCCATACCCGTCACCCGCAGGTACCCGTCGCCCATGTGCATTCCTGTTTACCCGTTAACTGAGAGTCACCATATGAGATTTGAACTAAAGATAGATATATATATATATATATATATATATATATATATATATATATATATATATATATATATATATATATATATATATATATATATATATATAAGAGTTGCTAGGAAAAAATAATAGCACCACATTCACATTCACATCAAATATATTTGTCCTTAATAAAGTAATTTCTTCAAACGGAGTGATTCAGCGTAGTGATTTCTTCAAACCAATAATTAACAAGAACCAACAAGAGATTAGTTTCATTCACCGTGAGTAGTAGCATCGGTACGAGCCAGAATCAAAGCCAAGCTCATGTCCTCCTCCTTCTCTGCCGTCGCCGCCACCTTGTCCGTCGGTGCGACCTTCAGTGTCACCCTCATGAACTCCCTCCTACGTGCCCTCCTTGCAACATCCTTCTCTGCCTCGATCTCCTTCTCCAACCTTCGCCTCACCCGCCGCGCGTTCTTGGGTGACGCCCTTGTGGGCACCACGCGCTACACCCTGACCCTGCGCCACCTCTGCCTCGGCGGTGTCCCCGCCATCTCTAGGCTTTCGTCCACACCCACGCCCACCGTGGCCCGCTGTCTCAAACGATTGCGGCACGAATATGAATTTTCAAGCACGAGAAGGCTTACTTGCTGTGAGGAGGGGTGGTGGCCAGGAGGAGGATGGGGGGTGACAGTCAATAGCCAGGATTTGGATCTGCAAGCGGCTATGAGGAGGGGTGGCGGTCGGGAGGAGGATGGGGGCGACAGTCGACGGCTGGGATCTGGATCTGCAAGCGGCCGTGAGGAGGGGCGACGGTCGGCGGCTGGGTTCTGGATCTGCAGGCGATCGTGAGGAGGGGTGGCGGCCAGGAGGAGGATGGGGGCAACGGTCGGTGGCCAGGATCTAGATCTGTAGGCGGCTGTGGGGAGGGCGGTGGCCGGAAGGAGGATGGTGGGTGACGGTCGGTGGCTAGGATCTGGATCTGCCGGTGAGGAGGAGCGGCGGGTGGGAGGGGTAGCCGGGTGGGGGCGAGGGTGGGCGTGCGGCGGCGGCGGGCGGGGAGGCGATTGGGTGGGAGAGGATGGGCGGGCGCGATCGGTGGGGCGCAGAGTGGGGAGTGGGGATGGGATTGGACTGGCCGACTTAGACTAGGGTTTCTAACTTTGGTAGTACTGAGTGTTCTTCAAACGGAGTGATTCAGCGTAGTGATTTCTTCAAACCAATAATTAACAAGAACCAACAAGAGATTAGTTTCATTCACCGTGAGTAGTAGCATCGGTACGAGCCAGAATCAAAGCCAAGCTCATGTCCTCCTCCTTCTCTGCCGTCGCCGCCACCTTGTCCGTCGGTGCGACCTTCAGTGTCACCCTCATGAACTCCCTCCTACGTGCCCTCCTTGCAACATCCTTCTCTGCCTCGATCTCCTTCTCCAA
Organism: Dendrocalamus sinicus; assembly: GCA_036346575.1. NCBI lineage: Eukaryota > Viridiplantae > Streptophyta > Magnoliopsida > Poales > Poaceae > Dendrocalamus > Dendrocalamus sinicus. The sequence goes on from CM070646.1 coordinate 14,029,174, forward strand.
CCTTCGCCTCACCCGCCGCGCGTTCTTGGGTGACGCCCTTGTGGGCACCACGCGCTACACCCTGACCCTGCGCCACCTCTGCCTCGGCGGTGTCCCCGCCATCTCTAGGCTTTCGTCCACACCCACGCCCACCGTGGCCCGCTGTCTCAAACGATTGCGGCACGAATATGAATTTTCAAGCACGAGAAGGCTTACTTGCTGTGAGGAGGGTGGTGGCGGGAGGAGGATGGGGGTGACGATCAATAGCCGAGATTTGGATCTGCAAGCGGCTATGAGGAGGGGTGGCGGTCGGGAGGAGGATGGGGCGGCGATCGGCGGTGGGATCGGATGCAGCGGCCGTGAGGAGGGGCGACGGTCGGCGGCTGGGTTCTGGATCTGCAGGCGATCGTGAGGAGGGGTGGCGGCCAGGAGGAGGATGGGGGCAACGGTCGGTGGCCAGGATCTAGATCTGTAGGCGGCTGTGGGGAGGGCGGTGGCCGGAAGGAGGATGGTGGGTGACGGTCGGTGGCTAGGATCTGGATCTGCCGGTGAGGAGGAGCGGCGGGTGGGAGGGGTAGCCAGGTGGGGGCGAGGGTGGGCGTGCGACGGCAGGGCGGGGGGAGGGGCAGTTGGGTGGGGGAGAGGATGGGCGGGCGGCAGTCGGCTGGGAGCGCAGAGTGGGGAGTGGGGATGGGATTGGCTGGCCGACTTAGACTAGGGTTTCTAACTTTGGTAGTACTGAGTGTGTTGGTCTATTTGTCAGTATATAGGTCGCAGGTAAGCGAACGAGACGAGTACAGTAGAGCTTACCTATACCCATGCCCGTCTACCTGATGGGCAGAGAGTTCCCCCATTTTCATACCCGTGGGCAAAAAAATATCCCATACTCAGCTCCCTTAGGGTATTTACCCATGGGTACATGGGTAAACAGGCACAATTGCCATCTCTGATGTCAATTGGTCTGCTAAAAAGTTATCCTTTCTTGGAATGCATTGGATCTCGAAACCAAAGAAATGCCTTGCGAGTTTCCTAACTTCCGTGAGATAAGATGACATCACGATAATCGAGCATTGATTTTTTGGTCCATTCGAAACTTCCATGTTTATGAAGAAGCTTAAAGAAAGGCAATTCTTTTTATTCAACTGTGCTATGAAATGACTTAGCGCTGCCATACAGCCGGTTAGTTTCTAGACTTCCTTCTTTGTGGTCGGAGGATACATCTACTTGATGGCCACTATTTTTTCTAGATTTGCTTCAATTCCTCTAACCAAAACTAGGAATCCAAGAAGCTTTCCAGAAGTACCTCTGAACACATATTTCTCTAGATTTAACTTAAGGTTATATCTTCTTAAGTTAGTGAAAATTTTTTGCAGATCAGAGATATGATCTTCAATGTTGATACTTTTCACGATCAAGTCATCAACATAGATATCTAAGTTATGACTAATCTATGGACTAAAGATTTTTTTGCATCAACCTCTAAAAAGTAGCACCTATATTTTTAAGACCAAATGATATCTTTACATAGCAAAAGGTGCCATATGGCATGATAAAGGAAGTTTTCTCTTTATCATCTTTACTCATTAATCTGGTGGTACCCTAAGTATGCATCTAAAAAGTTTAATAACCCACACCCGAATATAGAGTCAACAAGCTAATCGATTCGTGGAAGAGCAAAGTTATCCTTCAGACAAGCTTCGTCAAGATCTATGAAATCGATACACATTCGCCATTTTCCATTACTTGTTCTAACCATTATAGAGTTGGCAAGCCACTCTGGGTGGTCGACCTCATGAATAAATCTTGCCTTGAGAAGCTTGTTGATCTTCGACTAGATTGCCTCCTTCGGTCAGGTGCAAAGCACCTTAACTTTTGCTTGACCAATTTTTTTTATCAAGCCGGAGTGCTAGCCTGTGCTCGATCACCTCCCTAAGACACCAGACATGTCAGATGCTTACCCAGCGAATACATCTGAGTTAGCTCAAAGGAAGGAGATGAGCGAATCTTCCTATTTGAGGTTGAGGCGTGTCCCAGCTAGTATCTTCTAGAAGGTGGCGCTAGCATTTTTGAGTCCAAATGATGCTTTGACATTTTCCAGATAAGCATCTTTGTCGAGTGGAACCTCCTTGATCTAGTCGAAGGGTTTTGGGGCCACCTTTGGTCTTGAGTGCTTGGCCTGCACAAAAAGCGGGTTAGCATTTCTAGTCAAAAGTTCATCGACCAGTTCTTGGGATTTACGATCGCATGCATATGCCATCTTTCTATCCCCTTAACCGTTATGACACCTTTTGGTCCTGGCTTCTTAAGACTCTTATAGTCGTAATGCATGGTGTGTTGTGGATCCTAATAGTCCATTTCTTCATCGCCATCTTTGTCCTTCTTGGAGCTTGGCTCCATAAGAAGGAATGGAAGGGAAAGGACTTCTACCTAAATAATAGTCTTCTAACTTTTTCTGCCAGGCTTGGTAGGTGCGTAGATCATGCCCTGCCACTTAATGAAGTGGACACCACCTCTTATTCTTTTTGGACTTGTTGGTCAGAGCTTTTGCTTTGTTCTAACTTTGATAGTCATTTTTGCTCCTAGTAAACTTCTCTAAAATATCATGAACCCCCGTAGCATTAGGTTTGTGACTCTTCTTACCTTTGGGAGACTTCTAGGATGTCTTCTCCTTTTTCTCCATGCCGGGTTAAGAAATTTTCTCTATCCGGTCGATGGCCTTGTACCATTGAACCATCTCTCTAGCGACTGCGTACCTATCGACCATGTCGAATAGCTCGATGATCATTCTTGTAGGGTTCATCGCAATGTCCTCACTAAACCGTCGGCTCCTCAACCTGGCTTTGAAAGCCTGAATAACAGAGGAATCCGTAGCCTCAAGAATTGAATTATGAACCTGGCTAAACCTATGGTGTACTATCAAAAAATTTCATTGGATTGTTGCCAGATCTGATTGAGATCATCTTCTTTGCAAGGTCAATCGTACGTACCCTGAAAATTTGCGATCAACAGGTCGCAAAGCTGCTCCCAAGTGTAAATTGATCTAATCGATTAGTTGAGTAACCAAGATCTAGCAGACTAGTCAAGGACTGTGAGTAAGTAGTTTTCCATCACGTTATCTTCACTACCACCAACCCTGATGGTGGTAGCGTAAATCTGGAGAAATTCTAATGTGTTTTAAGTTCCATTAAATTTCTCTAGATTTGCTAGTTAGAACTTGGTTGGCCAACGTATTGCTTGAAGGCCTGCTGAGAATGTCCAATAGCCTATGATCGAGTCATGCACATTCTTTGGAAAGGAGTCGGATTGTAGTCGATTAAAGACTAGTTCCTGCGGTAGTCGTACTATGGAACTGGTGCTCTGACCCGATCGTGGACACTTACGTGGTGTCTCCGAACGGCTGCATGGTTCAGGTGATGCCACGGATCACCTGATCCGAGTGTTCATTCCTCAAGACAGGAGGGAGGAGTGCCTTCATAAAAAGCCGTCTTCCCTCATGACTCCTTTGTTGGAATCTTTGAGGAGGTCTAGAGCTAGATGTTGGCTTGTGCCGAGGGAGGTACGCTCGAACGAGGTCAGCGTGGGACTCTACAAGTTCCTTTGTTCCCTGTACATTACTGCACACCACATAGTCTGTTGAAGGATCTTCGACACCTGTCCTACAAACTGAGCATATTTCGGACTCTCTGCTAGAGCAGGATTCAGGTTGTTTAAAATATCATGGACTCGTTGCAGGTTTTGAATTGTTACCCAAGGTCTCGAAGGATTCCTGTTCGCAGAAGGTGTGCGGTGACTTGAGTTTCCCTCTGACCCTCTCGATTGGAACGCTTGTTCCAATCGAACCATCATATGCGGTGAGGTAGAAGAAGGTCGATTAATCGATTGATGTGCACCAGCTCCGTTGCCTCCATTGTCTCAAGTGATACATGAGCGTTTGCACCATTTCAATCAATGAATCCTGGTAGGTTCTGTCATGAAAAAAGTGCACGCCATCTTGATCAGTATCACCAATTGTGTTAACTTCGTGCCTTTAGTATGAATATCCCGATGAGTTTCCGTCAAAACAAAAGAAGAGTCTTCCCAATATGGGCCGATCCTTACCTGCCTCGGCCACTGGTCGGCCTGCTGTGTAAAGGCCTGATCGGTGACGGCCCACGACTAACCCAGCGGTTACAACATGGCCAATCTAGCCAGCTCCGCCGTCCTGGGCTAAGGTCGACTTGTCCCGTTGTTACAATGTAACGATGGATGGTTTTGCAAAGGTACACCCATCACCTTCCTGCTTATCTTAATATACATGTGGTCTTGCTGTTGACTGGGCCGATATGTCCGCATCTTCAGCGTGCAAATTGCCACCCATGCTCACAATTTTAAGTGGTCCATTCCATACCTGTACTCTGTATCCTCCTCTAGGTGTCATCAAGATGTATATTGTTTGAAGATAAAAACCAATGTTCTAACGGTTTTACTATTACACAGTTGGCTTAAATTTTTATCTCTCAGTCATTTAAAATTATACTCTCAATTATCTAAAGTTACAGTATACTAATTTTCTTTATCTAAAATTACACTCCCAGTCAGTGTTTGTAAACGTTCCGTACGAGCACCATCTATGTAGTGTCATGTTGCCTACCACTTCTCGATCACTGTGCTGCAATAAATTTACCCACATGTTTAAGAATGGGGGATGGATGAAAATAAAGCAATTGGAGAAATCCATGCTCAACTTTACATATGCATTTTTTTTATGAGGTCCACCCCTCCTATTAGCCTACCATGCCTTATACCCTTTGCATTTAAGATGCCGCCTCGGTTAATGATGATATCTCGTTTAAGATGATGCTGTATTAATTTACATTATTATTGCTATATATATATATATTCACATTAGTATCATTATTATATATATCTTTGTATACCAACGAACCTCCAACAAATTCAGATATATGGTCTTGTAATATACTAAATTGCCAAAATATATCACATATCGATATGATGTAGCTTGTTGAAATGTTGAACATCACTGCTTCCCGTCGTCACGATTCACTAGTTTCGTCAAAGGAGTATGGCACGGCCGTGGCCTCAGTTTGACTTACAGAACCGAGGGAAAGGATTCCGTGAAATCAATTACTGCCGTCCATAAAGTGGACCGACGTTCAACTGCTCGGCATGCCGCACCGCTGCCCTCCGTCGCCAGCTCATAACTTATACAAAAATACTAAAATACTAGACCTATTTGTTTCACTCCCAACATCTCATAAAAACTTTAAATTATTGACAACTAGCATCATACTGAAATAATGGTTTTTCTTCTCATCCCCTGAATTTCTGCTCAACGTGCTGCATGAGAAGCGCCACGTTCCGGTACGACGAACCGCCGTCCACCACGGCGTCCCGCGCCTTCCTCCCGAGCTCGGCGGCCCTCGCCCGCAGCGCCTTGCCCTCCTCCCCGCCGTCCATCATCGCGGCCACCGCCCTCTCGACGTCGCCCCTCGTCGCCACCACCTCCTCCGTCTCCACGCCCCACTGCGTTGCGTCCGCCACGCCCACGGACACCCCTACCCGGAGCACGTCCACCACGAGCTTCTCGTTCACGAACTGCTCCGCGAAGTGCGGCCACGTCGCCATCGGCAGCCCCGCCGCGATGCACTCCAGCACCGAGTTCCACCCACAGTGCGTCACGAACCCACCCGTCGCCGGGTGCGACAGGATCGCCTTCTGCGGCGCCCACCCCCTGACCACGAGGCCCCTCTCCCCAACGCGCGACTCAAAGCCGTCCTCCGACAGCCACCTCTCGAACTCGGGGAGCTTGCCGGACTTGACCACCCAAATGAACGGCTGCTTGGTCGCCTCTAGCCCGTGGCCGATCTCCACGAGCTGAGGAAGCGATGAGCGCGCCAGGCTGCCGAAGCTCAGGAACACCACCGACCGGGGCTTCTTGGACTCGAGCCAGATCGAGCACCTGACGGCGTTGTCGTCCTCGCTGGTTGCCGTCGATGGCGCGGCAGTCAGGAACAGAGGCCCGACGGTCCATATCTTCTTGCCGATTGACTTCTCGTAGGCCTCAAGAAACATGGGCTCGAGCTCCGCGAAGCTGTTGACCACCATGCCGTCGGCTCTCGCGCTCTCCTCTATGATCTCCTCGTAATACTCCTTCATGCCGGGGACGGTGAAGTTGCCAGGCGACCGTGCCCTCGATATCTCGACGTCGATGGGGAAAGAAGGGACGCGCACGGGGCGCTTGTCATCGTCGATGCCCTCGTAGATCCTGTGGAGATTCATGAGATGCATGCAGAAGGAGGAGAAGGCGCAGAAGCCGTCGAACGCGAGACGCGGCACGCCGAGCTCGCGGGCCGCCCTGCTGGCCCACGGGTGGGCGGCGTCGGAGACGACGCAGCTCGCCGGAGTGGAGGCCTCCTTAAGGCGCGCGACGAGCGGCGCCTGGAGCATGGCGCATGCGTCGTTGAAGTTCCTGAGATAGCCGAGGCCCGGGAGTGCTTCGGCGCTCTCGCAGCCCTCGGGCAGGCCGGCCTCGGCGCAGGGGAAGGGGAGCGGGAGGAACCGGATGGGGAGGGCGGCGTCGCCGGGGGCGCGGCCGAGGCGGGGCAGGTTGAGCGGGGTGGTGACGAAGGTGACGAGGGCGCCCCGGCCCGCCAAGACGCGGGCCAGCTGGAGCATGGGGATGGCGTGGCCCGCCGCCATCATTGGCACCAGCACGAAGTGCTGCCCCGGCGAGCCTGCGGCGACAGCCGTGTCATCGTCTGACGACATGCCGGATCAGACGAGTGGCTAACTTGAGTACACCTCTTGCTCGGGATGCGAGCGATGATAAGATTGTTGGACCTCGAGAGTCCAAGATTGCTTGCTGGCAGGCACTCGATTATCACTTTCTTGTGTGATTTAATCGGATGTAGAATAGTAGGACCTGACGCCCGGCGTGAAGACTACAGTTTATATCGGCCGGCCAGATACATGCCTTTCAAACCCGTACACAGTGAGACTAAGACCTCGCCCATTTTAGTTTAAATTTTTAACTTCTAACTTAGTTTTTACTATTTCTAAATTTTATTTTTTAAAATTTTTAAGTTTTTTGCTGGTTCTTTTTTATATTTATTTGTGTTGTCCATGATAGGTTAACATGTTTTTTAATTTTACATTTTTTAAAATTTAATTACGCCAAATAAACTATCATCGATTATAGTGTAATTTCAATCAGATATAATATAATTTAATCATAAATCAATTTATTTTTAATTAGATATAATATAATTTTAATTATAAATTAAATTATTTCAATTTAACGGAGCGGCATTAAAAGTGGCGCGAAAGCCCACGGGTCCTACTTCGGTTAGTCAAATGTCATCACAATCAGTTCGACTGCAGAGCAATTACGGCACAAGCGTGGCTGAGTTTGACCGCAGAGCACGTCTGCATCGACGGTAACGTGCCCATCAATTATTCTGAAAGGCACACCGCTGGCCTCCGTCGCCAGCAATAGCATCACCGCCTCCTCGGTGCTGCACTAGACCTTGTTTTCTCAACACCTCGTAACACTGTGACAGCCGCATTTTTGTTTCCAAATCCATGACAACCAGCTGATTCAAAGAGAGCTCAGAAGGACACATGTCTGGAGCTTCACCATTTTATAAATATTGAAAGATGACTACTGTCTACTGGAATCGAGTACCAGCCAGCTCATCCGATTTTTGCCTCGGTAGTCATGCATATACTGTTGTCCTTTTACACCTTGTTCATGTAAATTTGTTTTACCAACCAATTCTTTTAGAGGTACAAGATGGACACCGCATTCTACGTATATTCAATCACACCACACGTATACATATACGTGTCTTTTATACATGATAAGGATTAGCCGAATACTCAACAACCTCTGAAGCACGAGTACAAGCTATCTCATTTAACACGCACATGTATATATCCTCTAGATGGTACCATTCAACAAACAGTACCCTAAAAAAATAAGAAATACTGAGTTCGATCAAGAATCAAATCCAAGCTAGAAGGGCTAACACCCTCTCCTTCTCCCACTGAGCTACGGCTCAAGTCTCTTATCAACCAATTTTTTGCAAGGAAATAGACGATGTGTGCCTGGTTTTGCTTGTTGAGGGCCCATGAGGAACCAGGCCGTTTGTCGTTTACGCAGCAGAAACATGGTAGGTTCAAGGCCAAGGGCTTGGGAAGGGGGCCGAAATGGCAGTTTTTTATACGTGATTATCAAAAATAGCATTTATTGTGTAGAATATATAAAAAAAATAGTACCTCTATTGTACGGTTACCGCACGGGACTATTCGAAGAGCTGACACCATCATCGGCACCAGCACGAAGTGCGGCCCCGGCGAGCCTGCGGCAACAGCCGTGTAACCGTCTGATGACATGCCGGATCAGACGAGTGGCTAACTTGAGTACGCCTCTGGCTCGGAATGCGAGGGTTAAGCGACTATGCGTACGTATGATTGGCTACTTGTTGCCTGTCAATGTGCTGACTACTATTGTGTCGTGTATAGTACAGGAATCAGGAGTATGATAAGATTGTTGGAAGTCGGGAGTCAAGGTTCTGGCGGGCACTTCTGGATGATTTAATTGGATGTAGAATAGTAGGAACTGACGCCCGGCGTGAAGACCATTTCGGCCCGAAAATGGCACCAAAAACCACCGCTGAACCATACAAGGCCGGCCACGCTTGTGGAGTGAAAGCCCACGGGTTGTTCTTCGGTTAGTCAAATGTCATCACAATCAGTTCGACCAAGCAATTACAGCACGAGCGCGGCTCAGTTTGACTGCAGAGCGCATGCAGCTATCTATTTAGAGCAAGTTTAAGAGCAGCTACAATAAGGCTTAGTCAGCAGGCTATAGTAAATATAATATCAACAAAATCTTACGTGGCAGAGAGAGAAAGGAAGAGAGAGAAGGAAGCTGGCTACTAAATTACAGCTAGCTATAGCACATAAAAATATGCATTTCACTCTCTTACACGTGGGGCCAAATAGTTATTGTAATAGCTACCTTATTGTATGAACTATTTTTTGAAAGCTATAGATGAAATGGACAAGTGTTATAGTTACTAGTTGGCTATACTATTGTACTTGCTCTAATAAGATTGACTGTGCTAGCTATAAGAAAATCCATATCAGCATAATCCTATGTGGAGGGGAGAGAAAAAGAGAGAGAGAGCCAAGCCGGCTCCCATGCAAGAGTCAGGCTATAGCACAGGAAAAGAGACGTTATCCATGCATATACCAATAGAACTAACTGCTATACCCATGCATGTATTAAATGACCAATACCTATGTATGTATTAAATGATTGAGAGCTCTTGTAGAGACAAGAGCATCTCCAATGGTCTGAGTCAGCTAGCTATATGCATGTACACATCAGCATATATCCTATGTGGAGGAAAGAGAGTATGCAAAAAAAATCGAGCCAGCTCTTCCTTAAGCACTAGTCTATAACGCCAAACGAGACAGCCTCTATAAATTCTGTGTGTGCATGTAAGCATCAAATAGCTATCCTTATAGATAGTTCTTTAGAATGCTAGCTTTAGTGTGTACTATATAGATGATGTGGAAGTCTTATAGTTAGTTGCTAGCTATAACCATTGGAGATGCCCTTATAGCCAGCTTATTGTATGAGTTGGCTGCATTATTATCTTTTGATAACATGGAAATGTATTGGAGGTAGCAGCTATCTATACAATTAAACTTGCTCTTATTAGCTGCACCAACGGTGACGTGGTAGATATACAGGCCCATTCATTATTCTGAAAGGCACACCGCTGGCCTCCGTCGCCAGCATCACCCCCTCCTCGGTGCTAGACCTTGTTTTGCTCAACATCTCGTAACACTGTAACAGCCACATTTTAGTTTCCAAATCCATGACAACCAGCTGATTCAAAGAGTACTACTGAGCTCTCTTAGGAACAAGACTTGTCTGGAGCTTCACCATTTATAAATATTGAAAGATGACAACTGCAATCGAGTACCAGCCAATGCAAGTGTGTTTAGCCAAAACCTTTTTCATATCATACTTATCTATATGTTACATGTTTTAAGAAATGATAAGAACCTTATCTTATAAATTTGTCTGCTCCACTTTATCTTAGCAACATGGTACTAAATCATACATATTGAGATATGTATCTTAGCCTGGCTTCTACACCATAAACTAGAAAAATGGTGTTTCACCGATCGCAAAACTGGTCGTAGTCCGAACAACCCACAATACAAAGGAAAGTTCTTGAACCCAAGCTCTTAACCGTTGTATTCACTAGTAAATACTCGGTGTTTCATTTCTTGTATCAGAATACCATTTGCTCTCTCCACAGGTCGAATACTGCCCAAGTTCATGATACCAAGATCTTTGTAAATTTCTAAAAATTCTCGCTCGAGAACTAAGTACCGTTATCTGTGATTATACCACTAGCGACACCAAATCGTGTAATCATATTTTTTATGATGAATTTCTTGGCGGCTTCAATTGTAATCTTAAAATCTGGCTCATCTTCTATCCATTTTACAAATGTATCAATCATGAAAAAAAGGGAACTCAAGGTCCCCGGGTGCTCTTGGGAAAGGTCCCAGTATGTCTAACTCCAAGGTTATGAAAGGCCAAGAAATATGTATTGTTTGCAAAGGATGTATATGTTAATGTACTTGTCGGCTATGAAACTAACATTGTATATATTTTTCATAAGGACTTTTGCATCATGAAGGGCAGTTGGCCAGTATTATCCTTGTCAAAAGACTTTACTAACCAGAGTTCTATAGGAATAATGTGCTCCATAGACTCCTTCATATATGTCATATAGTAATTTCGAACCATCATTTTGAGATATGTATCTCATTAATACTCCATGAGTTCCTCGTTTGTAAAGGATATATTCGATCAGAGTATATGATTTGGCTTTTTGAGTTGTATGATTAGCCTCTACGTCATCTTCAGAAAGTATGCCATGCTGAAGATATTTGTAAATTGATGTCACCCAATCACTACTGGGGTCGATCTGTACAACATACAATGGAGCGTCATCGGAATGCTTAACTACCGAGGGTTTGTCGAGTTGCTTAAGAAAAACTCTGGATAGGACGTGATCTTGAGAAAGCTATCCGTGTCTTGCTGTTGATTGGGCCGGTATGTCCGCATCTTCAGCGTGCAACACCTTCAAATTGCCACCCATAACCACAATTTCAAGTGGTCCATTCCACACTTGTACTCTGTATCCGCCTCTAGGGGTCATCAAAATGTATAATGTTTGAAGATAAAAACCAATGTTCTAATGTGTTTGTAAATGTTCCGTACAAGCACCATCTATGTAGTGTCATGTTGTCTACCACTTCTCGAGCACTGTGCTGCAATAAATTTACCCACATGTTTAAGGTGGTGCTTAGTTGGGCTAACTTTTAGTGGCTTATGGCCGAAGTTTTATAGTAGCTAACTAACATTATACTGTAGCTAATGGTGTCTTATTTGGCATAATTAAATTTTAAAAAATTTAAAATGGAAAAAAAATGAGTTAGCCTGTCACATATAATGCAAACGAATACGGGAAAAAAAGAATTAGCAAAAAAGCTCAAAATAAGCCGAAAAGTCAGAAAAAGACGAAATTTAGGAGTAAGCTAGAAGCCAGAAGCCTAAGGCCATGTTCTTTTCAGCTTCTAAAAGCTGTTTTTCGTCTTTTCTACAGTAATTAGCTTTTAAATGGAGTATCTTTTCAAGATATAGTCTACTAGTTAATTGTAGTATATACTGTACTGACTTCATTTATATCAGCAAAAACCACACGTGAGTTTCTGTTACTCTGTAATCACTCGCACAAACAGCTCAAAAGCCACAAGGCGCAGCCAAAAGCCATAAGCTCCAGTAAAAAAGAATAGACAAGTCCAAATAAGCAGGGCCTAAATGGGGGATGAATGAAAATAAAGCAATTGGAGAAATCCATGCTTAACTTAACATATGCATTTTTTTTATGAGGTCCACACCTCCTGTTAGCCTACCATGCATCATGCCTTTTACATTCAAGATGACGTCTCGGTTAATGGTGACGGCTTGGTTCAAAATGATACTGCATTAATTCATATTATCATTGCTATATATATTTACATTAGCGTCACCATTATATATATCCCTCTATACCAGCGAATCTCAAACAAATTCAGATAGATAGTCTTGTAATATACTAAATTGCCAAAATATATCACACATCGATATGATGTAGCTTGTTGAAATGTTACGGGCCTGTTCTTTTTAGCTGGAGTTTATGACTTTTAGCTGTGGCTTGTGTCTTTTGGACTGTTTCTGCGAAAGATTACAGAGTAACAGAAACTCATGTGCGATTTTTGCTGATATAAATAAAATCAGTATAGTATGTACTATAATTAACTAGTAGATGCTACTTTAAAAAAATATTTCATTTAAAAGATAGTTACTATAAAATAAAAAAACAGTTTTTAGAAACTGAATATAACAGGCCGTAGAACATCACTGCTTCCCGTCGTCACGATTCACTAGTTTCGTCAAAGGAGTATGGCACGGCCGTGGCCTCAGTTTGACTTCAGGGACCGAGAGAAAGGATTCCGTGAAATCAATTACAGCTGTCCATAAAGTGGACCGCCGTTCAACTGCTCGGCATGCCGCACCGCTGTCCTCCGTCGCCAGCAGCATTCCCTCCTCATAACTCAAGCAAAAACACTAAAATACTAAACCTATTTGTTTCACTCCAACATCTCATAAAAACTTTAAATTATTGACAACCAGCATCATACTGAAATAATGGTTTTTCTTTTTTTCAAAAAAAAAACTCATTCAAAGAAGGAATGGCTTGAAAGTGTTACTGAATTATAATGTCCGGAACACAAGACGTCTGTAGCTTAACCATTTATAGAGAAGGATGATCCGAATTCCAGCCAAACTCATCCGATTTTTGCTATGTAGTTGCAGACAGGCACACATCTTCAGAGCAGGAGGACACCATTCTGAATTCTGAAACAAGAACATTCATCCTTCCAACTGGAGAAGAATATACATGCATCCATGCACCGTTCAGCAGACGGACTGACTGCATGCACGATTGCACCGTCGCCAAGCATGTTCTCATCCCCTGAATTTCTGCTCGACGTGCTGCATGAGAAGCGCCACGTTCTGGTACGACGATCCGCCGTCCACCACGGCGTCCCGCGCCTTCCTCCCGAGCTCGGCGGCCCTCGCCCGCAGCGCCTTGCCCTCCTCCCCGCCGTCCATCATCGCGGCCACCGCCCTCTCGACGTCGCCCCTCGCAGGGGCGGATCCAATGTAGAGGGAGTGAGGGCCCAGGCCGTCACTCAATTCGCAGAAACCCAGGTATATAGTTTAAGATTTAATGCTAGTGCCCTCACTCAGCCTAACTAAAAGGCCCTCACTCATGCTAAAATTATGAATGAGAACAATTCAGCATACTATGTGTATTGTTGTGCCCCCTCTCAGATTTTATCCTGGATCCGCCCCTGGCCCCTCGTCGCCACCACCTTCTCCGTCTCCACGCCCCACTGCGTCGCGTCCGCCACGCCCACGGACACCCCTACACGGAGCACGTCCACCACGAGCTTCTCGTTCACGAACTGCTCCCCGAAGTGCGGCCACGTCGCCATCGGCAGCCCCGCCGCGATGCACTCCAGCGCCGAGTTCCACCCACAGTGCGTCACGAACCCTCCCATCGCCGGGTGCGACAGGATCGCCTTTGCGGCGCCCACCCCCTGACCAGGGAAAAAAATTTCGGACGAAATTTCGCTATTTCGGCGAAATTTCGCTTCTTTCGCTGCCGAACGAAAAAAAAGTGGTCTCGGTCAAAAAATTCGTGCCGATTTGAATCGAACGGTCGGACTCGCCCCTCGGTCGCATCGCGCAGCCGCAGTGCCGCACCCGCATCGCGCAGCCCAGCCCAAATGCGACTCCGGTCCTCCAACGCCGCACTCCCCAGCCCCCATTCGTAACCCTAACCCCAGCGTCGTCTCACCGAGTGGCGGGCGGCGGGGAAGAAGAGTGGCGGCCAAGGCGGGGAAGAAGGGCGGCGGGCGGCGGCCAAGGCGGGGAAGAAGAGCAGCGGGCGGCGGCCATGGCGGGGAAGAAGAGCGGCGGGCGTTGGCCATCCCCATCCTCCACCGAGCGGCGGGCGGCGGTCAATCCCCATCCCCATCCTCCACCGAGCGGCGGGCGGCGGCCAAGGCGGGGAAGAGCGGCGAGCGGCAGCCAAGGCGGGGACAAGCGGCAGGTGGCGGCCAAGGTGGGGCAACTCCGTCCCCAATCGATTCGACGGTGGCGCAGTTCCTTCCCCGATCGATTCAATTCAACGGCGGCGCATCTCCCTCCCCGATTCGATGGCGGCAATGGACGGCTGGAGGACCAGCGCTAATGGGGAAGGTGTTTATCTCAATTCTTAGATTTTGGTTAAATTTCATCAAAAATTTGATTTTTCTCGTCAAAATTGAACGAAATTAACGAAATTTCGTTCTTTCGTTCCTTTCGCCGGCAGCCGAATTTTTTTTTCATCCAAAAGATTAAACCCTGCCCCTGACCACGAGGCCCCTCTCCCCAACGCGCGACTCAAAGCCGTCCTCCGACAGCCACCTCTCGAACTCGGGGAGCTTGCCGGACTTGACCACCCAAATGAACGGCTGCATGGTAGCCTCTAGCCCGTGGCCGACCTCCACGAGCTGAGGAAGCGATGAGCGCGCCAGGCTGCCGAAGCTCAGTAACACCACCGACCGGGGCTTCTTGGACTCGAGCCAGCTCGCGCACCGGACGGCGTTCTCGTCCTCGCTGGTTGCCGTCGATGGCTCGGCGGTCAGGAACAGAGGCCCGACGGTCCATATCTTCTTGCCGATTGACTTCTCGTAGGCCTCAAGAAACATGGGCTCGAGCTCCGCGAAGCTGTTGACCACCAGGCCGTCGGCTCTCGCTCTCTCCTCTATGATCTCCTCGTAGAACTCCTTCATGCCGGGGCCGGTGATGTTGCCAGGCGACCGCGCCCTCGATATCTCGACGTCGATGGGGAAAGAAGGGACGCGCACGGGGTGCTTGTCATCGTCGATGCCCTCGTAGATCCTGTGGAGATTCATGAGATGCATGCAGAAGGAGGCCTTCTTAAGGCGCGCGACGAGCGGCGCCTGGAGCATGGCGCACGCGTCGCAGAAGTTCCTCACGTAGCCGAGGCCCGGGAGTGCTTCGGCGCTCTCGCATCCCTCGGGCAGGCCGGCCTCGGCGCAGGGGAAGGGGAGCGGGAGGAACCGGATGGGGAGGGCGGCGTCGCCGGGGCGCGGCAGGTTGAGCGGGGTGGTGGTATTGTAAATAATCTTGTTTTAGAGTCATGGCAAAATTTGGGTGTATCAAGTCGAATTGCAGCCGCAATTCAAAGTCGAGGTGGAAACCTAGTCAAAGTCGGGCAGGTTGAGCGGGGTGGTGACGAAGGTGACGAGGTCGCCCCGGCCCGCCAAGACGCGACCACGTTGAAAAGCCAGCTGGAGCATGGTCAAACGATGGCGTGGACCCGCCGCCATCATTGGCACCAGCACGAAGTGCTGCCCCGGCGAGCCTGCGGCGACGACAAGTCTGATATCGATGCTACGTGCAGAAATTCGGACATTACGCTGCGAATGTCGGAGCCACATCGATGCCACAACCGCAAGAAGTATGGTCACTATGCTGCAAATTGCCGTGTCTTCGTCTGACGACATGCCAAGGATGGAAGCCGAGGAGATTGTCGAATGTATACTACATTCCAAGTCTGAAGCAACATTATAAGCCTTGGACAATTGATCAAGAAGGTTGTCGGATTGAACTCAAAGACACCTACCGAAGATGTACGACCACACCGAACGACTATTAATGAAAGTACAGAGAACGGTAAATCGTGCGTACAAAATTCAAATTGAAGCATGCAGGGCGAAGTGTATGAAGACTACAACCGATGATGCGGCACGGCTATGGCACGCAAGATTCGGACATCTGAATTTCCGCAGTCTCAACACGATGGCGGGAAAAGAGATGGTGGTCGGATTACCGACAATCGACCACCCGAGCAAGTCTGCGAAGGCGTCGTCTCGTGGCGAAACAAACTCGTGAGCGGTTTTCCACAGCAGACGAGTTTCGAAGTTCGTAAGACGAGTGGCTAATGGTGGGGAAGAAAACCCAATGTCGAGCATCTAAGGGTCTTCGGATGCTTAGCCCATGTGAAGCCATCCACTTATCTCAAGAAGCTAGACGACCGAGAGCGAGACGGAGTACGCCTCTTGCTCGGAATGCGAGCGATGATAAGATTGTTGGACCTCTACATGATAGAAGCAAACACATAGACACAAGATATCACTATATCGGAGATTGTGTCGAAGAGGGAAGATCGATATCAACTATATCGAACCAAGAACGTAGCGGACATATTGACAAAGTCATTGCATGGATAAAGTTTTCAGAGATGAAGAAGAAGATTGGCATGATCGAAGTTGAAAAACAAGATTAGGGAGAGAATGTTGTAAATAATCTTGTTTTAGAGTCATGTGCAAAATTTGGGTGTAATCGAAGTCGAATTGCAGCCGCAATTCAAAGTCGTAGGTGGAAACCTAGTCAAAGTCGTATTAGAATCAGAGTCGGAGTAGATATTGAGAACCCGTGTTGAAGTAGGACAGCCGGGTATAAAAAGAGGCTTAGAGCCATGTAATCGATGTAACCAAGCAATTGAGAAAAGACCAAAAGAGGAAACACAGCAGCATTGTTTTGTCGTGGTGTTTGCATAAGGCGTGGTCGAAAGGACTCACGATCACCGCAAGCGTGATCGGGAGGAGTTACGACTACGGCGTAGGAGTCGAAGGTGGTCGTAACGAGCCACGACTACACCGAGAAGGCGAGCGTGGTGGAAGCAACTCCACCACGTTGAAGGAAGTGAACGTGGTCGCATGCGGTGTTCGACCACGGTGAGCGATGATCACCGGCATCAACTGCGTGATCGTAGAAGGCTTCGATCACGGTATCTTGAGCGGTGAAGGAAGGCGGCGGCGAGATCGCGGAGCGGTTGTAAATTGCTCTGATGAAATTTACGACCACGCTGAAAAGCGATCGGAGGAGATTGAAGCGTTCGAATGGTCGTAAGTACTACGAACCGATCGTATTTGATTCTCACGGTCGAAACGACTCTAACCAACAAAAGGTCACGGGAGGTCGTAAGACCTTACGACGATGGCGAAGGTGACGAGTCGCCGACCCGCCAAGACGCAGCGCCAGGTGGAGCATGGGGATGGCGTGGCCCGCCGCCATCATTGGCACCAAAGACGGCGTCGCCCCGCGAGCTCGCGGCGGCAACAGTGTCTTCGTCGACGCAGTGGAGTGTGCGAGCGATGATAAGATTGTTGGACCTCGAGAGTGTTGGGAATAATCCCACATTGGTTGTGGAAGAGGAGAAAGCACAACTTATAAGTGTGGGAGCCTCCACCCATTGGACTAGTCTTTTGGGGAGAAGGCCCGAGCACCACTTATAAGGTTGTTGCTCCGTTGCTCCGTGGGCTTGGTTGTGTTCCGCCCATGTGGACCTGTGGCCCGGGGAGTAAAAACCCGGCTGGACCTAGGTATGCGGCCAGGTCCAGATCTCACAGAGAGTCCAAGATACGCACTTGATTATCACTTTCTTGTGTGCTTCTCGGTCATTTAATCGGATGTAGAATAGTAGGACCTGACGCCCGGCGCGAAGGCTACAGTTGTACATCGGCCGGCCAGATACATGCCTTTCAAACCCGTACGCTTCTCCATTTCTAGGAGTATTATGAAATTCTCGCAACTGCCCAGGATTATTCAGCTGCGAGTACATCCATCGAGTGTATAACATTGTCAACACAAACTTAAGAGCAAAAATGAGCTTTATTACAATATAAAGGCTAAAAGCCAAGTATCACAGTAGGGTCAACTGCCCTTAGTTATATTACAACAAAAACTGCCACAGGCACGCCTGAGCGGAGAACGACCCTATTTCCACGCTTCATCGACCTCGTACAGCGTCATCTCTTCGTCCTCTCGCATCTTCAAAATTTGTTGTTTCTGTTTATGTTTTTAGCAAGCATGAGTACTACCACTTGTACTCAACAAGTCACACGGAGCTTAATAATAATTTCATGCATGGTATATCAAGTAAAAGGGGAATAAAGTCTATTATTTTATGTGGATGCAGTTTTAGTTGGAACCATTTGAAAACCTTTAAAATGTACTTCATTAATGTAAAGGGGGGTTTGGAAACTTGATTATCAATATTCAACCTTTCCAAATCATTATCAAAACTACTTATGCCTCATTACTGGATTCACCCATTAAACACAGCTTCGTTAACCGGAAGCATGGCGTATTCGAATACCATTTATCATGACTTTGCAAAGCTGCCCTGCTTTACCCACAAGATCCCTTAACTCTAGCCAGAGAGTTAAGACAACAAGGATGTTCACTGCTCAATTCTTTGTATAGACTCCACCCAGTAGGTGTTTAATCTCGACAAGCCCGGATGACCCCACGGATCTCGTCCGACTTATCGCAGTCCTACAGTTGTATGGTTAACCACCTCCCATACGGACTCACCCTCTGTCTCCCCCTTTCCAGTTGCAGAGGTTCAATTGAAGTTGAGCAGCTACTAAGTCAGGCTTGACGAAGTCAGGTTTGACGAAGTCAAGTTTGACTTTGTCAACGCTTGTGGTTGGGCGATTACTGTGTCCTTTACTCAGCACAAGGGTCTAATCCTTACATTTTAACTGAGGCATCAACCACGCACAAACCCAAATTCAGTACACCCTGTACTGCCACCAATCCACAACCAGCCTCCACCCTAGGATAAAGTCTTCGGATCCATCTCTGCGATTCTCATTTATCCTATTTCCACCTTTCTAAAACTTTAGACCAACATTAAAAACCTTAACAGTAGAAGGATGTGATGTCCCTAACTACAATGATAAGATTTATCTTATATTTTATGTGACTAGGTTTGTCAAGGTGAATATGGCCATCAAGTTAAACTGGGCTTTTCGGGTGGTGGGGCATAACTAATATCATGTCATTCTAAGCAGTTGATGTACATAAAATAACATAATGAAAATAACATAATGAAAGTACATATAAATAAATAACTCAGGAAATGTAGGATCAATATGTTCAAAAATATGTGTGACTTGCCTTGCGGGTCTACTATTTCAATAAATTCGTATTCTTCAGTGGGCCGGGTCTGGACTTGAGCTTTTCCCTCCTGCTCTTGCGAGATCTCGACTCCGAAAACTAACGCAAAACAAGCAAAATAAATTAATCCCATGCTCGAAGGATTGAGCTAGGAATAAAGGAAATGAAAGAATAAAGAAAATCCGAAAAACTCCATTAAATTGGGCTTTTGGGCTTGTAGAAGGGCTATATGGGGGAAATGGGCCTTGGATTTGGGTTGATGGGCTCAAAACGAATCTGAGGAGTATAAATATGCATTTTTGGGTTTGGGTCCAACACTGTTCATCGGGCTCGGTGCATTGTTCCTTGGGTCCGGGCGAATTGGCTGGGTCGGACCACGTCGATTGGGCTCGAATCGGCTGGAACGAGCGCAGCAGCTTGGCTTGGTTCAACCGCGTTGCGGGGGGGGCTCGGGTCGGGCGCGTCGGGCGTGGCGACGGGCTCGACTCGACCGAGTCGGGACGGCGGGTCGGGGGAACAGTGCGCGCGCACTATTCTGCTTCCTCACCGTGCGCGGGACATAGAGGAGGGTGGTGGCGGTTGGCGGCGGCGCTAGGAAGCTTTGTGACGGTCACGGAGGGCATGGACGGGTTGAGGGCGCTACGGGGGTTCCATTTTGGGTGGTGGGAGGTCCGGTGGGGGCGGCGTTCGCCGGCGGCGAAGTCATTTCTCCCACGGCCATTTTTGAAAATTGGGGCGATTGGGTGGCTTCTAGGGCAATTGGGCCGGGGTTGGGGCATCTTTGGGGGTTGGGTAGGCTTGTAGGGAGGTTGGTCGAAGCTCAGGCGGCTTGAGTTGGGCCGGCCACGGTGGCGGCTTTTGGCAATGGAGGGGTGATCGGCGCTGGGGAGGAGAGGTAGTTGGGGGATCGAATTGGCGGTTGGGATTTACTTCTAGGGCCTTGGGGAGGCTGCAGGCAGAGGGAATCGAAGAATGGAGGGGCAGGCGACCAACATTGGGTTAGGGCTTTGATTTTGGGAATTTCGGCAATTACCGGGAATGGGAGTGAAAAGGGAGCTCGGGGTGGCTTGGTGAGCTTCAGGGAGGGGTGTTGCTTCACTTGAGAGGGTCGGGCGGGCTTTAAGTAGGCTGGGCATGGCGGTTCACCGAGAGGGGCAGGGAGATATTTTGGCGACGGTGGATTAGGGCTTAAGGCAGGCCGGCTGGCTTGGGCGCGACGAAGGTGGCGGTCAAAGAGGTGGCAGAGCAGCGTCAGGTTGGCCCAGAGAGGAAGGAGCGGGAAGGAGTAGAGGTGGCGGAAAAGGGACGGTTGGGGCGTCGCCACGGTCGCCGGCGGTGTCAAGGTGTGCCAGGGCGGGGCGAGCTGGGCGTACGGCATCATGATGGGCAAGAGGAGTCGGCAGAGGCGCGCGGGTGCGCGAAGGCGCGAGGAGGCGCGGGGAGTGGCGGCGGCGACAAAAATCGGCCGAGGCGATGGGATTTTTCGGGCGTTAACAGTAACCGCGCGAAAATATCCGTTTTTGCCGTTAGAACGCCGTGATGACAGGGATTAAGGGGCATTTTTGCTTTGAGATTGGTGAGGATTAGGGCTGTGGAGGAGATGGTCAAAGGAGAAGTGGAAATTCAAATCCAAATTGGTTTTTGCAAATTTTTGGTTTGTTTCAACGGTTAAGTTCACAACTCTATTCCAGTCCAGAACACAGTGAGACTTATTTAAAGTGGAGTGAAAGCCCACGGGTTGTTCTTCGGTTAGTCAAATGTCATCACAATTAGTTCGGCCAAGCAATTATAGCACGAGCGCGGCTCAGTTTGACTGCAAAGCGCATGCAGCTATCAAGCTGCAACATCTATTAGCTGCACCGACGGTAACGTGGTCTGAATTTTTCAGCATTCAATCTGGTATCAGAGCTACGGTTTGACACTCAGATCAATGTCAATCGTTGTCCACGGTGAGGCAGCGCGAGAGAGCGGCGGTGGGATGTTTTCCTACCCGCAGCTCACGGCGACAAATTACACCAGTTGGGTGATCCGAGTGCAAGCAATGATGGAAGATCAAGGCGTCTGGGAAGCGATCGAGCCGGCGGCCGGGGAGGCCATCGACGCGAAGAAGGACAAGAAGGCGAGGTCGCATCTTCTCCAAGCGCTCCCGGAAGACCTCTTGATGCAGGTGGCCAGGAAGAAAACGGCGAACGAAGTCTAGGACTACCTCAAAACTCAGTTCATTGGCGCAGATCGCATTAAGGACGCACGGCTGCAGACATTGAAGAGCGACTTCGACGCCATGCGCATGCAGGAGGGAGAGAGCTTGGACCAGTACACCAGAAGGCTCAACGCCATGTCCGTCAAGTATGCAAACCTTGGAGCAACACTCGACGATGTCGCGATGGTCAAGAAATTGTTCGACACCATGCCAGAACGCTTCCTGAGCGTAATAGCCAGGATCGAGCAATTCTGCGACATCAAGACGATGCTGTTCGAGGAAGCGGTGGGACGGTTGAAGACGTATGAAGAACGGACACGCACACGCACGTCTGGCGAAAGCAGCAACGGCGACAGCCAGCTTCTGCTCACTCAGGCCGAGTGGCAGGCGCGGCAGAAGAAGGAAGCCGACGATTCTTCGTCAAGCAAGACCAAATACTACAGCTCTGCAGAGAACAGCATCCGTGGTAGAGGTGGACGAGGACGCGGCAGGGGGTGCGGCAGAGGCGACCGCGGCGGAGCGCCAAGCAAAGACGATGCGTTTGGCTCAAGCGGCGGTGGCCGTGACAAAAGCCATATCCGTTGCTTCAACTGCGACAAGATGAGCGGGAAGAGGCCAATCTTATGCGCGCAGATGACACCGAGCCTACGTTGCTACTCGCGGTCTCTGAAGAATCAGCGCCGGAGCAGCAGGAACGACAGGAGGTAGTGCTGCTAAACGAAGAGGAAGTAATGCCGGAGGCGAAGATTGCTCCAGGACAAGTCTGGAGCCTGGACAACGGGGCGAGCAACCATATGACTGGTGACAAAGCAAAGTTTCGTGAGCTGGACGAGAGCGTCACCGGCAAAGTCAAGTTCGGTGACAATTCAACGGTGCAAATCATGGGCAAAGGTTCAGTTCTGTTCAGCTGCAAAACCGGAGACCAATGGTTGCTCCAGGAGGTGTACTACATCCCGAGACTCCGAAGTAGTATCGTAAGCCTTGGGCAATTGACTGAAACAGGCCACAAAGTGATTCTGGATGAAGATGTCTTGCAGGTTTTCAACAAACGACAGGCAAGATTGCTCATGGAAGTGAGGTGAACTGCGAATCTTCTTTACAAAATCGAGCTACATCAAGCAGAGGCAGTTTGTCTCTTGGTGAACCTCGAAGACCCGGCGTGGCTGTGGCACGCCAGACTCGGCCATGTTAACTTTCAGGCCATGAAACAGCTAGTTGACAAGAGGATGGCAGTGGGTGTTTCATGTCTTGCGCATCCAAACCAGCTATGCCAATGGTGTCTCATGGCAAAGCAGTCAAGGCAGCCATTCCCGGCGGCAACAACATACAGGGCAGAGAAGCCTCTCGAATTGCTGCATGCCGATCTCTGCGGACCGATCACTCCTTCAAGCATCGCTGGAAACAGTTACTTCTTGCTAATCATGGACGATTACTCGAGGTGGATGTGGCTGTTCGTGATCAAGACGAAGGATCAAGCCTCCACGGTGTTCCAAAAATTTCGGCTGCAGATTGGGAACACAAGTGATCGGCGAATCAAGATGATCAGGACTGATTGCGACGGCGAATTATTGTCAACCGAGTCTGCGAAGAGGTCGGGATCGAACGACAGCTTACTGCACCTTATACGCCACAGCAAAACGATGTGGTGGAACGGAGGAATAGAACCGTGATGGCAATGGTGAGGTCGCTTCTTGAAAGCATGGACATGCCAGGAAGTTTCTGGGGGAGGCGGTGCGGCACGCGGTGCATTTGTTGAATCGGCTGCCGACAAAAGCGCTGGGCGAATACACTCCCTTTGAAGCATGGCACGGCAGAAAACCTCACCTGGCACACCTCCGCGTGTTCGGTTGTACGACATACGTGAAGGTGACAACACCACATTTAAAGAAGCTGGATGATTGGAGCCAGGCGATGGTGTACCTTGGTGTCGAGGACGGCTGCAAGGCGCATCAGTTGTTCGAACCACGGCGCGGGAAAATTCACGTAAGCCGTGATGTAAAATCTAAAGAACGGCGGCAGTGGTCCTGGAATGCAAGCGCAAGCATCAGTGATCCTTCAGATTTCATCGACGAAGGGGAGTGCAGCACAACACTAACGGCCGAAGAGTTCGTGCCACCCGGAAGTGGTCCTACGGGCGAACCAACGCCAGAAACGCATCTACACCCATCGTCTCCATCGACATCACGGGCCTACGAAGAGACGCCAGAGGTTCCAGCATCTAGGGGGTGTGCTGCGGCACATACGGAGGACGTTCTCCAACTTCCCGCCATCAGTTCAGCAACGAAGACACCCACTGGACCGCTGGCAGGAAGTCCGGTTAGATCGGACTCGGCCATGTCCACACTGTTGTCAAGCGGGAGCAGCAGCTCTGAAGAACAATATGTTCGGTACAGACATATTGATGACATAATGAGAGACGCTCGGAGAGTACACCTCGACTATGAAGACCTAGAACAATATGTTCGGTACAGACATATCTCGGGATTGAAGTCAAACAAGGGGAAGAAAGCATCACAATCAAGCAAGAAGCTTATGCTAAAAAGTTGCTTACGAAGTTTGGGATGATCGATTGCAATCCCACGAAAATTCCCATGGAGCCGAGGTCACAACTGAACAAGGATCTGGATGGAGAACCGGTGGATGCCACGCAATACCGAAGTGCCATCGGATGCCTTAGATACCTACTTCACACCCGGCCAGACTTATCTTTTGCAGTCGGTGTGCTGAGTAGGTTCATGGAGAAGCCCACAGTGATGCATCAAAAGGCAATCAAACAGGTCCTTCGATATCTGAAAGAGACATTGAGCTATGGTCTTGTGTATACCAAAGGAGATGCAGAGGCAATTACCGGGTACATAGACAGCGATTTGGCCAGAGATAATGATGACAGGAAGAGTACGGGGCATGGCATTCTATATCAACGATTGTCTAGTGTCCTGGAACTCTCAGAAGCAAAGAACAGTTGCTCTATTGTCATGCGAGGCTGAATTCATGGCAGCAACAGCAGCGGCAAGCCAAGCTTTATGGCTTAGAAGTCTGCTGGATGAATTGACAGGGAAGAAGCATGATGCGGTGAAGTTGTTTGTTTATAACAAGTCTGCAATTGCGCTAATGAAGAATCCCATATTTCATGGGCGCAGCAAACATATCGGCATGAGATTCCACTTCATTTGGGAATGTGTCGAGAAACGACAAATCACTATGGAGTTTATTCGCTCAGACGAACAGCGAGTGGATTTACTGACAAAAGCGTTGACAGCTGCAAAACTAGCGGCAATGCGGCACCAGCTGGGTGTCTGAGATCTTGGGATGTGTCAGGATTAAGGGAAGTATGTTGGAGTTAACCCTGAAGCATCCCAAACCCTTGAACCTGCAGACGGCAACGGCAGAAGTCTTCAAAAAGTTAGTTTCCGAGTAGCAGTTTCAAAGAGTCTGTTTTCAGTTTTGTTGCTTAGTGTGTTCGGTTCGGTTCTTAATTCAGAGATCGACCAGGATTCTTAGTCGTATAGAGTTAATACTTGCCATGTTTATGTATTTCTGCTACTATAAATTGAGAAGAAAACGGGGAACGAAATAGCCTCACAAAAAACATTGCTTTGCATCTTGTGTTCAGTTTTTCTGAACTGTTTCGGAAGTGCTACAGTAGAGGTCCGACCACCGTTCATCGTCCGGTCTAACCGCCGTCCTCCGCTCGGTCTGTTCTCCCGGTTTGACCGCTGGTGTTCTCCCGGTCCGACCGTCGGTCAGTCTTCAGGCATCAGCGCTCGGCTGCAGTTTGCAGAAAATCGTGAGTTGCGACGTTGGTCTGAATTTTTCAGCCTTCAATCTGGTATCAGAGCTACGGTTCGACACTCAGATCAATGTCAATCGTTGTCCACGGTGAGACGGCGCGAGAAAGCAATGGTGGGATGTTTTCCTACCCACAGCTTACGGCGACAAACTACACCAGTTGGGTGATCTGAGTGCACGCAATGATGGAAGATCAAGGCGTCTAGGAAGGGATCGAGCCAGCGGCCGGGCAGGCCGTCGACGCGAAGAAGGACAAGAAGGCGAGGTCGCATCTTCTAGATATTTTTCTAGAAAGAATCTGATCTATTATTTCATCATCAAGTTCTTGGCTACAAAGCGCCCTCACGGCACCCCTAAAAACCTTCTTCACAATGGCCCTAAAGCTTGTTGCACTAACCTATGGCTTCCCCTGTTTTTATAGGCCAGCGCACAAACCGTGTTCAACTCGAACTTCTCAACCCGTGTCCTTATCCACTTGGATACAAAATCTATCTCTTCCTCAAATCAAGGGACGCAAAACCCTTCCTAGCACGGGTTTTAACTACCTCATACAAGTCATGGACTCCATCCATGACTCCATACTTCATACATGACGAAGCCTCTAGGATATCCCCTCATGTATCTCCATTGTGCGCCATCAACGTGTGCTCTCACGTAAGCCCAATCACCTCGCGTGACATCCTAACCGCCTGTACCTCAGATTACCCCCTCCTAGTCCCAGTCCTCCTCGTCACCAACCGTAACCGTCTCCACGCCTCCACGCATCATCCACCTTTGACCTCCACGTGCTCCAGCATGAGCTCGACTACCTCACGTGACATCTCTACCGCCTGCATCTCATATTACCCCCGTGCTGACCATAAAGTCTACGAGTACCGACCGTAAAGCCTACGGCAACTGATAACTCAGCCTCCGACTACCGAAGATAGGACAGTAGAATGTGAAGTCTACGAGTATCGACAAGACTGCCAAATCGGCGACCATGAAAGCAGTCCACAAAACCCACGACCAATGACCGCAAAGCCCTCGACTATCAACTAGTAAAACCTTCGACTATTGAGTACGACCAATAAAGTCTATGATAATGTATACTGTAGCTACAATTACCTACTGTGGTCGTAAGGTCAAAGTCGTACTACCGTGGTCGAAGCCAGACATGGTCGAAAGCCGCCGTGGTCGTAAGCCAAACGTGGTCAAAAGCTATCATGGTCATAAGGTCGAAGTCGTACTACCGTGATCGTAAATCAGACGTGGTCGAAAGCTGCCGTGGTCATAAGGTCGAAGTCGTACTGCTGTGACCGTAAACTAGACGTGGTCAAAAGCTACCATGGTCGTAAGGTCGAAGTTGTAGTCGTGTTCATGCCGTGATCGAAGCCAGCCATAATCATAGTCGTGTTCATACTGTGGTTGAAGCCAGCCGTAATCGTAGTTGTGTTCATGCCATGGTCGAAGCCAGCCGTAGTCGTAGTCGTGTTCATGCTGTGGTCGAAGCCAGCCGTAGTCGAAAGCTGCTGTGGTCATAAGCGTGTTCAAAGTGCTGTGGTCGGAGTATGCCGTGGTCGTAGTCTAACGTATGTGGTCTGAAATCACTTGTAACTAAGCAAAACCACTCAAAGGCAAAGTCTTCCGTTGCAAAAAAACCAAGTCTTTCACAAACACAAAATCCAAGGTAACTCAAATATCAATTATTCATTATCTCTTTATTTACCAAATGTTTTGTCAATTATTCATCATCTCTTAATTTACGACCATCTACATAATCTAACACTTTGAAGCATGGGTACGAGCTGTCTCACTTAACACGCATGTGTATGTATCATCTAGATGGTGTTGTTCACCAAATAGTACACTGAGAATTGAGAAATACTAAGTTCGATCAAGAATCAAACCCAAGCTAGAGGGGCTGACACCCTCCCCTTCTCCCACTGAGCTATAGCTCAAGGCTCTTATGAACTAATTTTTTGTAGGAAGGAAGTAGAAGATGTGTGCCTCGTGAGTTTTGCTTGTTGAGGGCCCATGAGGAACTAGGCCATTCATCATTTGCGCAGCGGAAACGTGGTAGGCTTAAGGACAAGGGCTTGAGGAGGCCGAAATGGCAGTTTTTGATGCGCAATTAGCAAAAATAGCATTTATCATGCAGCATATCAAAAAAAAATAGCACCTCCACCGCATGGGACTATTTGAAGAGTTGACACCTCAGCGATTCCACACGGTGGCCGTGCGGATTAGCCAAAACCACACGGGCACCATGCCATGGTGCACTATAGCATCCACCACCTCATGGCCATAGTACGGGCGCGCACTGCAGCAGCACTGTAGCACTTTTCAAGAAAATCTATTTAAATATAATTTTTGTAAAAAAATTTAAATATAGCAAATGAGCTCCAAAAATTATAAAGTTTTATTGTAGTCTCCCAAAATAGTGTAATTGCTTGTGTAATTTTTCCATACTTTTATCCATTCTGAATTTTTCATAAAATTACTACAATCATTATAATTAAATAAAATTTTGAGAAATATTCGAAATGGATAAAATTATGAAAAAATTACAAAAGCAAGTACATTATGTCAGGAGGCTCCACAAAAAATAATAATTTTTGGAGCTCATTTTATATATTGAAAAATTCCTACAAACATATACTTAAATGGATTTTCCTGAAAAATTACAATAATGCTGGTACAGTACACGTTCACACTGTGCCAACCGATGGTGGGTGCTATAGTGCACCACCACATGGTAGACATGCGGTGCTACCTCCACTACACGGTGGCTGTGCGGTTTTGGCTAATCAATAAGCCACCGTGCGGCATTGCTTACGTATCAGCTCATTGGTCAGTTCCGCATGGTGATTGTGCAGTGGAGACGTTATTTTAGTAAATTTTGCACGACGAGTGTTATTTTGCTAATCGCACATCGAAAACTACCATTTCAGCCAACTGGGACGGTGGTCGCAATCCCCACCTGGTCTGATCTATCTAGTTCGCTAGTCGTAACAGCCTTGGTTCAGTTAGCAGTTACATCCAGTAGTAGCACCACCTGGGTCCGCGCCTTGGCAGTGTAAAGTGCTAGGAAACCTGAGCCTAGGCCTAGGCTCGACCAACGGCTACACGTGCCCGCACCACCCACATGCGGTCTCGTCGTCGGCCACCATGCGCTGCACGCACTGCGTACTGTCGGCCCCACACAGCCGCGCCACGTCGAGCCCCCGCACTGCAAGCTCCGCACGGCCGCCGTGCATCACGACAGGTGCTGTCAGCCCCACATTGCTGCTGCACGTGAGCCGGAGCCTCGCTTGGCCACGGCTGTGCCACCGCTTGCCCAGCCGCGCCACCGCTTGCCTAGCACGGTGTGCGCCATCGTCACTTGGCCCCGAACGAAGCTGTCGCCTCCCGCACGAAGCGCTTTCATCCATTGTCACTTGACTCCCAGGCCAAGGTCGCCGCCACTCCTCGAGCGCCGCTGACCCGAGCATCGTCGGCCCGCACACCGCCGCTCCCAACGTTGCCACTCTGTGGCAGCGCGTGGGAGTGGCGCGGCCTCTCACCCGCCCAAGCCGTAGCTTAGGCCACAACCGTCGAATGGAAATGGGGTAGGGAAGCCATACCCCACACGCCAAATGGGCCATGATAGGCCAAAGAAAAAGAGGAAGGGAGGCACTGGTATTTTGCAAAAAGGCCCATAGGAAATCAAAAAAATTCTCATAATTGAAATTTAGCGTATAGGCCCTCGTAAATTGCAGAATTCACTTAAAATTCATATTCCAGCAAAAAAGGGATTCGAGAATCCAAATTTTGAATTGTTTTTAACATTTGAAGAATGCTCGACCATGTTTTTATTATTTTCTATGTTTTCTATATTTACTTACTATTTTGATTAATCGCAATTGTTTAATTGCCTTTAATCACTGAAATTAACAGTAAAATTTATAGAAAATGCATAGAAAGTTCTAGAATATTACAAGAACCCTTTTGTACCATTGTCCAATTTATTTCATGCATGTTTACCTACAGTAAACTTATATATTCCTTTTATGCACATGTAGATGATTGACATCATGAACCAGGAGTTCGAGGAGCTAGCCCAGCATGGCCAAAATTACTTGACGTAGGCTTCTAACGTCGAGATTGTACTTAGAGCCAAGAACCTCCATGCTGCCATTGGGATTGGTGCATCGCAAGATGCCAAACCCACACAAGAAGAAAATGATCACGCACTTCACTTCCTCAAGCACCACCTCTGTACCACTCTTAAGAATAAGTACATGGCAGAGAAGAGCTCACAAGCATTGTGGATTGCACTCAAGAAAGCGATTCGAGAAGCTAAACTACACCATTCTTCCTCAGGCAGAGAAGAATGGATCTGACTGAGGTTTGCTGATTTCAAGATAGTTGGAGAGTACAAATCTACTCTGCATAGAATTTGTACCAATCTTCAACTTTGTGGCAGGTAGATCACAGATGAGCAGAAGATTAAGAAGACCCTCTCCACCTTCCACCCTAGTTCAGTGCAATCTACATGTAACTATCATCAAGACAGCTACAAGGAGTATGCTGAATTGATTTATATCATGCAGCTTGTAGAGGCTCAAAATGAAGTTCTCCGTAAGAAGCTACAAGGTGCGAAACCCATAATAAAAAAGGGGAAGGAAGGGCAAAGCCATAGCACAAAAAGGTAAGTCAAATACTCTACACGAGAATAAGGCTAGCAAATCAAAACGAGATGACAAGCCCTATGGTCAGCAAGACCAAGTCTGCCACAAGTGTGGCAAGTGGGGGCACTGATCATGGATCTGTAAAGAGCCGCAACACGTCATCGATGCCTTCCAGGCCAAGAAGAAGAAGGATGGCAAAGGGCAGTATGAAACCCACTTTGCTTTTGTTAAAAGGGAGAGTTATGAGCAACTACCTGTGCCGATGGAGGTTGACTCAACTCATGCAACAGCACCCCCACTTGACATTGTAGCCGCCGCCACCATGATTTCCAAGGAAGAGCACCTCACCTTGAGAAGATAGCAGCCGAAGTCTCTGGCTTCTTAGCAAATTCAGTCTAATGCACAGAATGTATTTAGACTTTAATTATCATTTATTTCATGTGTGGAAGGAATGAGTTGAACTTTGCATTGATGGTACTCAAACAATTTATTTTCTCGTGATGGTTGGATGATATTGAATAATTCATTTATTTATTCAGTTAATAATTACATGATATGTTCTGATATTTGAAGTATTTTATTTATGTGTTGATTATTTTCTACTACATATTAGTAAAGTACGTGTGGCGCCCTATGGAGGAAGTGTGCTTAGCTGACAGTGGCATAACAAATACCATCTTGAGAGAGATAAAATTCAAGAATGTTGGCAGCCTTACAATAATCGCCATTAGCGATGCTTGTATAATAGGCTCAGGGAGAGCCACAATTATACTTCCAAAGCGTGAAGCAAATGCAAAAAGGGTATTAGAAAGACTTCCTTCATTTGAGACCAGGCTATACTACACTAATATTAAAGCACCCGCAGCCTATACTGCCCTGAAAATAATATTTAGAAACTCTGAACTCTTCTTTCTCTGGTATGATAGACTAGGCCACCTAGGTTGTAGAATAATGAGAAATATAATTAACAATTCACAGGGATATAATATCAATGTAAAAAATTTCCCAAATTAAGAAGATTTTGTATGCCCCACATATGCCACTGGGAAATTAATTACTAGACCTTCTGCTTTGAAAGTGAAGGATGAAATCCCTGTATTCCTAGAGCACATTCAAGGAGATATTTGCGGTCCCATACAACCACTGTCATGGCCATTTAAATATTTCATGGTGCTCATCGATGCTTCCTTGAAATGGTTACATGTATGTTTATTATCTACGAAAAACCATGCTTTCACAAAGCTGATCTCGTAGATAATTCAAATTAAAAATAATTTTCCTGATCATCATATATAGTCCATCAAAATGGACAGCACCAGAGAATTCACTTCAAAGGTATTTTATAGTTATTACATGGCAATGAGAATTAAAGTTGAGCATTTTCGTACCGCATGCCCGCACCTAGAATAGACTAGTAGAAGCATTAATTAAGAAAATTAAATTTATTGTCTGACTAATTTTGCAAAATTGTAATCTACTAACTTACATATTAGGAACACACAGTCCTACATGCAACAACTCTCATCAACTTTAGACCATCGGCATACAACATCCGTTCACCTATGCAACTAGTTCAAGAGTCAGCACCGAAAATTTCTCATATCTATAGGTTTGGGTGCAAGGTTTATGTACCTATACCCCCTCCACAGCGTACTGCAATGGGCCCTCTTCGAAAATCTAGGATATACATTGGTTATGGAACAACATCCATAATCAGATATTTCAACCTCATGATAGAAGATCTGCATACAACCCATTTCACTAATAGTATATTTGATGAGAATAGTTTCCCGACATTAGGGGGAGAAAATCAACCCCGTGATGAAAAATGTCGGGAAATTACATGGCAAGCCACGGGAATCCATGCACATGACCTGCGCACTAGTGAAGCAAATAGAGAAGTTTAAAAGATCATTGAGTTGCAAGCATTAGCAAACGAACTGCCTTACCACTTTAGTGATTCAAAGAGCATGACCAAGTCACATGTGCCTGCACCGAAGAGGGTTGAAATATCGAAGAAAATTGACTGTATCCCTAATCTCGTCTAGAGACCTCAAAATAAAAGGACAAAAACTCTAGCCCCTCGAATCCCAAGTAACCTGGGACACCTGATGAAAAAGGATAAAAAGGACTTGACGTAGCCAATCACTGAAGTTTTCTAGATCCAGAAGGGGAGACAGTTAAGACCTGGTACCAGTATGGCATCTTCTGAAAAAGGCAAACCGGATCGAAACATTCCCATGGAGGGAAAAATCAGCATGGATGTGTGCGCACACATCGAAGCTGAAAACTAAAGGAACTTGCCCCTATAACTGGAAGGAGCGATAAGCAAGTAGAAGCACTAGAAGAATCAATCCATAATGAAATAGCTATAAACTATGTGTACACAGGAGAATCTATGAATAGGACAACAGCCAATGTTGATATTTATTTTGCAAAGAAAATTGCCACAATCATCGATCTTGATCCAGAGCATACATCGCTCGTTGAATGTAAGAAAAGTTCAGATTGAGAAGATTGGAAAAATGTAATAGAAACTGAATTATTATCTTTAAATAAAAGATAGATGTTTAAGCCTGTAAGCTGCACGCCTCCCTATGTGCACCCCGTAGGGTATAAATGGGTATTTGTTTGAAAGAGAAATAAAAAATGAAGTTGTAGGATATAAAGTGAGACTTGTTGCACAAGGTTTCACTCAACATCTAGAAGTTGATTATGAAGAAACCTATTCTCTAGTCATGAGTGGTATTAACTTTAGATAATTAGTCTCGATGGCAGTAAATCTGAACATAGAAATAAAATTAATGGATGCGGTAACTGTATACCTTTATGGAAACTTGGATTTGGATATTTATCTGAAGGTGCTTGAAGGCATCCCTGACTCGAACCAAGACAGTGCAAATAGAAACTTATATAGTGTGAAACTCAGAAAATCACTTTATGGACTTATACAATCAGGCAGAATGTGGTATAATCTCTTAGGTGACTTTCTATGCAAGAAAGGCTACACGAATAATAGGGATTGTCTCTGTGTATTTATACGACGACCCCAGAATGGATTTTGTATAATTTTAGTATATGTAGATGATCTGAATATCATCGGAACCTTGGAAGATATAAAGGAGGCCAGTTCTTACCTAGAATCAGAATTCGAAATGAAGAATTTGGGTAAAACCAAATATTTCTTAGGCTTGCAGCTCGAGCATGTCCCAAAAGAAATATTAGTACATCAATCTACATACACTCAAAAGGTGTTTGAAAGGTTTGACTTTGAAAAGTTATACCCTTTGAAACCAATGGTCAGACGACCTTTACAACAAGACAAGGATTCGTACCGACCTAGAGAAGAGAAGGAGGAAGTTCTGGGACCAGAATTCCCATACTTAAGTGCAGTAGGAGCACTTATGTATTCAACAAACTGCACTAGACCGAACATTGCATTTGCTGTAAACCTATTAGCAAGGTATAGTGCATAACCTACCAAAAGGCATTGTTAGGGAATAAAGGACATTTTCCGATACATTCAAGGAAGTAAAGACCTTGGACTACTCTATAGAAAGAATTAAGACCTGAATATGACTGGCTATGCAAATACCAAATACTTGTCAGACCCACATATAGCTAGGTCATAAACAGGCTATGTATTCCTATGTGGTGTAACTGCAATTTTATGAAAATTGTCTAAGCAAAGTCTTGTATCGACTTTGACGAACCACTCAAAAATCATAGCATTATATGAAGCCACACAAGAATGTGCTTAGCTTCGATGAATGGTTCATCACATCTAGCAGTCATGTGGATTGAACATCATACAAGCCCCCACAATTATCTATGAAGATAATGTAGGTTGTGTTGCACAAGTGCAAATAGGTTATATGAAGAGTCATCTCACAAAGCATGTCAACCCCAAATTCTTCTATGTTTATGAATTACAGAAGATAGACAAAATTAAGGTACTGCATACTAAGTCATGTGAAAATCTTGTAGATTTGTTTGCTAAGTCACTTCCAGCATCTAACTTTGAAAGGTGTATACGTGGAATTGGAATGATGAGACTTAGAGCAGTGTAATACTCAGGGGGAGATTCTTCTCGAGCTTACTATTAAAACTTGATCATGAAGATCGAGTACCCAAAGAATAAATTCTGTAGATTAAATGAAATTGGGTGGATTGTACCTTTTTTCCCTTGACGAGTTTTCCGGAAGTTTCTCGGTCAAGGTTTTTAATGAGGCAATTCGTGCAACACAACTCTTTCTCCAAAATTTTCCCATTAGGTTTTTTATAGAGTTTTGATGAGGCATGAACATGTTGGATGAGTGTCCAAGGGAACTGTTGGGAAACCTGGGCCTGGACCTGCAAGCCTGGCCCATGGTGGGCACCTCTCCACCTGGTCTATAAATAGGGGGTTCTAATGATTAGATCTTGTACTTGTAGAAGAGAAAGCAATAAAGAAAATGAGTTTCTCTATCTCTCTGTGTGTTCAATTTTTATATTTTCTTGTATTATTTGTGTTTGATTCATCTCTCTCGCATAGAAAAAATCGTTCAGACTGGACTCGCCAACGACGGTTCCTCAACGTAAAGAACTTCATGGCCCGCCAAAGGGAAGTCCGACCATGTGCTCGCACTTGGACCGGCGGGCAACGGTTGTGACAATAGCCGGTACTCTAGTATCCTCACAGTCTGCTAAGGGACGCCGTGTCCCTACGGGCTGCTTATGACGTATGCAATGGTACAGATGATGTCTATCCATAAAACATTGTTATGTTATTTATAGATAAAACTAAAAACATCTCATATAATAGATTTGTTTACATAGTTGTCTACAATGGGCTCATTCAATTAATACATTGTCTATATAGTTGTTTATACAATGATACACATAGCATAAAGCCGTCTATAACACTGTCTGTTAAATAGTAGATATCATCATTCTCTCTTCTTCACATCACCTGAAATTACATGTGTTATAGATTTATAGACAACTGATATGCACATTATATGCGCCCTTATAAAAAGAAAAGAAAAAAAGCCCCTCCAGTGCGCAACTACCTTCTCAAGAGTCTTTAAGACCATCTCCCATCCCGACGTCTTTGCGTCATTTTCATGCAGGCAATGGCAAGCACTACAGGGTACTAGTCTGTCACCACCGTGCCATAGCGAAGAGCAGAGCTGCATATGTATAGCAGTAGATCATGGATGGTAACAATTTTTCCAAGTGAATGGACACAGTGATCAACTGTCGCGCCGGGGGAATGACAAACAACCGCCGTGACAAGGCAGCAAAACTGCGCTTTTGATGCCCCGGCTGTTTCGGGTTTGCTTGTGAGAAATGAAATGTGGTGCGAAAGACCGCTGAGCCATATATCAACAACAACATAGGAAGGATAGAATTAATGTATTTAACAAATTAAGGGGTGGGACTAAAGGTGTTGACGTAAAAACAGTAGCAACATAAAAATTATCTCATATATCTATGCATTATTAATGATAAATAGACGTTATTATTTCTAAAGAAATATATAATCCGCTTCTATATTTCTGTCGTATGAAATAAAGAGTGTAACAGATCATCTGACAACCGCAAGTTCATCCTCTTCGTTGCGGATTGCAATCCTCCGTCACCATAATCATCCCATCCTCTTTACTCAATAATCACACAAGCTTGTTTGTTTCAGCCCGACCTCTCATGAGTCATGAGTCATAACAACCATGGATTATGTGAGTTTCCAACTCCGTGACAAGAAGAAACGGACCGAAATTTTTACTGAATTGCTCATCAAAGTTTTGCCCTGTGGTCATGCCTCATGCGTATGTAGTATGTTAATGTACTCTCACAACTAGTTCATGATTTTTTTTCTCTTTTACCATGTAACGCCCATATTTCTGGGGTCGCTAGGATTTCCTCACAGCTGCCCAAGATTATTCAGCTGCGAATATTGTAGATGAGTGAACACCATTGCCGCCACAAGCTTAAGCATTAAAACCAAGTTTTATTACAAAATTAAGGATTAGTAGCCAAGTTTTACACAACGGGCGTGCAATCTAAAATTATATTACAATACAAAAGAACTCCATAGATATGCTTGAGTGTAGAATAAATCCTAACACCACGCGTCGTCTATATCGTAGTGCTCCACAGCGTCATCTTCGTAGATTTCTTCATTTTCTTGGCAAGCATTTTCTGTTTATGATTTTAGCTAGTATGAGTACAATCAACCGTACTCAATAAGTCACATGGGAAAACGCTATATAACTACATGTCAAAATTTCCAAAGTTGGAGATATAGTTGTTTTATTAAAGTATTTGTGGATGTAATTTTGTTTGTAAATGTTTTTAAACACAGAAGATTAATAACTCCTTAAGGAATTGGGGTTTCAAAATTTGATTACCAGATTTCAACATTTCCAAAATATTTTCAAATCTACTTATGCTTCACTATTGGAATCACCCATTAAACACGGCTTTATTTACTGGAAGTACGGCATATTCGAATACCACATATTATGACTCTGCAGACTTTCCTAACTTTACCTACAAGATTCCTCAACCCTCATAACTGAGTTGAAAAAACAAGATTGTTTCACTGCTTATCTCTTTATGTAGCTTCTACTAGATAAACTAGACACCACCTGTCATGGAATACGGCGGCCTGACAGGGCGGAGCCTACCGTTGTGAAAGTATGGTTTTATCGTTTCCATACCACATGCTTCGCCGACAGTTCCCTTTTCTGGAACAATAAATTATATCCATATAGTAGATATTCAATCAATTTAAACAGCTACTAAATTAGGTTTGATAAGTCAACGCTTGTAGTTGAGCGGTTACTATGTTCTTTACTTAGTATAAGTTTCCAGTCCTTATTTTTTATCAACTAGGTAACCATTCACAAATAAATATCCCAGTGCATTGCGGCACCATCACAACTAGTGTAAAGCAATTGAATTTTCTAAACTAGCGCAGTATATTTTATAGTTATTTACTATTACTAGGGCTTGTCAAGGTAAAAATGATCATCAAATGAAATAGGGCTTTTTCATGTGGCAAGGTATAACTAATATCATGTCATTCTAAATAATTATTGTATAAGAAATAACAATGTGTAAATAACATAATGAAAATACTAATAAATAAATACCTAAGTATGCCCAAATGCAGATGTATGGTACGATTGTGATATGATGTTGTAGTATATCCTTACACACCCTAAAAGACATACTACAACATCATATCACAATCTACCGTACACGTGCATTTGGGCGTACTTAGGTACTTGGCTTCGACAACAATTGCCGAGAAGGTCGAGGGTCACCCGGTTCTCACGAAGCAGCCCGTTAGACGTAGCCTCCTTTGGATGCATAGGGCATATTTGGCAGAGCTCCACCAACTCCAGATCCACCAAAAACAGCTCCACTCCACGAATTTTTACCCAAACGCTCCAGCTCCACGAAATCTGGATCCACCAAAATACTGAATCTAGCTCCAGATTCATGAAATCTATGGACACGAAACCTTATTTCGTACCTACTCGTGGAGTTGGATGGTAATTACCCACCTTTTACCACTAGTTACACACCCCATCCCATACCACCATAAAACCCATGGGCAAAACAGGCCATTCCCACCAAAAACTCAGTTTCATGGATCTGGAGTGAAAAGCCCCAAAATTTCAAACCAGAAAATTTCTGTGATTGTTGCTGTATTTTTGGGTGTTTTCTGAAAACTTTCCTTTTCGGGAAAGTTTTCCCTCGCGCCGCTTTCCTTTTCGCAACTGCTTTCCCTCTCCTGGCGCCTTTCCCTTCTCCCGTTCTCCCCTTGGTGGCGCCCACCCTCTCCCGCTCTCTCCTCCTGGCGCCGCGCCTCCACCCGCGCAGACGCGCGCTAGTGCTGCGCTGCGCCGCGCGCGCACCGCGCGCGCGCGCGCTGCTCTCGCGCCGCCGGGTTCACTCGCGCAAGACCGCCCCGACAGCCTCGCCCGAGGTGCGTGGACGCCCCGCGTCACGCCGCGCCTCGCCCGACCCCACCTGTCAGCCACCGCAGCTTCCTCTCCCGCGCGCGGACGCGCCTCCGTCCATGCCGCGCCCCTCCTGCTCCCGTCGCGTGACCAAGACACGTGCGGGGCCGCGGCACCACCTCGCGCGGAGGAGATGCTCCACCCACTCCTCGTCCCCTCCTGTTGACCCTGGAGCCACCCGTTGCCTTCTCCCTGAAGAATCCCCTCCCTCCGCCCGGGCATAAAAGCCACTCCCTCGGCTCCCTTCTCCTTCTTTGCTCTCTCAGTGCTCCTACTGCCTCCTCTCCCTTCCTGCCACCCCAGAGGACCTCTCTAAGCAGCCGATTGGAGTTCCGCCGCCCGTAGCGCCGCCGCGGTCCTCCCCTGCGCCGGCAACCCCGTATAACGGATCTCCTCCTCTCCTTCCCCATTTTCCGATTACATTCTCCAGAAGAATCCCCTTTCCTCCCTAACCCCGATGGTGACCTTCTCTGGCCAGGTAAAACCCCGTGTTGCGCCGGCGACGCAGCTCCCCTCCGGCAGTCACACCCCTCCCGTGGCCAGCCCTCCAGGAAGCTCCCCAGCTACCGCCACCACCACCAATGTGAGCTCCTTGGCCCCCTTCCCGTGTGACCGCGGCCGATCGAACTCCCTCGCCGCCGGTGACCCCCTCCGCGCCAATTAGCCGAGGCACCCCCTTCTCCCTCCCGCCATCTCCATTGATCCCCTCACCTCCCTAAGCCCTAAAATGAGTTCCCCGCTCGGAGGGCTACCCGCTGGTGCTTTTGGCTGCTGCCGGCGAGCTCCCTAGCGCCCAATCCGCCGTCGCCACCGTAGCACCGCCCCAGGGACACTGTAGCAGCGGGAGGAGGAAGACGACCCCCTCGCCGCGACGTGGCCACACCCCGGCCGTTCATCCCACCCTCCGCCATATAACCTCAGCCGCCCGATCTCGCCTTACCGCTTCGG
The DNA here is from genome assembly GCA_036346575.1 of Dendrocalamus sinicus. Lineage (NCBI taxonomy): Eukaryota > Viridiplantae > Streptophyta > Magnoliopsida > Poales > Poaceae > Dendrocalamus > Dendrocalamus sinicus. Next base: position 14,067,940 of record CM070646.1, read on the forward strand.
CCATCTCCTTTATATCGCTGCCGTCCGATCCTCCCCCTCACCGCATCGTGTCCGCCCGCCCGCTCGCCATCCCGCCCGCTCGCCCCTCCGCGTGTCGTCCATCCGAGCCACGCGGACGCTGCCGCCGTGGCCGCCTCCCCGGCTGCTCGTCTCCCCGCGCGCTCGCTGCGGCCGCGCGCCGCCGTGGGCGCTCGATGCCGAGCCGCATCAGAGCAAAGCGGCCGGGCCGCACTGTTCACTCGATTTTCCAGTGACTTGTTAATTTCTAAAATTCCAGAAAATCCAAATAAATTCTAGAAAATCACAGAAAATCCTAAAATTCCCAAGTTTCACCACTTTGCTCCAAATAATATTCTAAACCCATTTTTGGCCTCCACTTCCACAAATTCATTCCAGATAAATTCCTAAATTTCCATTTGAAGGGTTTATGCATTTTACTCCTTTTTAAATAGCTTATTTTGCCTCGCTTGATTAGGCTCAAGCTGGATTTAATTATTTTATGTGTTTGCGCTAGTGTCGGAGATCCCGGAGGTTCAAGTGCAAGCTGAGGATCCAGGTGTTTCTTCGTTCGAGCTAGCTGAGATCATCCGGATTGACGGCAAGTCCCAAATCAATTGATCATGTTGCAACCCATGTGATTTAATTATGTTATTATACTATTTGCATTAAGCTAATTCTGAAATGTTAATTCAAAGTAAAAATAAAATGTTTAGAATGACATGTTATGTAGTTAATCCTAACACCGACAAATGCCATATTTAATTTGTAGCCATACCATTGAAACCCTAGAAATAATTATCTGTTAATCTAGATAATCGTAGGATATTATTATCATGCAAAGTCTTCGACTAATAAGGTTGTGGCTGCGGGCCAATAGAATTTGCAAACCCGACTCTAGGGTAGGGTGGTATGGGATACCGTGCCCTAGAGCGGAGAGTGCCTGCGTGCACAAGGTAGGGTAAGGGTGGTGGTGCGCCGCAAGACGGATCATTCGCCCACCGCCTAACCTAGGTTGGAGGTCGCGGACCTCGAGAAAAATGTAAGGTTTAGACCCTTACGCTGAGCAAATGATATAGTGACCGCTCAACCATAGGTGTTGACTTGTCAACCCTGGTTTAGTACCTGCTCAACTTAAGTGAAACCCCGCATTGAGAGTCGGTGCAAGACAACGATAGGTCCCCACAACTCGGGTCCGACGTTCCGCGAGGGCCAGCGGACACCCGAGGATGTGCGGGATTCTTATCTATCGGGTGGAGTGTATACCAAGGGTTGAGCAGCGAAAAGACCCGGTTCCTTGACTCAGTCATGAGGGTTAAGGATGCGTGTGGGTAAAGTTGGGCAACTCTGCAGAGGCAAATAAATGGTATTCGAATACGCCGTGCTCTGCTAATGGAGTGTGTCACTTGGGTGATTCAAAGAATGGCTTAAGTAGTTTTGTTCATGTTTTAACTTGATTAGTTGGTTAATTAACTCTTCATGAAAAACCCTTGAGATCTTAAGAAGTAGTTTTGGGTCCGTTTTATTAAAATATTTGCAAATAAAACTGCATCTACTAAAGCTAATAAAACAAGTATACTCCCTTCCATTGTTATTCCGTGCATATAGTAAGATAGAGTCCCTTTGGGGCTTGCTGAGCCGGTTGTTTGGCTCACGGCTTGCTTAATCCACTCTTTAGAGGATCAAGACGAAGGTGAAGGTCTCCCCGTTGAGGAAGTCCCGGAGGATCTCTTCTTCGACAAGGACCCGTGGCTTTATGTCTTCGCCGCGCTCAAGCGGATTCTGGAAGTCTTTTGTAATGTATTTATACTTTGGACTTGCATGCCCCGCTGTCAAAAATAGATGTTAATCCTTATGTAAAATATATGCTGGACTTTTGTTGTAAGCATGCAATGGTATACTCTTGTGCGACACTCCATAACTGTTCATGCGTGAATAGTTGCGGAATGCCGTGTCCGTACGTGCCCCTGGAAACGGGGGTGTTACATGGAGCTGCTGTGCAAGCCAAACAGTTTTGTCTAGCTCCATAGTGGGATCCTAGATTCACGGTGGAGCTATTTTTGGTGAATCTGCTGCTCCAAATTTATTTTTTTAATGATGGAGCTCTGCCAAACAGGCCCATAGTACTACTACCGATGCTCCGGTGGTCTCCTGCTTGACGTCTAGACCGTTCGTGCTTTGGACGGCATACCACCGGCATCCGTCGGCAGCATCGCCCTCGCGTCGGTGCTCGAATAGCAGGCTTACTTGTTTCACTCCAACATCTCGTGAGACAATCATGTATATATAGTGGTCCCAGCAGATTCAAAGAAGAAATGGCTCTTGAGTACTACTAAATTATCTCGAGAACAAGACTAGCTTTGTCTCTAGCTTCACCATCGATATATATTGAGAGATGACTCTTGCAATCGAGTAGCCAGACTCATCCACTTTTTGCTTTGTAGTCATGCATAAGTATTGTTCATCATTTTATTTCTGTTTTACCAACCATTTTTGCAGGTACGTACACAAGCAGAACATGCGTGCCGCATCATGAGCTTTGCCTGCTGAATGCGCCGCGAGGGAGGCACCGGCCTCATGACTCATGCCCTCCTTCTTTTTATAGGCTTATAACCTTCTTTTTATAGGCTTATAACTTAGCATTATAAAACTAGCTTTTAAACAGAATATTTTTTAAATTTAGAATTTACAAATTGTCACATCCCAAATTTGGCTTTTTGAAAAATTTAAATTCAAATTAATTATTTTAAGGTAATTGGATTTTACTTGGCTTTTATTTGCCTTTCTGGATTTTTCGAATTTAAAACTATTTTTAGAATTTAAAAGTAATTTAAAATATGAAAATTAAATATCAACAGTAGTTGAAAATAATTTTAATAAATCCAAAATATCTCCGTGAGCTTCGTGAATTTTTCTCGAATTTTGGAGATATTTTCATATTTTTCTCGAGGCCTAAATAAATTTCTAGCATTTTTCAAATTAAAAATCATTAAAAATCCAAATCCTTTCCTCCGACCGACGCATGGACGGCCCAGATCCGCCACGCCGCCGCTCACCAATCCAGCCGCACCTCCTCTCCTCGTTGTCGCCCAATGGCCCGCCACACCGGCCCCGCCTTCCCTCTCCTCCTCGCTCGACGTGTGGACGGCTCGGATGAGCGAGTCCCGCGCAGGCCATCCAGCCGCCGCTCTCTTTTCCTCCTCACTCGGCCGACTTGCGGGCCCCGCCGTCGGCAGACGCGCTTCGCTCCCGCCGCCACCCGCCCGCTTTGCCGACGGACCGCTCGTCTCGCGAGCCGCCTCCTTCCTTTTCCTTCCCCTCTTTCCTTTGTCGCCCGCCGACGAGACCGCGCGGATCCCGCCTTGCCTTACCGGCCCTTTCGGTTTTGAAGTCCTGACGCCGCCGCGACCGAATCCTCGATCTCGGGCTCCCCTTCCATCGGCGCCCCCTCTTTCCATTTCTCCCCTTTCTTCCATTTCTCGGCCGACACACCGGCGAGCAATCCCGCGCCGCTGTCCTCCTCCGCCCTATAAAGCCGCCTCGGCTCCGCCTTCTTCCGCACCACCTCCCGGCGCCCTCCACTTCTCCCTTGAGCCCCGAGCCGCCGCACCAGAGCTCCGTGCGCGCCCGGTAAGTGCTCCGGCGAGTAATTGCCGCCGCCTCGGTCTTCCCGGCTCGCCACCGCTACCTCGAGCACCCCGTGCCGCACGATCCTCCCGACACCTCACCGCCTCCCGCCGCCGAGCGCCGCCGCACCGAGGACCCGAGCGAGCCGCCCTCCTCGTCGCCGGCCACCCCGCTTGCCCCGAGCCTCGCCGACCCTTCGTTGGACTCATCTCCGCTCCGGTTTGCATTTCACGCGTCATCCGCACCCTCCGCCACTCCTCGCGCCGACGACCCGCCTCCGCCACCTTCCCGCCCCCCTCGGCAGTAACTTAAAAGAATTGCTTGCCCTATATGGGTAGGCAAAGCCTCCCGCCCATCCGGTTATCGCGATCTCATCCTCCCGGCTCCCTCGGCTGCGTTCGAGCCCCCGGCCCGCACGCCGAGGTCGGGCCATTCTTTAGAAATTACACCGACAAGTGGGCCCACATGTCGGGCCGCCGCGGCTCTGCGCTGCCATCGCCGCTGGGCCCCACCTCTCAGGCTGCTTCTCTCGACAAGTGGGCTCGGAGTCCATGGGTCCCATGTGTCGAGGTTGAGTCGGTGGGCTCACTGTCGATGGGTCCCACATGTCGCTGACCGATGGTGGTTGTTCGATGGGCCCCACCTGTCGGTCCCTCGAATAAAAATAGAATTTAAAATATAATATTCCAGTGGGCTCCCACCTGTCAGAAATTTGGGAATTTCTAGATTTATTCAAATTTGAGATTTTCAAATGAGCATAACTTTCTCATTTTAACTCCAAATTCAGCCATTCAAATTTCTAAATTCATCTAAAATCATAATCTATCCAACTATGGCCTCTATTAAATTTTTGGATTTTATTTGAATTTTTGTTTGTATTTATTTGCTTTGTTTGCTTTGTCTTTTCTCGCGTAGATTCCAACGTTGTCGATTGATCCTCTTCACAGCAGAAGAAGACCCGAAACCCTGCAAGAAGGCAAGTCTCCTTTGATCATCTTGAACCTATGCTTTTGAAATGTTTTAAATATTTTAAATTATGTGCATTGCTATTTACATAAAACCACTAGTTCAAATCTTTAGGAATTAGCTACTCCAACTTTGTTATGCCCTCATTTGACATTGATTGCCATGTACCTTTGTCACCCTAGAACTTCCTTTGTCTCAATAATGAGATTAATATTAATCCTTGTGAATAGTGGAATGGTAGGATAATGCTTAGTCATGCTATCTAATAACTTTGGTACATCTTGAAAATGGAAAATTATGATTTATTGTTGAACCCTATGATTGTTAATGAAGTGGCAATTGAGTTGTCACTTTGTGATTTTAAAATAAAATAAAATGTGAAAGTTGGTTTAGATTAGGGTGGATGGTTGGTTTGGTTTGGTGCAGTTAGCACGAGATCTTGTTAAGCGTATGTTCCACCCTAGTCAATTAAGGACCGACGCTTGTGTTTGTCCAGATCGAGCATTAACCGCACAACCACAAGTCTATATGGGTGCGACCTAGGTGACTAACTTATGATAGTCTAGTTTAGGTGCCACCAGTGGAAAGTGGGTGCCGTGGATGGACCGGTTATTCACAGTGAGGATAGGGATTTATCAGACTCATATGGCGCAAGAGGGGCTTCTGTTGGGCGGTTAGCCTACTGCGGTGAAACCTCGTGGTGGTATCTAGCTAGAATAGAATAAGGTAAAAGCTTTGTGGTATTTTATCCGGTCTCATGCCAAAGGAAGCGTGTTGACTTTTAGGATAATTTATCTCTTGTGGGTAAAGTTGTACAACCTCTGCAGAGTGTAAAACTATTCGAATAGCCGTGCCCACGGTCAAGGGCGGGCAAGGAATGCATTCACATGGTAGATTTCTGGTTTTGGTTTTAAAATCAAAGTTTTTGTATTCGAGAGTGGAGGAACTCTCTGAAGGGAATCTGGCGGTTGGAGCAGAGAGGGTGGATGTAACCCGCAATATTAACTTGTTCGATTGATTAAGCTAGTGTTGGTGGATAGAGCCTTCACTAGAGAATAATTGTTAGTTCTGTTAAAAACATTTACTTTATTAAATTGATGCCTTCAAAATAATTAGTAGTAATTGAAATTATAAAATATTACTTTGTGCAAAAGAACCATATGGCCTTCCTTTGTTAAGCCTTGCATCTATGCATTTTTCCCAAGACTCATGAGTACTTTATGTACTCACATGCTACATAAAAATGAAATCTCGGAGGAAGTTGAAGCTCAAGAAGGTGGCTACGACTCTTGTTTCGCTTGTGGTGCGATGGATTCTTCCCGAGGACTAGGTCGCGCTTTACCAATCGCTCGTGGCATTTTGATGGGTCTACTTTGATTTCACTTTGCTTCATTGTGTTTTGATTGTGCGAGGTCTTGAAACCTCCAATGTAATAATGTGACCCGTGATCGATTTTATCTATTGTAATAAATCGTTGATGGTGATGTTTCCCATTCTGCTTGATCTGTGCACTAGCTTTGATCCGGGACTAGTCTTTGTAATACACGAGGGTCGGGTTTGTAATCAGGGGCCCGACACAAATCGATTGTATTAAACATTGTTCTGACTTTATCTATATCGATTAAAATCATATATGAGTATATCTGTACTCTCTCTCTCAAAAATAGCTAAAATTTAAAATTATAAATCAAAAGTCTTAAGGCCGGGTTCAAAAGAACCCACCCATGCTTGTTGTGCTGCGGAATCTTTGCGGTTGCGCTGCCCGTTGCTGAGAGCCTGCGACAAAATAGACGCGATTACAATACACGGGCCTCAATTGTGCATACGATGGGCCTGGGCGGGCATGCGTCCACGTTGGGCCGCAGCCGCTCGTGAGTTCCGTCCAACTTATAGCCCAACGCGTCGCTGGCCGCAAGCACAGCCTATTTGGCCCCACCTCCACCAAAAGTCTGGGCCGTAAAACTTATGGCCTGCTTCACTTAGTTCTGTCCCTCCCGAGCGGGCCTCAGCCGTGAGAAATTTCACGGCCCGTCTAAAATAGAAACAAGACCCTGGCTCTCATGTAAAACATACCGTAAATATGCCAACACTTTGCTTAAATTTCTGGTGTATCTCTACTACTTCCTACTCCCTCTCTCTCTCTCAATATAAGTCTGATACACATACATAGAAGGTATATTATTTAAATAAAATTTGATAAAGTTAGATTATATTTATCTTTAATAGAAATAGTAGGACTATGTCCATCTAATAGAATCAACTATGGTTCAATTTTATTAAATACTACTTAAATAATATATTTTATAGATATAGGTGTTAATTTATATTGAAATATAAGACAAATAGAGTACTTGAAAGAGGGAATGCAAATCATTGGTGGGGTATGCAGGATGTCAAAAAGAAGAAGAAAATGCACTGGCGCTCGTGGGAATGGCTAACAACGCCAAAATCATCGGGAGGAATGGGCTTTCGTGATATGGAGCTCTTTAACCAAGCAACGTTAGGAAACCAATGCTGGCGGGAATGGCTAACAACGCCAAAACCTTGCAACCTTGTTTGTGTATGCACCAAATAATAACCTTGCTTGTGTTTTGGGAAAAACTTGTTAGGGGATGTCTTTCTATTTCATCCACTGTCTAATTTTTCTCGAGATTCGTATCATTTTATCTTTTGCTATGTTCTCTATTCCACAAAATATATATGCACAGATCTTGAGGTAAAAGGGGACAAATTGGATGACGGGTGAGATATCAGATATCCCCTTAAGAGGTAAAAATCCACTTTTGAGGTGTTTTAGAATGATAGATGTATTTTTTTCAGAATTGCTATACATTTACTGAATGATAATTTTGTGCAAATCATTCGAATTTCTGACCTTATGATTTCCTGATAAATTCATGCTCCAGCCGGTGAGGCCATCTTTTCCAGCGACGACGGCTGTTAGTTAGGGCGAGGTTCATCAGATTAGGGCTCAGGTTTACCGAGTTAGGGTTTGGGATTACCAGGCCTGGATTCGAGGAAGACTGGGGCAGCGGGAGGACCAGCAGCGGTGGTGCCACTGCCGATTGCGAATCAAAGGAGGCAGCAAGGGCAATGAGAATCGACGAGTATTAGGAGGAAGCAAGCGGTAGTGATGAAAGAAGGTGGCAGGGGCGGAAGAGGAGGAGGCGAGCTACCACAGTAGGAGGGGAGTAAGAGGTGGGCAGCGGCTAAGGGGGAGGAGGTCGCCGGTGGGCATCGCCAGTGCCGAAGGTGATGTCGGCGATGGTTGGGCGGTGACTCGTGAGTTTGCATCACACGTGCGAGTCAAGAGGTAGGTGGTAGCTGCTGCCTCTCCGATGGGACAGTTGAAATTTTGACTGGTTTTTTATGAGAAAACAACCTAATGGTATATACAGATATTTTTTCAGGGAGATGCTGTAAATTACCAGCAAACTACAATGATAGGAATGCAAGGAAATTTAAAAAGAAAATAAAAGGTGCCACTTCAGTAGTGGCTATAAATCCACCCCTTCGTCCTGTTGCTCACCTGTCAGGCTATCACTCGCTTCTTGCACTCGTGCCTACACATCCACCATGGTACCCACCGAGGAGTCCAACATTGCTACGTCAACGCCGCCACTGCCGCACTTCGTTATCGTTCCCCTCGTGGCGCAGGGCCACACCATCCCCATGGTCGACCTCGCGTGCCTCCTCACGGAGCGCAGAGCGCGCGTGAGCCTTATCACCACGCCCGTGAAAGCCGTGCGGCTGCGCAGCATTGCCGACCAGGCCGTGCGCGCCAAGCTGCCCCTTGCCCCAAGAGATAGTCGAGTTCCTGTTCCCGCCGGCCGTCCACGGCGTACCCCCCGAGAACGTCAACCAGATCAAGGACAACGACCAATTCTTCCCCTAGCTTGTTCCGCGCCCTGCGCAAGCTCGCCTGCCCAGTGCCCACTCGAGGCCTACGAGCACGCACAAGCGCCGCTCTGGACCTGCATGATCTCCGACTGGTGCAACTCGTGGACGGCCGGCGTGGCCTCGAACGTCGGCGTCCCTCGGCTGTTCTTCCACTGCCCGTCATGCTTCTACTCGCTCTGCGACCTCAACGCCGCTGTGCACGGGCTGCACATGAAGTAGGCCGCTGCTGCGGCCGACGGCAAAGAAACGTTCGTTGTGCCGGGCATGCTGGTACGAGTGGAGGTGACCAGAGCCACGGGCCCTTGCTTCTTCAACTCGCCTGGGTGGGAGGCTATCCGGGAGGAGGCCATGCGCACGGCCGACGGTGTGGTGGTTGTTGGAAATAATCAAGCCGTTGCCAGGAGATTGAGTTTTGTCAGAAAACTGAAGACTGTTGGGTGATTGATTCCTGCGCAAAGTCTGAAGTTGCAGAGCCTGCTGGGTCAAAATAAGACTGCTTCAAGATCTGCATTCCCGGGTCATTCGGATCAAGCCGTGACGAGGTATCAGAGCATGTAGTTAGGAAGTAGTTAGCATTCCCGTAAATCTTTAAATATCTATGTAAGCCATCAGTTTGGGAACGGAGAAAACCAGTTCCTGAATAGCATTGTATTTCCGGTTACTAGTCATCGTATTGAGTATTGATAATGGAGTTTCCCTGAAGCTTTGTTTCCTCATTCTTCCACCCGAGCGACACACATGATTGGAGAGATCGAGTGATATTTGGGCGTATTCCATCATTTGGTATCAGAGCGAGGTTCAACGTGAGGTGATGTTACCCGCCGTGATGGCTCGCCGACAGCGGCAGTGCAGCGCGACGGCGGGTGCGGCGCTGCCGTGCAATGGTGGTGCGGTGGCGCACGGTGGGCTCGACCGACGGCGGCGCTGGCGGAGCAGCTCGGCTTTGTGCGCGGCGTGGAGCAAGCAGCGAGCGCAACAGAGCGCGGGCGCGGGTGCGGCCGGGTGACAGGCACGGGCGGCGGCGGCGGGTTCAACTTCGGCGGGATCGCCGGGATGTTCGCCAAGAAAGGCTGAACATACGGTATATATGCACACGTATGTACGTGCATGTATATGAATGTTACAGCTCCATTGCTTACCGATCGGTGTAATTCCTCAAACTCCAATTTTGATTTGCTTTGGAAAGATTGCATAAAAAAAAGAAAAAAGAAAAGAAAACAGGCTCCCGCGGCGGAGTACGGTGGCCAGCGGGGCGAGCGGCGGTTTTGGGTGCTTGGCGCGCTGCCTGGAGGCGACGGTTTCGGGCGTGGCATGGCATGGCCACGGCGCAGCGGCAGCGTCAGCGTGATGGCCGCAGTAAAGGGCGACAAACAGTGGTGCAACAGGTGGTGTGCCTGAGATTGTACCAAGTAGTATCGCACGGAGTTATTCTAGGTGCAGGAGAACCGGAGAGTCCGGAGTAGCGGGGAGCCACTTGAACCTGCGGATTGATCCTAGATAACAGGTGCAGAAAATAATTACCGATGGCAAGTAGCCAGGATGGCCGGGTCATCTGTCATGAGTTACATGTAATAGGAGTGAAAGATTTGGCATAGCAAAGTCTTGATTAGGGGAGATTGTTGGAAATAATCAAGCCGTTGCGGGAGATTGAGTTTTGTCGAAATCAAGATTGGGTGATTGATTCTGCGCAAAGTCTGAAGTTGCAGAGCTCTTTGGTCAAAATAAGATCGCTTCAAGATCTGCATTCCCGGGTCATTCGGATCAAGCCGTGACGAGGTATCGAGCATGTAGTTAGGAAGTAGTTAGCATTCCGTAAATCTTTAAATATCTATGTAAGCCATCGGTTTGGGAACGGAGAAAACCGGTTCTGAATAGCATTGTATTTCCGGTTACTAGTCATCGTATTGAGTATTGATAATGGAGTTTCAAGCTTTGTTTCCTCATTCTTCCACCCGAGCGACACACATGATTGGAGAGATCGAGTGATATTTGGGCGTATTCCATCATTTGGTATCCCATAATGTTTAATTATGTTAATATGTTATTTGCATTGAGCTAGTTCTGAAATGCTAGTTCGAAAGTAAAATAAAATGTTTAGAATGACATGTGATATAGTTAGTCCTACCACCGCTAAATGCCATGTTTAAATTGTAGCCGTGCCTTTGAAACCCTAGAATTAATTATCTGATAATCTAGATAATTGTAGACTATTATTATCATGCAAAGTGTTACACTAATAAGGTTGTGGCTGTGGGCCAATAGAATTTGGAAAACCCGACTCTAAGGTAGGGTGGTATGGGACACCGTATCTTAGAGCGGGAAGTGCCGGCGTGCACAAGGTAGGGTAAGGGTTGGGGGAGAGCCGCGAGACGGTCTTTGCCCACCTCTTACCCTAGGGCTGGAGTAGGGTAAGGGTGAGTGGGAAACCGCGAGACGGTCACGCCCACCGCTTGCCTTAGTTTGGGTCGCGGGCCCGTGAGGTTGCGGACGGTGAAAAGATAAGGATCAAACCCTACGCCGAGCAAATGTCACAGTTGATCGCCAACCACAGGAGTTGACTTGTCAACACTTGTCTATCACCGCTCAACTCGCTTGAAACTCTACAGAGGGTAGCGGTGAGGTTAGGCAGCCGTCTTTGCGGGTGCCTAACAACGGTGGAATTCACTCGAGCGGACGTTGTCCTCCCTTGTGTGTGCATGTGTGTGTGTGTGGGCGTGAGCTGCACTGAGTGAATTCTACCGGGTAGAGCCTATATAAAAGTTGAGCGGTGAAACGACACGGCTTTCTTGACTCTTTAGCGGAGTTAAGGGATCGTGTGGGTAAAGTCGAGCAAACTCTGCAGAGTCAAATAAATGGTATTCGAATACGCCGTGCTCCTGTTATTGAGTGTGTCACTTGGGTGATTCCAATGAAGCTTAAGTAGATTTGTACATGCTTTAACTTGGTTGGTTGGTTAATGAACTCTTAATGAAAAACCCTGAGATCCTAAGAAGTAAGTTTTGGGTCCGTCTTATTAAAATGTTTGCAAATAAAATTGCATCCACTAAATGTAATAAACCAAGTATACTCCCATCCTTTGACTTTTCGTGCATATAGTAAGATAAGATCCCTTTTGGGATTTGCTGAGCCGGTTGTTTGGCTCACGGCTTGCTTAATCCACTCTTTAGAGGATCAAGACGAGGGAGGTGGTCTCCCCGTTGAAGAAGTCCCGGAGGATCTTTTCTTCGACGAGGACCCTTGGCTGTAGGTCTCCGCCGCCAAGCGGCTGAGTCTTTTGTAATGTATTTACGCTTTGGGCTTGCACGCCCATTGTAAAAACTGGATGTTAATCCTTATGTCAAATATATGCTGGACTTTGTTGTAAGCATGCAATGGTATACTCTTGCGCGACATTCCATAACTATTCACGCGTGAATAGTTACGAGGTGTCAGGTCCAGACGCCACCGAAACGGGCGTTATAAGAAGTGGTATCAGAGCAGGCTCTTTGACCGTAGGTTGAGACCTAAGGCAGTCTAGGAAGCGATTTTATCGCAAAAATTAATTTAAAGCATAAAAAGAGTTTACGAAAAATATAAGTATAAGCTGCTTGCCGTGTTCCTTTCTTGTTGCTACTTTCCTGTCTTAGTTTATTTCGCATAAGCTTTAATTTTCGCAAATGTTTATTATCTCACTTGCCTAACTTCAAAATTTCGTTTCGCAGATGGTGCACCACATCTTCTCCCGCCCGACCGTATGGATGGTTGGGCACGGAAGCCGTGGGAGATGAGGAGGTACCTTGGTTCGAGGAGCACTGCGGCCAGTGTTCCATGCGGTGAGCCGCACTGTGGAGAGCGGCTCACGAGTGGAAGGCATGGGTGGTCCTTACACCCCTGCCTGTCCGCCCCGACCAGGAGCGCAAGTTCATCGCCAGAAGGATGGACAAGGACGACGCAGTTCAGGACGCGGCCCAGAAGGCTGCGCTCTACTTGCGGGACTACTACAGCCTCGAGCTCTCCTACACTCCCTTCGACCTGGTGCCGCAGCAGCGTCGCGAGGGCCTGGCCGTGCCTCAGTTCGGTGAGGATGACGATCCCCGCCTCGCGGGCATCGCCGTCCTTTGGGCACAGCAGGTCGTTCGCTATGACAGCGCCGTCGCCGAGTCCAGGAGGTTCCAGGAGCAGCTCTGGGAGGCTCGCGAGCAGGTTCAGCAGCTCAGAGCCTCTCTCCGCCACTTCAAGGAGATCGAGGCCGGCGAGGCCTCGGATCACGGTGAGGCGCCGAGCGTCCAGTCCTCGTGCTCCGGTGCAGTCCGAGCATAGGCGCGGTGCTGACCACGGTAGAGTACCGTGCGGTTCCGCCCGACGGCCCGCTTGCCCTCCCAGCACCAGGGGACGACGAGGAGTAGGCGCTGTACGCTAGTTGTAGCCCGACCCTTTTGTGATAGCTATACTTTTGTTATGTAATGCAAGTGCAAACTCGAACCCTAAGTGGTCTGCGTACCGCTTGCTTTATGGTAGAACTTATGTTAATTAATCCTTTATGTTTCTTGTCTAATTATCAGTATGTTCTTCCTGTGTTCAAAGCTTTCTCCTGTCCCCTTTCGCTCTCGATCTTATCTTTTCGTCCTATACTTGCCTTGAAAAATTCAAAGTCTTACTTATCTGTTCTTGTTTGCCAAAGCCGCTGCAAAGCTAACCTCAAGTTCCCAATCAACAGATGGAGCCGGCCGAGCAGATGGGTCAGATGGGTCGAACCGGCGAGCGTGGTGCACCGCCACCACGAACACACTTGCTAATGTTATTGCAATGTTAGAACAGAATCGATATCAAGGAGAGCAGAACATACTACGAGTGTTGGATCAACAGGCCAGGTTGATTGAACAGATCGCCACCAGATCTCCAGGAATACAGGGTGGAGGCAATATTCCACGGGATGGTGCTCCAATTACCACCCGGTGGAATGACTTTCTAAAGACACGTCCACCCACTTTCTCCACAACCGCTGATCCTATGGTTGCTGAAGATTGGCTGGCAGATGTAGAGAGAAAACTTCAGACTGTGCAATGTGATGACAGAGAGAAGGTGTTATATGTATCCCACCAGTTACAGGGTGCAGCAGTGACCTGGTGGATCAACTATCAGCGCACACTGCAGAACAGAGAGATTAGTTGGGAAGATTTTTCCAAGGCTTTCCGTAAGGCACACATCCCTGATGGCATTATGGAAGCAAAGCGCCGAGAATTTTTGGCGCTTAAACAAGGTGGTCGTACAGTAATGGAGTATTTACACCAGTTCAACCACCTCTCCAGATTCGCCCCTGAGGATGTTGATAATGAGGACAAGAAAATGAGCAAGTTTCAGTGCGGGTTTGCAATGATCCTTGAGATTTCATATTTCAGCTTTGAAGTTCAAGGACTTGAATGATATGGTTGACGGCTTGATCAATTCGAGAGAAGAGAAGTGAGATGGAAGACTATAGAAAACGTAAGGCAGCACATAGATCGCGATCATCATCACACACCGCACAACGAGCCAAGACATTGGGATCTTCTTCATATCGATCCCCATCCTCCCGACAATATGTGATGATGCCAAGAACCAATCCGGCCGGACTCAAGATTATGCTTCCTCTACCTTTGGCTCTCAAGTGTCCCACTTGTGGTGGGAATCACACGCTAGTAGCTGCCGCGAAGGTCAAGCGCATGTTTCCACTGCGGTGAGATAGGGCACTACTGAGACCGGTGTCCTGTGAAGAACTTGCCATCGATGACCAAGCTACAAGTTCAAAACCAACAGCAGAAGAAGAGGTTAAGTCACAAGCAACCCCGGTACCCCAAAGGAGGATTTTTGCAGTTAAGCAGCCAACCCTCGGTCACTGCAGGCATCGCGAATTTCTCAACATGTGCAGAGGCGTAGCAATGTCAGACCTACTTTCTATGCCAGAGTGAACCATGTATCTGCAGAGGATGCCGCTGGAGCGAGTGACATCATTGCTGGTATGTTCCCAATGAATTCCATACCTGCGTTGATTTTGTTTGACCTTGGTGCAACGCATTCATTTATTTCAAAGAGTTTTGCCTCAAGAAATCAGTTGCCCTCTGTTTCACTTCCAAGACCTTATGTGGTTGAAACCCCTGGGGTTAGAATGGAGTCCCACCGTGGGTGTGCGGGACTTAACATAAAAATCCAAGGGGTAGACTTTAGAGCAGACTTATTCTGATTAGATATGTAGGATTAGATGCCATCTTGGGCATGAACTGGTTGGCTAGGAATAAAGGCAAGGTAGATTGCGAGATCAAAGCAGTGTCATTGGTTAACCTCAAGGTCGAAAATAGTAGTAGAGACAGATCGAAGAGTCTTGAAAGATGCCAAGAAACGTATGATTAACATCTTTGGCAGCCACACCGACCAAGTGCCAATAGTACAAGAGTACCCTGATGTATTCCCAGAAGAATTGCCAGGAAGACCCCCTGACAGGCAAGTAGAGCTTGCAATAGAATTGGTACCTGGTACCAAGCCAATTGCCAAGCACCAGTACAGAATGTCAGCTAGCGAGTTGAAAGAACTAAAGAAGCAGTTAGATGAACTACAAGAGAAAGAATTCATTCGACCAAGTACTTCACCATGGTCAGCCCCAGTACTGTTTGTGAAAAAGAAGAATGGTGAACTGAGAATGTGCGTGGATTACAGAGGTTTGAATGATGTCACCATTAAGAACAAGTATCCCCTCCCAAGAATTGATGACCTGTTTGATCAACTCAAAGGAGCCAAAGTGTTCTCCAAAATCGACTTGCGCTCGGGTTATCATCAACTAAAGATCCGAGAGCAAGATCGAGAGAAGACAGCCTTCATTACCAAATATGGGTTGTTTGAGTTCGCGGTCGTACCCTTTGGTTTGACCAATGCGCCAGCATATTTCATGAATCTTATGAACATGGTGCATATGGACCAATTGGATCGATTTGTGATTGTTTTCATTGATGATATCCTGGTATATTCCAAAAGTGAAGAAGAACACAAAGAACATCTGCACATGGTATTGACAAGATTAAGAGAACATCAGCTATATGCCAAGTTCGACAAATGCAGCTTTTGGTTGAAGGAAGTTGCCTTCTTGGGTCACATTATATCTGAAGATGGAGTCAAAGTTGATCCAGAAAAGATTTCAGCAGTTATGGAATGGAAGCAGCCCAAGACCGTGACTGAAGTGAGAAGTTTCCTTGGATTGGCAGGTTATTATCGCCGATTCATAGAAGGGTTCTCACGGATTTCACGTCCACTTACTCAACTTCTGAAGAAAGACAGACCATTCATCTGGACAGATGCATGTGAGGAAAGCTTTTAGATGTTGAAGACCAAGTTGACAACCACACCAGTCTTGATTCTACCCAACCCAGAAAAGGAATTCCAAATCTATTGCGATGCTTCAAAGCAAGGTTTGGGATGTGTGCTCATGCAAGATGGAAAAGTTGTTGCCTATGCCTCAAGACAGTTGAGACCACATGAAGAAAATTACCCCACACACGATTTAGAGCTAGCAGCTGTAGTGCATGCACTCAAAATCTGGCGGCACTACCTGCTAGGGAATCGTTGTGAGATATTCTCAGATCACAAGAGTTTGAAGTACTTGTTCACACAACCAGAATTGAACATGAGACAACGCAGATGGCTAGAATTGATCAAAGACTATGATGTGGATCTCCAGTATCATCCAGGCAAAGCCAATGTAGTTGCTGATGCCCTTAGCCGCAAGGCTCGTCCAAGCAAAGGCAGTCGGTCAGAATACCCACCAGAGTTGCAGAGAGATATATTACAGCTGAACTTGGTAATCACAGAACAAGGTGGAGAAGCAGCCTTAGAAATTCAACCACTACTGCCAGATCAGATTAAAGCAGCCCAAGATGAAGATGAAGAAATTCAAAAACTGAAAAAGGATATTCAAGAAGAAAATTCATCGGAGTATGCGATAGACGAGCATGGAATCCTTACCTTCCGTGGCCGCTATTGCATACCCGACAAGAAGGAGTTGAGAGAGTTGATCTTATCTGAAGCCCACTCTTCTCAATTCTCAATTCATCCAGGAGGCACAAAGATGTATCAAGATTTGAAAAAGAGATATTGGTGGAACCAGATGAAGAAAGAAGTGGCAGAATATGTAGCTAAATGTGATGTCTGTCAACAAATCAAGATAGACCACCAAAAACAATCGGGATTGTTGCAGCCTTTGCCAATTCCTGAATGGAAATGGGATAGCATTGGTATGGACTTCATCACTGGACTTCCCAAGACTCGTGAGGGATATGACGCTATCTGGGTCATTGTCGATAGATTGACCAAGGTGGCTCATTTCCTCCCGATCAAGCAAACCTATGGGAAGGATAAACTCGTCGAGTTGTATTTGACCAGAATTGTGACACTGCATGGAGTTCCGAAGAAGATTGTGTCAGATAGAGGAGCACAGTTTACATCCAAGTTTTGGGAAAAATTGCATGAAGCTATGGGCACCGATCTGAACTTCAGCTCGGCATATCACCCACAGACAGATGGACAGAAAGAGAGAACCAATCAGATTTTAGAAGACATGTTGAGAGCTTGTGCGATAGTGTATGGAGCAACATGGAACACCTGTTTACCATTTGCTCAGTTCTCATACAATAACAGCTATCAAGCCAGTATCCAAATGGCCCCGTTTGAAGCACTTTATGGCAGAAAATGCAGGACTCCACTGAACTGGACGAAAACAGGAGAACGACAACTTATTGGTCCCTAGATTGCTCAAGATGCAGAAGCACATGTTCGGATTGTCAGAGACAGACTGAAGATGGCACAAGACCGACAGAAGAACTATGCAGATAACCGCAGGAAAGATTTGAGTTTCGAAGTTGGAGATTATGTCTACATCAAGGTCACCCCATTCAAAATAGTCAAGAGATTTCAAGTCAAAGGCAAATTAGCACCAAGATATGTGGGACCATTTCAGATAATTGGAAGAGTTGGGGAAGTAGCTTATCAAGTGCAGCTTCCGCCCAACTTATCCAGAATTCACAACGTGTTCCACGTATCCCAGCTTCGGAAGTGCCTACGCCAACCAACAGATGAAGTGCCATTGTCAGATATTGAATTACAAGATGACTGCACATATGCTGAAGAACCACTACAAATACTTGAGACGTCAGAAAGGAAGCTCAGGAACAAGAATGTCAATTTTTGCAGAGTACAGTGGAAGAATCATACACCTGAAGAATCAACTTGGGAACGAGAGTCAGATTTGCAGCGAGATTTCCCCAACTTACTCCCTGGACCAAGTTAATCTCGGGGTCGAGATTCTTTAAGGGGGTAGGTTGAAAAGCCCCAAAATTTTCAAAATCCAAAAAATTGTGAATTTTGGCTGCGTTTTGGGTGAATTTCGGAAAATTTCCTTTTCGGGAAAGTCTCCCCGTTTCCGCCTTCCCTTTTTGGCCGGGCGCCTTCCTCCTTCGCTGGCGCCCTCGTCTTTTCCCGCCTTCTCCGCTCCCCGGCTTCCTCCCACGCGGACGCCTCCTCCTCCCTCCGCTGGCGCCGCTCCTCTCGCTCCCGCCCGCGCTGCGCGCCGCGCCGCCTCGCACCGCCTCGCTCGCGCGGACAGCGCCGCCTCGGATCTCTCTTGCGCCGCGCCACCCGACCGCCACGGTCCAAACCGTGGCGCTCCTGCGCCACGCGCCGCGCTTCCTCTGCGCTGGCCCCGCTCGCGGCGCCGCCTCTCCCTCTCCGTGCGCGACGCCCGCTTCGCCGCTCTCGCTCTCGCCCGTCGCGCTTCCGACCGCCCGCGAGTCTCCGCGCCACGCGCCGCCTCTTCTCGCGCTTCGCCCCACTGGCAGCCCCGCCTCCCTTCTCCGTCGCGCGACGCGCTCCCCGCCCGTGCTCGAGCTCACCTGCCCCTCTCCCGTCCCGTCGCCATTATCGCGATGCAGCGCCCCGTCACCGCTCTCCCCTCTGAGGCGACGCCGTCAGCTCCCCGCCCACTCCGGTTGACTCCCGTGCCCTCCCGTTGCCTTCTCCCCGAAGGACTCCCTCTCCCCCGCATGGGTATAAAACCCCTCCCTCGGCTCCCCCTCCCTCCTTTGCTTCCCGAGCCTCCCAAGCACCCCCTTTCCCCTCCTGCCAATCCCAGCCACCTCCCGGAGCATCCGATCGAAGCTCCGTCGCCCGGAGCGCCGCCGCTCCTCTCCCCTGCGCCGGCAAGCTCCGCAAACGGATCTTCTTCTCTCCGCCCCCATCCTTCGATTGCATTCGTCTTGAGCTTCTCCTCGGTGTGCTAATCGCAATGGTGGGCTTACTTGGACAGGTACTCGCCCGTGGAACGCCGCCGCCGAAGCTCCGCCGCGGCCGTCGCACCTCTCCCGTGGCCAGACCTCCTCGCCGCCTCCCAGCTCCTGCCGCCACCACCATTGTGAGCCCCGTGACCCCCTCTCTGTGTAACCTCAGCCGATTGAACTCGTTCGCCGCCGGCGACCTCACTCACCTCCGAGCTCCCGAACCACCCCCTTCTATCCCCGCCTCTCCGTTTTCCTCGCCTCCCGGTGCCCAAAATGGGTTCCCACGTCGGAAGCACCTGGTGCCATCCCGGTGTCGGGGGCCATCGCGTGGCTGGAGCGTCAGAGCTCGCCGCTCCCGCTTCTGTCGCCCCGCCACTGAAGGTTGACGACGACGACGTGGCCTCTTCCTCCGTCGCCGCCCGCGCCATTTAACGGAGGCCGCCCGATCCCTCTTACCGCTTCACCGTCGTCCTCGCTTCTCCGCCGTCCGATACTCATAAACACCGCCCCTCCCCTCCGTCGGATCCCCCTCCCCGTACCGCTTCGCGTCACCCCATCTGTGGGACCCGGAGTAGAAACTTCCGGACCCCCCTGTGCATTACAGTACTAGTCCCAGATCGATGCTAGTACACAAGAAGAAACCAGCAACCACTTAGGGAAAACTTTATTGAAAACCAGATAAATTCAGGGATGGCTGCACCACAAGTGCACATAGGCTTGGTCTGATCCATCTAACACACCAAAATATAATAAAACGTTCTAATGCCGACAACTCAAAAGGTAAACTATAGGCTAGCATCTAATCATCCTCAACGATGATGCGCTCCTCAGCTCCTCCTCGGGGTCCTCCTCTCAATCTGATGAGTGTCTCGCCCACAACCACGGCGGTTGTTCGGCGAACGCGACCGTGATCGACTCGATCAAGTCGGAAAACCGAGCGAGATGGTGGCGTCCTCGGCTAGATCCTCCGATATCAACGTCGGGTGGCGGATCGAGCGCCGCACACTCTTCCTCGCAGCAGCCTAGTGCGAGGTCCCGTGAATCGGATCGGAGCAGCAACAGGGCTGGTGGAGTCGGTGTAGTGGTAGCAGCTCAAGACGCTCTACCCGCCGGCAGCGGCGATCCTTGCTCGAACGGCGTCGGCGTGGCAGCCTCACTCTGCGATAGCTGGGCTCGAGAGTGTCGGAGTGGTCGTAGCTCGACGTGGCAGCCTCCCAAGAAGTCCGATCTCCGCTGAGCTCGCGTAAGTCGCCGCCGCCAGAGTGTGCCGCACCGTGAGACAAGCGTGGGTCATCCACCACCGGTGGAAAAGCTCGATGAGTCTGCCCCGCTCTTGTCGCCGGAAGAAGCAAAAAGGTGATATCGTAGCTCCTCCTTGTGCCTCTGCACAACTCCGAGATCGCCATCATGCTTGCATCTGGATCGCATCGGCGGAAGGTCCGTGGATACTCAATATGACGCCAATCTGGTCAATCCTCCCGCTCGAGCGTAAATGAACACCTCCATGCTCCAGAGTCCATGCTCATCACTCGCGTGTTCCGCCCCTCAAAATAGGTGTTGGGTGTACTTGGATGCTGCATTAGCTGCCGTAGAAGAGTCGCAAAGCTCCTCGCCTCGCCATGAGAATGGTGATCCCACGGGTGATGACGATGAACCCGCCATCTACAAGTTTGGAAAGAGGAGAGATCAGTAAAGATTTTTAAATAGTGAAAAGGAGGACAGAAACAAGATACTAAGTAAGAGGAGAGTAGAAGAAAAAGAACTTATGTTTTTTGTACATAAATTTTTTTATTAAATATAAATCCTTAAAACTTCCCAAAACCTAGGGTTCGTCCTACAGTCAAGATGGCTCTGATACCACTTCTGTGGGACCCGGAGTAGAAACTTCCGGACCCCCCTGTGCATTACAGTACTAGTCCCAGATCAATGCTAGTACACACAGATAACCAGAAAAACGGTACATTGTCATCCACGATTTATTACAATAATAACTGAAGTTTACATTGGTCATTGCCTTACAAAGGTTCACAGAACCTTAAAACGAAAATAAACACAATGGAAGCAAAAGTAATTAATCGACCCATCAATCGCCACGTGCAATTGATCGGGAAACGAATCCTAAGCATCCGGGAAGAATCCACCGCATCCACACTCGGCACGAAGTCGAATTCTCCATTTGAGCTTCTTCATCCTCTGCTAATGTATTTGTAGAGCAACATGTGAGTACAAAATTGTACTCCGCAAGTCTTGGGAAAGATGCATAGATGCAAGGCTTCACAAAGGAAGGCTATATGGTTCTTTTGCAAAAATCAGCATTTTATTTCAAATCTACATAATTACTTCAAAGGCCATTTGATAAACATCTTTGTTTTTCATAAATGAAATTAGATAAATAACTTAGTGAAGGTTAAACCACCAACACTAAAATCTCGGGCTATCGCCAACTTTCAAAACTCAAAGTTAAACCACGATCCGTTACACCACGATTTAAATCACGAGCGTTATACCACTCTCAAGTTTGACAAACCATTTTATTTTGAAATCAAAATCAAACTTCTACCATGTGAATGCATTCCTTGTTCGCCCTTGACCGTGGGCACGGCTATTCGAATAGTTTTTACTCGCAGAGTTTGTACACTTTACCCACAAGAGATAAATTATCTTAATAGTCAACATGCTTCCTTTGGCATGAGACCCAGATAAAATATCACAAAGCCTTTCACCTACTCCAGATAGCTAGGTACCACCCGCTAGGTTTCACCACAACTCGAATCCACGAGTTGGAGCCCTCTGCGCCCGTATGAGTACAGAAACCCCGTCCCTCACTATGAGTAACCAGTACACCCGGCACTCAATACACCACCGGTGATATCTAAACTACACCTTTATAGGTTAGTTAGCTAGGTCGTACCCATATAGACTTGTGGTTGCACTGTTTTGCTCAGTTTGGACAAACACAAGCGTCGGTCCTTAAACGACCAGGGTGGTTCATTCACAATCCCAAAAACTCTCGTGCTAAACTGCACCAGCCAAACCTTCCATCCACCCTTGTCAACTTTTCCCTTTGAACTTCATTTTTATTTTCAAATTAACAGTGGTAACATCCATTACCACTTTTCAAACAAATCAAATAACAATGGTAACATCCATTACCAATGTTCAAACAAACCATTGATCAAAACATTTAGCAAACATGCTTCTCATTTGAACATTTTATATTGATTCGCTAAACTAAGCATTTGCTAGTATAAATTTAACAAAATGTAATACTAACTCATTATTGAGTCAAAAGGGATATCCTAAGTTGACAATGGTACAAGGTAAATGATTTTCAATGGAAGGTATAACAATTGGGACATTTAACTAAATTTTTCTAAAATCAAGTTATCCACTTTTACAACATAAGCATGCAATAATTTAAAATAACTACACAAATCATTTTGTAAATCATAGGAGCAAGATGGTCAAAGGAGACTTGCCTTCCTGTGCTGGGTTGATATCTTCCTGAGCTTGATCCTGACTATCTTCGGACAAATCGGTCTCTACACGTAAATCGAGAAAACCAAATAAATAAAATAAAATAAAAATTGAAAAATTGAAAATAAATATACCAAATGAAAGATTGGAATTTTAGATGAATTTAGAAATTTGAATGGATCAATTTGGATTTAAAATGAGCAAGATATGGCTGTTGGAAGTTTGAATTCAGAGAAAATGGGAAAAAGATAATTGCTGGAATTATTTTTGAACTGAAAATAAATTATGATGTCAGCACGGATTTTCTGAGAATTATTTTACAAAAGGAAATCCTAATTATGACGTCAGCAAGAAAATTAAAATAATATACGAGGTCGACATGTGGGCGGTCACTGGTGGACCGCGTCCACGGACAACTACAGTTGCTGACGTGGCAGACCGAGAGGTACACGTGGCATGCTGACGTGGCAGTGCTGACGTGGCATGGGCGAAGGGTTTCGGCTGACATGGCGCGACGTGGCAAACACATGTCCGCCACGTGGCTTGACACGCGTCGGATAGGGTCGACGTGGAGGCCGAGGTGGCGAGGCGACGCGGCGCGCGCGCGGCCGTCGCGGAGGTGGATCGGACGGTGGGAGTTCGGACACGTGGCTCTATCCGAGCGTTGGCTCGATCCGCATGAGCGCGGTGATGAGGCGCGGAGACGCGGCGTCCGGTGGATGGATGCCACGCGGCGCGGCGTTCGCCGCTCGGATCGAGGGGCGCGCGCGCGGCGCGTGCGGCGGAGGAACTCACCGGCGACGACGCTTTCGGCCGGCGGTGACGGATTTGGACGGCGCGCGACACACGCGAGAGAAGAAGAGAGGGAGAGTGCGAAGGGTGAGAGGGTGGCGGGCTCGCTTTATACACGGCGGAGATGGAAACGGCCGCGCAAACCTCGCCGGCGTAAATGCTTTGGTTTCCGTCGGCGGCGGCAAACGGCGCTCGAGGGGAAAAAAGAACGGCATTAACTCGGCGGTGAGTGCGCGCGCGGACGGACGAGTGCGCCATTAATGGCGGCGGAGCCGACGCACGGCTTCGGCGGTGGCATCAATGGCGTCGGCGCGTGGAGGTGAAACCGTCGCAGGGGCCGACGGACCTGACAGGTGGGAACCACCTGTCAGTGAGAGAGAGAGAAGCGGAAAGGGTGAGCGGTCGGATGAGCGACAGGTGGCGGAGAGGAAAGGAACGGGCCGTCGGATGAAATGAATCGGTAAGTGGAGATGAGCGGCGGAGATTAGATCGAGCGGGGTTGATCTGATCTGGGCCGTCCGGTGCATCGAGTGGAAACGGCCGGCTCGGATGAGCGCGCGCGCGGTGCGATGGGTGATGATGGCGCACGGAGAAGGAGGAAGGCGGGATGAGGCGAATGGTCGGGATCGGGCCGCGGCGATGGATGGACGGCGGATGGGCGCCACGTGGCGCCGGGAGGATTTTCGAATTTAAATCTTTTATAGATTTCAGAAATCAATAGGAGGCTTAAAAATACTCAGAAAAATACCAAATAAATTTCAAAATTCCAGAAAAATTCACATAATTCATGGTAATGCTTTGAACATAAAACATATTTTCAAGCTATATTAATTTAAATGTTTATTTTTAAACAGAGACTTTAATTTCTGAAAATTCCAAATAAATTGAAATAATTAATTTAAAATTATTCTTTCCAAATAAAAGCAAAATTTGGGATGTTACAAACCTACCCCCCTTAGAAAGAATCTCGACCCGAGATTCGTAAAGACTGGAAATAGATCAGAACTCGTCAAGATCCTCTTCACGCTCCCGTGTTGCTTCTGATTCTGGATGATTATTCCACTGCACCTTGCAAAATTTGATAGTCTTGTTTCTTGTACAGCGCTCTGCCTCTTCTAAAATCTTGACAGGAAACTCTGGATACGTCAAGTCTTCTTTTAAATCCACCTCTTCTAAAGATATTAACTCCTCTGGTACTCTTAAGCACTTCTTCAACTGTGATACATGAAATACATCATGTACATCGACAACCGAGGAGGAGCTCTAACTGATATGCAACTTCACCTCTTCTGGCTATAACTAGAAATGGTCCGATATACCTTGGAGCAAGCTTTCCACTGACCTTGAAACGTCGCATCCCTTTTAAAGGTGACACCTTCAAATACACCTGATCCCTTGGTGCGAATTCCAACATTCTGCGACGATTATCTGCATAACTCTTTTGTCTGGTCTGTGCTATTTTCAATCGGTCTCGTATTAATCGAACTTGCTCTTCGGCTAGCTTCAAGACATCGGGTCCGAATACTTGACTTTCTCCAGTCTCGACCAATATAATGGCGCTCGCATTTCGCCATACAAGGCTTCAAACGGAGACATCTTCAGACTAGACTGATAACTGTTATTATAGGAAAATTCCGCGTAGGGTAAACTTTGATCCCAACTGACTTTATTGGCTAAAGCACACGCTCTTAGCATATCTTCCAATATCTGATTCACTCGTTCAGTCTGGCCATCTGTTTGAGGATGATAAGCAGTACTGAAATTTAAATTGGTGCCCAAAACTTCATGAAGCTTCGCCAAAATCTTGAGGTAAATTATGCCTCTATCCAATACGATCTTCTTTGGAACTCCATGCGGACATACAATTCTTGACATATAGAGCTCGCCAATCTATCTCCGAATAGGTAGTCTTTACTGGTATGAAATGTGCAACCTTTGTTAAGCGATCCACTATAACCTGATTGAATCATACCCCGACTTGGTTCTTGGTAGTCTGTTATGAAATCCATTCCGATTTCCTCCCATTTCCATTCAGTATCTGCAGAGGTTGCAAAAGAGCGGCGGTCGTTGGTGCTCTGTTTAACCCTTTGACATATATCATATAAAGCTACATATTCTGCAATTTCTCGTTTCATACTGGTCCACCAGTAACTTTCCTTTAGATCTTGGTACATCTTTGTACTTCCGGGATGAATGGAATATCCTGATTCATGAGCTTCCTTTAGAATTAAATCTTTTATTTCCTTTCTCTCCGGTACTAAAATCCTTTTTCCAAACCAAAGAATTCCTTCTTCATCTTCTGAGAATCCAGGTGCTTTGCCTTTCTTCATGTTATCTTTTATTTCTTTAACATACTCATCTTCTTTCTGAGCTGCCTTGATCTGATCTTCTAAAGTGGGTTGGACCTTTAATGTAGATAGAATTCCTTCATTTATCACTCCCAAATTGAGACGCTGAAATTCTTCACGAAGAGTTGACTGACTGTCTTGAATCAACATATTGCTAACATGGATCTTCCGACTTAAAGCATCTGCCACTACATTGGCCTTTCCTGGATGATAGTGTATTCCCACATCATAATCCTTTACCAGCTCAAGCCATCTTCTTTGTCTCAGATTAAGATCGGGTTGAGTGAATATATACTTTAGACTTTTATGATCCGTATATATTTCACACCGATTACTAATTAGATAATGCCTCCACAACTTTAGAGCATGCACTACAAAGAGCCTAGCTCTAAATCATGAGTGGGGTAATTCTCCTCATGTGGCCTTAATCGCTTGATGCATAAGCAACAACCTTTCCTTCTTGCATTAGTACACCTCCAAGACCTTGTTTTGATGCATCACAATAAACTTCAAAATCTTTTCGAATATCCGGTAACCGCAGAACTGGTGCTGAAGTTAACCTCTTCTTTAACTCTTGAAAACTATCCTCACAGGATTTACTCCATTCATATTTCTTCTCTTTCTTTAACACTGGGTTAAAGGTCCGCAATCTTGGAAAACCTTCGATGAATCGACGATAGTAACCACTAAACCAGAAAACTTCGATCTCGATTCTTGTCTTGGGTGGAGTCCAATTTAATACATCCTTAACTTTTCGGGATCTCTGATACTCCTTCGCTGAAATTACGTGTCCCAAAACTCAATTTCCTTTAACCAAAACGCACACTTGCTAAACTTGGCATATAACTGGTGTTCACGGAGTCTTTGCAACACTATCCTTAGATGATCCTCATGTTCTTTATTGTTTTTCGAATAGATAAGAATGTCATCTATAAAGACAACAACAAACTTATCTAAATAATCCATAAATACTTTATTCATCAAATTCATGAAGTATGCCGGAGCATTTGTCAGACCGAAAGACATCACCGTATACTCATATAGTCCATATCTTGTGGCGAAGGCTGTCTTTGGTATATCTTCTGGTCTAATCTTCAACTGGTGATATCCTGACCGAAGATCAATCTTGGAGAAGACACTTGATCCTTTGAGTTGATCGAACAGATCGTCGATCCGGGGTAAGGGATACTTATTCTTTATAGTTACTTCATTTAAAGCTCTATAGTCCACGCACATACGCTAACTACCATCCTTCTTGTTTACCAAAAGCACTGGGGCTCCCCAAGGTGAAGAACTTGGTCTAATGAAATTTTTCTCTTGTAATTCTTGAATCTGCATCTTGACTTCAGCTAAATCATCAGCTGACATCCGATAAGGTCTTTTTGATATTGGGCTGTGTGTGTGCAGATTTATAACAAATTCAATCTCTCGATCCGTGGCAATCTGGCAAATCCTCGTGGAAAACATCGAGGTATTCGCAAGCTACCGACACATCCTCCAACTTTTTCCCTTTTAAGTTGGTTAACATACTGTTCTTCTTTGAGTGCATAACTGCCTCATGTCTTATTTGAATTCCGTCAGAATTGGTAAGAATAATGGCACGATTGGCACAATTTATCTGTCCTTTATACTTGATCAACCAATCCATACCAAGTATTATATCTATGCCATCGGAGTCTATTATAATAAGATTCGCTAGGAACTTTACTCCATTTATAATTATGGTTGCACTAGGGCTAACCAATTTAGTCCTCAATTCTTTTCCAGGAGATTGGACTATCATAGGGTTCTTTAGCAAACAAATATTCCAATTATTTCTTTCAGCAAAAGCTTTTGTTACGAATGAATGTGTAGCTCCGAATCAAATAATATAATTGCTGATGCTGAATTAACCAGAACTTACCGAACTACGTCTCGTGCATCTTCAGCGCTTCTGCGGTGACATGATTTATACGCCCTCTGTTGAATGGGTGTGGAGTTCGAGAGTCCGAGGGCTTCCACGTCCTGACCGGTAGTTGGAGCTCTTCTGGTGTAGGATCCAAGTTGAAGCGGACCGGGTTACCGCTGGACGTGGGCAGCTCACGGCATAGTGTCCCATATTTTTGCAATTGTAGCATTGCACTCCTGCAGCTACATTTCTATTCTGCATTGTTGTTGGGCTGCATTTCCAGTTCTAGGAGTTTGAGGCAAAGGCGAGGTGCGAAATGGGTGTCCTTGGATGACTATGCACTGGAGGCGGTTGTCTTGTTGTTGAGTAGGGTGTTGTGGAGGCGCTAGCGATCGCTAGCAAAAAGAACAACACATATGCGTGGTATATGTATGAATCAATTATTGTGTCATTCTCATTCTCATTGTTTTGCACAAACCAATTGATACTACAATAGCTATCAAATGCATACATTGCAATGTTCTCATTCACACCATTCTCCTCCCATAAGAAAAAGTCGTCCTCGACTTTGCGAAATGCACGTGGACAAGTCATTAATGGGCAAAACCAGATCAAACGGTTCAAATATGGAAGAGACAATCTTTAATGCCTTCCATGCTGCAATCTGCGCTACTCGATTAATTGTACATGATCGATAATGAAAGGATGAACAGGTAGGATTATAAAATCTTCCTAAACATGAAGCATTGTTGTTGAAGCTTATCTCATTGTGATCATGACATGGTATAAAAGGTTGTTTATCCAAAGTATGCAATTTTAATTCAGCAGGCTTATCACATGTAATGCATATTCAAACACATAAAACTTGTCATCTACACCATAATCTCCGATCAAATTAAACTTATAGGTGTAGGCATAAACACTAACTAGTGATTTTAAACATGAAATTTCAGCAAGATTCTCAACCACACTAGATAGCTCTCTAGGATCATCAAACATGATATAGTACAAAGAATCACTAGGAGATATTCGAGTAAGAACTTCCTTATGAGTAATCAATTCCACATTATATAAATTGAACAAAGAAATTTCAGAATATGGAATTTTCATTCGCACGTATGAGTTCTCACAAGTACTCACCGTTTCACAATTAGTTTCAGCACCAATATTGTTACCTTTATTGTTCTCCTCAGTTGATGTAGGTGTTGTAGGTATTAAATCATCATGATGTAACAACGGGACAGCAAGTACTTCATCTTCAATCGTGGTTATCTCCTCATCTTTGACTTCCAATGATGCCGGTTGTCGAATGTTTAATTCCTTATCTTTCATTTCAACCTGCACAATGTGAGAAACAACACTAGAAGCAGATATTAATGTGTTAGTTTCAAAATCAACCTCACTTTGTCTATCTTCTACTTCCATCTTTTCTTTTGGTGTATCTCTCACATGTCAATTTGGATGCTCTCAAACTCACATATGGTGGAGTCACACAGCTCACTCTTTTAACACTCTCACTCAATTTGGCTATGTGGCTCTCATTCTCACATGGGTTTTGATGCATCTCAAGTGTTGTTTGTAGCAATGGACCAGCAGTACATGTCTTCTTGACCGAAGGGAAAGTCCCATGCTCAGTCATCTTCTCATGTGTCACACTTGTTGAGGCATAAGAATTGAAGTATGGACTTGGATGAAACTGTGGTGTACGCATATCCATAAGTCTCTTCTCCTCCTCAATAGCACAATTCACAAGATCATGCGTGCTACTAAAATATTTACATTGAAGTGCAGCAGGATCTTATAATTCAAGCCTCCTTTGAAGTATACTGTTCTTTTATTGCACTAGTGACACCGCACGTCGCAATGCACACTTTAGCTCATTATAGTAATCTTGAACAGTGTTACTCCCTTGTGTGATGCTCTCCACATGGTGAAGCAATTCCCGCTCATAATAGGTTGGCACAAATTCAGTTCTCATGATCACCTTCAAATCTGACCAAGATCTAATGAATCGTTTTCCGGATAATTGTTGCCACCAACTATAAGCATAGTCTTTAAACCGCATAGTGGCTCGCATCAATTCTTGGTCTTTGGGAAGCTTCAAATCTAAACTCTTTCTCCATTCGCCATTCCCACTCAAGATACTCCTCGGATCTTCACTTCCATAAAATGAAAGAGACAAATTGTTGGGATTGGAATCGCACCATGAGGAACGAAATACTGAAGATTCATTCCTATTTTGTCCACACCAAGAGGAACGAATTGTTGAATATCCTGTCATGGTTAGTTATGCAACATATATATATATGTGGAAATCACTCAATCTCACTATTTTCTCTCCCAAGTAAAGTTCTTACCCTTCCGAAGTGAATTAAGGCCAATAAAAACTTACACTGGTAGAAGTGACAATAGCAACGTGATGATTAAGCGAATTCAAGAGTGTTCACTACTTGCACAACAACGGTTATATGGTGGAGCTTGGTATGGAAGTGTATATCCTAGCAATCTGAAATTCTTGATGTTGCAAAGTTAAGTAATAATCCAGGCTAGAATACTTTGCCTAAGTGCTGATCCAATATATTTAAGTGAAGTATATGAACGCACACGCAAAGATCAATGTGACTCGATGCAAACAAAGGAATGAGCTAACTAGAGGCAATCTGAATTTAGATAGCTCGTTTTGCACCAAGTACTAGGAGAGACGCTAGCCAATTGCAATGATATGAATGTAAGGGCACGAGATTGCTCAAGAGATAAAATTACACAATCTAAATTTATGGATTAAGAACTCACCCAAATTCGGCCAATGCTTTTTCTTTCTTTCTTTCTTTCTTTCTTTCTTTCTTTCCTCCACTTTTTTTTTGCTCAACTTCCTTTTTTTCTTTCAAAGGCCAAACTAGGTTGAATTGTTCTTTTGGTTTGCACAGGTCACAAATATTCAGCAAGGTGTAAAGTACTCAAGAGCAGCCCTAGATGCAATATTCAACAGCTAGTCTCAATTGATGAAAAGAATATCAGCAAGATTTTTTTTTGGATTTTGGATTGGACACAAAGATTAGGCTACGCAAATAAACACGAACGATCAACACCTAAACAAAAATTCTAATGGATCAAAACCTAACAAAACTCACAAAATTAACAGATGCAAAAACTAGGGTTTGGTTAATTTTTGTTGCAATTTTCAGTTTAATGGACTATAGGACAAAAATAAATCAATCTAAAAGTAAGGGTAAATAATCCTACCGAGTAAACCGCGCTCTGATACCAAGATGATACGGGGTCGCCCGATCTTCTCGACGTAGGATCAAGATACTCACGTGGAATTGATGAATCGTAGTGATCCCCCGTTGCCAATGCAAGAGTTAGCACTCTATAATTCGCCCAATCACACGTGTTGAACTTCACGACCACCAGATGAAGCTCTATCGCGCTTCCAATTCCCAGCGGAAAGGTTGAACGATCTTGATTTTTGACTAACTCTCAATTCCTTCAATGTTGTTCGGCCAACAGAAAGAATAAGAGTATTTTTAATATCAAAAGTGGTTCCCTTTACAATGGGGGTCTACCCCTCAATATATAGCCTCAGCCCAAGGCTATTCAACACTAAACTTCCCATGTGGTACTATTCACGCATTATCGTAGCATACGAGTTCTTGTTCATGGGCCGTCTGAGCCATCGTTCACGGGCCTTGTATCTATTCATGGTAATTATTCACGGCACATTCACTGCATCTGTTCATGGGCTGAATTCTGTAGCTCATATCCTTGATCTCCATCCATCGCGACTCTTCAAACTCGAGCACAAGTAAAATATTGTTTTTAGGTAGTATGAAATTCTCATTAAAATTAATGACATATTCATTAAGGAGCGAGTTCACTGAGATTGTAGTTTCTTGGCTCGTGCTCTTGTTATTGGTCCTGTTATTGAAGTCTCATTACTAGTTTTGGTATTACTATCGATGTCCTCATCATATCCGCATCATCCTCCCCTTCTTCAAGAAAAGCCGTCCTCGGCTTTTGATAGCCTGAAATTGTACTAAACAAAGAATACAGTGTGTATGCATGGCTTATGTATTGGTCAGTTACAACCCTTCCATCTTTCACATTAGTATTACCTGGGGTGTAGTAAGCAAAAAGAACAACACATATGCGTGGTATATGTATGAATCAATTATTGTGTCATTCAATTTGGCTATGTGGAATGTTTCTTGGCTTTGTTGTTTCAGGTCAAGGAATTCAGGTTGATGAATCAAAGGTGAAAGCAATCAAGGATTGGCCGACTCCTGAAAATGTAAGCCAGGTGAGAAGTTTTCATGGACTTGCTGGTTTTTACAGGAGATTTGTGAGAGATTTCAGCACCATAGCTGCTCCATTAAATGAGTTAACAAAGAAAGGTGTTGCCTTCCAATGGGGTGAGCCACAAGAGAAAGCTTTCAAGAATTGAAGAAAAGATTATCCAAGCCCCCTTAAATCCCGCCGTCCACCCGAGCCACGCGTCGCTCATCCGAGCCACGTGGCGCTGGTGGCGTGGGCGAGTCGGCCTGCTCGTCGCCACGCTGCGTTGCGCCGGTCGCGCTGGCCTCCGGCGCGCTGGGCCGCATGATGCCAGGCCGATCAGAGCAAAGCGGCCGGGCCGCACTGTTCAACCAATTTTCCAGCAATTTCTCAATTCCCAGAAATCAGAAAAATCCAAATAAATCCTAGAAAATCACAGAAAATCCCAAAAATTTCCAAATTTCACCACTTTGCTCCAAATATTATTCCAGACCCTCTGGTGAACTCCATTTCCACAGATCTCCTCCCAATTAAATTCCTCAAATTTCCTCATTCGGAGATTTATGCTTTTATTCCTTTTTAATTAGATTATTTTTCCTCGCTTGTTTAGTTGCAAGCCGGATTTACTTATTTTAATTGTTTGCGCTAGTGTCGGAGATCCCGGAAGCCCAGGAGCAGACTCAGGACCCCGGTGCTTCTACGTTCGAGCTCGCTGAGTTTATCCGGATTGACGGCAAGTCCCAAATCCTTTGATCATGTTGTATCCCATAATGTTTAATTATGTTAATATGTTATTTGCATTGAGCTAGTTCTGAAATGCTAGTTCGAAAGTAAAATAAAATGTTTAGAATGACATGCGATATAGTTAGTCCTACCACCGCTAAATGCCATGTTTAAATTGTAGCCGTGCCTTTGAAACCCTAGAATTAATTATCTGATAATCTAGATAATTGTAGACTATTATTATCATGCAAAGTGTTACACTAATAAGGTTGTGGTTGTGGGCCAATAGAATTTGGAAAACCCGACTCTAAGGTAGGGTGGTATAGGACACCGTATCTTAGAGCGGGAAGTGCCGGCGTGCACAAGGTAGGGTAAGGGTTGGGGGAGAGCCGCGAGACGGTCTTTGCCCACCTCTTACCCTAGGGCTGGAGTAGGGTAAGGGTGAGTGGGAAACCGCGAGACGGTCTACGCCCACCGCTTGCCTTAGTTTGGGTCGCGGGCCTGGTGAGGTTGCGGACCAGGTGAAAAGATAAGGACTGAAACCCTTACGCTGAGCAAATGTCACAGTGATCGCTCAACCACAGGAGTTGACTTGTCAACACTTGTCTATCAGCTGCTCAACTCGTTTGAAACTCTACAGAGGGTAGCAGTGAGGTTAGGCGAGCCGTCGCGCATGGTGCCTAACAACGGTGGAATTCACTCGAAGCGGACGTTGTCCTCCCTTGTGTGTGCGTGTGTGTGTGTGGGTGTGAGCCAGACCCGAGTGAATTCTACTGGGTAGAGCCTATATAAAAAGTTGAGCAGTGAAACGACCTGGCTTTCTTGACTCTTTAGCGGGAGTTAAGGGATCGTGTGGGTAAAGCTGAGCAAACTCTGCAGAGTCAAATAAATGGTATTCGAATACGCCGTGCTCCCGGTTATTGGAGCTGTGTCACTTGGGTGATTCCAGCAGTGAAGCTTAAGTAGATTTGTACATGTTTTAACTTGGTTGGTTGGTTAATGAACTCTTAATGAAAAACCCTGAGATCCTAAGAAGTAAGTTTTGGGTCCGTCTTATTAAAATGTTTGCAAATAAAATTGCATCCACTAAATGTAATAAACCAAGTATACTCCCATCCTTTGACTTTCCGTGCATATAGTAAGATAGGATCCCTTTTGGGATTTGCTGAGCCGGTTGTTTGGCTCACGGCTTGCTTAATCCACTCTTTAGAGGATCAAGACGAGGGAGGTGGTCTCCCCGTTGGAGAAGTCCCGGAGGATCTTTTCTTCGACGAGGACCCTTGGCTGTAGGTCTCCGCCGTGCTCGAAGCAGTTTCTGGAGTCTTTTGTAATGTATTTACGCTTTGGGCTTGCACGCCCCGCTGTAAAAACTGGATGTTAATCCTTATGTCAAATATATGCTGGACTTTTGTTGTAAGCATGCAATGGTATACTCTTGCGCGACATTCCATAACTGTTCACGCGTGAATAGTTACGAGGTGCCGTGTCCGTACGCGCCCCTGGAAACGGGGGCGTTACAGTATGTACTATATGTAATTAACAGAAGTTTTTGCAATTTGTAGTGTGTTCAGAATTTTCCTCGATATTATGGTTCGAAAGTTTTTTCTGTTCACTTCCGTTTCGGTTTCTTGTTCATGGTAATTTTTTTGCGGTGCATATGATCTCTCATCATCCTCAGCAGGTTACTTGCCGTTGTTCACCAGAACTCAAATTCAGAGGTTCAGTACTATTTCAGGTTCAAAGTTCACCCATGACAAACATTAGACACATGCCGTCTTGAATAAGCCCAAATGCCCAATCATGGTAGGTTTTCTGTATTCTTCATGTGTGGATGCTAGCTAGTGTCTCTCATTCCCCTCAAAGACGTATCTAGAGGAAACTTTCAGGTCCGCTTCCTCTTGCTCCTCTAAGCTCTCCTGTCCTTCCAAGTAAAAAGAAAACACAAGGCATGCATTATTTGTTTGTGATATAGATCAAGACTTGTAATATTGAAAACATTGTATCTGTCAGAAAATGTTAGCCAGAGATTTGGACATTCATTGAGTTTGTGTGACTGTGACGATTTTCAGAACGCTTGCGCGCATTCGTTTGACTTGTGCTCCATTCCGACAAAAAAACTAAGCAGCCTCACCTTGCATGGTCAGATCAGATCATCTTAGCGTGCGTTTGTTTGACTTGCGTGAGTTATTCACGGCGTACTCTTTGTTTTTGAGCGCTTGGAAGCACTACTTAAATAAGTTTTTTTCTGTTGTTATCTCTTATGCATGACCCTTTCTTTTCTTTTCTTTCTTTCTTTTATTTTTTTTCGACGATGTATGACCATTTCTTGATAAGAGTACCTAAGAACGGGTAGATAGGTTAGTCCTTTTCAAAAGGATCAGGCATCGACCCTATTTGTAATTGGTAGTTTGTGTTTCGTTGGCACACGAGAGGATGAATAGTATTCTACTTCTATCTCCATATATGCATCTTAGCAACCTGAGAAGATAACAAATGGCATCTTCGGATCCTGGTGGCAGTCCTAAGCAGGGTTCACAATTTTGGCAAAATTTTATGGTAATTTTGTTTATTTCGTTCCTTTCGTTGCCCTCGGTAAGAAAAACGATTCGATCAAACTTTAGCCAAATTTGTCCTCATTTGAATTTTATCCAATTTTTGTCCAAATTGTGGTTAAATTTTGTCAAAAATTTAGATGATGTTTGAACATTTTGACCAATTTTTTGCTGAAAGGACGAAATTTCGTTCCTTTCATCCCTTTCATTACCCTCCAAATTTTTTTGCAAAACGAAATTGTTTTCCCTGGTCCCAAGTGGTATTGGTTCCTAACTTTAGTGAAAAGCCTAAACGGGAAAGACACATAGAAAAAAGGGCTAGTTCGACCAGCCAAAGGATGCTTTCAAGTTACAAGGCAAGCGCGGCCTGTCAGCTATTGGTAACGGATGGGGGATAGAGTGGCCTAATGACCAGATCCATCGTGCCAACGTGGGGGACGTAGGAGTGGATTGAACCGGTAAGGGTGGTGCATTCCTCGGCTGCACAGCCAGATTTTGTGCGGCTCGACTGTTCGCACACTGAGCGGCCTGCCAAAATGCTTGCGCGGCTTGCGGTGGATTCGACAGGCGGGGCTGCAGTTCAAGTGCTTCGATAGTCAAAGTGGCAACCTATCAAGCTATCACCTACACATCTTGATGATAGTTAGAGCTATCTAAATGGGTCGGACTAACCATGCTGGCCCAAAGCATGGTACTATTGGCTCGACCCAAGCACGGTATAGCCCACAGCTAAACAGGCCATGTCGGCCCAGCCCAATCAACCATGTCATGCTTGGGCCGGCCTGACATGACATGAATAGTATCGTGTCTAGCACGGCATGGCCCAAGCACACCTGATTTGCATAGGCCTTGCTACCCCTATTCCTCAACCCTATCTGAGAGCTACGTCACCGTGCTTGCTCCCGTCGTCCTACGTCGCTGCCCTTCTCCTGCATCGCCGGCATGGCATGGTACTAGTATTGGGATACTCATCATCGCCCTTGTCCTCCCCGAGATTGTCCATCATCACCTGATAGTCGAGATTCTCGGTGGCAAAAAATGGGGAGTGTCTACAATGGGGGTTGCGGTGGGATGTACAACAATGAGAATGCCTAAACCTCGATGGTCGTAGGTTCCTGGTGTAGTGGAGAAGGTAAGAAGGGGTCAAAGGCGGGACCTGTGAAGCCGAGAAAGGAGCTGTCCATTATCCAGCGGACAACCTCCTAGTCCTCAACGCTGATGGGGGGCAGCTCCAGTGTGGCGGAGTAGGAGGAGGCTATGCCATGAAGGAAGGAGGAGGTGGGTGGGCTGGGGTTGGGTGGGTTAGGGTTTCGACCGGTGGTGGCTTGGAGGGCGCGGAGCCAAGGAGGAAGATGCCGGTGTAGAGGTCGTCGAACTCATCGTCGTCCTCCATGGTGATGGTGAGATCAGGGGAAGCGGGTGTTGAAGGCAGTGGCGAGTGGGGAAGGAGGAGAGGATGGACGGTTTGTAGAGATGGGCTAAACGGGCCATCCGTGGCCCATCGGGCTAAATGTGCCCAGGTTAGTATGACACAGCCTGTGACCACCTTGCTATCAACAAGCCTAATGATAGTTTCCTTCTTTTCAAGGCTACTGAGGATGGTGCAATTGCTATCAACAAAGCACTTTTGAATTATTGCACAGCCTCAGGACAAAGGAAAATTTATCGAAGTCCTCCAGATAATTTAGTAAAGGATGCAAGCAGGAAACAAGGGAGGAAATAAAGCAAATGGTACAAATTACCAATGAAACGATTGCTAAAAAATATTTGGGTCTACCAAATAATGTTTGTCGGATAAAATAGGGGAAGTTTCAACATTAAACGACCGGATTTGGAAGAGAACACAAGGGTGGGTGGAGGAAATGCTTTCAGCCAATGGAAAGGAAGTGTTGTTTAAATGAATCGTGCAAGCCATGCCCATTTACTCGATGGGATGCTTTCAGCTGCCCACTGAATTGTGTAATCATATACATTATTTGATAAGAAACTGGATGTTAAAGACGATCTATGCCAAGGAACTTTTTCCTCCAGTGAAGGTTAGTAAAGTTACATATGTGAATACTAAGGGTGTGTTTGGTTGAGCTGTGGCTTCTGAAAAAGCTGCTGTGAGCTATGGGCTATGAAAAAGCTGCTGTAGGTTGTGGGCTGTGGAAAAGCTGTAAGCTGTTTGGTAAACAAGTATAAAACTTACCTCCTATCTCTATTTTCCTTGAAACAACTGTGAAACAGCTCTCTATTTTCATCATTTCAAAAAGCAGAAAGCCAAAAGCCAAAAGCAGGGTCCAAGGTGCTTTCAAAATTGTACTACCCAAAAGTAGCTACTTCTGAAAAAGCAGCTTCTGGTTTCCACCCCTTTGGTTGGCTTTTGGCTTTTTTGGAAGCAAAAACAGCTCCCAAAAGCTCAACCAAAGGCACCCTAAAACTTGGAGGCTAGAAGTTCTAGACATATTTTTTTCCATAAATGGACAAGGAAATTATTTTTGAATAAACCTCTGGGAACACTAACTAATTTGATACTTGGACATGGCATTATGAAAGATCTAGAAACTTTTTGGTTCAGTAAGCATACCACATGTTGGCTTAAATTAAATTGCAGAGGGAGGATTGGTTGGAGGGCAGAGCAACAACATCAAATATAGGGAGTAAAAATAAATCTTGGCGAGCTCTTTGGAATGTTAAACTCCCTTCTAAGGTAAAAGTTTGCTTGGAGATTAAGGTAAAGGTTTTTTGCTTTGAGATTATCTCAAAATTCAATTCCAACAGACTCGGTACACAAGAGCATAAATACGAGCACTACTAAACAGTGCAAATTTTGTGGTGCTGAGGCTGATACTTGGGGTCGTGTTATCCTCCATCGTACTATGGTGAAATGTATATAAGCATTAGTGGATGAGAAGCTTACTGAATTGCTTGCAGCTTTTCCAATATCCAATCCAAGAGACTGGTTATTTTTATGCAGGAAAACATATTGCCTAAAAACTTTAAAAAGCTATTTGTGTTGTGTTGGGCGATTTGGCATGTCCAAAGAAAAGCTTTGCATAAGGAAATATACCTAAGCTCCCTTTCAACTTATGGCTTCATTGCTTCATATCTTGATGAGAATGAGGTCATTAATTTCTCTTCAAGCTTGTAGCAGAAAAGGGTATCAATGCGCACTTGTAATGTCAAACGACACCCTCCACTAGAAGATTGTCTGAAGTTTAATGTAGATGTCGTTGTTTCTAGGACAGACAAAAAGGGCACAGTGGTGGTCATTTGTAGAGATAATTCTGGTACATTTATTACTGCTAGTGCCTTTGTGTGGGAAGGATTAAATGACCCTAGAATGTCAGGAGTGCTTAGATATCATGAAGCTCTTTGTCTAGTGGTTGAACGTCAGGGTGTATGTTGCCTCAGATTGTCCAGAGGTGATTAAAAGTATCAGTGAGAAGCTGAGATGTCGATTTCTTTTAGTTCTAAATGGCATTGATGCTGGCAGGAGTCACTTCTAGAAGGTGGAGTTTCATCATGAAGGTCGGGGTTCTAATGTTGGTACTCATAAACTTGCTAAGTTTGCATGTGGTCTAGATGTAGGGCGCCATTTATGGCTCCTTGATCCTCCTTGTATTGTTCAAATGCATGTAAACTCTTCTAATGATAAATAATTTCCCCCCAACTTCTTCTGAAAAAATCTACACATCGTGAGGACTGAGGAGGCAGGGTAGGACCATTGGCCCGAGCTGGTTAGTTGAGTTGGACGGCCAATATATGTTTTGCTGACCGGGTGAGGAAGAAAACAACCATGGGCTTCTAAATGGTGGAGTCGACTGGCCACAGCCCAACAGAGACAAATATTATTCCTTAAAAAAATAGGGACAATATTGTTTCATTTTCTTTTCCTCTATTCTTAACGGTCAATAATTTTGAGCTTCCACCAACTGTACGGTAGCCTAGCGGTGTGACACCTTGTCTCTCTAGCTGATGATCAGAGTTCATTTCCCATCAACCTTAGGTTGGATGGGTTATTTGTGTGGCTTTTTCCATTAGTATTTTCCATGATTTGAACATGTGACTTGTGGGAAACTTGCATGAGCCTTAATATAATTGCATTAGCTAGTTGTTCTCACCATCTCTAAAAAACCGAGCTTTTTCATGAAATGCCACTATTATTATGTTTTTACATGGCGTGTTTAACTTGCATGCACTTGTTTTCAGCTGGCGTCTTTGGGATCAGCGACACTGATGGATCTGGAAGCAGTGAGTCACCAAAGACAAGGAAGAAGGTGGCAGACGGCAGAGGGAGAAGTGGCAACAATATGCTGCCGAGCCTTGCACCCGGATGGACATTTGATCAACCATTGCACGACTGAGATGTAGGTCTGGAGTTTAATTTGTATGATTCAATTTTGAAGTACACAGGAGTTTTAGTCCAGGGAAGCTTCTTGTCAGACCTTCAAAAATTCTCCTGCTCCTTCCATGGAACTCGAACATGATCTATCTAGTCAAACATATCCACTGGATGATTGATACTATGTACCGTCAACTCCAGCATGACGTATGTGCTCAAGCCACAATAGACTACAGACCGATTAGCCTCTTACACAGTTTCTCCAAAATCATTGCAAAGATCCTGGATTTGTGACTCGCACCCTTGATGAACAAGTTGGTCTTCCCAAGCCAAAGTGCCTTTATAAAAGGTGGATGCATACAGGACAACTTCTTATATGTCCAGAACTGGGCGAAAAGTTACCATCAAAATAGAATGTCGTCCCTCCTCCTTAAACTCAACATCACAAGATCCTTTGACTTGGTCCGCTGGGATTACCTTCTTGAATTGCTACAATAACGAGGTTTCCCACACCGATGGAGAGACTAGGTGTATAGTCTCCTCTCAACCGTCACCGCTATAGTCCTCCTCAATGGCGTCCCAGGGGACAAAACCAGCATCATAGAGGCTTACACCAAGGCGACCCGCTATCTCCCTTCCTTTTCATCATTGCAATAGATTCTCTACAAAGGATCCTCAATATCGCAATGGACCACGGTCTCCTACTACCTCTAGATGGCTGCTTGGCCACCATCAGAACCTCCTTGTATGTGGACGATGCGGCCATCTTTCTAACACTGAACCAAGAAGATGTTTGCAACTTGATTTGGATCCTGCAGAATTTTGGTAATAAAATGGGGTTGCAAACTAACCTGCAAAAGAGCCAAGTTGCAACGATATAATGTGACCAGCTTGACCTACAAGTTATTCTGCAAGACTTCCCAACTAGGCTTGCATCCTTCCCCATGCAATATCTAGGCTTGCTGCTTGCACTTAAAAGGCTCCATCGGGTAGACTTCCAGGCGCTAGTACATAATCACACCAATCTCCTAGCTGGATGGCGTGGCAAACTGCTCACCCTTGCAGGCAGGAAAACTCTTACCAAATCTATCTTAAGGGCCTAATCCACCTACTTCCTTACATCCGTCAAGGCACTAAAATGCATGCTTAGATCACTCAACAGGCAGGCACGAAAGTTCTTATGGGCAAGATTAGAACATCTTTCAGGCAGCAAATATAAGGTCAACTAGGATAAAGTCTGCAGACCCACCAACTGGGGGGTCTTGGTCTCCTGAACCTAGAGCGGTTCGCCCGACTGTGGCATGAATGGGAAACAAAAAAAACATGGCAAGGGATGGAGATGCCATGCGATGAGTAAGATCGGGCCCTCTTTGTCACAGTGACCAGCATAGTAATCGGTGATGGAAAGAGGGCATCCTTCTAGAACTTGGCCTGGGCACATGGGAACCGCCTGCGGGACATTGCACTGGTAAACTACAAAACCTCCAGAAGAAAGAACCGCACTCTGTGCATGGGATTGATAGACAACAAGTGACTCCAAGACCTTGACTTCTTGACCGGTATAACTGCGCAACACATTCATGAGCTCATTACAATCTAGGGCCTTACCTCCACGACGACCCTCCGGGGTGGCCAGGAGGACACCGTTATATGGAAGCTCACTCCAAACGAAGTTTGCAATGATGCTTCAGCATACAAAGCACAGTTCCTCGGTATGACAAAAAAAACACCATGAACGCCCTAGTCTGGAAGATTGGGCACCCCAGAAATGCAAAATCTTCGCTTGGCTAACGATACAAAATAGAATTTGGATAGTAGACTGTCTTTCTAGACGAGGGTGGCCGAACCAACAAATTTTCCCACTTTGCGCACAAGCATCAGAGACTGCTATCCATCTCCTCGAGGAATGCCATTACTCCTTAACAATCTGGACAGTCATATCACAATGGACAGCTTGCGGCTCCTTAAACCCAGCAAACTGGTAGACCACATCATCGATATGACTTTGGTGGGAGTCGATTATCCAAATGCCTGGACTCCCACAGAAAATGGTGGCATCCATCATAATGCTTGTGGCATGAGAGATATGAAAGGAATGAAATATCTGAATCCTCCGATCAGCAGCTTCCACTCTAGAGTACCTCATCATAGTGGTGAACTCAGAACCTAATTTTAGGGGGGGCTAGTTGGACATAACTAATAAAAGATAAACAAACTAAATATAAATCAAATTACCTTTTGCAGTCTAAAATCATACATACAAGGACATAGTAAAAATGCAAAATACATCGAAGAGTACCTCGGTAATGGGTAATGTGCCTCCCGAAGCCCGTAAATATATGTAAGCAGCTATCTATGCAACAATATTAGCAAACTTAGTGATGAAATCAAAAATTACGATTGTGAATAGCTATAAATATTGAAAAAAAAGGATGAAGCATACCACTAACTACTAGCTAGGATTCAGTAGTAGTAATACAAGTATGAGGCAATAGTATTCTACGAGATTTCATGCTTTAAAAGCGTGTTCTGATTCTATCATCATCAAGACTTCTAAAAATTTCTTGCTCAATGTAGCATATCATCAAGTCACTGAACCACTTATCTACTACTCTATTGCACAAATTTGTCTTGATAATATTCATTAATGAAAAGATTCTTTCAACCAATGCCGTTGCCACTGGAAGGATTAGTGTTAGCTCAATGAGGCGATAAACTAATGAGAATGTTCTATTTTTTCCTGTTTCAACCATCTTTTGAGCTAGCTTTGTAATATCACCACATCCATGGAATTCTACACTTCTCCTGATATGAGAACAAAGGTATGAAATTGATTTCTTAACAACAAATGGTCAGCTATGTTGAAATCATCAGCATAAATCTCAGCAAGTCAAACAAGCTTATTTACATCAAACTTGGAGAAAGAGTATCTTGAATCAAGACAAGACATGCATACCAGTAACTCTGAAGAAACTTCATTAAACTGATGGTTCATCTTTGATGTAATGGCATCAATAGCAATAATGAAAATCTCAACATGGTAATAGTGAAGGTAAGTCACCGTATGCTTCCTACATTTAGACATGCCTCTAATTGAAATGTGTTCTTCCATATTTGGCACATGAATCTCATTTGCTTCACAAAAACGTTTCACTTGCTAGAATAATGGCCCCCACTCATTGTCCCTCATGTTCTACAAGCGTACTTTCACATTTAAAAGCAAATCAATGGCTCCAACAATATCTTAATCATTTCTTTGCAAAGCAAGTAACAACTCACTTGTAATGCTTAGCAAGTCTATCAATAAATACAAGATAAAAATAAATTCAAAACTTTGCATTTTTCTGTATCAAACTTGATGCTCTACCATGACTTGATGGTTGACATGCATCTTTACTCACAATCTCTAGTACTCTAACACTGCCTCGCATATTTGGTAAATACGCAGTAAAGTTTTTTAGAAGAGAGCCCCATCTAGTATATGAAGGTATAACTAGGCTCATTTCTTGATACAACCCTATGCCAGTGATAGCCTTACTAGTCTCTAGCTTTTCCAACAAAACATCTTGTTGCTTTGCAAGCAATGCATCTATTCTCTTGCAAGATGCACTAACGGTGGTCACTATCAAGGGAATATAGTTGAAAAAAACAGCAATAGCTCTATTACAACTTGCAACAGTCACAACCACTAACTGCAACTAATGGACAAAGCAATGGATATAGAAAGTATACGGATTCTCATCTTGGATCAACTATTGCAAGCCATTAAGTTCTCCTCTCATATTTGAAGCTCTATCATAACCCTGCCCTCGTATCCTAGAAATTGATAATTGGTGCTCTCCAAGCAAAGCAAACAAAGCTTCATTTAATACAACAGATGTACAATTTGTCACATGCTTAATAC
This sequence comes from Dendrocalamus sinicus, assembly GCA_036346575.1. NCBI lineage: Eukaryota > Viridiplantae > Streptophyta > Magnoliopsida > Poales > Poaceae > Dendrocalamus > Dendrocalamus sinicus. The sequence continues at coordinate 14,110,990 of CM070646.1, forward strand.
CAAGAAATCTTTCATGAACCTTCCCTTGATCATTCACAAACCTGCATGCCACATACTATGCTAGGTTAAAACACAACTACATGATTACATAAATAAATAGTGCAATGTAAAAACATAAAATAAACTACTTCGAAATCACGGCAATTTTCTCATGTATTGATATATCTCATGACTCATCAATAAGTACGGAGAAATTCCTATCTCCACCTCCTCCATAATCACCTTTGTGACCTCTTGTGCACAAGCTTTTGCAAGATCTTTTTGAATTTTTGGAGAAATCACCATACAATGTAAGGGAGCTTGGTCGAATGCTTTCTTGACTTCCTCATTTTTATATTTGTACCATTTAACCAATTCTCTAAAATTTCCCTTGTTGATGGAAGTTAAAGATTCATCGTGTCCTCGGAAAGCTTCACCTTACATTAAGAGAAATCTTGCACAATCTAAAGAAGCAGTCAAACAAATTTTATATGCAATTTTTGACTCTTGTCCATGATTAGAAAGTCTTTAAGTTACACTTGCCATTTGATTTCTAAAATCCTCGTAATCCCCCTTGCAATGTTGTGATAACTACTAAGTCTACTGACATGTTTATCAAATGTTCTTAAAGCTTTCTTCTGGTTGGAATATCCTGTTGTTGTAAATACATCACTACTAAATTTTTCAGACCTTCCGGGCTTCTTGAAAAGAAAATAATAGAAACAAAAGGCCGCATCCTTTTCTACACTATATTCCAACCAATCATATTTATTATACCAAGATTGTTGAAATGCCTTTGAATAATCATTTTGCATTTTGTGAGGAAAATTATGGTCTTTTGGTTGGGTTGGACCTCTCAACAAATACGCCCTCCTCACTTGATCTCTAATTTCATTGTCATACTTACTAATAGGTATGCGATTCGCCAGATCAGCGATGATTTCAGCAGGACTAAAATCCACCCGAGCCTTCTTTGCTTGACTCTTATTAGTATGAGGAGTACTACTTGTATTGCTTAAAAAATATTTGTGTAATGTTCGTTTCTCCATTTCTTAGAACTCTACGAATTGGAATCGCTAAATGACAAAACAAGTATTCCACTCACTCTACTCGGGTACTCCACATATAATATATCATTGATTCACTGTCCAGACTTTAGTCGTTGGTCCGTCGGCCAAATTTTCCTCTACAGCGGCATAGCGCACTTCCTATCTTCTTGATTCTCCTCTGCTCCTCTCCCATTTCACTAGATCTTCCGTTTTCGTCGCCTCAGTCCGTAGTTCCTCACTCCTCAGTCCTCACCTCGATGGCTCTGCGCTCCAGCGTCGACCAGACCACCACCACGCTACCACGATCCATGGATGATGGATCCCTCCCCTCCCAATCGACTCACAGTGCCTCACGGTCTCACTGGCTCGACGGTCGGCACCGTCGGTGGCTGGGTGCCTCGGGCGCTTGAACCTCGGGCGCTCGGCACCGACGGGACTCCCGACACCCTGCGGCAGGTAGGCGGCTCTGGTCTCCCTTCCTTTCCTCAAGCGGCTCCAGATCTTGTTCTAGGTGCCCCTACCGCCGGCCACCGGGCAGGCACCGATGCCGGCCCACGGACCCACCACACCGCATGACCGCCGAATGTGATTGTGGTTTGTTTATTTCTGGTTTGTGGTTTGTGGATTGTGGTTTCTGGCTGAATGCGACCGGGTAGGAGAAGGGGATGAATTCGAATAGATTGTGGTTTGTTGATTTGTTGGAATTAGACTTGAATGCTTGATGTTGTTGCGATGCCAAATTGGATCTGCCATGTGGTCATCTGGGCTGATATTTTACCATTTTGGTGAACTTTGCTGCTTCAGCTTTTTGCTAGTTTGCCCTTCGATTCTTTGCTATAAGCCTACAAGCTATTAGCCCAGTTGTGACGCCATGGCTTCATGCCTTCTCATCTATTTCGGTGGTGCATGACAGATTGATGGTGGCTGATGGCCGTAGCGCCCCTACCGGTGGTAGAGAAGCTAAGGTGGTGTTTGGATTGGGGACTTGGTGGGATGGGATAGCTCCATCCCAGATATGTGAGATGGGATAGTCCCACTTTTTGTTTGGTTGCAGGGATGGGTTAGTCCCTATTTTTTGTTTGGATGGAGGGATAGAATGGGATCTAGTGATCCCACCTCTTGTTTGGATGGAGGGATAGAGTGGGATAGCTGCATATACTCACCTTCCCATGAATTTGGTAGGATTACCTCCTTACCAACTTAATTTTCATACGCACAAGTATAAGACAGATCTAAATATACTCATTTGCAATTTTCAGTAGTAATTGCAATATTAAACCTTACATATGGCTAAACCACAATTCATTGTCTAGTACATACAACAGTACTCTTCAACCCATACATAATTAGACCACAATTCATTGTCTAGTGGTACACACAAAAGTAATGCTCAACCCGTACATAATTAGACCACAATTCCTTATATATGTGGTACAGACAAAAGTCCTACACAGCCCATACATGTTAACTAGTAGTAATTAGACCACAATTGATAGTTCCATGTGGTACAAGCAAAAGACATAACCACTAATACAACTGAAGCTTATGGTGCAGGAAACTTCTCACTAACAAACATTGCAAACCAGTTGATCTTATGGTTGAATGGCAATTTGTTGAAAGCTCTAGCAATGTGTGGGTTAGCCACCAAATAAGCATAGTAGAAGGAAACATGAGCCTCTTCAAAACCTGGAAGGTTATTCAAGTTATCAAACAAATCTTCTAGCACATCATTACTATTTGAAGAACCGGCCTTGACAATAGCATTGGCAAGCTTATCACAACCAGAGGTGAATGCAGCAATGAGTCCCCCATCTTCATCACTTGCACTTGTCCTAGCTTTCTTGGGCTTACTTGCAGATGATGATGCCCCATTATCATCTCCAACAGCATCATGACCATTGTATGCACTATTTTCATTGCCATCTTGTGTTTCATTATCAGCATGTTGATACATGTTGTATCATCCTTCCAAATTTTTTTATTGAGGTACTCAATTCTTGTCCTATCCCTTTCATCTAGTGGTCCATAACTAATACCTTCTCTACTTACACATCTTTTTCTTTTTCTAAACTCAATAATCATGGTCATCATTGACAACAAAATTTGCGCAGCGGCCGCAAAAATCAAAATCTTGGTCCTCTTTTCCATCTACAGATCAACAATATATCAACACATCACAATATATCAATACATGCTAAATCACACATCACAAGTATTTACTGCAAACAAATCAACACAGGTTCTCTGGCGCGGTGGAGATACCGGTGCAGCAGAAGTCAATACCAACACAAATCAACCGAGTCAATACCGGTGCACAGCAGGGGAGGCCGACGGCGGGAGGACTTGTTGGAGGGCGGCAGGATCCGGCCGGCGGTGGAGAGGAGGCGACGGCAGCGGAGAGGAGGACGAGCCGGAGGATGGCGGGGAGGACGCGCCGGTAGTGGAGAGGAGGCCGACGGCGGGAGGACGCGCTGGAGGAGGCCGGCGGCGGGAGGACGCGCTGGAGGAGGCCGACGGCGAGGAGGACGCGCTGGGCGCGCGGCGCGCGCGGCGCGGGGAGATGGGGAAGAAGCGAGCGGCGCGGGCTGCGTGGGGAGAAGGGCGAGCGGCGCGGGAGATGCGGGAAGGGCGGGCGGCGCGCGCGAGAGATGGGGAAGAGCGGCGGCGCCGGCGGCGGGAGATGGGGAAGGGCAGGGCAGCGCCGCGGCGGGAGATGGGGAAGGCGCGGCGGCGGGCGATGGGGAAGAAGCGCGGCGACGGCAGCGGGGAGATGGGGAAGGCGAGGCGGCGCCGCGGCGGGGAGATGGGGAAGAGGCGGGCGGCGCGGGCGGCGGGAAGAAGCGCGGCGGCGGGGAGATGGGGAAAAGCTGCGCGCGGGTGAATGCGCGGGATGGCGGGGGTGACGATAGGGCAGAGCCGCGCGAGGAGAAAAAGTGGGTTGCAGCCGTTCGCTCGATTTGGGCGGATGGTTTCAACCCATTTTTTCATGGTATCTCTTCTTTTGGGTTCAACCCACTCCATCAAATACTACAAACCAAACACTACAAAAAAAGGTTGACTCCATCCCATTTTAGAATATCCCTTAAACTAAACACCATCTAAAAAGCTCCTACAAGATAGAATGAACGTCAGCCCTCCGACGCACCAGTAGATCCGCCTCTCCCTCATCACCTGCGCAAAGGACCGTACCCAAAAAAAAAGCCCCCTGCACGGCGAAGGAGGCTTCCCTGGTAGGCTGGTACGCAGGCGGACGCCTGGCTGGTCAACGGTTCTAGTGAGTGCTACTTATCTGGATGCAACGGGCTTCTAGAAAGACGGCGACGCGGCTCCACGCGTAAACAACCAGACGACGTGCGCCGTGGTCCGGTCGCTAAGCGCTGACGAAATTTACTAGGAAAGTTCCATGACGAGCTATGACCAATCATCTCGAAAAACTGGAGGGCGTCTTAGCTTTCTCGATTTTCAGTAGGTGTGCTGAATCAACAGCGCCGCTTTGGAAGACCTTGGACCGGTCAAGGGTCTTCTTCCTAGCGGATATGCTCAGTTCAGTTCTATTTCTCTACAAATTAGTTTTTTTTTGTTTCGATCATAAATCAAAGGTTGAGGTCGAGGCTAGAGAGAGAGAGAGAGAGTAAATTTCCAACGTCAGGATTTTGGACCGTTAATAACCTAGAAATCTGTCCCCTGATGATTAATTAGACATTTCTGTCGAAAGAAAGAGGACAGCTTTCTGAACGGAGAGGTGACATTGCGTCCAAACGCCGGCCTGCCGTTCCGTAGAAAATCCCATCACTCCCACCACAATCTCTCCGCCCCCAACTCGAATACACGCAGCCACCCATCCAGCCGTCCGTCCGTTGATCTTTCCAGCTGGTCGCACGGCTACTGCTCGTCGGTTTGAACCGTTGCTGACAGGTGGGTCACCCCAAGCGGTTATTAAAAGCCGGCTCGGCTCTTTCTCCCGTGTTGCTCGCGACGGCAAGCGGCGGCTCGGGCGGTGTCTCTCCCCTCTTCTCCATTCCCCTCCTCACGAGCTCTGATTTGACCCCGAGGATTTGGTGGTTGAGACCGTCGCTCCTGCCATCTGATCGGTATGCTTCAGGATCTCTTCTCGATTCTCTCTCCTTGGGTGATCGGTTTATTTAGTTTCTTGATTTACCATGGTTAATAGAAGGATAACAGTATTTCTTTCTTCTTCTTTTTTACTCTGGTTCAATGTTATTTGGTCTCCCTGTGCTGTTCGCGGCCATGTTCTTGATTTGAATTAGGCTTCAGTTTCTTAACTCTTCCCTCTTGTTTGGAGTAATAATCTCTTGACATTATTCCAAAGAGAAACGAAACTTTCCTATGTAACAGCTCCTTGGCCCTTTCTGTCTATTTGTTTGTTTTCCTTTCTGTCCTGAATTATTGGCCTTAGGTGACAGAAAGACAACCAAGAACTCAAAAACACACTGCAAACTTCGGGGTCAGAACAATCAAATCTTCATTTTGCCATCTACTAGATTTGTTCCCCTAGCAAGGGGGAAGGATTGAAAATTTCAGCGCCCAGATCTCGCATTTTGAAAATTTCCGCGTTTTTCTGACCCCACATCTGCATTTCACCGATCCACAGGGAACGATCATGGACAGCACGGCGCCGCAGACCTCGCAGTCGCCGTCGCGGCGGCTGCCGGACTTCCAGCAGTCGGTGCGGCTCAAGTACGTGAAGCTGGGGTACCACTACCTCATCTCCCACGGCATGTACCTACTGCTCACCCCGCTTATCGTGCTCGTCGCCGTCCACCTCTGCACGCTCTCCCCGCGCGACGTCGCCGACCTCTGGTCGCACCTCCGCTTCAACCTCCTCTCCGTGCTCGGCTGCTCCACCCTGCTCGTCTTCCTCTCCACAGTCTACCTCCTCACCCGCCCCCGCCCCGTCTACCTCGTCGACTTCGCCTGCTACAAGCCGGAGCCGGAGCGCCGGTGCACGCGCGACACATTCATGCGCTGCTCCAAGCTCACCGGCTCCTTCACCGACGCCAACCTCGAGTTCCAGCGCAAGATCCTCGAGCGGTCGGGGCTCGGCGAGGACACCTACCTGCCCCCCGCCGTGCTCCGCGTGCCGCCCAACCCTTGCATGGACGAGGCGCGCAAGGAGGCGCAGGCCGTCATGTTCGGCGCCATCGACGAGCTGCTCGCGAAGACCGGGGTGAAGCCCAAAGACATTGGTGTCCTCGTAGTGAATTGCAGCCTGTTCAACCCGACGCCGTCGCTGTCCGCCATGGTGGTGAACCATTACAAGCTGAGGGGGAACATCGTCAGCTACAATCTGGGAGGAATGGGGTGCAGCGCCGGGCTACTGTCCATTGATCTGGCCAAGGACTTGCTCCAGGTGCATCCCAACTCGTACGCGCTGGTGATCAGCATGGAGAACATCACTCTGAATTGGTACTTCGGGAACAACCGGTCGATGCTCGTGTCGAACTGCCTGTTCCGGATGGGCGGCGCGGCGATCCTGCTGTCGAACAGGCGGTCCGACAGGAGGAGGTCCAAGTACGAGCTGGTGCACACCGTGAGGACTCACAAGGGCGCAGACGACAAGTGCTTCAGCTGCGTCACGCAGGAGGAGGACGAGGACGGCAAGATCGGCGTGGCGCTCTCCAAGGACCTCATGGCGGTGGCCGGGGACGCGCTCAAGACGAACATCACGACGCTCGGCCCGCTCGTGCTGCCGCTGTCGGAGCAACTTCTGTTCATGGCCACGCTGGTCGGCAAGAAGCTGCTCAAGATGAAGATCAAGCCGTACATCCCCGACTTCAAGCTCGCGTTCGAGCACTTCTGCATCCACGCCGGCGGCCGGGCCGTGCTGGACGAGCTGGAGAAGAACCTGGGCCTCACCGACTGGCACATGGAGCCGTCGCGGATGACGCTGTACCGGTTCGGGAACACGTCGAGCAGCTCGCTCTGGTACGAGCTGGCCTACAGCGAGGCCAAGGGGAGGATCAGGAGGCGCGACAGGATCTGGCAGATTGCCTTCGGGTCAGGCTTCAAGTGCAACAGCGCGGTCTGGAAGGCGCTGCGGTCGGTGAACCCGGCGAGGGAGAAGAACCCATGGATGGATGAGATCGACAGGTTCCCGGTCGAAGTTCCCAAGGTTTCCAAGGTTTCAAGCGGCTGAAAAACCCTGTCTGATTGGCATTGTCGCCTGCCATTGCAGAGAGGTTATGTAGGGACCCAGATATTAACATCCGGATTCCTCTGTGATTCCACCGCACTATTCCCTGGATCAGTAGATAGTGCTCACAGATTACAGTACTGAATATCAAAGTACATATCATGCGGAAGCGTAAATATAATAGTAAACTTACACATGGGCCGATTAGGCCGAAATCGATAAATTGCAGCAGCGGAAGAACGAAGCACACAGGTGGGACCTTCAGGACATGCCCACAGGCAGCCAACTGGAGGTTCGCAACCTAGCCCTTGACATCGTCATCTTCTCGGCCAGCTTGTCCAATCTTGTTGCTGAGGCGAGGTGATTCGATTTCCTGATTCTGAATTTTGTCGCAAAAGCGAGCGTGAGCACTCCGACCCCGTGCTCCGCGAGCCAAAACACGAATGCAATTAAATAGTATGCATGGCTTATCAAAGGAAGGCTCGGGTTATTTTATTTTTGCGTAGAGTGCTTTTGAATACAATTAATTAAAAGTCCTATGACTTAGCAATTTTGGAACAAGTCATAATGTACAAGGAAATGCATTATTAATATCGATTGATTCCATCCACCGTTACATGGCATCCGCACCATATAGCAATTTCTTGACGTTATAACCGCTTAACTTACCACTGGGACGACACCAGGATAATTCCAAACCAGGCAGTCCTTCGCCCTTCAAGTTTCCCATTCCCGATTTCCAATGTTTTTAAAAGCAGAACTATATCCGATTAAGTTCCCATGTCGCCATGACCGTAGGCACGGCTATTCGAATAGTTTTGACTCTGCGAGTTTGTACACTTTCACCACAAGAGATGAACTATCCTTTTGCCAACATGCTTCCTTAGGCATGAGACCCGATAATTTATCACAAAGCCTTTACCTTACTCCGATCTAGCTAGACACCACCCACGCCGAGGTTTCACCGAGGGTTACACCACCACGATCGAAGCCCCTCTTGCGCGTGTGAGTACAGAGACACCACCTGTGCCTCACCGTGAGTAAACCAGTACACCCGGCACCCACTTTCCTCGGTGATATCTGAACTAGACCCTTGCAAGTTATTCAGCTAGGTCGCACCCATTATAGACTTGTGGTTGTCTTTGTTTTACACGGTGGATATGACAAGATTCGGTCCTTAAAGTTACTGGATGGTTCTACCACATTTCATGATTTGTGCTCCCACCGCACCACTACCAAACCCCAAACCATCCATCCGGTGTTTAAGCAATTTTAGGATTTTCCAGAGGTAAAATATCGTGTCACCTACTACTGATCATTCCATCCATGATCGCCCCAAAACATTTCATACTTTGCAATTGTTGTTTTTGGGGCAGCTATGTACCCCGTTTTATCTAGCATTACTAAGCATCGCAATATTTATTGGGACTTCTTGATAAAAGCTATGACAAGATAAGTTTTGCTAAGGCGACAAGGTTCACATGTCCAAACATTTCAACGGATCATTATAAGCAAGCATTACAAAGAGGTGTATAGCTATCATTTTGAAATGAACATATTTTGCCACATGAAATAACAGCATGCATGTTGATATTTTAAAAGAAAGTACTTTGCAAAATCATAGGTTCAAAATGATCTAGGTGTTAACTACTTTGGCGCGGTTTACGCGGTCTTGAGCTCACATAATGCTTTCTTGAGCTTGGTCTCTATCTTCACTTTGAGCTTGACTCGCTTGATCCATTGGATCTTCGGGACTCGATATCTAATTACGTGCTAAATAACTGAATACAAATAAAGGCAAATAACTCAAAGATCCAAATAAATCCGAATAATTGAAATGGCGATTTAATTTAATTTATACATTTATTACAATTTGAGAATAGAAGGGTGATTCGGTTTAGTGTGTTGCAAACACAGTGATAGCTGGATTTGAGTGAGAGAACCAGTTATCTGAATAGCTTTACCGTGAGGGAAAATTTTAGGATAATAAGAGATCAAAAGTGAGGATGTATCTACAGGAATTATTTGCTTTGGAAAAGGAATGCCAAATATAGTTGATTGGAGAAAGGCGAGGTGCGATCTTTTTATTACTAACTTCTTTTATTATTTTCGTATTTATCAAGGAAGTTCCATGAGCTAGGTTAGACCTATGTATCGATGGACGAGTCATTGGGTATGTATTTCTTGTAACTTAGGTTATGGTAAAGGCAAAGCGGGTGATGGATGAGATCTGCACTTATTCTATAAATCTTTTAGTCGAAGGTATTATAACATTTGGATATCGTTTTGACCTTTTAATTTAAGTGCTCTCTGAAAACTACGATACTCGATATTTTATCCTTTTACAAGTTGAGCTCATTATACGGGAGTTCATCTTATTTTCATTATTAACTAATGTTACCATTTAGGATTTCATGACTAGCGGTATATTAATGATAGCATTTTGTGGTACGACATTTTATGTACCCTTAGTTTTCCTAAACTTATTTCAAATTGAATTAGTATCCAGGTTGTATGGGCCACATCTTATTATTTCATGATCATCATTATTATTTATTAAATCTAGTATTAAGATTTAGTTAATAGTACCATTATTATCTTGCTTATACTCTAGCTTCTACTAAGCTTAGCTTTACTTCTATTTTTATTTTACAATTAGCTATCTAGGCACAGCTTGGTATATAAGGTCATATTTCAATATCTGCGGATTAGCAAAACCTATGGCTACAATTTATTTAATGAAGGCATGTTGAATATTGAGCATAGATTTTTAATTATAACTAATGTTAGCCTTTATTAAATTGAACATTTAACCAAAAGAGATTTTATTTATTATTGCCCTTACTCAGTAGTTAACCATTCACTTCATTTAGGCAAATCACATTAATTATTTATATGTGATAACTAGTCCAAATGCTAGTGGCTTTATACCTAAATTATCTAATAGTCAAAATGGTTCTCTTGATTGCTTAGGGTATAGAGATGATGGTTAAGGTCTTTATCATGCTATGGTCACTCCTATGTTGTTCATTAATATACAATGGCTTATGTTTTATTTTAATTTAAAGTTATTTATCTGGGCAAAATTTATTCTATAGAGTCACATTTCATTATCTGCCACTTAGCAAAAGTCTATCGTTAAGATTTATTTCGTGGCATGATAATTATTAGGGCATATAGGTTCATATTCTAATTAAGGGTAACCTCTGTTAAACTTGGATATTTAATCAAAGTCATAATCTTTGTTATCAATATCTTTAAAATAATTATTCAAACCATATAAGTTATCATATATGAGCTAATTCAAGTTTAAATCTTGAAATAATCTCATTTACATTCTATTTAAATTTTTATAGCTTCTCTAAACTATCCCCTGATTTTTCATACTTTTTACTAATGAAAAGGGTGTACAAAAATGGAAATACAAAATGAAATCAAAAGTGCGGTCGGTGGGTTCGAACCCAGAGAACCGAGAGCAAAAGGCTCACGCATTTGCTCATCTAACCAAGTGGGCAGCAGCGCTTGGTGATGCTAGAGGCACGGCATACATTACGAGGTAATGGGTGGCGAGGACCCAACAGGGAGGCGGCCGGCGCATGTGGGCTGCGGCGGCCCGGCGGCAGGGGTGGTCGGGAGGACAGGCGGGACGGTGAAATGGAACCCGGGAAGGCGAGGAGGCTAATGGGAGAGGTGCCGCCCGGGGTGGCGCCGGAGAGGTCGGCGGCGCCGAGAGCGGCCGGCAGAAGGTGGAGCGGGCGCGGAGCCGGGCGTGGGGAGGGTGAGAACCGAGGAACGCGTAAGCATGAGGAAGACTCGTGAAGCTTACCCGGTAGTCGGCTTGGCGGAGGAGGCCGAGGTGGGCGGCGGCGTGAGGCGGCGGCGGATCGGGAGGTCGCCGTAGAGGGAGGAGCTCGACGGCGAGGAGCTTCGCCGTCGCTGGAGGGCTCGGGCACCGCGTGGTTGCTCTCACCGCGGAATTGATAAGAGGCGGCCCAAGGAGGAGGTGGCGGTAGGAATGGCGGTGGCGGCGGTGTTGGGGAAATGGCGTGCGGCGAGCTCGATGCATGAGGACTCGATTAAGCTAGAGAGAGGTAGAGGGCTCAAGGGGCACGCTGAGACACGCTCGCGAGGCGAGCGCTCTTTGGAGGGCCGGAACGGCATGGAGAGCGGCGGGCGTGCTCGGGCGAGTGAGGAAGGAAGGACAGGGCAGTGGGGAAAGCTACTTATGGCCACTGGAGACCATGGAAGCGGTGGGCGGCAGGGAAACCGTGGCGGAAGGCGGCGCATGGCGCCACGCGGCGGAAGAGAGCTGCGCGCAGCAGAGAAGAAGAAAGAGAGAGAGCGGCGCAGCGGAGAGAGAGGCGTGCGGGCGGGCGCCGGGGCGGGCCCAGCGGGCGGGAGGAGCGGTCGGAAGGAGCCGCGCACCGCCACGCTTGGCGGGAGAAGAGGCGCGGCGGAGCGCTGGCCCGCCGCGCATGGGAGGAGGCGCGGTGGAGTTGGGTGGCCGTGCGGCGGCGGGAGAGGGTTGGGCGGGCCATTTGGTAGCCGGCATTGCCTTTTTTCTTTTTATTTATGTGTGCCCATGGATGTATATACATATAATTTCACACATTGATATTTATCTAGCTTATTTAATTTTGCACATTTATGCCATCATTTTCAAAATGAGATTTTATATTTTTAACTTAGATTTCTCCGTTCTTATCTTGGATCATCTTTTGATTCAGTATTTAAAGTTTCGAATTTCCATAATTTGTACATTTCTCTTTACTCCAAATTCCGGAATTTCAACCAAAATTTAAGAAAACACCATAAAATCCAAATTCAAATAGAACATATTGCAAAAATAATTTAAAAGCTTCACATTTTCAAATTTTGAATTTTCGGGATGTTACAAACCTACCCCCCTTAAATGAATCTCGACCCCGAGATTCCGGTAGAATAGAAAGAAACAGATAAGGTTTTATTGGCTAGCAATTGGTTTTCGGGTGTTGCTCGATGTTTATTTCTTTAGCTCCACAGAGAGATGAAAATCTGCACAATAGGGGTTAGCACTTGGAGAAGTCAAAAGGGAAGAGAGAAACATTGTTCTCCTGGATCGGTCGTAGACTTCCAACTGCTTGTTCTGTGACTTTGCTATCTTCGCGTCATCGTAGAATGGAGTAATTGCATTGTCTATTGGACATATGGTTGTAGAATTTTCATACTAATAGGTCGGTAGCAAAGGTCTCTGTCGTAGGGGTAGACAGAAGGGGAGAGGGTCTGCACTTAAAGGAGGCAAAAGGGAAGGAGATCTGTATTCTTCTAGAGAGGTCGTCGTCTTCAGGGTTCTTGCTCCTTGATTTTGCCGACATTATATCTCGTAGTGCTACCCCCCTTAAATAAATGACGATTGTCATTAATCATCCATTGCACTCTAGCTGTCTTGGTCGTCACGAGATTGGCGGGTGGTCTTCTTCTGATGATGTTGTTTTCCTTAAATACAGAGATGTTGAAAAGACTTCGCTTCTCTTGATTGCCCGATCTTGTTATTTCACTCCTTTGGATCCGATGGGGTTTTCAGAAAAGGTGAGGGGGAATAGCATGAGATGAGGATTAAATCGCGGAGATAAGGTGTTCTAACCCATTTAACTTTAAAGGAAAATACCCCGGAAGCTGGGGTGATACAAAACCACACAAATTTTAAAAGCAAGCTTTTCTGTGGATGCGAAATAGGACGCCCGAGGGCAAGTGGCAGTACACAGGGCCAAATAAAATCTTGCAACAATACAACGTCTACTCGGGGAAGGCACACATAATGGGGCGCAGGGTTTATCTGCGTAGTCCGTTTAGAAAGAGACCACCTTATCTTCACGAACATCTTCGACGTTCCTAACCTTCAAATTTTGGAGTGAGGGTACGAGAAGAGGAACAAAATTTTCCTTTTGCAATTAATAGAAAGAAGTGGAAAGTATTTGGGGTAGTTTCATTGGTTTTGTCACTCATTTTTTTTTTAAGGTATCCTAATCTCTTCCAATGCTCAAATATCCCTCAATGAATCAATTCACTCCCATATGATTTTTTTTGTACATAAGGCCTAGAATCCAACGGCCTTTATAATTTAACTTCCATTTTTGCAAACTACACTTAGGCTACCTTTCTTCATTAATTGTTTATGGCATTACTGCCATCTAAGACTCCAAACAGCGAAGGAGATTATTTATTTTATTTGATCCACCAATCATACTCGTCCTATTGTATCATCCATCATTTCATTAATCTAGTCATAATTATCTAAGTCCCGCATAAATCTTTGACCTTCAATCATACATTTGTGGATTAAATATCATATTTTCACTATGTTGTATAATCAAAATCTCGAATCCACTATTGGTCAACTTACTAACTCTATATTCCAATGTAAATGCAATACCTTTACTATAAATCCACCTATATATAAATTTTTCATCTAAAATTTTATTAATCGAATCGAGGTTACCAAATTCTTATATGTGCTGAATTTCCACCACATCTTTATAAATCCAATCTCGAGTTCATCAATTGCCAATTTTATCACTTTCCAATCCTATGAAGATCTTAGCTTATTTAGATCCATTGATGATCTTCGTATAGTGACCTCCTAATAATCTAATCTGGTGTCATTGATCCAATTCCATAGTTTGTTTCCCATTGGTCAACCTGAATCTTTATTGTCTATCCACTCCTTAATTCGAGTCCTAATGATTATCCAACATTATTACTTTTAAATCCACGATGTCATGTGTATCGGGACTTCCTAATAATCCAAGATTGCATTCAAAATCATAATCACTCCTCTAGTAACCACCTAAATCTTCAGTGACAACCTCCGAATTAATTCATTATTATGATCATCTTCCAGGAATATTGTTATTAATCAAGCCTGTATTCTGATGATTGTTACCATCTCTCCAATTTCTCAAAACTCTATCAATTGATCATATTCCATTATCCCACTATTGTAAATATCTCCCAAGAATTATGTTATTTATCAATGTTGTACTCCCGCAATTATTTTCTTATTTCCTATTTCTTTTCCAAGAATAACTCAATTCATCTATCTAGTTAATCTAATCCTTTCCGTTAGGCTCCACCAAAAATTTTTTTCCCATTTTCACCCTATTGTTTACTCCAAAAATAAAACAATCTTTGATATTAAGCTTCAAGGTTAAGCACCACGACTCTTGGCCTTAAGTGCGTTTTCATAGAGAGTTTACAAGAGAAGCCTTTGGATTTTCATCACTTTGAATTTGGGTAAGAGTTTGATAAAATGGCTAGGGCAAGATATGGATGAGGGGAAACATCTAAGATAGATGAGAATGAGCATTATAACTTATATTTTTGGAATTAGTATTTTAAAGAAGTATTTCTAGTTATGAACTAACGACCAAGCTAACTAGGTCACGACTGCGGATCGATATGCTCGATACCATCATTGTAGGGACCCGGATATTAACATCCGGATTCCTCTGTGATTCCACCGCACTATTCCTGGATCGGTAGATAGTGCTCACAGATTCTGAGATGAATATCAAAGTACATATCATGCGGAGCGTAAATATAATAGTAAACTTACACATGGGCGATTAGGCGAAATCGATAAATTGCAGCAGCGGAAGAACGAAGCACACAGGTGGGACCTTGAGGACATGCCCACAGCAGACCAAGCGGAGGTTCGCAACCTAGCCCTTGACATCGTCATCTTCTCGGCCAGCTTGTCCAATCTTGTTGCTGAGGCGAGGTGATTCGATTTCCTGATTCTGAATTTTGTCGCAAAAGCGAGCGTGAGCACTCCGACCCCGTGCTCCGCGAGCCAAAACACAGAATGCAATTAAATAGTATGCATGGCTTATCAAAGGAAGGCTCGGGTTATTTTATTTTTGCGTAGAGTGCTTTTGAATACAATTAATTAAAAAGTCCTATGACTTAGCAATTTTGGAACAAGTCATAATGTACAAGGAAATGCATTATTAATATCGATTCAGATTCCATCCACCGTTACATGGCATCGCACCATATAGCAATTTCTTCATTATAACCGCTTAACTTACCACTGGGGCGACACCCGGATAATTCCAAACGAGGCGATCCTTCGCCCTTCAAGTTTCCCATTCCCGTTTCCAATGTTTTTAAAGCAGAACTATATCCGATTAAGTTCCCATATGCGCCCATGACCGTAGAGCACGGCTATTCGAATAGTTTTGACTCTGCGAGTTTGTACACTTTCACCACAAGAGATGAACTATCCTTTTGCCAACATGCTTCCTTAGGCATGAGACCCGGATAATTTATCACAAAGCCTTTACCTTACTCGATCTAGCTAGACACCACCCACGCCGAGGTTTCACCGTGAAGGGTTACACCACCACGATCGAAGCCCCTCTTGCGCGTGTGAGTACAGTACACACCGTGCCTCACCGTGAGTAAACCAAGTACACCACAGCACCCACTTTCCTCGGTGATATCTGAACTAGACCCTTGCAAGTTATTCAGCTAGGTCGTACCCATTATAGACTTGTGGTTGTCTTTGTTTTACACGGGTGGATATGACAAGATTCGGTCCTTAAAGTTACGGATGGTTCTACCACATTTCATGATTTGTGCTCCCACCGCACCACTACCACCCCAAACCATCCATCCGGTGTTTAAGCAATTTTAGGATTTTCAGAGGTAAAAATATCGTGTCACCTACTACTGATCATTCCATCCATGACGCCCCAAAACATTTCATACTTTGCAATTGTTGTTTTTGGGGCAGCTATGTACCCGTTTTATCTAGCATTACTAAGCATCGCAATATTTATTGGGACTTACTGATAAAAGCTATGACAGTATAAGTTTTGCTAAGGCGACAAGGTTCACATGTCCAAACATTTCAACGGATCATTATAAGCAAGCATTACAGTAGGTGTATAGCTATCATTTCTGGAAATGAACATATTTTGCCACATGAAATAACAGCATGCATGTTGATATTTTAAAAGAAAGTACTTTGCAAAATCATAGGTTCAAAATGATCTAGGTGTTAACTCGCCTGGCGCGGTTTACCGCGGTCTTGAGCTCACATAATGCTTTCTTGAGCTTCGGTCTCTATCTTCACTTTGAGCTTGACCTCGCTTGATCCGCTGGATCTTGGGACTCGATATCTAATTACGTGCTAAATAACTGAATACAAATAAAGGCAAATAACTCAAAGATCCAAATAAATCCGAATAATTGAAATGGCGATTTAATTTAATTTATACATTTATTACAATTTGAGAATAGAAGGGTGATTCGGTTTAGTGTGTTGCAAACACGATGATAGCTGGATTTGAGTGAGAGAACCGATTATCTGAATAGCTTTACCGTGAGGGAAAATTTTAGGATAATAAGAGATCAAAAGTGAGGATGTATCTACAGGAATTATTTGCTTTGGAAAAGGAATGCCAAATATAGTTGATTGGAGAAAGGCGAGTGCGATCTTTTTATTACTAACTTCTTTTATTATTTTCGTATTTATCAAGGAAGTTCCATGAGCTAGGTTAGACCTATGTATCGATGGGCGAGTCATTGGGTATGTATTTCTTGTAACTTAGGTTATGGTAAAGGCAAAGCGGGTGATGGATGAGATCTGCACTTATTCTAGAAATCTTTTAGTCGAAGGTATTATAACATTTGGATATCGTTTTGACCTTTTAATTTAAGTGCTCTCTGAAAACTCACGATACTCGATATTTTATCCTTTTACAAGTTGAGCACATTATACGGAGTTCATCTTATTTTCATTATTAACTAATGTTACCATTTAGGATTTCATGACTAGCGGTATATTAATGATAGCATTTTGTGGTACGACATTTTATGTACCCTTAGTTTTCCCTAAACTTATTTCAAATTGAATTAGTATCCAGTTGTATGGGCCACATCTTATTATTTCATGATCATCATTATTATTTATTAAATCTAGTATTAAGATTTAGTTAATAGTACCATTATTATCTTGCTTATACTCTAGCTTCTACTAAGCTTAGCTTTACTTCTATTTTTATTTTACAATTAGCTATCTAGGCACAGCTTGGTATATAAGGTCATATTTCAATATCTGCGGATTAGCAAAACCTATGGCTACAATTTATTTAATGAAGGCATGTTGAATATTGAGCATAGATTTTTAATTATAACTAATGTTAGCCTTTATTAAATTCGAACATTTAACCAAAAGAGATTTTATTTATTATTGCCCTTACTCAGTAGTTAACCATTCACTTCATTTAGGCAAATCACATTAATTATTTATATGTGATAACTAGTCCAAATGCTAGTGGCTTTATACCTAAATTATCTAATAGTCAAAATGGTTCTCTTGATTGCTTAGGGTATAGAGATGATGGTTAAGGTCTTTATCATGCTATGGTCACTCCTATGTTGTTCATTAATATACAATGGCTTATGTTTTATTTTAATTTAAAGTTATTTATCTGGGCAAAATTTATTCTATAGAGTCACATTTCATTATCTGCCACTTAGCAAAAGTCTATCGTTAAGATTTATTTCGTGGCATGATAATTATTAGGGCATATAGGTTCATATTCTAATTAAGGGTAACCTCTGTTAAACTTGGATATTTAATCAAAGTCATAATGCTGTTATCAATATCTTTAAAATAATTATTCAAACCATATAAGTTATCATATATGAGCTAATTCAAGTTTAAATCTTGAAATAATCTCATTTACATTCTATTTAAATTTTTATAGCTTCTCTAAACTATCCCTGATTTTTCATACTTTTACTAATGAAAAGGGTGTACAAAAATGGAAATACAAAATGAAATCAAAGGTGCGGTCGGTGGGTTCGAACCCAAGAACCGAGAGCAAAAGGCTCACGCATTTGCTCATCTAACCAAGTGGCAGCAGCGCTTGGTGATGCTAGAGGCACGGCATACATTACGAGGTAATGGGTGGCGAGGAACCAGCGAGGAGGCGGCCGGCGCATGTGGGCTGCGGCGGCGCCGGCGAGGTGGTCGGGGAGGACAGGCGGGACGGTGAAATGGAACCCGGAAGGCGAGGAGGCTAATGGGAGAGGTGCCGCGGCCGGGTGGCGCCAGAGAGGTCGGCGGCGCAGAGCGGCCGGCAGCGAAGGTGGAGCGGGCGGCGGAGGCGGCGTGGGGAGGTGAGAACCGAGGCAGCGTAAGCATGAGGAAGACTCGTGAAGCTTACCGGGTAGTCGGCTTGGCGGAGGGAGGCCGAGGTGGGCGGCGGCGTGGAGGCGGCGGATCGGGAGGTCGCCGTAGAGGGAGGAGCTCCGACGACGAGGAGCTTCGCCGTCGCTTGGAGGGCTCGGGGCACCGCGTGGTTGCTCTCACCGCGGAATTGATAAAGGCGGCCCAAGGAGGAGGTGGCGGTAGGAATGGCGGTGGCGGCCGGTGTTGGGAAATGGCCGTGCGGCGAGCTCGATGCATGAGGACTCGATTAAGCTAGAGAGGAGGTAGAGGGCTCAAGGGGCACGCGAGACACGCTCGCGGCGAGGCTAGCTGGAGGGCCGAGCGGCATGGAGGAGCGCGGGCGTGCTCGGGCGAGTGAGGAAGGAAGGACGGAGGCAGTGCAGGGAAAGCTACTTATGGCCACCGGAGACCATGGAAACGGTGGGCGGGCGGGAAAACCGTGGCGGAAGGCGGCGCATGGCTGCCACGCTGGCGGAAGAAAGCTGCGCGCAGAGAGAAGAAGAAAGGGAGAAGAAGCGCAGCGCGGGAGAGAAGCGCGCGGGGGGGGCGCTCGGGGCGGGCCCAGCGGGCGGAGGAAGCGGTCGGAAGGGGAGCCGCGCTGGGCCACTGCCCGGGAGAAGAGGCGCGGCGGGAGCGGGCCCCGCGCGATGGGAGGAGGCGCGGTGGAGTTGGGTGGCCGTGCGGCGGCGGGAGGTTGGGCGGGCCATTTGGCGGCCATTGCCCTTTTTTCTTTTTATTTATGTGTGCCCATGGATGTATATACATATAATTTCACACATTGATATTTATCTAGCTTATTTAATTTTGCACATTTATGCCATCATTTTCAAAATGAGATTTTATATTTTTAACTTAGATTTCTCCGTTCTTATCTTTGGATCATCTTTTGATTCGTATTTAAAGTTTAATTTCCATAATTTGTACATTTCTCTTTACTCCAAATTCCGGAATTTCAACCAAAATTTAAGAAAACACCATAAAATCCAAATTCAAATAGAACATATTGCAAAAATAATTTAAAAGCTTCACATTTTCAAATTTTGAATTTTCGGGATGTTACAAACCTACCCCCCTTAAATGAATCTCGACCAGAGATTAGGTAGAATAGAAAGAAAGCAGATAAGGTTTTATTGGCTAGCAATTGGTTTTGGTGTTGCTCGATGTTTATTTCTTTAGCTCCACAGAGAGATGAAAATCTGCACAATAGGGGTTAGCACTTGGAGAAGTCAAAAGGGAAGAGAGAAACATTGTTCTCCTGGATCGGTCGTAGACTTCCAACTGCTTGTTCTGTGACTTTGCTATCTTCGCGTCATCGTAGAATGGAGTAATTGCATTGTCTATTGGACATATGGTTGTAGAATTTTCATACTAATAGGTCGGTAGCAAAGGTCTCTGTCGTAGGGGTAGACAGAAGGAGAGGGTGCACTTAAAGGAGGCAAAGGAAGGAGATCTGTATTCTTCTAGAGAGGTCGTCGTCTTCAGGGTTCTTGCTCCTTGATTTTGCCGACATTATATCTCGTAGTGCTACCCCCCTTAAATAAATGACGATTGTCATTAATCATCCATTGCACTCTAGCTGTCTTGGTCGTCACGAGATTGGCGGGTGGTCTTCTTCACAGTGATGTTGTTTTCCTTAAATACTGAGAGATGTTGAAAAGACTTCGCTTCTCTTGATTGCCCGATCTTGTTATTTCACTCCTTTGGATCCGATGGGGTTTTGAGAAAGGTGAGGGGAATAGCATGAGATGAGGATTAAATCGCGGAGATAAGGTGTTCTAACCCATTTAACTTTAAAGGAAAATACCCCGGAAGCTGGGGTGATACAAAACCACACAAATTTTAAAAGCAAGCTTTTCCTGTGGATGCGAAATAGGGCCTTGAGGGCAAGTGGCGTACAGGGCCAAATAAAATCTTGCAACAATACAACGTCTACTCGGGAAGGCACACATAATGGGGCGCGAGGTTTATCTGCGTAGTCCGTTTAGAAAGAGACCACCTTATCTTCACGAACATCTTCGACGTTCCTAACCTTCAAATTTTGGAGTGAGGGTGCGAGAAGAGGAACAAAATTTTCCTTTTGCAATTAATAGAAAGAAGTGGAAAGTATTTGGGGTAGTTTCATTGGTTTTGTCACTCATTTTTTTAAGGTATCCTAATCTCTTCCAATGCTCAAATATCCTCAATGAATCAATTCACTCCCATATGATTTTTTTGTACATAAGGCCTAGAATCCAACGGCCTTTATAATTTAACTTCCATTTTGCAAACTACACTTAGGCTACCTTTCTTCATTAATTGTTTATGGCATTACGCCATCTAAGACTCAAACAATGAAGGAGATTATTTATTTTATTTGATCCACCAATCATACTCGTCCTATTGTATCATCCATCATTTCATTAATCTAGTCATAATTATCTAAGTCCCGCATAAATCTTTGACCTTCAATCATACATTTGTGGATTAAATATCATATTTTCACTATGATTTGTATAATCAAAATCTCGAATCCACTATTGGTCAACTTACTAACTCTATATTCCAATGTAAATGCAATACCTTTACTATAAATCCACCTATATATAAATTTTTCATCTAAAATTTTATTAATCGAATCGAGGTTACCAAATTCTTATATGTGCTGAATTTCCACCACATCTTTATAAATCCAATCTCGAGTTCATCAATTGCCAATTTTATCACTTTCCAATCCTATGAAGATCTTAGCTTATTTAGATCCGTGATGATCTTCGTATAGTGACCTCCTAATAATCTAATCTGGTGTCATTGATCCAATTCCATAGTTTGTTTCCCCATTGGTCAACTGAATCTTTATTGTCTATCCACTCCTTAATTACGAGTCCTAATGATTATCCAACATTATTACTTTTAAATCCACGATGTCATGTGTATCAGGACTTCCTAATAATCCAAGATTGCATTCAAAATCATAATCACTCCTCTAGTAACCACCTAAATCTTGATGACAACCTCCGAATTAATTCATTATTATGATCATCTTCGGGAATATTGTTATTAATCAAGCTGTATTCGATGATTGTTACCATCTCTCCAATTTCTCAAAACTCTATCAATTGATCATATTCCATTATCCCACTATTGTAAATATCTCCCAAGAATTATGTTATTTATCAATGTTGTACTCCATAATTATTTTCTTATTTCCTATTTCTTTTCCAAGAATAACTCAATTCATCTATCTAGTTAATCTAATCCTTTCCGTTAGGCTCCACCAAAAATTTTTCCCATTTTCACCCTATTGTTTACTCCAAAAATAAAACAATCTTTGATATTAAGCTTCAAGGTTAAGCACCACGACTCTTGGCCTTAAGTGCGTTTTCATAGAGAGTTTACAAGAGAAGCACTGGATTTTCATCACTTTGAATTTGGGTAAGAGTTTCAGAAGTAAAATGGCTAGGGCAGCATATGGATGAGGGGGAAACATCTAAGATAGATGAGAATGAGCATTATAACTTATATTTTTGGAATTAGTATTTTAAAGAAGTATTTCTAGTTATGAACTAACGACCAAGCTAACTAGGTCACGACCTGCAGTCGATATGCTCTGATACCATCGCTGTAGGGACCCAGATATTAACATCCGGATTCCTCTGTGATTCCACCGCACTATTCCCTGGATCAGTAGATAGTGCTCACAGATTCTGATCGAATATCAAAGTACATATCATGCGGAGCGTAAATATAATAGTAAACTTACACATGGGCGATTAGGCGAAATCGATAAATTGCAGCGGCGGAAGAGCGAAGCACACAGGTGGGACCTTGAGACATGCCCACAGGCACCAAGCGGAGGTTCGCAACCTAGCCCTTGACATCGTCATCTTCTCGCCAGCTTGTCCAATCTTGTTCCGAGGCGAGGTGATTCGATTTCGATTCTGAATTTTGTCGCAAAGCGGCGTGAGCACTCGACCCGTGCTCGCGAGCCAAAACACTGAATGCAATTAAATAGTATGCATGGCTTATCAAAGGAAGGCTCGGGTTATTTTATTTTTGCGTAGAGTGCTTTTGAATACAATTAATTAAAAAGTCCTATGACTTAGCAATTTTGGAACAAGTCATAATGTACAAGGAAATGCATTATTAATATCGATTCAGATTCCATCCACCGTTACATGGCATCTGCACCATATAGCAATTTCTTCAGCGTTATAACCGCTTAACTTACCACTGGGACGACACCGGGATAATTCCAAACAGGCGATCCTTCGCCCTTCAAGTTTCCCATTCGATTTCCAATGTTTTTAAAAGCAGAACTATATCGATTAAGTTCCCATGCGCCCATGACCGTGGGCACGGCTATTCGAATAGTTTTGACTCTGCGAGTTTGTACACTTTCACCACAAGAGATGAACTATCCTTTTGCCAACATGCTTCCTTAGGCATGAGACCCGGATAATTTATCACAAAGCCTTTACCTTACTCCGATCTAGCTAGACACCACCCACGCGAGGTTTCACCGTGAAGGGTTACACCACCACGATCGAAGCCCCTCTTGCGCCGTGTGAGTACATTACACCCTGTGCCTCTTTGTGAGTAAACCAGTACACCACAGCACCCACTTTCCTCGGTGATATCTGAACTAGACCCTTGCAAGTTATTCAGCTAGGTCGTACCCATTATAGACTTGTGGTTGTCTTGTTTTACACGGTGGATATGACAAGATTCGGTCCTTAAAGTTACTGGATGGTTCTACCACATTTCATGATTTGTGCTCCCACCGCACCACTACCACCCCAAACCATCCATCCGGTGTTTAAGCAATTTTAGGATTTTCAGAGGTAAAAATATCGTGTCACCTACTACAGTCATTCCATCCATGCGCCCCAAAACATTTCATACTTTGCAATTGTTGTTTTTGGGGCAGCTATGTACCCGTTTTATCTAGCATTACTAAGCATCGCAATATTTATTGGGACTTCTTGATAAAAGCTATGACAGTATAAGTTTTGCTAAGGCGACAAGGTTCACATGTCCAAACATTTCAACGGATCATTATAAGCAAGCATTACAGTAGGTGTATAGCTATCATTTCGAAATGAACATATTTTGCCACATGAAATAACGACATGCATGTTGATATTTTAAAAGAAAGTACTTTGCAAAATCATAGGTTCAAAATGATCTAGGTGTTAACTACTTTGCGCGGTTTCTACGCATGGTCTTGAGCTCACATAATGCTTTCTTGAGCTTCGGTCTCTATCTTCACTTTGAGCTTGACCTCGCTTGATCCATTGGATCTTCGGGACTCGATATCTAATTACGTGCTAAATAACTGAATACAAATAAAGGCAAATAACTCAAAGATCCAAATAAATCCGAATAATTGAAATGGCGATTTAATTTAATTTATACATTTATTACAATTTGAGAATAGAAGGGTGATTCGGTTTAGTGTGTTGCAAACACGATGATAGCTGGATTTGAGTGAGAGAACCGATTATCTGAATAGCTTTACCGTGAGGAAAATTTTAGGATAATAAGAGATCAAAAGTGAGGATGTATCTACAGGAATTATTTGCTTTGGAAAAGGAATGCCAAATATAGTTGATTGGAGAAAGGCGAGTGCGATCTTTTTATTACTAACTTCTTTTATTATTTTCGTATTTATCAAGGAAGTTCCATGAGCTAGGTTAGACCTATGTATCGATGGGCGAGTCCATTGGGTATGTATTTCTTGTAACTTAGGTTATGGTAAAGGCAAAGCGGGTGATGGATGAGATCTGCACTTATTCTAGAAATCTTTTAGTCGAAGGTATTATAACATTTGGATATCGTTTGACCTTTTAATTTAAGTGCTCTCTGAAAACTACGATACTCGATATTTTATCCTTTTACAAGTTGAGCACATTATACGGGAGTTCATCTTATTTTCATTATTAACTAATGTTACCATTTAGGATTTCATGACTAGCGGTATATTAATGATAGCATTTTGTGGTACGACATTTTATGTACCCTTAGTTTTCCCTAAACTTATTTCAAATTGAATTAGTATCCAGTTGTATGGGCCACATCTTATTATTTCATGATCATCATTATTATTTATTAAATCTAGTATTAAGATTTAGTTAATAGTACCATTATTATCTTGCTTATACTCTAGCTTCTACTAAGCTTAGCTTTACTTCTATTTTTATTTTACAATTAGCTATCTAGGCACAGCTTGGTATATAAGGTCATATTTCAATATCTGCGGATTAGCAAAACCTATGGCTACAATTTATTTAATGAAGGCATGTTGAATATTGAGCATAGATTTTTAATTATAACTAATGTTAGCCTTTATTAAATTCGAACATTTAACCAAAAGAGATTTTATTTATTATTGCCCTTACTCGGTAGTTAACCATTCACTTCATTTAGGCAAATCACATTAATTATTTATATGTGATAACTAGTCCAAATGCTAGTGGCTTTATACCTAAATTATCTAATAGTCAAAATGGTTCTCTTGATTGCTTAGGGTATAGAGATGATGGTTAAGGTCTTTATCATGCTATGGTCACTCCTATGTTGTTCATTAATATACAATGGCTTATGTTTTATTTTAATTTAAAGTTATTTATCTGGGCAAAATTTATTCTATAGAGTCACATTTCATTATCGCCACTTAGCAAAAGTCTATCGTTAAGATTTATTTAGTGGCATGATAATTATTAGAACATATAGGTTCATATTCTAATTAAGGGTAACCTCTGTTAAACTTGGATATTTAATCAAAGTCATAATCTTGTTATCAATATCTTTAAAATAATTATTCAAACCATATAAGTTATCATATATGAGCTAATTCAAGTTTAAATCTTGAAATAATCTCATTTACATTCTATTTAAATTTTTATAGCTTCTCTAAACTATCCCTGATTTTTCATACTTTTACTAATGAAAAGGGTGTACAAAAATGGAAATACAAAATGAAATCAAAGTGCGGTCGGTGGGTTCGAACCCAAGAACCGAGAGCAAAAGGCTCACGCATTTGCTCATCTAACAAGTGGGCGGCGCTTGGGCGATGCTAGAGGCACGGCATACATTACGAGGTAATGGGTGGCGGGGAACCGCAGCAGGGCGGCGGCGCATGTGGGCTGCGGCGGCGCGGCGAGGGTGGTCGGGAGGGCGGGCGGGACGGTGAAATGGAACCCGGGAAGGCGAGGAGGCTAATGGGAGAGGTGCGCGGCCGGGGTGGCGCCGGGAGAGGTCGGCGGCGCAGAGCGGCCGGCAGCGAAGGTGGAGCGGGCGGCGGAGGCTGGCGTGGGGAGGTGAGAACCGAGGGCGCGTAAGCATGAGGAAGACTCGTGAAGCTTACCCGGTAGTCGGCTTGGCGGAGGAGGCCGAGGTGGGCGGCGGCGTGCGGCGGCGGATCGGGAGGTCGCCGTGGGGAGGAGCTCCGACGGCGAGGAGCCAGCCGTCGCTGGAGGGCTCGGGGCACCGCGTGGTTGCTCTCACCGCGCGGAATTGATAAGAGGCGGCCCAAGGAGGAGGTGGCGGTAGGAATGGCGGTGGCGGCCGGTGTTGGGAAATGGCCGTGCGGCGAGCTCGATGCATGAGGACTCGATTAAGCTAGAGAGGAGGTAGAGGGCTCAAGGGGCACGCCGAGACACGCTCGGCGGCGGGTGGCTGGAGGGCCGGAACGGCATGGAGGGCCGGCGGGCGTGCTCGGGCGAGTGAGGAAGGAAGGACGGGGCGGTGCGAGGGGAAAGCTACTTATGGCCACTGGAGACCATGGAACGGTGGCGCACGGAAAACCGTGGCGGAAGCGGCGCATGGCGCCACGCGGCGGAAGAGAGCTGCGCGCGCGAGAGAAGAAAGGAGAAGAAAGCGCGGCGCGAGAGAGAGGCGTGCGGGCGGGCGCTCGGGAGCGGGGCCAGGCGAGGCGGAGGAGCGGTCGGAAGAGGAGCCAGCGCTGGGCCGCGGGCGGGAGAAGAGCGCGGCGGGGGCGCTGGGCCAGCTGCGATGGGAGGAGGCGCGGTGGAGTTGGGTGGCCGTGCGGTGGCGAGCGGGAGGGGTTGGGCCGGGCCATTTGGCGGCCGTGCCTACTTTTTTTCTTTTATTTATGTGTGCCCATGGATGTATATACATATAATTTCACACATTGATATTTATCTAGCTTATTTAATTTTGCACATTTATGCCATCATTTTCAAAATGAGATTTTATATTTTAACTTAGATTTCTCCGTTCTTATCTTGGATCATCTTTTGATTCGTATTTAAAGTTTCAATTTCCATAATTTGTACATTTCTCTTTACTCCAAATTCCGGAATTTCAACCAAAATTTAAGAAAACACCATAAAATCCAAATTCAAATAGAACATATTGCAAAAATAATTTAAAAGCTTCACATTTTTAAATTTTGAATTTTCGGGATGTTACAGGTTACCTTCGGATTTGAGTGCTTGCAATTAATTGTTTGGATGATCTGTTGGGGGATTAATTTCAGATAATTCAATTATTGTCAGTCTTACAAATTCTGAATAGATGTACCATCTGGTGTTCCATAGGCGCAAGAATCTTGGTCCCAAAGGAGGACGTTGCAAATTTTTTCCTTGTACACTGCCGTACTTGGTTTTTCTGAGTTCTGACCTTTTCTGTTGTCTTTGTTGAGTGCTATCTTTGCTGTGAATTGACGATGCAGTTCAGTATTCTTCACCCTATATGATTAATCCATGAAACTGTGACTTGTAACTCTACCAAACAAACCGTACCTTTCTAAAATCTGATACTATACCTGAACTGGACCGAGAAGAATGAATGAGCACGAGATCGGGCGACGAGATGCGATAGGAGGAAGTGAGGAACAGATCCAATATCTGGTTGCGCGGACCATCTTAACAAAAACCAGCATGCATTTCCATCTGATTACACTCGAGACAATACGCGACAAAGCCGCGCGGACCATCTTAACAAAAACCAGCATGCATTTCCATCTGATTACACTCGAGACAATACGCGACAAAGCCCACAAGGACAGCAGAAACCGAGAGAAACCGAGAGAAGTCGCCCTCGCGTCCATAAAACCGGTTATTGAATGTGAAACAGGAACAAACATGTGATGCGCGGCCAATACATAGGAACGAAGGAGTGCTTGGAGATCTCATTTTCGTCCTCCCTGACGGTGATGGGTCATTGCCATTCATCAACAGTATTAGCATGACACCCCACCATTTTCGTCCCGTTTGTGTTTATTGCCGCTGTCCATCGATCATCCATCAGGTTGACTAGATTTATTTCGTTCGTACTATTTGTCGTACAGCTGCGTATAAGATTGAGGTGAAGAGGTGGCCTTAGCCTTGCAGACTGACATGGGCTTGGAGCATCCCCCATGCAAAATTCTCCCAACCTGTTGTTTTACAACAAACAAAAAAAACACAAGAGACTTCGATCACGACGATGAGATGGCACTTTGATTCGAACGAGCTTCTCAACGCTTATTTTTGGCATTAAAAACGCTATCTTGACAGTGTCTATTGCAGTTAGGAGGCCCCCACCATTTGATCATGAAGCACAAGCCATTTTTCCCTGGTGTGCTGTCACGCGAAATCCGCCCTTGGTTCAGAAAAAGGCCAGTACTTAGATGTTACAACAGACATTGGGAGAAGCAGAAAGAAAACAGCAGCTTTGACAACAATCTCCCTGCAAGCATCACCAGGCACAAAAATGATGCACCCCTACCCCTCGGCCTGCCCGTCCTTGGTGATGTGGAAGCCTTCAATCTTGCGCGCAACATTGTTTACCCCGACCTTCAGTTTCCCAATTGCATTCTGCGCCTCTTGCTCATCGTTGTTAGTTGGCCCCAGCTGCCAGATCCGAATCGTCCCATCTTCTGATCCCGATGCATACGACTCACCAACAGGTGCAAACCGCACACAGTGGACAGGACCGTGGTGCCCTTTGTTACAAGCTATTGTCAACAAAACGCAGTCGTCAGTTACAATGGGAGAGCTATGTGCATAGCCAGTCAAGTATGAAAATGACATAACAGGGTCATTGAATGAACATCAATATCATCACATAAGGCCATGTACGATGGTGTAATGTCAGCTGTCTATAAACCTTACCACATAGGACACGATATGATGTGGAGGAGAGAAGGGAAGTATAGAGAGTTGGATCGTCTATTATGTAATAGTCGACTATAATATGGTAAACAAGACACATTGTGTCATAGAGAAACTGCCTATAAAGACATAAAAAGACAACCTACTGTATGAGTTGTCTTTAGTGCCATTTATAAATGATATGGATGATATTATAAATAGCAGTTGTCTATATCATTGTACATGTTCTAATGAGCAAAGGATGCTTTCTTTTCAGTAGTATGTTCTTCAATCATGTTCCCATACTTTTCTTGAAATGAATGTCCATGATTCCATGGGTCAAAACTCATAACTCCACAACAGTCCATGACTCCATGGGTCAAAACTCATAACTCCACAACATTAATCACATTAGCTGGACATGATCCCAAAAGAAACAGAACAAAAGTATTGCCCTAGAAGTGAATAGCGATAGTTGCTTGCCCATAGCTGTGAGCCAGGTGTCATCCTGAAGCCAATTTCCGTAATATCAAAAAGAACTTCACAAGATGCTTCTCCCTCCATCTCACAATTTAAGGTCCCCACACATTTCGAGACTCGAGAGTCAAAACTTTGTAAACTTTTACCAACAATTGGAACAACAATATATAGGTTTGGTAATATAAAAATGCACTATTAGGTTCATATTTCAATCTGGAAGTTTTACACGGTTGTTATTTTAGTTACTACGTACTAGTAATGTATAGCAAAATAAATTAATGCTCAAAGTTTAATCTTAGTGACCATGCTGGGTCAAACAGAGCCTCATATTGTGAAATGGAGGTAGTACCAGAAGCATTCTGGAAGATCTACAAACTCTTCTGGTACGTGCAACCCGCGGTCATTGAACAGAGAAAACCAAAACAAAGAACACAAAAGGTCTGGGGATCTGGCACATGATTTCATCTACACAATTTTAATTAACAATGAGAACAGTGATCCACAAAAAAGCTAAAGGTTCTTGCATAATATGAAACATTTAGCATTCAGACTAAAATTCCAGGTCTACTGGTTACGTTCATTGCAGGTGGCTCAGTGGCAGGGTAATGCTTCTAAAAATAGTAAAACGCTGAATCAAAACACCTACAAGGTAATATTTCTATTTAGGACATGTAAAGCTCCAAATAAGTTGCAGGTGGCAATGTCATCATTAGATAACCAAATCAAGTGTTTTGCAGGTACCACAAGAAACAATTATCAATTAACCATTTTGATTAAAAGTTTGAAAGAAATAAACTTACTTATTTCTTCACCAGTGAAGAAATCAAAGACATGAACCCACATATCTTCTCCACCAGCGATGAATTTGTTCCCAAACTTTGGTTCAAGCGAAGCTGACTCCACATTGCATGGCATATTATAGCTCTTGACAAGTCCAAAGCTGCAGAATAACAAGGGCATAATTGTAAACAATGATCCAATTCACAGTATTGAGAACAGCAGATAAAAGAACATCTTACTAATTTGCATCCCAAAATTTAACAGTTGAGCCATCAGCTGTAGTGATGAACCGACCATCTTGGCTTACTTCTGCACTAGTAACAGGCGCCTTGGTTTCAAGAGTTTGGACAATTTTTCCACTCCTTACATCCCATAACCTAATTAGAGGGAAAAATAATTGATCAAAAGAAAGAAATATTACAGTTCTCAAATTCAACACATATTTTGAAATAGTATAGGGAAAATGTAGTTCTGCTTCCTGCAGTACAACATCTATGTTTAAAATTAGAGTTGTTAATAATTGCAGAAAGTTTTTGGGAACATTTCAGAGGCAAAAAAAGTCAACTGCTTTAGTTCAGATGTCTAAATGACAGTTACCTGGAGTCCTGTACATGTGTACAAATTGATTTGCACATTGACACTGGAAAAAGTGTTATGTTTCAGACCCAGACTATGGTATTAAAGAGAGAAGAGATAATGGGCTTTGCTTTCTCGGAAAGCACGGGATTGATACTTGCTCTTCTTTAGTGCAAATATTCTTGAATATTAGGTGAATCCTCATTACTATAGTCTTGTATCTACAATTTACCGAGTTGGACACCCACAGGATGAGAACAGAACAGCCAATTGAGTCTCGGCCCTTTGGATAACAATAAACATGTCTATTTTGTCACTATAATCAACTTCTACAAACATTAGCAATAATCAAGGAAAGACAAAAGCAAACCTATAGCTGAAAATTAATACAGTTAACTAGTTTCTGACGCACCTCACGCCACCCATATCAGTGCAGGAACTTAGTATAGTTTGATCACTATGAAGCCATGCAACAGTTCTGACAGAACCAGGTGATTTGTCAACTTCTCTTGGAGCTGCATCTGGGCGGTTCAAATCATATATGCGCAAAACCTTCTCAATGCCTCCAGTAAGCAACATATGGGTATCCTGCAGTAAGCATTTTATTCAGGTCTAAATCTATCCATGCAGGGACGACATGATACGCTTACATAAATTCAAACAAAATTCTTCTCTGGAGCTTAAAGGAAACTTCACATGATTTATTGGGATTACTTATAGCTGCTTATAGGCGGCTTCAGAATTACTCCCTCCAGTTCACAAAAAAAAAGTCGTTTTAGAATGCGTGCAGTCAAACTTTGGCTATCGATATCTTTTTAAATATTTAGATTAGACACATAAAAATCATATGTGTACATTCGTCTCAAAAAGTACTTTCATAATATTATAATTTTGTTAGGTTTTATAAATATATTGTAATAGTAATTAATGGTCAAAGTTGCATTTGGAAACTATGTTGATGTCTAAAATGCATTTGGAAACTATGTTGATGTCTAAAATGACTTGTTTTAGTGAACTGAAGGGAGTACTAATTAGTCATAACTCGTGAGGTTTTCTAGAAAATAAGAGTTTCTACTTTCTAAAGCTTAAGGGAATATTTACCAAGAGTTTTGCTAATTTCACAAGTAAGCTCATTGTGCTTCAGAAAATAAACCCTACAGAGCATATTAGACTAGAGTAGTAAGTCAATTCTTGTTGTGGTTTAGATTTCAGAAGATAAATAATCAGACAAGTACCTAAACTCGAACAAATATCTGCAAACATAATTACATATTTTACATACACATATTTCTCTAAGTAAATGGCACTTGTTGAAAGAATCAAATATGAATATTGAAATTACAAACTCCCCAGGAAATAGAAGAGATATGACACCCTGCAGAATTTCCAGACCCAACCCCATTAACGCAAGGAACAAAATGAGAAGGCAAATCTCTGACAATGATAGCTTAAAAAGATAAGGAAAACTACTATTTCATCACAAATTTGTAACTCTTCTATCCAGTCAATATAAGTTAAGAGATCAAAACTTTGGCAAGTTGTGGATCAGTCTGAATTCCTAGAACATCTGCACACACTTTTTGGGGAAAAATGTTGTGCTGATCAGGGAGGTGTACATTTGTAGTTTCCAGAAATACTATTCAAGGATGGTTCCTACAATATATGTCCTGTAAGTAAATTGAAGGCTAATTAAATGTTGAGCTTTTGAATATTTGTCAACCAACAGTTGCATCAATACTAGCCAAACCAGACGATTGTCCACATGTGTACAATCGTAATTGACATAATCAATAAACAATATGATGTGGCAGGTGCTCACATGTTAGACCAAAGAAAACTACAACCATCACCCTCTGCCAATAGAAAAACAACAGTAAAAATAACTGATTGGTACAAGGTAAAAAAAGGGGAACATCGACAGCCAATGAGAAAAAATATGTTGAAGTGAGAGAAGCCAGAGTCTAATGCTTTAAAATGGTAAGAATATCACCTCAGAAAAAGCACATGCACGGACAATGTGCTTGTGTTCGAAGGAGTGTAGCTCATCACCCGTTAGTGCATCCCATACTTTACTGAAAGGAAGAGTTAAGAAAGTTGAGGCATATTGAATATCTATTCTCAGGAATGAACAAAGTAACACCATAAGGGATCACATTAGACTTAGAATACAAAATGCTCGTTTGTGTCATGTGGAAATTGATTTTATTTTCGTGCCATGTAAACCATTCAGTGTATTTTGGACAATTAATTCTTTGGTAGCCAGTGCAAAATTCATCAATCAACACATGATACTTGTTACAGAAGGTTGGTTTTCTTGGATAGATTACCAAGTGTAGCTGTCTTTTGTTTCTGTTAGCATGTCAAATTTTCATAAAATATTTTCGGATCCTCGAAGTTAGGGGCATAATTCTACATGAATTTGAGAGGAATTTATGTTTTGTGCTTCTTGGGGACATTTGTTTCTGGCCATGATCAGCAAGTATTCAAAAAAAGTCGGTGCTTTGGTTTCTGTGAGAAATCTGTGGCTCCATGATTATTTTTCGGTAAGCACAGAATTCTTAGACAAATAATGGATGTAAAGGAAGTTAATCAAACTATGCGGCTTAATAAAATCAAGTTCGAAGCCCTAACTTCTTTCTGTGCATTTTAAAAAAATTAACATGTTGCACAAAAGAAGTAAAACCAGGATCATCTTACCCTCTAAAAAATTCTAAACTGGTCACCAAAACAGTACACTCCTGTACATTTATAGGAACAACAAAATTGTTCTCTTAACATTTAATAGGGACATACCAATTCCATGTAGTTGATTTAGTAAACTACAATCGGTACAATGGTCTGTCCTGTTCTTTTAATACGACATGCGCACCAACATGTAGGGACCACATCTTGTAATATTTTAAACAGAATTAATACATTATAGAACAAGAGAGGGTTAAATATATGCTAAAGTATGGTCCTATTGTGTGCGTCATGCCTAAGTGTGGCAACTCCTAATTATGAGCCAAAGGTGTCCTTCAACTACCATTTTTGAAATAATCTAACAATTTGAACTGAAATCATGCATACAGTTTGCTCTAATAACTAATAAGGTCTAAACAAGTTAGTTTCCAGTACAATCTGGTTATGGCTGAACAAATTAACAACATTTTCCTGTCCTCGAGGAAACCAGGATACAAGATATATCATAATTTCCGATGCCATCACAAACGCTGCCGTACCAACATTTATGTGTCAGCAACACAACCAAATGAACATAATAACACCAGAATTTTTTTCACCAGATAATGATCTGCTGATGGCAGTTCAGAGGATACATTACATCCTACAGAAAGGCCATAATCACAAATAAAACCAAGGTGAGTTCACAGGATGAGAACCATACGCTGAAAAGTCAGCAGAACCAGAGGCGGCGCGTAGAGCATTGGTGTCAAGACAACAGCTCCAAACAGCACCTTTGTGACCTTCAAAGGTCCCAATCCAATCTCCAGTCTCACCATTGCGAAGCATTGGATTTGAGTCTGCAAACAAATAAAAAAATAATGTCGATATCAGCAACATAACAAGTATGAACATTAATCCTACAAGAAGTGAAGCTTATGCAGTAGCAGTGCAGATTCTAATAACATTATTTGCCCCTGTACTGTGTCGGAGTGCACACACTCTTACCCAGGAGCCAGGATCTGTAATCTGATATCCACTAAAACTGAAGCTACCAAATAAATAGTAAAATGTCCAGAACCAATTAATGCTCAGAATTCTAATGCTTGTAGTGAAGCAAACCATATCAGGAATAAAAGATTTTGGTTTCACACAACACTGCTAATAGGGCTTAGCTAAATGTTTCCAATAATTACAATAGAGATTATGCTCAAGAAGGAATCTAAATTTACACAAGACAAACTAAGCATAAGCATAACGAGTTCCATGGTCTCCAACATTGGGATGTTACAAATAAGCCCTGAACATTAGTAGGTACAATATCAGCCTCTCATCTTTGCACAAGTTAAAAATCGAACCATCTGGGTCACCGACTGGGTGGGCATGTGGGCAACTAATAGGTGGGTCCCACCCGTCAATGACTCGAGAGTTTGTGTAGAATTCAATAAACTTTTGATACATTGTATTTAACACATTCTGCTTCATGAGCTCATATCTAAACATCATGAGCTATTCGATGCAATTAATCTGACATAACCTAAACGGAGTGAAAAATAAACTCAGTAGCATAGCCAATTTATCAGGCATTGACAACTTATGGTTCAACCTCACATTTCAAACAGCAACTACTGGAAAGTGGATACTAGCACAAAGTTTTGTAACTATCCGACCAATCTAAATCCAGATTTTGCATCAGATTCCTCTGCACAAATCAAGCCAGTAATCAACTGTGAAGCGCGCCAATTACCAGTTCGCTCTATAAATGGCTACCGTCGCAAGCAACATTAGTTATTACGACCCAAATTGCACAGTCCGCCATTATCTATCAAGTGGAACCAGGATTTTCACCATACACAGGCACACAGCGACTACAAGCACCGTACAATTATCATTCCATACTAGAACCAATGCATCACACCAACAAACTCAGAGCAAGCAAACGAGGCGGGATGGATCAGGATCACTTACCCTTGCTCGCGCTGATAAGGAAGTACCCGTCGGGCGTGACGGGGCTGTAGAAGAGGTCCACCACCGGCCGCGAGTGCCCGTGGCACACGAGCGGCACCGCCACCTTCTTCTTATCCATCCCTTCCCCCCGAAAAAAAACCCTAACCCTAGCTCCTCGACCTCACCGCCACCGCGCGGCCGCTGCAATCCTAAAACGGCGCGGCGCGGCGCGCTAACCCTAGCCTGATAAAAAAACTGAAAAATTCAGGGAAAAATCGGGGATCTGGATGATCCGGATCTGCAGGGGGTTAGATTTGATTTGTACACTAGAAGTTATTTCTGGGTGGTGGTGGTGGTGGAGATAATTACAGCGATGGGGGTGGAGACCTACAAGTCGGGGGGCTAAGTGAGGTGAGGGGAGGGGGGAGGAGGGGTTTATAGGGCCGAAGCTGGAGCGGGTGCGTCGCTCGCCGCACCGGTGTGCCAGTGCGAGCGAGCGTCGTCCACGGAAGCGGCAGGGGGAAGTTGCCGTGGGGATGGGGGAGTTGTTTGTGGCCGTTGGATTGTGATCTGGCGGTGAAGAGTTGTCTCCTGTCCGTCTTAGCGGTTGCAAGGTGATGACGGTTCCCGTTTCTCCGATTTGAGACAGCTCGGGTCATGTATTTTGTGTTGCGGCTTATGTTTTCTTATATAATTTATGAGTCTAATAAATAATTATTATTAAGATAAACTAAAAGTTACTGAAAAACCAAAAAATATGGGTATTCGTATATCCCATCCTAATGTTAAAGAGGGCTCGAATTTAACATGTAATGTCTTCTTCTAATTTGTTGAGAGGTGACTAATAAAAGAATTATTTTTGATAATTTTTTAAAAATAGGTACATTCATATATTATTTGGCTGCACCAGAATATTATACTAAGGGCATGTTTTTTTGGCTAAAGCTTCTGGTTTTTTGCTATGGCTTGTAGATTTTGGGATGTTCATATGAGAGATTATAGAGTAATAGGAACTCACGTGTTGTTTTTGTTGATATAAATAAAATCGGTACAGTATGTACTATAATTAACTAGTAGTCTCTATTTTAAAAAAATATTTTGTTTAAAAGTTAGTTACTATAAAAAATTAAAAACAGCTTTTAGAAGTTGAAGAACCCGATTCACGCGTTAAACTTCGCCTTTTTCCTCATCTTAGAATCTAGATCCTATCGCACCAGCTCGCCGCAACAAGAGGATACTGGCGTTGACTTTTACAAGTAGTTCGCTTTTGTGATAGAGGCATGCAAATGGGAGAAGGGCTATGAGGTGTCGACAGGTGTGTTAAGGTGCGTTCGGATTAGGGCATCTATAGTGTATATAATCCAAGGGGTTTTAAGGTGGGTCCTATTTAAATCTTAAGGTCGACTCCATAGTGTATATAACCCAAGGGGTCTTAAGACGGTCCCACTCGGCAGATAAAGAAAAATTGTATTTTAATGCTTGTGGCCAGGTCTTTAGCTTGAGGACCTGCCTTAAGTCTTTTTTCTTATACGCTGCTTAAGGTTACCCATGTAATGTATAAAATCGACCTTAAAGTGACTTAAAACCTCTATTTTCATACACTATAGATGCCCTTAGCTTAGCTCGTTGGGTTGTAGATCATACAAGCTAAGCAAGCTGTTTGGTTTCTACCTAATATTGAAAGCCTAAAACACAACAGGATAGCGCACTTGTAATAATATCTCCTAGATTGCAACAGCGAAAATCAGATCCAACGTGGGACTAAAGAATTGTGATTTGCTGATGAAAATCGAAGTCATACGCGGATATACGAGTGTCACAGTTGAATTGTAAAAGTAGCACTTAGCCAATAAAAAACATGTCAGTGTAGAAGAGCTCTCCTTTCTTGCCAAGGTTTTTCTATGCAGTTGGAGTTAAAATAGCTTGGCTTAAGTTTCTATTGGCACTACCAAATAACAAACCTCGAGGCTATGGTGAGCCTAGCCAAAGATCCAAATATCCTCTTAGTAACAGTTCACCAATAAGAAAGTCGCTACTGAGCAACGTCGCAAATGGGGTTTACAGTGAGAGGGGTAAGGTATATTTTACTATTTAATAAGTTTGAATTGATGATTGATGCATTCTCCTTCTTTCCTTCTCAACCGTCCGATCTGAATACTGAAATCTTTACCATCTATTTAGGATGTGTTTGGTTGGAGTAATGAAAGTGGAATGGGATGAGATAAAATGGTTCCACAAAAAAGGTGGAACCACATGGTCCAGCATCTACGAAGAATATTCTCTAAATTTGCACAGACTCATCCCACTTTGGACCATTTCATCCCAACACATTCCTCAAACCAAACACATGGATAGACTTGGTCAAAGGAACCATTCCATCTCACCACATCCCTCAAACCAAACACATCCTTAACATCCCTCTCCCTCTCTCATATCACCTCCTCTTCTACTCGGCCTCTCTCGCCTCTCTCCTCTCCTGCTTGTACTGTATAATTTTTTATATGCCCTATTTTTCTTGGTGATGCAAATCTGTGAAATTTATATAGTTAGAAACTGATGAAAATTAACTCATCATCATTTGAATTATACCCCTGATTCCTCATGCCTTTTGACAATTGACCTGCACTAGCTGAATGCCCGTGTGTTGTTATGGATTTAAAACTTTTAGAACATGTTTGTATGCATATTTTAAAAATTTTTACCACCCGTGATTTTCTTTTAAAAGTCCGTAGCAACGTACGGGTATTCAGCTAGTCAGTTAATAGTTTTGTCTATGTGACATTGGATCTAGATCGAATGATTATGGTTTTCTGTTGAGGGGAAAAAACATGTCGTGCTTCACTTTTATAGTCACGTTAGAATATAAATTTGACACTAAATATAGGGTTGGATTTAAAAGGTTAGAGATCAGGAGGGCAGAGGTAATAAGGGAATGTAGACATCATTGGCATCGGTGATGGTGTCTTATTGTATAAGTGTATAGTAGAATAAAATATAGATGCAACTAGTTGACAGGATGAGTTGCGAAGTGGGAAGGATGAAAAGAACATATACAACACTCAACACTGAGACGAAATTGCAACAACATTTCTACTATGAAATCAAATGACATAAAAAATAACAGTGCTGGTTAGATAGATATTTTGCTTTAGAGTATGGAACGTACCAAATAAATTTTTAATGATTTTTATTTATTTTTAAAAAGAAAATCTAATATTTTAACTGCGAAGACCTGTATGGAATATGGGATTTTTCTCATATTTGTACATAATTGAACCGCTCCGAATGAAATTTCTAAAAATTCGTGCGAAACTCGTATGAAATTCAAACGTCCATTAGCTGCTACCACTTGCTAGCGAGGTCCCACTCAAAACGGCTTAAGCTTCTGGCTTATTTTTCACTATTTAATAACTTTGTTTTTTTATGATTTTTTTAGTTTTTTTGTTTGTTCTTTTTCTGTATTTGTTTGTACTGTCCGTGATGGACTAATATGTTTTTTTATTTTTTTAAAATTTAATTACATTAAATAAATTATTATTAGATATAATATAATTTCGGTTATAGTGCTTTGAGTCATAGGCTACTGAAAAAACCCATTCGAGCACAGCCCTGACCGACTCGAGTCGGCTTCCCGTCCTTGGAGGAACCAACTTTATAAGACGAACCCGGGGGCACCAGAACAGACCCAACCCAACAAGCAAACCCACTTCCCGGCCGAGCCGAAAGCTTTCGTCCTCCGCAAGAAAGAAGAAACCAGACGAAACCGAGCGGCCGGCGTCCCAGCTCCTCCCCAGCCGGCAGGCAGCGAGTCGGCGATGGCCACGGTGGCGATGGTCATCTCAATGCCCCCGCCGGGCGCCTCTGGCGATGAGGCGGCTGGGGCGAAGGGGCGGGGCTGCGGCGGCGGGGAGGGGCTGCGGCCGTACTACCTGCAGCACATCCACGACCTGCAGCTCCAGATCCGGCAGAAGACCCACAACCTCAACCGCCTCGAGGCGCAGCGCAACGACCTCAACTCCCGAGGTGACCATGCTCGGTTCTTCACATAGCCTCCCCCCAAACCTTAGTGATCGTCGTGGTTCTCAGCGCGGCTTTGCGCGGTTGGCGTTTGTGGAACACTAGCTTACCCTGTGCACAAATCGTAGCCAAAGGCACGATTTTTAGTTACGTTGACAGTCACTGATTACCCATGCTGATTTTGATATTTTTATGTCAAATTATCTAGTATTTGAATGATGGCCTGTTGATTTGTGTTAGATGGAATGACACTCAGCTTTAGTTGTGCGTGGTTCGACGTTTAAGCAGCAGGCTGACTAGTCCAGTGTTCAGTTGAATTGCGTATCATGTGCATGGTAACTATTGTTTAGCTGCGGTTGGATACCAAATCTGATATTGAATTATGCAAACCGTGTACATGCTGTATTGCTAGGTCTGTTGCTTGACTGCGTTTTGATGCCTAGTGGTATTTCCCGTATTTTTCTTGCGATGCTGTTCTATGTACTTGTGAGGTTGTGAGGAATAACATCGCACACTGCCTTTCCTTATGCCTTCAATCTTTCTCTTTGGTTACTAAATTCTTCTGGGACCATCCATTATTATTCAATGCTGTCTTTCATATGAGAAATTTGTGGTATTTTGACTGTCTAATGCATAATCCTGATAACAAGAATCAAAAACTAAACTCACTTTTTGTTGAACATTGGGAATGTGAAATTGATTTGTTGATCTTCCTGTGCTCCCAATTTTTCATTTCACAATGATGTATAGCAATAGCAGTATAGGAATATTGGCTTGTAGCATGATGCCTGTATTAAGGATCTACTTTACTCTTCTGATCTTGGTACAAGGAGTGGCACTACTTTGTGCATGTGCTATATTCTAATATTCTTTTTACTATTTTCCTCTAAATTTGTCTCGCAATTTTGATTTTGCAGTTAGAATGCTTAAGGAAGAGCTACAGTTGCTTCAAGAACCTGGCTCGTATGTTGGTGAGGTGGTGAAGGTCATGGGCAAATCAAAGGTTCTAGTGAAGGTAATTTTGTTTCTTCTTTTACACATTGTCTTCTACTATCAGTACTTTACCTTTATGACAAAGGTCATAGGTGTAAGATCTAACCAGTGGACCCTCTATTAGTTGGGAAGATCTAATCAATGGACCCTCTATTAGTTGGGCTTATCACATATTCAGATTAGTTAAGGCATAGCTTCTACACAGTGAGACAGAGTGGTCAGCTGCTTTCTTTGTTTATGTGATACCTAACAATGAGCTTTTGGGAGACCAGGATTAATTCTTAAGATCAATTTGTCCGCAAAACTCGTAAACTTGAGCTCATTTCAATTTTTCTTCTATATCTGTATGGAAACTGATGACTTTTGTACTGCACGTCATCATGAAGCTGCAGATGCTTACAAAGAACAAACATTATTTGCAAAAGCATACATTCATGTCTCTTCCATATATTGAAAAGAAGTAAAGAACTAACAAGTAAAAGAAATATGACCAAAGTAATACTTTATCTGTGATGTTTATGAATCCCAGTTTATTTCAACTTGTGAAATTGAATAATACCCTATGAAAATTCTTTCTTGTGAAATTGAATAATACCTTATGAAAATTCTTTCTTTTCTTATAGCCAACTCCGTGAGGGTTTTAGAACTCATGGAACTCTAGGTATTAAACTCTTGTGGTATAGTAATATGACAAGCTCAGAAGAGCTTCCCAATATCTAGTACATTTCTTTGTGCATACATGGGCTTATGGCTGTGATTGTATGATGAAATGTGCTAGTTTTTTTATTTGATTTGATATTTTTAATGGCTTAGTGACTGTTCTCTGATCATGATTTTCATCTAGTAATTTGGATTTATTGGCGTGAATGTTCTAAATGGAAGTTTTAACTTTGGTTATCAAAGTGTTATTAACTTTTCAAATGCAATTGTTCAGGTGCATCCCGAAGGAAAATACGTGGTCGATATTGATAAGAGCATCGATATTACAAAGATCACACCTTCAACAAGAGTTGCTCTTCGAAATGATAGCTATATGCTCCATTTGATCCTGCCAAGCAAAGTCGATCCATTGGTCAATCTTATGAAGGTTGAGAAGGTTCCTGATTCTACTTATGATATGATTGGAGGTCTTGATCAGCAAATTAAAGAGATCAAAGAGGTTTGTGTAGAACTTCAATGCACTGCCGTTGCATCACATTTTACACATTTTGACTCATGAATTCAATTTTCAGGTCATTGAGCTTCCTATCAAACATCCTGAGCTATTTGAGAGCCTCGGAATTGCCCAACCAAAGGTTCAGATGTTTTTACAAGACTATCTTAATTGATTCAATTTTTGTATATAGCATAAAAGATTTACTCTTTTTTTTTTCAGGGTGTCCTCCTTTACGGACCTCCAGGCACAGGAAAAACATTACTGGCACGTGCAGTTGCTCATCACACTGACTGTACCTTCATCAGGGTGTCTGGTTCTGAGTTGGTTCAAAAGTATATTGGTGAGGGCTCCCGGATGGTTCGTGAACTCTTTGTTATGGCTAGGTAAGCTGAGTAAAGTAGCCCAGGATTTCTTCTATTATAGCTGAAGCATTATTTGCTTGTGACTTGAAATATAGTTCCACATATACATTCTCTGCTCTCAATGTTGGCTTAATTATTTTGATTAACTTATTACAGGGAACATGCACCATCCATTATATTCATGGATGAAATAGACTCCATTGGATCTGCTAGAATGGAGTCTGGAACTGGCAATGGTGATAGTGAAGTGCAGCGCACCATGCTTGAGCTTCTAAACCAACTTGATGGTTTCGAAGCATCAAACAAAATTAAGGTATGTGTCGCTTAATCTCCGATGTTTCTGTGTGCTGATTCATACATGTGAAGGAGCAGTATTGTGATGTATTAAATGTTTCATGCAGGTTCTGATGGCGACGAATAGGATAGACATCTTAGATCAAGCCCTTCTGAGGCCTGGCCGCATAGACAGGAAGATTGAATTTCCAAATCCTAATGAGGATGTACGTGCTGCATAACTTAACATATAATGCTTGCGTTTATTTTGCACGATCGCTTGTGCTGACTATGTGCTTAATCTTTTGCCTGTTCAGTCACGCTTTGATATCTTGAAGATTCATTCAAGAAAAATGAACTTGATGCGTGTATTGATCTGAAAAGGATTGCGGAAAAGATGAATGGGGCCTCAGGAGCTGAGCTAAAGGTTTGTGTAGTCTGTACTTACATCTCTGATAAACTATGTGCTACCGCACATTTCAATTTTTTTATGACTTTTTGGTCCCTGCATATCTGTTTACGAAAGCACAAATTTATATTTATCCTTTTTTTAAAAGCAGAAATTTATATTTAGCCCTTTTTTTAGTACCTTCCAAACTGAATATTGCATCATGCACGCATGCACATGATGAGCCTTAAGGGTTGAGAAGCATGCTCACATAGCACTAGCAGTCTCCTGCTGAGACATTTCTGGGACCTCTGCATGCATGATTCACATCTGGGATCCATTCCATTTTTGTCCATGTAGTTAAATTACCATCAAGGTGAGGTCAGTAATTAGGATTTTAAGAGCCTAACAGTCATCAACTGTCTGGACTTAATTGAGCTATGTTGAGGCAGTAATGAAGTTCGAATTCGATTGTGCTGCCCTGATACTAATGGTAGACTGACAGTATTGTGGCAACAAAAATTTTGCACTACATAGTGTGTGAAAAAACAAGCAGAATGTTCTGTCTAGAATTCCACTATATACTCATGATAAGGTAATCAAATCCGCTACATATTATAACTTAGCTTCGTGTATATGCAAAAGTTCAATAAAACTTCACGATCTTTTGCTTGGAATCACTATCATGTTTGTGAAATCAAAGAATAGGATCTTCATATTCTTTAGTTCATGCTGATGTATTTAAATCAGCTCCATATCCGCAACACCAGCTACTTGTACGTTGCACCTTGTGTTGATGTGAAGTAATTCACTCTGGCTTGCATTTTCGTTGTTCAGGCGGTCTGCACAGAAGCTGGAATGTTTGCTCTCCGGGAGAGGAGGGTTCATGTAACACAGGAGGATTTCGAGATGGCGGTGGCCAAGGTGATGAAGAAAGACACGGAAAAGAACATGTCCCTACGGAAGCTCTGGAAGTGAAGCCCAAATCTTAAAACCGCGAGCTTTTCCTGCCTTGCTGAAGCAGTGGAAGCGTGTAACTGCGTGTTGTGGACCTTTTCCATGTGCTGTAAATTACGTTGTTCCATGGTTAACTTCAAAAGTTACACACATGGTAGTATGATGTTGCAAAGTTAAATATATTGAATTGGCTAGCTACGTGGCACCAAGACATTGCTTGCAATGCACCTTACGCTGCCTAGTGGTTTATTCGTTCGGCTTATCTTAAGCTAGTCTGCCATATGAGTTGTGGCCGTGGCTGTGTTGTGAACTTATGGTTAACTTCAAAAGTTACACACATGGTAGTATGATGTTGCAAAGTTAAATTTATGGCATGTTCTTTTCAGCTTCTAAAAACTGTTTTTCGGTTTTTTTTATAATAACTAACTTTTAAATGTAATATTTTTTTAAGATAGAGTCTACTAGTTAATTATAGTGTATACTACATCAACTTTATTTATATCGGGAAAAACCGTATGTGAGTTTCTGTTACGCTGTAATCTCTTGCACAAATAACCTAAAAACTATAAGTCGTAACTAAAAAACATAAGTTTCAGCAAAAAAAACAGACCCTTATTGAATTGGCTAGATACACCAAGACATTGCTTGCAATGCACCTTACGTTGCCTAGTGGTTTATTCG
Organism: Dendrocalamus sinicus; assembly: GCA_036346575.1. Lineage (NCBI taxonomy): Eukaryota > Viridiplantae > Streptophyta > Magnoliopsida > Poales > Poaceae > Dendrocalamus > Dendrocalamus sinicus. Next base: position 14,154,743 of record CM070646.1, read on the forward strand.
TTCGGCTTATCTTAAGCTAATTTGCCATATGAGTTGTGGCCGTGGCTGTGTTGTGAACTTGTGATTTCTTAGGGCCTGTTTGAATGGACTAGGACTAGTTGTTAGCTAGGACTAGTTGTTAGCTGACTAGTAGTTAACTGGTTAAAGATTAGTCCAGTCCTGTTTGGATCCAAGCACTAATAAGTACTACTATCTCAGTACAAAGTCTGTTATACCCCTATGCATGGCGGTCTGGGAGGGTTGGCGTGGGTATCAGCATCTTTTTTCCATCCTGCTGGTCCTTTAGCCCTCATTAGCTGGGTTTGGCCAACTAGTTGGCTAACAACTAGTTGGGACTTTGGCTAAACTTTAGCCCACTCATTAGTCCTCTTGTTTAGATCCACAAAGACTAAAAATTAGCAACTAGTTGTTAGCCCATGGGATCCAAACAGGCCCTTATCCAATCCCCTATTACGCCAGAGTACTTTAGCTGTGCCATATTGGCCTGGGCCACGGGAACTTTACAAGAATCTTCATGGCTGTAGGGATTTTGCTGGCGGTGTTTGATTCTCCAGATCAATGAGAGTGACGTCGAAATCGGATGCTTCCAGGTTGTTGAAACTTCTTCGAGATTTTGCCGGTTGCATCCCGGATTTGACTCCAAAGATCTGATTGTAGTTCGGATAAATTATGCTTTTTATCACTTAATTAGACCTACCTAATTAGACCTCTGTTGCACAAAACAGCATAACTTAATTAGACCTCTGTTGCACAAAACACTAGGTATTCTCTCTCTTTTTCCCCATATAACACCGTCTAAACCTTCGATCTGTTGCACTTTGCGCTGGGCTAAACTCCAAACGGATCCGACACGCATAAGTAACAGCCCAATCCCACCCATGGTTGCCACGCGAGTGGAGGAGGTGGCAGCCACGATGGTCAGAAGGAAGGGGATCCAATTTTTTTTAGCTCCATTGCATCCAATCAGCTACAATCGATAAAATGCACGTCGCATCTCCTCCTGTTCCCGCGCTCTCGTCTTCCTCCCACGCGCCTCTTCTCTTCGCCATAATCAGCGGCACCCAAGCAGGCGGCGGCGGCGGCAAGGGACAGTCACCACGCAAGGTACGGATCATCGCCACCTCTTCCCCTCCCGCATCTGTTCTCTTCGCCCTAGGTCGCTGCTCCATCTTCGCTGTGAAGTAGTGAAGTGAACGATTGTTCTCATTTGGTTGTTGCTAAACTTGTCCTGTCATACATGTTGACGTCAAAAGGTTTGCTTTGTTATGTTTTGTCATAGCGCCATTAAATCTTTGGAATGCAGCAATAGGTCTTGTACTAAACCCATCTTGATAAGACACCGAAGACTGAACTGAACCTAAAATTCAGTAAAGCTAAACAGGCGTTTAGTAGCAGAAACATTGGTTTGCCATCTCAACTTAGAAAGAAAATAAACGAAACGAAACATTTGTCTCGTCCATGCTTCAGGTGCGCTGTGAACTGGGCAATCCAGTTCTTTATTTTGGTTGTATTGTATCAGTATATATAAATGTTGATGTGATGGGAGATGCATTTTAATTGGGAATTTGGTTCAAATACAATAATACAAGGCATACATGGGCTCAGTCCCCAGGACATTCCTACTTGCTGATTTCTTGTTGCTGCCCTGGCCTCTCTGTCCTGTTACAAACTTACAATTTATGGCGTGGAGCTAAAAAAGGGGATCCCCTCCGAAGGCCAGCGTGGCTTCCACCGCCTCTACTTGTGTGGCACCTGTGGGTGGGCCCGGGATGACGTTTATGTGGGTTGGATCCGTTCGAAAGTGAGCCATGGTGCAAAGCGCAATAGGTTGGAAGATTACATGGTGTTATATGAAGAAGAAATCTATATAATATCTTAAATTTTGTTTAAAAGTTTATTTAGTATCTCAAACTATAAAACTATATATATGACCTTTCGGATTTTATAATCTGATACAAATAATACCATGACCCGGTTTTGTAGGGTGATATTGTCCGTATGGCGTGATAAGTGAGTAGTTTTGCTACATTGGATATGCTGGTTAAATTGAGTCAATGATAGATAGGGCCCACAGGGCTTCCCCCTCACTGAACTTCCGGCCACGCTTTCATGGCCGCCCCCTTAGCTCCCTCCCTCTTAGTTTCGATATGGGGGAGAAGTCTTTGTGGGTTCCATTTATCATTCATATAAATTTAATCACCGTGTCATCCTATATAGTAAAATCATCAACTCATCGCGCTATATAGGTAATACCACTATATGAAACCGAATCAGGGTGTTACTTTAACTAGATTGCAAAGTTCGGATGTCATATATCTGATTTCATAGTTTGAGGTGTTGTTTCATAGTTGAAGATGCTAAACGGTCTTTAATGTAAAGTTTAAGGTGTTATTTGGATTTTCCTATATATAAAGAAGGATAATATATGGTATTTTGTACAATGAAAGTCCAATTATGTAGTAGAAAAGCAAAATCTTTTAGTTTTTTCTTCCATCCTGACATCCCGCAATTTCAAGTCGGTGGTAATTTCAATAGGAAGAGGAGAGAGAGAGAGAGTTTTTGGAAAGAGAACTCTAGAAGAAACTTGCAGTTTGTAAAAATGAACCCAAATCGAAATCAAACAGGATCGGATGGGACCATGGTTCTGATTATCGGCTGATTATCATTTTATTGGCCATATCAATCCCCTCTGGTAAAATTTTAAATCAGCTCTGAAAAAATTATTTTGCATGAATTTTATCAAATATAGAAGTAATTTTTCCCAAATTTGTTTTCAAAAATTTTGACAGACATTTTCAACCAATTTTCAGTCGATTTTCACCTTTTTAAAATTCAAATTTTGGTTTGAAATTTTTGGCCTAATATCCTCTGAAATTTTTTATTATCGGTTTTATCATTCGTATATCCCCTCTAGTAAAATTTTAAAACCAGTTTACAAAACCCTGATGGGACCAATACAAGCCGACCAAACAAACCCTAAACCTAAAGTCGGAAGAGGGATGGAGAGCGGCGGCGGCCCTTGTTCTTCTCCCGACGATTCCTCCATGCACGCAACCTCCTCCTTCGACGACGACGACGAGGAGGAGGAGACGGTTCCGGTTCCTTTCCGGCACCAATCGAATAGGTCGAATAGGGCAACTAGGAAGAGGAAAACCATGCACAACCGTGATGGCCGTTCTGTTAGAATTCTCACATTGCTAGAATTCTCTGCTGCATTCACTCACTCTGGAAGCACTCTTCTTCTCTAAACTCTGAACTCGCACTCAGATATTTGCTCTCGTATGTGAAACAGCAAACTGAAGAAAACAGGGAATAGCAAGAGAGAAATGAATGATGAAGAGCACTGCCTCAATCGAATTGAGGCCCTCTATTTATACTCTCATTAGCGACTTAACAAACGCCTGTTACATGCACGAAATAATCAACAGGAAAAACCGGATCTCTTATTGATTACGCTACCTAAGATCCGGACTAACAGCTCAGCTTTCGAAACAGAAAAACTAAGTCTACCCCGGCTGGAATTCCGGTCACTCCGGATTGACCCAACACACTTGACTCGTCGCCACAAACTTATGCTTTGGCTAGTTCTAGTAACCCATATGTGCACTCATCTTCTGGCTGCCGATCAATTCACTACGCACTATCGATCTGGCTGCTTTGCTATGCTACACGCTTCAACAAACTTGAACTAAGCCTACTATGACTCGGCAACATGCCATGCAATTGAATTAGACATGAAAGACACTAGGACAACAAGATTAATCTAACAATCACCCCCCTTAATCTTGTTGTCATTATTGGAACACTTATTCATCGGGCTTCAAAGTAGCGTCGGCTCACCGTCGGCGTCCACCATGGCAAGAAGATCCTTTTCCTTTGGATCAGCACATTTCTTTTCCCAAGAGTAATGCCCATACTCTTGGCAGTTGTAGCAGCGCACCTTGCCTTTGTCAAAAGTGCCATTCTTCTTCTTACACTTCATACGTTCCTTCCACTGCTCCTCTGTGAGTAGCAAGCGGCCACCTAATTCAGTTTCATTGTTATCAATTTCATACCTCTCTTCCACGGATTTGAGATGACCGGTGAGCTCCTCAATGGACAACGTCTTCAAATCGATCAGCTGCTCGATGGAGATGGCCACCTGGCTGTACTTGGAGGAAACCACACGAAGAAACTTCTTGACCACCGTCTCCTCTTCCATTATGCCACCCAAGGTACGAATGTTGTTGACAAGGCCCGTTAGCCGCATGGAGAAGTCATCCACGGACTCGCCTTCCTTCATGCGGATCAACTCGAACTCCTTGCGTAGGGACTGTGCCTTTGCCTCGCGCACGCGCTCAATGCCCATGCGCATCGTGCGCACAGTCTCCCATGCCTCCTTCGCGGACTCCTTCGTCGCCAACGCCGCTAGCATCTCCAGCGGCACCGCTTGGAGGATGGCTGACAACGCTATCCTATCGATCTGGTACTCCGCGCCGCCGGGATCGACATCATTCTAAACGCCTTGAGCCTGCATGTTTACCTTCATCAAGAGCGACCACTCGAAGTAGTTGCTGCTCGTGAGCACGGGGTAACGCACAGTCACCCCCGCCTCCCTCACGTGCTGCACCACCATCTCGTGGCTGCCACTGTTGCCGTCAACGCCGTCGCCGCGAATCCTGGCAGTTGGTGGTGATCTCGATCCCTCACTTTGAGACATCGCCACAAGATCAATACAACACGGCTCTGATACCAAATGTTAGAATTCTCACATTGCTAGAATTCTCTGCTGCATTCACTCACTCTGGAAGCACTCTTCTTCTCTGAACTCTGTACTAACACTCAAAGATTTGCTCTCGTATGTGAAACAACAAACTGAACAAAACAGGAAATAGCAGGAGAGAAATGAATGATGAAGAGCACTGCCTCAATCGAACTGAGGCCCTCTATTTATACTCTCATTAGCGACTTAACAAACGTCTATTACATGCATGAAATAGTCAACAGGAAAAACCGGATCTCTTATTGATTACGCTACCTAAGATCCGGACTAATAGCTCAGCTTTCGAAACAGAAAAACTAAGTCTGCCCCGGCTGGAATTCCGATCACTCTGGATTGACCAAGCACACTTGACTCGGCGCCACAAACTTATGCTTTGGCTAGTTCTAGTAACTCATATGTGCACTCATCTCCTAGCTACCGATCAATTCACTACGCACCATCGATCTGGCCGCTTTGCCATGCTACACGCTTCAACAAACTTGAACTAAGCCTACTACTCTGACTCGGCAACATGCCATGCAATTGAATTAGATATAAAAGACACTAGGACAACAAGATTAATCTAACAATGAAACTGAATTAGGTGGCCGCTTGCTGCTCACGGAGTTCAGAGAAGAAGAGTGCTTCCAGAGTGAGTGAATGCAGCAGAGAATTCTAGCAATGTGAGAATTCTAACATTTGGTATCAGAGCCGTGTTGTGTTGATCTTGTGGCGATGTCTCAAAGTGAGGGATCGAGATCATCACCACCTACCAGGATTCGCGGCGACGACGTCGATGGCAACAGTGGCAGCCATGAGATGGTGGTGTAGCACGTGAGAGAGGCAGGGGTGATTGTGCATTACCCTGTGCTCACGAGCAGCAACTACTTCGAGTGGTCACTCTTAATGAAGGTAAACATGCAGGCTCAAGGCGTTTGGAATGCTGTCAATTCCGGCGGAGCGGAGTACCGGATCGATAGGATGGCGTTGTCAGCCATCCTCCAAGCGGTGCCGCCGGAGATGCTGGCGGCGTTGGTGACGGAGGAGTCCGTGAAGGAGGCATGGGAGACCGTGCGCACGATGCGCATGGGCGTTGAGCGCGTGCGCGAGGCAAAGGCGCAGTCCCTACACAAGGAGTTCGAGTTGATCCGCATGAAAGAAGGCGAGTCCGTGGATAACTTCTCCATGCGGCTAACGGGCCTCATCAACAACATTTGTACCTTGGGTGGCATAATGGAAGAGGAGACGGTGGTCAAGAAGTTTCTTCATGTGGTTCCCTCCAAGTACAGCCATGTGGCCATCTCCATCGAGCAGTTGATCGATTTGAAGATGTTGTCCATTGAGGAGCTCACCGGTCGTCTCAAATCCGTGGAAGAGATGTATGCAATTGATAACAATGAAACTGAATTAGGTGCCCGCTTGCTGCTCACGGAGGAGCAGTGGAAGGAACGCATGAAGTGTAAGAAGAAGAAGGCACTTTCGACAAGGGCAAGGTGCGCTGCTACAACTGCCAAGAGTATGGGCATTATTATTGGGAAAAGAAATGTGGTGATCCAAAGGAAAAGGCTCTTCTTGCATTGGTGGACGCCGATGATGAGCCGACGCTACTTTGAAGCCCGATGAATAAGTGTTCCAATAATGACAACAAGATTAAGGGGGTGATTGTTAGATTAATCTGCGTTTTGGGTTTATAACTTGGGTGTGTCTAGGTATCATAGGTATCATCTGGATGCTTTCTTCCTAATAATCATGAGACCGTTGGATTAGAGATTCAACGACCTCTTTTTTTTAGGGTGGGAGATTTGTTTTGGAGGAGGGGGAGATTTTTTTTGGAGAGGGTGGGGGAGAATTCATGGCTATTAGATCTCTAATTCAATTATCACAAATTTAAATAATAGTTAGGAAGAAAATATTCAGGTGATATTTATCAACACCCTTGTAACTTTGTATGTAGGCAAGAAATTGGTCGAGCCCTGGAGGAGGTGCCGAATATATCATTATTTTCTTCTGTTTCTGGTAATTTAATTATCAGTACCATGTTTCTAATGTTCCGTGTTCTTCCGCTTGTGATGCACGCGCCCGACCGTGTCTTGATGCTATTTTTGTTGTGGCAAAAGAGCATAAACTGCCCCCAACACCGTGGTCTGAACAACACGAAAGGTGACGGTATATATTGTGACTATGGATTGGAGCGTGTACTATTGCTCATCATAGAAGGAAAATACAGAGAAGAAGCCATGTTCATTGTGTCTGGGGCTCTGGCCTAGTCCGTGACAAGTTCAGACTTTAAGTTTGGGATGACAACTTTTCGCTTTATTTTCGGATATGCCCAGGTGTTATCTTTCACGTTTTCTACCAACTTTTGGGCTCCACTTCGCTCTCATGTCATTCTTTGGTGTGATGGCATGAAACTTTACTTGGTGCAGGCACCACGAAGACAACATATGTAGCCTGTTATTTGAGAGGAAAACACTCATGCAGTTTGATGAACAAGTGTAGCTGTGTGGGTAAGCAACAAAGTTAATTTGCAGCATTTGTTTGTCCAAGCAGATGCGGCGGAGGTGGTTGTCTGTAGTGCCACTCGTATTTGACCCAGCTCTATATTGTCGCTATTGGTCTTCATGAAGCCCACCACTAGCAGTTAGCCCAGAAGATATATCATGCATGCACTCTCCCTATTGGGCTTGTTATAATGTATTGGCCCAAGCAGTTGAGCCCAATTCACTATTCCTCGTATTTGGTTATCAGGACGTTTTTTTTTTGAAAAAAACTCTATCACGAGGTAGTTGGATTTGTAATATAAGTCCTGATCTAAAGTACAGTGCCTTTTAGCTGAAATAGCACCCTAGCGGCGATTGTTCTTTTTTCAGTTATTTAATTAAAATAAAATAAATAAATAATAGAGAGAGAAAATAAAAACACTATTATATCTCCACGAATAATACAAAGAAAAAATATTACGCTAAGCCAATGTGTTTCAAATGGATTTTAGCTTTTGAAAGCCAGAAAGTATCACTGTTGAAACTAGGCCATAGTCTCTTGGTATTGGTCTCGTTATTTGCAATTTTGCAACTCTGTTTCTATATGGTATTTTTCACTACATATGTATTTGTAACCACATATTGTTCAGGCCTATCAAAGTTTTTAAAAGTACGATCTTGGTTTCGATTTTGATGTTGGATCTAGAATAACAAAAAATCCGCGCGTGAATGTGTGTAAAACAAAAACAGACTTGGATAAATGCGACTGTAAAGTGGTCATGAAGATGCTGCAACAGTATCCGGATTTAAAATCCTACTCGTGCACACAAATATGCTCTCCCTCGCCCATCTCCTTGCTCATATCGCTCCACGCATGCGCCACAAGCTTGGTTCCAATCCATTTCCACCTAAAGCAAACAGTACAGATGATGGGAAAATGAGAGATGCCTTCATCAACAGGGTCGACACCGGCCGGCGACAATGGGACAGTATCGAAAGCACGTTCCGTTGCCGATCGAAGCTGATAAACTGTAGCAACTCGGAATTGTCAATCCGGATCTCGTGTCTACTCGGAGCTAGGATATGTAGCTAGCTTATACGGTACGATAATGGCAAATACTATATTCATATATATGCATGAATAAAAAGACATAGTAGTAAATAAGCATAAACAGATCAGATGTCAAGATCTTACATTATAGGTCAAGGATGTCAAATACGTATGAAGTCTTGCAGCGATAAAGACACATGGTCGTAGTCTCTCAGGATATACTCACAGACAATCGACTAAGATACGCGACCTAGTATTTAGTATCGTCTTCAACATTTGATGGATAGTAACAAATGTTCACCGACAGATCATTCTTTGAAGACTGAATTCATATTATTGAGCAACAATGAGCTCAACAACTTTTTATGTCCAAATGCAAGTGTATTTGTATATGTCTACATACAAGGTTTAAACAAAGGCTGGTCTTATGTTTCTTTTAGCATAAAGTCAGTTTGTAAAATATCATATTATAGCTAGTTTTAAACCTATAGTTTAGCATTTTTAACTAAAACCAAAATATCTAGTTTCAATTAAATTCGTGACAACGAACTTTCTTCGCAGTTATCCACTATATCCATCTATAAGCATCATTCTATATCCATTTTCATACCATGATACCATGTCCATTTTATCATAAGATACCATATCTATTATCCATATTTTTATCCATAACCACCACTGACCAATAGCCATTATTTTATGAAAACTACGTAAGTGTAGCAATTCTACACTTTGTCCATGACCGGGGTACAGCTATTCGAACATATTTTTAATGCTTTGCAGAGTTGTACAAAATTACTCATAAAATATGATTAACTCATAATATTAACTACTACCCACTTTCGTAGGTGTGTGAATGAGAAAATCATAACAACTTTGCAATGCTTAGTTCTGATGCTTTTCCTCACACCAAAGGTGTAAACCTTCAATGCCGAGGGACCACTGTTACGAGAGAGTTGCATGCTCTTCACATTAAAAGAAATCCACAGTGGGAAAGTGACTACTGTGGGTCATTCCCAAAATAATCACAATAGAATCCACCTATCAATCTACTACGCAAGAATCCACATCGAAACTTAGCAAATTAGTTGGACAGGTTAATCCTATACTTGACTTATGGTTACACGATTGAGTGTAGAAAACAGCGGCACAAAATTTGATTCTTAATCAACTCAGGTGAGACAAATCAATAAATCCCGATCTTTCACATCCCCTACACCGATCTCATCCCATCTACTTGTCTAAGTCTCCACCATTTTTATAAAACATGTTCCATTTCCAATGTTAACCTACGTTACCATTCTCATTGCTACACAGTGTCTCAAGTGTTCATTGTCAATGTTTATATTGTATTTTAATTTACTACTAATACATTTCTAAGCACAACTATCGTTCATTTAAGATTAACCAAGGGTGGAGTATTATAGTAATTATCCTAAGATGACAAAGGGTAATATCAATAATCAAGGAAGAGAAATAATAAGCATCAATTGCATGGTATAACTAAGCATCAACATTTCAATACCATTTAATTAAATAATAATAATAATAATAATAATAATAATAATAATAATAATAATAATAATAATAAACATGCAATTTGTATTTAAAAGCAAGATATTTTGCATTTAAAAACTAGGTTCAACATAATCATGAATCATAGGGACTTTCTTTGCTCAACAGTGGATAGCAATGATTCTTGGTCGGTAGCGATAAGGGTGTCCGAAACGTCAAATTCTATAAACACACAAATTACCACATTCAATACAAATTCATATAAACTTTAAATGAACTCAAAAAATTATCATTTTGATTATGTTGGAAAGATCTTAAATTTATATGAATTTAGAAACAAAAACCAAGTTATTTGGATTTAAATCAAGGGAGAATGAGTTCTCCAAAGTTCGAACCGAGAAGAAATTATAGAAAACATGAAATTTCTATAGGTTGGGTCGCCTGGGAATTTATTTTCTTTTTAATTTTTTTCTTAAGGAAAAATCTCAATGGATGATAGGTGGGTTTTTTCGGGTTTTGATTTTTCTTTTCTCTTTATTTTTTTAAGGAAAACACTAGAGAATGACAAGTGAAACCTTAGTGCATGAAACCGATCTTCAGGGTCATGGTGAGCACTGGTGGGGAGGCAAACTCACCTATAGTGTTGCAGTCGGCATCTGCAATTAAACGTGGCCGCATGGGCGCGCGGCGGCCGCAGAGGCGGCAGCGAGGGTCACCGCAGCAACGAGGAGGAGGAGGCGACGACAATGAGGAGGTGGTGGTTTTGGGGGAAAATTGGAGGGCGTGGGTGGGGAAAGAGATTTTATCGGCGACGACGGAGTCGTTTGGGCGTGGCCAACATTCAAAAGACAAATTTGCCCATCAGTTTTCTCTTGAGAATTTCTTTAATTCGAGGGTATTTATGTCTTTTAGCCTCATGAACATAACCCGCTGGTCGGTCAAAACTAGCCAGGTCACGTAAAACCCGGCCGGGTCGCGTGCCCAAACCACCGGCCAGGGTTTTCCCGGTCGAATCGTCGGTCTGGTCCGAGTCTGATAACCATGAAACAGGTGGTAACTTTCTGTGTGAAACTAACGCACACAAAACGCGTAGGTGCTCGTTAGCGCGTATATATATACATATACGCATATATATGTATGTATATACATATATACACATATATATATATATATATACATATATATAAACACATATATATATAGTATAAATAATAGGGGCACCATGGTGTCCAGTCTATATGATTAAGACTTTCCATCTATGATTGATTTAGCATGCTAAACCAATGACTTCCTTTCCAAATTGACGCCTTTTCAAATTAATGAATGTTAACAGGTTTGCTTGATATATTACACTTGCACGCATCTAATAGCAATCCAAAGATAGGGAGACTTGATGCCCAGACACCATGATGCCTCATTTCAACATCCTATACCTAGCGAGCATGCTCTATGCTCACGCTCCATGCTAGTGAAGGGCTGGCTAATCAATCTCTCTCTCTCTCTCTCTATATATATATATATATATATATATATATATATATATATATATATATATATATATATATATATATATATATATAGTATAAATAAAGCACCTAGGTGTCTGACACCTAGTCTCCTACCTTTGGATTGCTTTTAGATGCGTGCTAGTGTGATTGAGACTTTCCATCCATGATTAAGACTTTCCTTCCATGATTGATTTAGCATGCCTAATATATTACATACCATACATACCATTGCTCTAGCACGTATCTAAAAGCAATCTAATGGCAGGAGCCTAGGTGTCTGGGCACCTAGGTGTCCCATTTCAATGTCTATATATATATATATATATATATATATATATATATATATATATATATATATATATATATATATATATATATATATATATATATATATATATATATATATATATATATATATATATATATATATATATATATATATATATATATATATGTATAAATAATAAAGCACCTAGGTGTCTCTGACACCTAGTCTCCTACCTTTGATTGCTTTTAGATGCGTGCTAGTGTGATTGAGACTTTCCATCCATGAATAAGACTTTCCTTCCATGATTGATTTAGCATGCCTAATATATTACATACCATACATACCATTGCTCTAGCACGTATCTAAAAACAATCTAAGCGAGGAGCCTAGGTGTCAGGCACCTAGGTGTCCCATTTTTATATATATATATATATATATATATATATATATATATATATATATATATATATATATATATATATATATATATATATATATATATATATATATATATATATATATATATATATATATATATATATATATGAAAAATACTTTTACTCCCGGTGTAATTACACCCACCTCTAATATACCACCTAAATAAACTTGAAATACTCCTTTATCACTTTAGGTATACTCGTATACTAATTATAAGATACTCCAATATAAACCATACGAAAAATTGCAAGAGAGTCCATAGTTTTTAGTGTATTTTATAAATACCTTCATATACGCACATAAAAAGGAGTATGTCAAAAAAATGTACATACCACCTCTGACAAATTGTTCATACCACCTATGGTCTTAAAGACTTGTATACTACATGTACATACCCTCCGTTACACGAGATACTCCCTACATTGTGAGATACGACATAGGGTGTAATTACACCCGGGTGTAAAAGGTATTTTTCCTATATATATATATATGTGTGTGTATATATATATATGAATAGTTTTTTACATCTCATATACCATTTAAATAGATAAATTATATATATATATATAGTAAATTAGTTAAGTACTTTATACATATTCCTACTGATGTGTTCGATCGGTCAGCCCATTATGCACGGGCCGTTCAAGGCATATACTCCCACAACGCACGCATGAGGCAACCCCATGTTGCCATGCTCCCTTCATTCACACGGTAGTAAGTTTTGCATGTGGCCGTACAAAGAAACTAGTCACGCGGTTTCTAGTGCATGCAGCCGGAAAGAATAATACTTCTTGCCGATATACTAAAGTACTAGTATCAAACTAAGAGAAACTAGTGGTATATTTGCATGGCACTAGTAGTAGTATCATACTCTATTTGTTGAGAATACTAGTAATATATGCTCCTTTTGTAAAGAAAACTAGTAGTATTATACTCCATGTTTTAAGAACAACATGCAGGCAAGCAAATCTTAGACGTGATTGGCTTGGTCGCCAAAACAGAAAGCTAGATACTCTTTCTTTGCATGCAACCCGATAAATCAGTTTTTGAATTTCTGGGTTTATCCACCTAGTATAGTTGGATGGCATCTCCACCTATGGGAATATATATACTCTTAGGAGCACAAAATAGGCATCCTATATATGTATATAATTACTATTCCGTATGCAGATGTAAAATACTGACGAAAAGTTACTACCGTTTGTGAGTGAAATTACTGTCAAACATATTTAGAGTTATTATCAGTTGTAACACTACACAACTGGCAGGCAACTCTACATGTATTTGATAGTAACTTCATTCATACATGACAATAACTTTTCTACGTACACAGTGTGTACACACACATATATATGTATGTATGTATGTATGTATGTATGTATGTATGTATGTATGCAAAATTGCTATTCACTCATCCTCATGGTGCACTCACCATGCACTTAAACTAAAAAAGTCACAAAAAACTTCTACATGTATTTCTAAACTTGATCTACCTATATATAAAATTTCAAGTTTAAATTCATTCTATGTTAAGAGCACCAAAAAAGAGAAAAATCTAACAAATGTTAAAAGTTCAAATTTGTCAGAATTTTCACTTTTTGGTACTCTTAATATAGAATGAATTTGAACTTGAATTTTTATACATAAATGGAGTAAACCATAAAGTACATATAGAAATTTCTCAGAATTTTTCGTGACTTGTTTTAGTTTGAGTGCACAGTGAGTGCACCATAAGGGTGAGTGCATAGTAGTTTTTTGCCATGTATATATGTAACATACATATATACACATATATGTATACATATATACACATATATGTATACATATATACACATATATGTATGTATCTACATATACATACATACACATATACATACATATATACACACATATACATATACATATACATACACTACTACCAAACAAGCTATACTGGACGTCTTATCATAGACAATTCATGTGGAGCCGTCTGTGCTTTAATTACGGTTCATGGCTAAAACCGTCTCTGAAACTATCACAGACGGTTAGGTTTAAAAGCCGTCTGTGATATATGAATTATCACAGACGATTTTTAACTAGAACCGTTTATGAAATATCACAGACGGTTAGGTTTAAAAGCCATCTGTGATATACGAATTATCACAGACGGTTTTTAACTAGAATTGTCTCTGAAACTATCACAGACGGTTTTTATTTACAACCGTCTATGTTTTGTCGTTTGTCATATGAACTACAGAAGCTACTGAGATGAGAGACAAATTCAAGGCAAATTTATTATAGAAGTCCCCAAAAAAGATATTCCTAGATCTTAGTCTTCTGGTCTTCATATGCTTCTTCTTTGACTTTTGGAGTTGGATGATCAGCCACTGAGTTCTCAAATGCCATGAAGTTTGCTCTTGCCCTGTGCACTTCCTCCTCCAGCCTGGGCAAATCATTAGCACGGTCTATAATCTCATAGAGGATTCCATGATAATCTTCCTCAGAATCGGCCGTTTTTGCTTGATCGGCAATATTATCCATGTGTCTCTCCACTGTTGCAAGAGCTTCTTCCGCTTTGTGCACATTGCAGAGAAGAACGAGGCTAAGGGCGGTTTCCCTTTACTGAGTAGCAACGAGACACCTCTGTCGACGGTGGATGATGAGCTCCAGCTGACGGATGGAAGCGAGTCGAGGAAGGAGAGCAGGGCGAGAGCGAAGGAGCTGCTCCAGACGTAAATTGTTGGCCGCTTGTGTAAGGTTGCGGCCGAACAACTCATAATGGATAGATAAGAGAAAGGAGATCAAAAGAATATTAGATGCCATTATTGAGAAATTTGGTGAAGAAGATGAGAGGACAGTTTAGAAGAGCTAGATTAAGGCACGCATATTTAAGCGTTGTCATAGATGGTTCATATACCAAACTGTCTCTGATATTAATATCATGAACAGTTCATATACCTTATCACAGATGGTTCGTATAACAAACCGTCTCTAATATGTGAGTTATCACAGACGGTTCGTATAACAAACCGTCTCTGATATGTGTTATCACATACGGTTCGTATAACAAACTATCTCTGATAATGACACGTCACCGATACGTGGCATGTCACCTAGGATTTCGATCTCACCCGTCAATTCTCTCCACATCGAATGGTAGGCACCGGTTCCTCCCACCGCTTGGCCCTTATTAATTACCCCCATCTACCTTTCCACGGCAGTCACGGATGAGTCCATCGACTATATAGATTCCTACATCCCCCTCGACAACGTCGACTATCACCGTGAGCTAGCGTCTCCGTTGTGACACCACATTCAACTGCATAACACACCCTTGTCATCAGCGGAGGAGCCAGGATTTCACAAAACCTCGGGCCCAAGACTAAGAGTCTATAAGTCTATAACTAACGTCGAATACTATCAACACTGAGGCATAACAAAAGTACAACACAAATGCACTAATGAAATAAAATTTGAATACCATGTTTGACGATACAACAAAATAGACAAAACATAGCAAAAAATAGGAATGTAACATACCTCTAGTTCCTATTGTTTCCGGAGTTTGATTTGATTGCAATGGAAAATAAAATACCAATGTCTTGGCCCTCTTCATCATGTATTTCTAATTCTAGTACCACAAAAATTCAAATAGCAAGTTAATCGTACACTCCACTCGTAGTGGTAATACTTTTGGTCTCTTAATAACGCTTTTCATAAAGTTGGACGCTACAATTTCTTTTAAGCACATATGCTTACTGCGTAATTCAATCAAAATGTTGTTGGTGCTTCAATAGTTCAATTGAAATGCTATTCTTGTAGTTGTTTAAAAATACTGCTATACAGAGGAAGATATACAAATATACAATGCAAATGTTTTACACCAAAATCATCGAACTAACACATCAATCCTTTAGCACTTTCAATTCAATTTGTTCTAATAGTAACAGAAACTATAATCTCCACCTTGCAGTCAATTCAAAATTTCAAATTGCAAATTACAGTTGATCTGACGCTTTCCTACAGACAAGAAGTAATAGGATATGGTAGAGTAAAGTGAACCCAATCAATAAAAAACCTAACCTTGCAGAAGAGATCTGTCAGTGGAGCCATGGAGAGGAGCTGAGGAGGCGAGGGGCGACGTCGCGGCGGCCAGCGGACTCGGCGGAGAGGAGGCGGGGGCGCGGCAGAGAGGAGGCGGTGCCGTGGTAGGGGGCTGGCCGGCTGGGGGCGCGGAGTCGCGAAGAGTCGTGGAGAGGCGGCGGGGCGCGGCCGCGGGGATGGTGCCGTGACGGAGAGGAGGGGGGCGCGGCAGAGAGAGGCGGTGCCGCGGTGGGGTTGGCCAGCTAGGGGCGGCGGAGTCACGGAGGCGATGCGGCGCGGCCGCGGGGATGGTGCCGCGACGGAGAGGAGGCGGTCTTTGCGGGGGGAAATGGGCACTGGGGCGCGGAGTCGCGAGAGGCGGAGGGGCGGTGGAGTCGCGGAGAATCGCGAGAGGCGGCGAGCCACGGAGAGCCAAGGCGAAGGTCGGCCGTAAGGCCGCTGCACTAGGGTTAGGTATGCGCCGTAAGGCCGCAACGCTCAATTGGGGCTGCTCGCCGCCCGACTCGCTTCTTTGGATCTTTGGTGGCAGCCGGCTGGATAACTTCGGGCTCGGGCCCACTAAAAAGACTCGGGCCCAACTATTGTGTAGTATTTTTTTGCATATATATACTAATATTTTACACTGAGATTTTCTCTGGGCCTCGGGCCGTTGCCCAACCGGCCCGAGGCCCGTCTCCGCCCCTGCTTGTCATAAAATCGTAAGAGTGTCTCACGCAGTCTCACCATTGTGCCACAAAGGTGGCGCTACCGCCACCTCTCCATTGCTGGTGATATCCGGTCGCCATCCGATGCATCTAACTTGTTCCTCGACCTCGCCGACTACCGCCGTGAGCTAGCGCCTCCGTTGTGACACCATGGTCGACTGCATAACACACTCTTGTCATAAGTATAGTAAGAGTGTCTTACGCAGTCTCACTGTCATGCCACAAAGGTGGCGCTACCACCGCCTCTCCATTGTCTTTGATATCCGACCACCATCCGATGCATCCAGCTTTACTGTCTGCTAGAATCTCTGCTTCTTATATATTCTTGCCATGTTAAAGAGTTGTGTTCGTTATCTTGTTATACTGTAATGGTGGATTCTAATCTTAATAGAAATGGAATGTGCTGTTGTGTTAATTTGCCACTGTATTTGCTTGTTTTCAAATGGCATAGATAACATTATTTCTTGAGGCTAGCCAAAAAACAGAAGAAAAAAAATTAAGGTATAGAGTGAACTATCACAGATGGTTTTGCGGTATAAACCGCCTATGAAGGACTATCACAGACGGTTCTATATACCAGTCGTCTGTGATACTCACTAATTACAGGCAGTTGGTAACTAGAACCATCTGTGATGTGTGAGTATCACAGACGGTTTTTGGTTCGAACCGTCTGCAATAGTTTTCTTCATAGACGGTTCTAATTACAAACGTTCTATGTTGTTTTTATCATAGATGGCTCATAAACTATCTATGATAACATTCGATTATCACGACACATAAAATACATGCAGTTCAGAAAATCGTTTGTGATGTAGTTCTGAATCATTTGTGATAACCCTTTTTGTAGTAGTGAGTGCACCATAAGGGGGTGAGTGCATAGTAGTTTTTGCCATGTATATATGTATATATATACATACATATATACACATATATGTATACATTAATACATATACATACATACATATATATGTATGTATGTATGTATGTATGTAAAATTTATTCGTTTATATAGTATATGAGATGTAGGAAACTATTATATATATAGAGAGAAATTGATTAGCCAGCCCTTCACTAGCATGGAGCGCGAAAGATCGATTAGCCAGACCTTCACTAGCATGGAGCGCGCTCGCTGGGTATCATGCGCCGCGACGAATGCATGCATTGCACATCCGCGCTCGCGGAATCCAGCGCACCACATCGATCGCGGTCGGCACGGCCATCCCGCCGCTCGCGTGGGCCGACCGCCGAATCTTGCCGTACCAGCCGCGTGGTCGTTTCACATCAAATCATCACCAGATTCACTACCCACCGGCCGGCCGATGGCGCGATCTATCTAGGCTCAGCTCTCGTCCAAATTTGGTCCGCACCACCAGGTCCACCACCCCATCCCTGACGAGTCCATGATCGATCGATCAAGCTAGCATGCAGCTGCTTCAATTCATTCGCTGCTCCTTCGAATCAAGAATCGCTCCGCCGGACGAGACCTGATGCTGTTGCGACATGCGCGCACGGTACTGCACAGACATGGCTGGCTGGCAGTGTTGCATGGCATGGCACCGACAGACATCCGCACCGGCCTAGCCGCCGCGCGCGCGCACCATCGTGCGTGCATGTCGGCCGACGTACGGGCACATACCTGCCCTGGGCGGCTGGGCCACCCGCTAGCTGTCTGTCCCCTGTCCTGTCCATGCACGGCACGCACATAACGCGCGCAACTCACGACTCTGTTCGACACGCCGCTACGCATGCATGATTTTCCGATCATGTACACATGGAAGCATATCCCCTGTCTTCGAGGAGTAAAGGCAGAGAATGCACAGTAACTTGCCTTAGTGCGATTCTCAGCCCTCTGATCGAGAAAGAACGGTACAGATCAAATCCGCTGCCACGTAAAACAGTGCGGTGCTACAGTACTCTACCGGTACATTACCCCGGGTGGGTTACTGTTCCAACGATACGAGTAACGCAGGGCGTGGCGTGGCGCCAAAATTGCCTCGTAGGCTGGCACGTGAACTACTACCTACCTTGCTACCAACTGCACATACAGAGCAGTACATTACCTGAGACAGCACGGTACGTATGATATAACCTATGTGGCGTCTCTGCGTACACGTGCCGTTCCATGTATTACTCCTACCTGAGAGTCGGGCGCTGCCGTGCACGGCGAGGGCCAGCGTTCTTCGGGGCGTGTTAGCTCATGCCAGCCCGGCACGGCCACCTCACCATACCATGGTATGCTGGTACGATTCGCCATCGGTGAGGTTCAATAACGGTTAAGAGTACAATGTGCCAACGTTGTACTACATCGGTCCTGGGCTAGCCGTGCGCGGTGGAGAGGGTGGTGCAATGAGGGGTAGTGTGGTGGGACGGCACAGCGAAGAGGCGATGCGATTGGGGGCTGGGAAGAAAAGGAATCATAAAATAAGGGATGGAGAAGAAAAGAAATCAGTTGTCGCTTTGGGATGGCTGTGCACACCGGGCCGGGCAGCCCCGGGCATGACACGGTATGTTAGGCTGAGCTATGCTGCCCAACTAATCGATTTTCTAAGTCCAACCTAGCTCACCATATGTAGGGTGTAGCACCCCTATTTCTGGGGTTATTAGGATTTTCTCGCAACTGCTCAGGATTGTTCAGCTGCGAGTATTGTAGACGAGTGTACATCATTTCCATCACAAGCTTAAGTATAAAAAACAAACATTATCACAAAATAAAGACTTAGCAGCTAAGTTTTACATAGCGGGGCGAGCGGCATAAATTTATATTACAATACAAAATAACTCTACAAGTGTACCTGAGTGTAGAAAAAACCATAACACGAAGTATCGTCTACATCGTAGAGATCTTCAAAGCCTTCCTCAATGGTTTCTTCATTATTTTTCCCAAGCATCTTCCGTTAATAGTTTAGCAAGCATGAGTACAACCACCGTACTCAATAAGTTACATAGGGAAACACTATATAACTACTTGCCAGGATTTTCAAGAGATAGGAATATAGTGGTTTTGTTAAAGTATTTATGGATGCAATTTTATTTGTAAACGTTTTATTTTTAAACACAAAATAACAAATCATCAACTTCTTAAAGAATTTAGGGTTTTAACATCTTGATTACCAAACTTCAACATTTCCAAATCGTTTCCAAATCTATTCATCTTTCGCTATTGGAACCACCCATTAAACACAGCTTCATTTACCGGAAGTACGGTGTATTCGAATATCACATATTATGACTCTGTAGAGTTGCCCAACTTTACCCATAAGATTTCATAACCATCGCGTCTGAGTTAAGAAAACAAGATTGTTTCACTACTCATCTTTTTATATAACCTCTACTCGATAGACTAGGTATCCCCTATCACGGAATACAGCGGCCTGACAGGGTGGAGCCTACCGATGTGAAAGTATAGTTTTACTGTTTCCATACCACATTCTTATACCTACTATTCTCTTTTCTGAAAAAATATATTATATTCTTTTAGTAATATTCAATCGATTTGAGTAGCTATTAAATCAAGTTTGATAAGTAAACGCTTGTGGTTGAGCAATTACTATGTTCTTTACTTAGTATAAGGTTCTAATCCTTACTTTTTATCAACCAGGTAACTATTCACAAATAAATATCCCAGTGCACTGCGACACTGTCACTATTAGTGCAAAGCAGTTGAATTTTCTAAACTATCATAGTATGTTTTGTAGTGATTTATTATTACTAGGGCTTGTCAAGGTGAATATGGCTATAAAATAAAACATGGCTTTTTCATGTGGTAAGACATAACTAAATAAATGTCATTCTAAATATTTATTGTACAAGAAATAAGTGCGTAAATAAGATAATGAAAATACTGGTAATTAAATAATTAAAGGAATGTAGATTCAATATGATAAAAAAAACATGTGACTTACATTGTGGACCAATGTATTCTACTGATTCATATTCTTCTCATTCTTAAGCTTGAACTTGAGCTTCTCCTTCCTGGGCTGGCTACTCTATGATGTCGTGTGCTAGTGCAAAGTAAAAGAAACAAATCAATTCCGTGCTCAAAGGATTGAGTTAGGAATAAAAAGAAAGAAAACAAAGAAGTAAAATCCAGAAAACCAAATAAAATAGGTTTAGGGATTATAGGAGGGCTGGTATGGGAAAATGGAGCTAAGAAATAGGTAGATGGGTTCAAAATGATTGAAATGGATGTATATATGTATTTTAGGGTTCTATGAATAGTAATAGGTCTGGTACCATTCATCGCGGGTTTTACTATTCACAGCAGATTTAGTCCTTATTGTGTTGTCCTGTGTACTCGGAGAATAGAGGAGTTACGAATACTCGGGTGGTCTTGAGTATGACTACGTAGTTAGGTGGATGGTTGAGGTTCGACTTCGAGCGTGAAGTTGGCAGAGATCGGACGGTGTGCGAGTTACTACGGAGATCGGACGACGTCTGAGTAGCTGCAGAGATTGGGCCGCTTCCGTGTGGCTTAAAAGAACGGACGGCGTTTTGAGCGGTTTAGGAGCATTGGACGGCGTTCGAGTATCTTAAGAACATCAGACGGCGTATGAGTGACGTTGCTCAGGACTCGAAGTGGTGCAGTCGAAGCTCCTCTCGATTACAATGTGGTCAGAAAGTTTAAGAGGTGGAGCAGTCGGAGAGTTCAAGCGATGGGGCAGTTAGAGATTTCAAGCGGTGGAGCGATCGAAGAATCCGTTGTCAAAACAACAATTGACAACCATGGGTGGGTTCTTGGTGACGAGGGGGGTTCCATTTTTGGATTGGGAGTGGTCAGGGATGGCCAAAGTTTCACCGGTGGTGAGGTGTCTTCACAATGGTTTTTAATGGCAATGGTGAGCTTCAAGGGCGAAGGGGACAAGAGCATTAGTGTTTGAGCATCCTTGGGGGTAGGGGAAGCTTGGGTAAGTGGCGGCTCAGGTCAGGAATGGCTGTGTAAGGCTGTTCACAGTGAGGCCTCTCGGCCGGGTGGCAGTTAATGGTGCCGGAGCAATAGGGGGTTTGAGAGCTTGCAACTGTGCTTCGAGGGTGTTTCTATGAGTACAAAGGGGCTACATGCCAAAGGAATTGAAGTGCGATTGACTATAAAAAAAGAATTGGAAGTAATAGCTTACTTTGGGTTTTAAGTGATTAGTGACGAAGCGTCAGCTGGCGAAATGAATTGGGAGTGTCTAAGTGCTCCTGGACACTGATGTAGGAGAATGGAGGGGCGTATGGGCTTTTATAGCCAATTTATGGCAGTTTGGCACAAGGGAGGTCCCGCTTGGGAGGTGGCGCGTGGCTAGGGTAGGGGAGGCACGGGATGGTTCAGGGTGCCTCGGCAAAAGCAGCGGAGAGGTAGGCAAGTGAGCTGGCACTTCATGCACTGAGCTTCTCGGGCGGTGGTCAAATGTTACGGCTTGGGGTGGTCGGCTGTGAGTGAGAGGAAAGGCGGTGGTGGCAAAATTCATCTTGGCATGACTGATAGCTGTCAAGGAGTGTCAGAGGTGCTATCCTCGAGGAGGTACGGTGGTTGAATCGAGATAGCGGCAGATGGTTCGAACGACTGGATGAAGCGACCATAATTGTCTGATTCTTGTTGAACGGCAACAGTGCCGATGGATGTGACTTTGATCAAGGGGCGAAGGAGACGGTAGGATGTGCGAGTTGATTTGCCGAGGGTTGAGTTGAGTATTGATTTGAGAGAAGAACCAAATAAAATCAAAACTCAAATCAATTCAAATTCTTTTTGAAAATTTGAGGTGTTTCGTAGGGCCTGTGTTGTGCTAGGCAAGTCGGGTCTCAGGCTGATCCGAAAGAAACCCGATCCAACTCCCACACTACTTCTGGGCTGGTAAAAAAAAACCGATCGAACTCTCACCCTACTCCCGGGCTGATCCCAAAAAATCCGTCCCGACTCTCACAACTACTGTTCTCCTAATCATGCCGGGGATTTTTTTTTAAGAGGATGTCTGCGATATGTAGCACATGGGCCGAAATCGAGGTGAGAGGCTGACACGACCAGACATTGCGGGTGGGCCATGGGCTAGGCTTGGGTCCTTGCGTAGCGTCGCGCTGGTGTGCATGGGGCGGGCGAGACAGGCGAGCCGACAGGGATAGAGACCGCAGGGCACATGTGTGCGGGAGCAGATTGGGCGTGTGCGGTCCGTGCGTGGGCCCACGGGCAGTTACACGCGGCCGGGCATGGAACAAAACAAAAAAAGGAATCAAACTCCTCTAAAAACGAACAAACAACCACTCTATCTGGGGTCATCTATCGATATGGTCCATAATCGGATGAATGATCACTCTTTGTATATAGACCTGTTAATTCTTGCCGGCGAACCCGTTTGGTTTGGGCTTAAGACGCAGGTTATAGATTTAGCCCGTCGAGCTTTATGTTTTCGTAATAACAAAGCGAGAATATTTTAATTTTAAGATTCACAACACATAGCTCACGAGTTAAAATCTTGAAGATAGTAGTGAAAAATCTATTATGATATATTAGAAGTTGATTACATACCTTTTATAACTGCTAAGAAAAAAGAGAAATATATTAGAAATTCTCACAAAAAAGAAAATGTCCGACCCTTAAATTGGTGGACCCTAATTTTAAAGACTTAGATTCGATAATTGTCTTAGATATATTAATTTAAAAAGAACTAAAACAATTTTAACCTCTTAATTTGGTAGACCTTAATTTTAAATGCTAATATTCAATAGTTGATTCGGGCATATACTAATTTGGAAAAAGGACATAGGAAGCACTACTTTAATTCAAAAGGTTGGGGGTGTGATTTTGCTTGATGGACGCACATCCCAATCCTCTCTTTCACACGTAAGGAGGGAGATCTCAAAATAAAATTTGCAGTTAAATTGAAAATTAAATATCTCAAATTCAAATTTAGATTACAAAATATAAAATTTAAAATTGTGTAAAGTTCTACCATACCACGCAATTGGGGCTCAACTTGTGGTTGTGGAGAATGCTTTATATTAGAATTTGGTTTTACTTTGCCGTAGAATTGACTTCACAGCTCTGCTTGTAAACGCTTCCTTGGGAACACGATGGCCAGCTTTTCGCTACGAGCATCACCACTTTTTGCTCATTCAAACCTTGACACAAAATTCACGCGCCACAAATTCTTGACACGCGAAGCTTCAGGTAGCTCCTCTAGGTGATTACTTTACTTTGGCATTTTGTTGTCGAACAAACCACGGAAGAAGTCCAGTTTTTTCCTCTCTAAAAGAAGTCCAAAAGATATATGTTTTAACTACTTCCATGATCAATGTCTCCTCAAACATCTTGTATACAAGCCAACCTTTTTAGATTACAGCTTTCTGATAGCTTTGGGCTCCACACGACAACGCGTACGTAGTTGCCATTTGGACCGTTTCGCGACCAAATACTAACAAAAAGAGAGTAGCAAAAGGCAATTGGTTTGGACTTCTATTCGTTTGATTCGATCGGTTTCATACGCGTACGTATGGCGGACCGGACGTGGCGATGTCTTTATAATGCAGGTAGGTACTACGTCGAAAGCCATGCCAAGTACGTATGAATTGCTTGGGAGTATATAATTAAATCCTTCTCTAAGACTAATCGAATAAGCTAGCTGGTGTCGTTTCTTCTCTCTTCTAATGGAAATGTTCCTTGATTAATCTATCATATGCGTGTCGTTATGTTGTGGTTTCATACGTATTTTAATTTGTATATTAAAAAATCAGATTGGGTTTGTTTTGATGACTAGTTATTTTTCCCGGTCATTCATGACGGCTGGTATTGCAATATTTTGTTATTAGAGAATGACGTGCGAAAAAATATATAGCCAGCTGCGATTACCCATCGTGTTTATAGAATTTGATCACGTAATGATCTTCAAATCTGTCTCTATTCTCGAGCTAAAGTTAAATCAAAATTGGCGGCAAGTTTATCATCATTTTTATCAAGAAAGATTTGAATTGTCAATTGCAAATTAACAATTATCTATTCTCCCACTAAAGTTTAATCAAAACTAGCTAGACTGCAAATTAACTAAGCTTCTGGCCAAGGCGTCATACAGAATTAATCCTTTTTAAGGAAAAGCTAGAACGCTCATAAACAACATATGCCAATCTACACGAGAATTAATATGCATGGATGTTCGATTAATTAGACCTTGGCTTAGTCTAAAGGACGTGACGTTGTACATATATACGTACTATCTTTTCAAGAGTTTATGGCACTTATAGCACATTTTAAGACTGTATTTACAAAAAAATATCAGTATACGTATAACAATAGCAAAAATATCCGTTCTGTCACCTGGAGCGCTATGAACGTGACACCTGGCTGAAAGAGCCCTGTGGCCATGCGGCAGGTGCCTGTCGCCCGGCCACCGTGCAGCCAAGGCGGTGTCGTGTGGTCGAAGTGTCGTGATCAAAACAGTGCATGGTTAGGGAGGAGGAGCCACCCTGTAGCTGTGCGACACTGCCTTAGCCATACGGTGGTCGGGCGGCAGGCGCTGCCGCATGACCATGTGTCACCTCCATGGCGCTGCCGCCCGGTCACCGGATGGCAAAATAGATATTTTTGCTATTGTCACACGTATATTAATATTTTTTATAAATATGGTCTCAAAATATGCTATAAGTGCCAAAAATTCATCTTTTCAACGCTGATATGTTCGGTCCAGTCAAATGCCAAAAATTGAAGGATATACGTATGCGTTAACTTACATCACGTATGACGACTGTCTCCAATAACACGGACGGGAGATGTCAAGCAAGTCTTCTAATTCTTTGACTTGAACGCATCAGTATTCATTAACAACGATTTCCTTCAGGGTAATTCTCCTCTAACCCTTTCAAAACTAACATACTCCATATAGTTTCTTTTATCTTAAAAGAGGATCGATGATCGAAGCACATGAACATGCTCCTGTTGATTACAGTGTGCATAGTGCAACTGTTCGAAAGGATCAGCTAGTTTTAGTGACATGCACCATATCAGAATTCAGAAAACCCCAAATGATCTATGGCATCTGGGGAGATTTAATCAGCCGGGGTCCGTGCATTACACCGCCTTAGATCAAGTACGCAACTCTATTTATTTTTGTGACGGCTTCACGTAACATATGGAGTTGCCACAAAAACTCAATTTCTAGCAGTTGATCGATCGATGGTCTTTTTAAGATACGAAGGTATTAGGATTAGGCATGTGTATATGCATTAATGCACATGTTGTGGTGTACCAAGAAGCATGCAGCTTGAGTGACGTGGCGCCTTAGCATGTACTGAAATGTACAAGCTAGTGGGAAAGGCACGAGTATTTTTGCTTAATTAATCCTATCTAGCCTGCGTGAATTGTCTTGAACTCGTGATTGCATATGTTGTGGATTATTACTTTTCAGGCAAGATACATACATATAGACGTACATGCATACATAACCGAAGGTCTACGACCTTTCTGAAAAGCGAGTTCGACCGAATAAATCATTAGCGGAACCAGACCATAAATCCCCCCACTTTGGACCGATTCCGTATGTGTCAACTGTCCATTTCAACCGGAGATAATCTTCTTTTTTGGGTGATGAGACTAGCTCCTACATGCATGTCGTGTGTTGGCTCATAGATGGGTGATTTGTTAATCCTTCCGTCCACAAATATGTGCCATTGTCGATATTCATATAGTCTCTGAGATGCAATTAACTTTTATCAATAATTTCTATATATCACAGCGTATTGACAAAATGCTATCAGAATATAGAATTATGAAATTAGTTTCATGATGGACCTGCTATACAGTGTTATTTTTCATACAGCTAATCAAGATATTTTTACTTACATTAGTACATACTCCCTAGTCACAAAAGAATGTAGATTTGTCTATACATGCTGTCCAACTTTTTAAACTTTAGTTATCGATATTTTTAAAAAAAGATATTTAGATTGGATATATAAAAATCATATGCGTATATTTATCATGAAAAGTACTATTATAATATTTTATAGATATATTATAATATAAATTAGTGATCAAAGTTACGTTTTAGAACTGTGTTGATGCACAAAACAACAATCTTCTGTAACTGAAAGAGTAGTCGATTGCATGTTAGAAAAATTGAACTGCATGTTCTCCAAAGTTACATCTGTTTTGATATGAGGTAGAGCACATGTTTATATCAACAGAAGTGTTTATTAATATAATTTTCCATCATTGTGATTAACATGCTGATTTGCAGCTAGAAAGCATATATGAATAGATAAACACTTCATGCAAAAGAATTGGATTCCGTGGAAACACTTTGCACTCTTTCAACAAGGGAGCTAGGGAGATTAATTATTATATAGATTAATTATTATATGTCTACATCTTCCATTCATGCAGTTATGGGCATACTTCTTTGTAACTAACTAGCTAATTTGCATATATTCTCTAGCAGAATCAGTCTATCGGATGAAAATTGATAAGGAAATAAATCCACCTGACTCATGAACCTCATAAAAGTCCAGTGCCTCGATCGCTAGTGGGATCTTTTCTTTCTCCTTAATTATAATGATGCGGCAATTAGCAAGAAGAATTTGAATCCTAGCTACCGGAGCATTTTAGTCATATAGAATTTGGAATGTTAGAATCGCATTTTGGCTTCTGATGATATATATATTCAAATGTTTCATGCTCTTTTTATCCAAAGCCATATATGTGGTGATAATTGGTTGTCGGCCGAAGAGAGATTCATTTGCTCATGAGGAGCTTGAACGCATGGTATATTGGTATATATGACCTACCAAAATAGGCACATAAATCATGAACTAATGGAGTAATCGGTGCTTGTTAGGCTTACTCTATCCTTGCATGTATGAAAAGGAACATATGCAAAGTAGTAACTACCAACACTCAGTCCTGTACTCCAATCCTTGAATTGCACACTCTTCTGCCTAGAATAAATAATTGCACACCTTTGTATCTAATCTACACTTTCCAATCGAATTTTTGTGGTAGGTTCAACCTAATTACTTGGATCTAGAAGTTAAAGGTGGAGCATAAAAAACAGACACTAGCTGTATTAGTTCTAGTATATATACAGGTACATGCCTGTTTATATTGGCTTTTGTTAGTAGTTTTTAGCTGATAAATAGTAATGATTGATAAAAGTGATTGATCATAGTACTGGCTAATGAATAGTAGTATATTATATAAGAAAGATGATGCAAAGAAAGACACCATAATATTTAAACCGTTATACGATTTATGGAATTGTGATACAATTAAATAAAATTGTATTCCAGGCATTTAGGTTTGAGATCCGAATGAGTTTCGGTGGTGGGGTGTGGAAGTGCGCGAGCGTAAGGTCTTGGATTGATACGAAGGGGTGAAAACGCTTACATGAAACATCAATGAAAAAAAAACTAAAGGATTTATGCTCATTTTTTTTTACAAGAGGCCATAAAGTTCGATATGATCTCATACAAACCCAAACGTGCTTGTCAAATTTTGTCACTCTGCCACAGCAAGTCTGTGCCAACTAGCACTTTACGTATTCAAGTCACTCGTTGTACAATACTGCGACTTTGCATTGTGAGAAAATCGTCCACAAGCACAGTAAAAAGAAATGAACACTAGTTGCACTATAGATGGGATAATGTATTCATGTATATGGCTTGTACGCAAAGCCATGTTGTTCTGTCACGACTCAAGTATCAATTAGGCCCTGTTTGGCACAGCTTCACCACCAACTCCTTGGAGCTGTTTGGAGCTGTTTTGTGCCAAACAGTAAAGCAAAATAGCTCCACCCAAGGAGCTCCTTAAAATCTGCTGAGACAAAAGTAGCTCCACCCAAGAAGCTGAAAAAAGTAGCTTCACTTAGCTCCACTTGTGAAGTAAAAAAAAACAGCTCCACTTGTGAAGAGGAGCCCTGCCAAATAGGGCCTTAGTTGTCTCTCCGCAGTGCCACAAAGAAAAAATATCCAAAATTAATGGCTACGTACTTGTCAAGACTGTAAATAAGAATTAATAATTGTTGCCCGTTAACTGTTCGATCGATGCAAAATTGAACTGCAGCCTGATTGTGAGCAGCCTGATTGTGATATGTCGTACGAAGAGATGCATGTTTTCTTAGAGGCAAATATCAATAGAAGATATAGGCTGATATCGACTGACAGACACTGTTACTTATCTACAGCACTGGAGAGCGCCTGATTACGATCGACAACCATGTCCATTTACATGGAAAAAACAAGGATCAGACAATATAGTGAAAAGGGAAACCCAAAAAGCTCTCGGAAACTAGCTTTCGTGTGCATTGCGGTAGGATCACCGCTTCACCAACATGCCACCGTATGGACAAAAATCAATGCTCAAAAGAGACGGTTCTATTCTTTTCAGCTTTAAAAGTTATTTTTCGGTTTTTCTATAATAACTAACTTTTAAACGAAGTATTTTTTAGATAGAATCTACTAGTTAATTGTAGTACATACTTTACTGACTTCATTTATATCGGCAAAATTCGCACGTGAGTTTCTGTTACTCTGTAATCTCTTATACAAATAACCCAAAAATCACAAACCACAGACAAAAATCACAAGCCACAGTAAAAATGAACAGGCCCATTCTATGGTCCCGATCTTTAGTTCAAAGCCTGGTTGTGATATGTCGAACGAAGAGATGCATGTTTTCTTAGAGGCAAATATCAATAGAAGATATAGGCTGATATCGACTGACAGAGACACTGTTACTTATCTACAGCACTGGAAAGCTCCTGATTACGATCGACAACCATGTCCATTTACATGGAAAAAACAAGGATCAGACAATATAAGTGAAAAGGGAAACCCAAAAAGCTCTTGGGAACTAGCTTTCGTGTGCATTGCGGTAGGATAACCGCTTCACCAACATGCCACCGTATGGACAAAAATCAATGCTCAAAAGAGAACCATACATTCTATGTAGGGCTGTAAACGAGCCGAGCTCGAGCGAGCTTGACCTAGCAAGCTCAAGCTCGATAGAAACTCGAGCCGAGCTCGAGCGAGCCTAATATCAACCTCGAACTTCAAGCTGGGCTCGAGCTCGGCTCGGACAAAACTCGAGCTCGCTCGAGCTCGACTCGTGTAGGCTCGGTGCCGAGAGTAGAGACCCGGGAGAGAGAGTACTGCAGGCTGCGGACACCGGAGGCCAAGCCATGGCTAGGGCGAGGAGCTGGTGGAGAGCGCCAGGACATGCCGCGCGCGGTGGCGCCGCCGCCCGACATCTGGAGCGTGTCGCGAGCGCAGCGACGCGGCGACACACCCGGCTGGCTGGCGCCAGCGCCGGCGTCGGCGTTCGTCGCGATGACCAAGCTCGCATCTCTGTGGCTGCGGTGGCGGATCCGGTCGAGAGAGCGGCGCGGCGAGGAGAGGAGAAGCGGGAGGAGAGGCGCCGGGGAGGAGGGGTGGCGGCGGGGATGAGGCGGCGGGGGGGCGAGGCGGCGGCGGGGCGAGGAGGGGAACCGGAGGGACGAGGAGGGGGCGGCGGGGCGGCGCGGGGCGAGGAGGGGATAGGAAGGGACGGGGCGGGAGAGGCGCGGCGGGAGAGGAAGGGGACGAGGACGGAGGCGAGGAGGGGAACGGGGGAGAGGAGGGGCGCGGCGGGAGGAGGGGCGATGGCGGCGCGAGAGAGGAGGGGCGGGTAAGGAGGGGCGATGGGGGGCGAGGAGGGGGACGGGGGCGGAGGGGGAGAGGAAGGGACGGGGGGAGGACCGGAGGAGGGGCGGCGGCGGCGGGGGGGGGGGGCGAGGAGGGATGATGTGATCACGCCACAAATACATACGACAATAGCGCCCAATATCAAGATTGAACTAAAGATAAATTCGTTTCTTCAGCCTTCATATGTTACTAAGAATAGACCGCTACCTAATGCAAGTGATTTAATTGTGCTTAGGAACTTGGGAAAGGATGAAGGAAAGGGACATGGAGTCCTGGACATGCATGGAAGGAATAAGGGAGGTCACCACGTCACTTTGGGACCAAGTCAAGCACGAATTCGAGTTGGACACGTTTTGGAATCAGACTCGGACTGCTGCGATGGTACCAAGTTCAAACGGGCATAACTTCCTCATAAGGACTCCGTTTGGGACGTTCTTGTACTTCATGGAAATCTTATGAAGTCTACTTTCCAACGGATCCAACCTCATCTTCAAATTCTATCCGAGCCGGCCGCAATCGTCAAAAGAGTCCACGTTGGTCACGTACTGGAATCGGATTCGGACTGCTGCAATGGTGCAAGTTTAAACGGACATAACTTCCTCATACGGACTCCGTTTGGGACGTTCTTATACTTCATGGAAAGCTTATCAAATCTACTTTCCAATGGATCCAATCTCATCTTCAAATTCCATCCGAGCCGGCCGGAATCATCAAAACAATTCACGTAGGTTTCTAAGTCCGAGTCAAAAGGGTGCTGCGCCACCTCCACTTGGGCCCATGGGCCTTGTAACCCTAGGGTGTACCCTTTGGGACGCCTCCCCTGATTGTTTTCACTATATAGGAGCCGCCGCCTCCGTTTCTAGGACTTAGGTTTTGTTTAGATCAGTTTAGCCCCTTGTGCAAACTCCACGTTCTCTTGTGTCGGCTAGACCAACAGATTCGTGTTACAAAACCTCAACTATCCTTGTGCGACTTTTATATGTAGCAAGTTTCAGGTTGCTCACTATCCTTGTTCTTGCGTGTTCTTGGTTGCATGCGAGAATAGACCTTCGTGGTCAGTCAACCGTGTTCTTGGCACGATTGATAACATCTTGGGGTTGGTTCAGCGATTGCTAAGGCGCAAGTGACGTCTCGTACGGTTGTAGTCGGATCGCAAGAGTCATCTCCACCGAAATCGATAGTTATCATCCTATCGGAAGATCGGGACCCCATCGCCTCATCAAGGGGCGGCCGCAGCGGGCGGTCTGGCAGAGGCGGGTGGGGGAGAGGACTGAGGAGGGAGGGGGTCTGGGGGTGTGACGGCGTGGGGCTGTGGGCCGGGGGGAGGGGTGGGGAAACCGGAGAAATAAAAAATCTCAAGCTCGTGAGCTATTCGAGCTCGGCTCGTTAAAGCTCGCAAGCTTAAGAAGAAGCTCGAATTCGGCTCGTTTGGAGTTCGAATCAAGCTCGAATCGAGTCTAGAGCGAGCCAAGCTCGAGCAGTTCGCGAGCCTCGAGTTTTTTTACAGCTCTAATTCTATGGTCCCGATCTTTAGGTCCGCTCATTTTAGTTTCAGCTTCTGGTTTATTTTTCACTATTTATAAATTTTGTCTTTTTCTGATTTTTTTCTTTTTAGCTTTTTTGCCAGTTCTTTTTTTCCATATTCGTTTATGTTGTCCGAGATGAATTAACATATTTTTTTATTTTTAAATTTAATTATACCAAATAAACCATATTCAGCTACAGTTTCAGTCAGTTACAATGCATTTTTAGCCATAAATCACAGCAAAACTGACGATTACACGAATACATATATATATATATGTACCGAAATATATGCGGTCTCTCTTTCTTCTGTCGACGCTGAAATTACCACGGAAATCCATTCCATCCTCGTCCTCTAGAACAAGACCGGGCAACTCCAAAGTGAGGCAGCAAACCCTATAGCTGATGGGGACGTCACCCTCAGTGGTACGTGAAAGGGGGATGCATCAGCCGAAAAAACACAAAGATACGGCGCATATCAGTTACAGTTGAGCCGTGGTTGTTAGTCTGCAACTTTCACGGCACAGTAGATCTAGTAGATAGAGCTAGAGGAGAGCTACGCATGCATGTATGCGCATGGCGATCACGAGGAATTCACATGCGGAGTCGCGTCGCCCTGAGGCGCGGGCGCAGGGGAGCACATGGCAGCGCAGCCCGCCGTGCCGGCGCCGTGGCGAGCAGTGTAGCTGTCGCTCGGAAGTGGCGAAGGCAAGGTGTGTGTGCAGGCGCCAAAAGTCCACAAGGGACAAACCTAACGACCTTTGGCGTCTGCTTGTCCTCCGGTGGCGATGTGCAAGTCGCCGTCTCTCTGTACTAGCTCTTTTCCTAGCTAGCCTCTTGCCGTTTGATCCACAACGGCGAAAAGTTTCTACTGCAAATTTATGTCTAGGAAACAGCGTAGAAATGAAGGCATCAGCGTCCTAGTGTGTGAGGGGAAGGCACCAGCGTTTCTACTACAAATGCTGGATCTCATGTTTTGCGGTGCATGAACATGTGAGAGTGCATGCATCTCATCAGTGAGAAAGTGCGTGCCTACGCTCAGTGTGATTGTGGAGTTATTCTCACCCTTCGCAATTTCATGCGTGTCCTTATGTATTGTTTGACCCAGATAAACTAAATAAGACCATGCTCAATGATTATACTCCAATATTAGTTTCCTTATCCAAGTTTGGTGTATCCTCCCTTTGCTCATGAATCGTGATGATGAGCTAGCTAACTACTAGCTTGCAATATGGATGAGGTCACATCGGCAAAATACCAACTCTGTTTTGAAACCAACGAAACACCAACTTTTTAGTGCTACTTTGTTTTTTTATTTTAGCTTATAAATAATAATAACTTATAGAAAACTTATAGAAGGAGATACTCGTGTGTAATTTTAGTCGATATAAATGAAGTCATTACAGTGTATACTACAATCGACTAGTAGACCCTACATTGAAAAGGCGCTCCGTTTAAAAATTGGTTATTGTAGAAACGGTATTTAACATAGAAAAATAGCTTTTAGAAACCAATATAAAAACTATAAAGTCCTAATTCTTCCAAGATCAGAGTCAAGGCATATTGACTTCAAATCTTCTCCTTTTTTATTTCATTTTTTAGTGCTGTTAGGTTTTGCATCGGAAAAACAACATGTATTCGCCAATTTGGTCTTGTATTCGTGTAGCTGCTCTCACTGTGAACTGAACGGGAGTGGCTCAGATGCAGGTTCCCTGCACATTGTTATGTGCAGGGCCAATGATGGCATGTCACGTGTGCAACTAATTAATTAATTGATTGATTGATTGAACACATATAAACAGTGTAATTAATAGTATACTTAATTTGGTAAACAGTGTAATTAATAGTGTACTTAATTTGGTAAACCCTGCATCTGAGACACTCCCGAACTGAACGACACCTTAAGTACTATGACAAAGATTTCTGTGCAGCTGAACAACGGTCTTTCTGATGTAGTAAGACATAAGAATTAAGGCGATTAATTAATGGAAAATTTACAAGCTATACTTAATTAAGCATCTGAGTTAGCTAAGCCCATATTTCATTTTTTTTCTTAAGAAATTTATTTAATTTTGCATCAGCATTATAATTTCTTTGTACACAGTTGTGCTGGGAAACAAATATACTCTTGTACAGTATTCTGTACTGTATTAAATGTTGGTACAAATGTAGTAGTGCCTCCAGCTAATGTCTAGCAAGGATAGTACATATGATTAGCTATATGAATATGATGTAACCTCAATTATATGCTAGTCCATTTAGGCATTCTCATACGTATGCGTTTGTTTCTTTCTATCTATATAAATATATAAAAGTTAGGTGAGATGGATGCTTTGAATCACTGGTTAATTACCTATATCTAATCGAAGTTATCACTATCACTTTCACAAATAATGTAAAGCTCTTACTACAAATCAGGCTCTAAACAACATATATTTCATTCTTTTCTTCAACATATCCAGCTCGGCCGCTCTTCTAAAAGCAGACACGCTATTAATGTATTATTCACCCACATGGTTCTCAACGTACATATAGTTTCGATCCATCTACGCTACACATGTAACAAATAGTATCAAATTGGATTATTAGCGCTACTATAGTAAATCAGACTAGCTGCTTAATTACACACATCTATATTAGGTAGCTAGCTAGCTAGTTACGTATTTATGACACAATAATATTAAGAATATATTGAAGTAAACTAGAAGTACTTACCCATTCTGAAATTGAGCAAAGTATCATTATCTTTTTAAACCTAACTAGCTAGCTAGCTAGATCTAAACAAAAACTTAGCATCATCTCTTTCAATTATAAGGCATATAAGTTATTAGAAGCAATTGAACACTAACCTCTGATCACCAAGAAAACGTATATAGATCTACAAGCGATATGTTTTCACTAAACTCCCCAAAGCCGGCTGTCTCGCTCCACCGATGCAGCGCAATGAAGACAGACCTGTGTCGAGACCACATACGCCCGCTATTTAATAGCGCAGATTATCTCAGACGGTTCCAACCACAAACCATCTGTGATACGACATTATCACAGATAGTTTGTATTAATAACCGTCTATGATGTCCACAATATCACAGACAGTTTGTTACGAGAATCGTCTGTGATGTCCACAATTTTAGAGACGGTTTTTTATACGAACCATCTGTGATATCCGCAACTTTCACAGATGATTATTAATACGAACTGTCTGTGATGTCTCAATTATCATAGACGGTTCGTGTTAATAACCGTCTGTGAAAATATCACAAACGGTTGCTAGTACAAACTGTCTGTGATAGTTCCGTATAATTCGTTTGTGATATAGCCGTCCAGTCTATCTTTTTTTTTGTAGTAGTGTCACTACATACCTCAGCATGCATGCATACAAATTGATTACCATTTAGTGATCAACTCTGCAAAGAATTGATGCTGCTAATTGTTACAAGAAGCTTTGCTTGCACGCTTTAACTAGCTAGGACTTAGCTAGCTAATCATATGCCATATTAGCAATCTCTAAATTAAAGCAGATTAAAAAGTAGTGCTTTGCGTGCGATCGATGAATACATGATTTGGACGTGCATACAAGTTTCATGCCAAGTGGACAAGCTTGATGTTACAGGTCTCAACATACAATTAAATTTGGGAATTTCTAAGGAGTCCTAAGGTGTTTTTTAGATTGAGGGTACTCGAATCTCTCATTTTGGATCTACATCAAGAGTCGTGCTTGAACTTTATCTCTGGCGATGGCAACTCTTCGACGAGCTAGGATTTCTAGCTTGTAGCATGACACTGCATCCAGCAGAGGAGTAATTAAGTGCCACGGCGGATATTAGTCGACCTCACATGTTTTAGATGCTTCATCAAGACAGGTTTGATCCTAGCACTAGTGTCTTAATTAGTCTGTGTGTCGTTTGACCCTATATATCTAGCTACATGATGGAATTTTACGTTCCTGGATCAGAGACGAGGTTTGGTACGACGTTTTCGCTCTCCATCTCCATCTCTCTATATATCTCCGGTCTCGATCGATCTATATATCCATGCTTCAACCAATTGACGACCAGTCAAAACTTGCAACATTTCGTTTCAAATAAAACTTTCAACAATTGATCTCTCACCAACCTCATGCGCATGGAGATTAGGCTAAAGTTAGATCTTCATGCGTGAAATGCGGCGGCTCCCATGTTTTGAAGGCACATACATATGAAGGGGAGGATGATATGATTAGTAAGACTTTGCCGTCCGGTGCTTGCATGCAAGACATGTAAATTAAAGCTAACTAGCTCATACACATGCGCAAATGCCAAACCCAGTCGATCATGCATGTTTATGATCATGTCATCATCTCTTGCGTGTGTACGTATTTCAATTTGCTACGTAGCAATTATATATATCCGATCGACTCAAAAGGAAAAAGATCGAAAAGGAGAAGAGAGTTGTCTTGCACGTAATATTGTCCGGCGTCTGCGCTCTACCTAGCTGGACATGTTTCTTGGAAGCTTAGCATGCGTACGTAACAAAAGCTGCAGATCGATCACTGTTGATTGCAACCGAAGATGCATGCATGGGTGCACCGAATGCACTGGATACGCCCCCAAAATGATGCACTGGACGCTGCCATTTCCGCCATTCCGGTCTCCGACTGGACCATCCGGTGACCACCACTGCGAACCATGAGATCCAAAAGACGAGCAAAAACAAAGTTCCAAAAGGTTAAGAGTTAAAGAAAGTTCTTCTCGCTGCAGCGCAGAGTGGGCCATCAGCTAGCTAGCTACTCCCAGAAGAAGCGGCACGTACTAGACTACACCGCATTCGTGGCTCGAAAAGTCCGAGAGAGAAGAGAGAAGAGAGAGAGAGAGAGAATGTTCTTTTTCTTAACGTGCATGCACGAGTCGCTGTTGCCGCCGCTGCCGCGCTCGCACTGCTGTCGTGCCGGGCTCGCGCGCGCCGGGGCGGAAACCCGAGCATCGTGCTCCGCCCGTGCGTGCATCCGGGCCGCGCGCCGGCACCGCGCCGTGCCGTCGCCGCGGGCGCGCGCGAGCCTCTCACCCGGATTTTTTTGGGTTTTTATTAAATATCATCCGGATATTTTCATCTTAACTATCATCCAAATTTAGAATTATTGGATTAGAGATTCAATGGCTATGAATTCTCTCCCTCCCCTTGAATTCTATCCTCTCCCCCTTAAAAAAATCTCCCTCATTCAAAAACAGGTAGCACCTTGATCTCTAATTCAAAAATCATAAATTTAAATAATAGTTAAAATTAAAATATTCCTTTTTTCCCTTAGGGCGGCACGAACAAACTGTTGATTTCGACCGATCGGCGCGGCCTCCCACGCGTGCATGCACGGCGAGGGAACCTAACGAACTTTCGTTGAAGCTTTTGCGTGCATGTACGGCGAGGAAATGGGAGCAACCTTAACGCGACTCGATCGTGAAGTGCTGACCTCTGCGCAGATCTCGCACGTACAACTTGGTTTTTGTTGGTCCGGACGTTCTGTGGACATCCCGGCGCATGGACCAGCTGACGAGTGGGCCCTGCCGATGGGGGTGCGATTTGGAGCGGCACATTGTCAATGACGACTGTATGGTCAGGACCAACGAGGAGATTTATTTGCAGGAACTTTTTTCCAGATCAAATTTCTTATTTGCCGTGAAATTAACACTTTTTCTGATATGCCATTGAAAATTTGCTCTTTCCCGTGCCACTGGATGAGATTTTGTTACCCTCTCATGCCATTTCATCACCCTGTTAGTTCAAGTTGTTAATGCCCTAAGTCTTGTATGTTTTTCTCCGAAAATGATCAAACTTCCCCTAGCTGTTTTCTTCTCCCTTTTCCACCATCGTCTCTTTCCCTCTTTTGCCCAACTAGATCGGCCACCACCTACTTGTCCTCTCCCTCCCCTTCTCTTTCTCCTCCACACCTTCGAGAACACCCACCCCAACATCTTAAGATCCCCACCTGCCATGGAGACAAAATAGCAGGGCGTGGCAGCGCTAGTGCTGCTAGGGAGTGTTGCGGGTGGGCTCGATGCAGTGGTGGTGGCAAAGTGCGAGATGTGGTACGTGGCACTCGATGAAGAAAGGGCTGGAAGTGATTAAAACGGTAGCGCAATTGTGTTGGTGGTGACACACTCCGATGAAGGCAAGGCACATGGGCATGGCTTCGACATGGGGAAGCTAGAGGTGGGCTCAGCTTGGCTAGAAGCGGTCCAAGGCGAACTAGCAATGTGCACATAAAGATGAAAAACTAGAATTTGAATTTTGTTGGATGAAGTCGTACTTTGTTGGATGAAGTCGTACATCGATAACTTTGTCACTCTACCAAGAGGTAGTTCCCGTTCATAGGAACTTCACATGAAACTATCAGTTAGACGGTACATATATCTGCATTTTTTAGGTAATCATATATATATATATAGTAAAAATAATGAGTGCTCCTTGGTGTTTGGGCACCATAGTCTAAAATAGGTATATATCATGTGTGAAAAATTTTAAAATTTCTTGGATGTCAAGTTTAACTAGTTTACTAGCTAGTTCAAACAAGTTTGAATTAAATTTTGAATGGTAGTTGTCTTTTTTTTATGATAGTTTATACACACACACAACGTTACAATCATAGGTGGATTCAAGGAAAAATAGTCATCGGGTTACCACTAGCATATATGCGTCATCTCTAGTGTTACTTATGATTGAATGTATAAGAGCATATCTTTGGGATGTGAAGGACCACTCGTGAAGGTTTAGGATAGCGTTATGATAAATCATTATAAATTTTGTAGAGTGGGTATTTAATTTTGTAAAGATTGTATTTTATCTAGATCGGTTTCAGAAATCTTTAGACAACAAGCCTGATCGTGGCATGCTGTCAATCTAACCGGATAGTGATATGACCACTGGGTAGTTGCTAGTCAGACCGGCAAGTAGTGTGACCATGGCGGTCAGACTGCAGAGCCGTAGTACCACGGGCTACTTGCCGGTTGCTATTTTCCAAAGAGGTCTAATTACGAAGTGCTTTAACCGGTCTAACCAGCCTGTAGTTGGCAGTTTGATTGGCATAGATGATAGTTTCTTGGCTTTTGGGAATTTATTTTTGGATTATCTTGAATTGTGTTTGATCAGTGTATTAATATTGCTTGAAATATGGTTTGACTAATGTGGGTCAAGTTGTGAAGAACTTGAACCTGAAAATGATTTCTTGGCTTTGGATGTGTAGGAACGCTTAAAGTCAATCATAGTCAACAATGAGGATCAGAGCTATGCTTATGGAGGAGCTGAGGCTCAGAACAATCAAGAATACTGTGTGAGATAGCTGAGCTTAAGCATGGTATGAGAAAGGTGAAAAATATTGAAGAGAAATACGAGCAACGGGTTGCACCATGTGGCTTGATCGGTCCAAGTGAGATCTGGTCCTATGTAGCCGAAACAGGAGAGACTTACCAACGCGTGACAAGCCAGTGGTGTACCTACATGTGGCAAGCATAATGATTGCCTTCAAGGAAAGATGAAGACTGGATCAAGAAATGATATTTTGGTAAGTTAACGGATTAGGATAAAAACTTATTAGTTAAACATCTAATCATCCTAGGTTTACTTATGAAAACTAAGTGTTCTAGCATTAGAGTTTAAGATGTTTAGGAGGAAGTCGTTGGGCTCATCCAGACTCCAGACCTGTTATAACCAACGGTTATAGATTCATATGTGGAAGAAAATAATGTGCCAATATGCCATGCTCTTGACAACTTATCTCCGACGTGGCCTCTATATTTATCAAGCAAACAAAGTTTTACCCAAGCTTGTGAACCATTCATTCTTGCATGCATGTTCCTTTTTGGGTTTACATTGAAGGACATATCAAATTATAGTCGGGTTTTTTTACTTAAAATTGGCTTATATTTATACTATCTACAGTAACTAGCTTTTAAGATGTGTACTTTTTTAAAGCGGGTTCAATAGAAAAATTATAGTAAAAAGTGTACTGAGTTCAACTGTATTGATCAAAATTGTATATAACTATTTTTTTACATACTGTCTATCATAAATAATCAAAATTTAAATATTTAAGTTATAAACTATAGACCATCAGTAAAAAAACCCACTCTATATATCCACCGACAATCATCTCCGAAACTAGCTAGTGAGTGGTTTTAGCGTGACTTGTACGACTTAGGCCCTGTTTGGATCAGTTTCAGATTCTTAAAAACCAGCTATTACTTCTAGTTTTTAAAAACTGGTTTCTAAGTAAAAACTGATGGGGTGTTTGGATCCCCTAGTTTTTAAAAGCTGATTTCATTTATGATTGGTGCTAATAGACTATTATACCCTTACATTTATTGCTCTTGAACAGCACATTAAACAGCCATACGTGGTCTTTAATGAGGGTAAATGGGTATTTGTGCCAAAAAAACTGGCAAAAGCTGGGTATCAACAGCTTCTTGGTTTTAAGAATCTGGGTATGTAGATTTTACAAACTGCCCCAAAAACTGATCTGTTTGGATCCCACCCAGTTTCCAAAAGCCAGATTCTTAAAATCTGGGTGGATCCAAACAGGCCCTTACCAAAACCAAAACCAAATCAATTGGGCTCTTACAAGTACATAATTATTGGCATGCCCATGACCGATATCTACTTTTTTTGGGGATTTGTCCAACCTTGAGATAAATATTTGTTTGTCCTTTACAAGAAAAAGCTAATTGCTCTTTGGGCACATATTTGACTTAATGGAAAAGCTATACGTACCTTAATTGATCTCATTTCTGATCCACACATAAATACCACTCTAGCCATCTTTTTTTTTTCAAATAGCTACAGTAGTTCGATGGGGCTGCTGCACACACGGTAGGTCGGTTATAATGCTGTTGCACATGGTAGGTCCGTAGAAGAATGCTAGATTTATAAAATGAACGTTCAAGTGCCATATTTTAAAAAAAGATGGTTAGAATGATATTTTTAAACACGATTCCACAGTAGCTTCTTGCGCCTCCCTACAAGTTACCATTGATCTACATTCTACACGATACTGGTCCCTGGCCTGCATGCTTGTTGAGTTGCAGAATTGATGGAACTCTAAACATGGCAAAAGAGGACGAATTTAGAAAGAGCAAGAGTGGCAAAGTTGTCTTCCCCCAAAACTTCAATTAGTTGCTTCATTGTTTGCAAAAGAATAGTTTACGTAAATTTTCTTTAACATCTTTGCAATATTTGTGCAAGGTGATCAGGTTGCATCTTCTATAAGATTGAAAATATATAGTTTCTGATCAAAGAAAAATGCTAAATTTATTAGATAAGTAAATTTCACTCCAAGTCTCTCTTCTCCATACTTAGACAACTTGCCCATTTAGGTGGT
Organism: Dendrocalamus sinicus; assembly: GCA_036346575.1. Taxonomy (NCBI): domain Eukaryota; kingdom Viridiplantae; phylum Streptophyta; class Magnoliopsida; order Poales; family Poaceae; genus Dendrocalamus; species Dendrocalamus sinicus. The sequence continues at coordinate 14,196,039 of CM070646.1, forward strand.
GATCGGTTCGGCTGAAAAGCTCGTGGCTTAAGGCTGAAAACACTGTAGCTGGCTGAAAAAAGCACTGTAGCTGACATAGGCTTATTTAGCATAATTAAATTTAAAAATAAAAAAATATGTTAGCCCATTACGTATAATACAAACAAATACGGGAAAAAAAGAACCGGCAAAAAAGCTCAACAAAAAGTCAAAAGTTCAGAAAAAGACGAAACTTATGAATAGTGAAAAATAAGCCAGAAGCCGAAGCCGAGTTGATCAGGGCCAAGCTAATGAATTGTAAACTCTTTCTCGATATATAGATAGCTAGGATTCTAATCTTGGGCGAGCTAGCTACCACCATTAGTAACCTAGATATAGCGGACAAACATCTAGACGACATGAGTTTCACATGAACCATATTTCACAAGAAATAATTCAATTTCAATACAAATCTAGCTACAAAATTCCTGCATTCCAAATGAAGGTTAAGTTGGTACTGCTGGACATATGGGATGCCTCTAGCTTCTCGAACGCAGGTGATCTACAGCGGCTATATATATATGAGGAACACCACATTCATGCTACCAAACACTACAAAAAAACATATAGAATCACTTTTTTAGAGGTGCTTTTCAACTTGCCTTTAAAATTAGAGTTACATAACATAAATGCACTTTAAAAATTATCGCAAAATTTTATATTGTGGTTTTGAGACACTTTAGAACCACATGCAAAGTTTTATCTTATAGAGACGATTTTGAGATGCCCTCTAATTCGCCTAAAGTTTTTTGTTGTGTAGAGATATTTTTTCAGATGTTTTTAACTATCTAGAGGCATTTTTTTTGTGGTTTACATGCGTTAAATGACCTATATATAAATATTACAAGGCACAACTAAACATGTGAAGCGATGAGATTGAGGTGGCAAGTGCAGCATGTCCAAGAGAAGTGTTATTCTCATGAGGTCTAGAGTTTGAGTACCAACCTTTGCAAGAGTCCATATATTTTTATATTTTATTTCTATGGTACACTATACTAGTAGCATTATTTAATGTCACTATAAAATGCCTTTATTCTCTTAGAGACACAATAAAACACCTCTATAACTGCCACAAAAGATATAGACACGTTTTAATAATATATCTTTATATTCATAGCGACGATATATAGGAAGGTGCTTATGAGGTGTTTTAAAAATGTCTCTATAATAATGTAAAGACATGGAAAAGAGCATCTACTATATTAAAAAATGTCTCTATGTGGGATTTGTGTTGTTGTGAAAACATAGTTATGTACTGTATCACTTTTTCGTTAACCATTAATATTTTTAGAAACACAGGGTTCAACACATAAGCTCCATTTTGTTGAAAATGAAACAAAAACAGAAGTGTTGATGGTTGGCAATTAAAACCGTGGCACCATGCCTCTCCTTCTGTGCTACCATCTAAGACAATACCTCACATTACAAAAGACTAGGAGCAACCAACAAATAAACTAAGTGATCGATACATGCTAATTAAGAGTCTTTTTTTAGGCAAACATGCCCCAAAGGGCCATTAGCTCTGGATTAATTTCAATGGTAAAGTACAACCATTTATAGAGTTACAAAAGGGATCATGAGAAGATAACAAATTATAGAACAGTCCCTGAAAAATGGAAATAAGGACTAAACAAAAACTTAAAGTTAAATTCAAGTCCTTGTGGTGTTCCTAGAGGTGCTCTTGGCAACATTGAGGATGCGAGAGAGGAATCCGTCACCAACATGGTAACTCCTCGCCATGGATGTCCACACCTAACACGGCTCTACCGCCTTCTAGGCATTTGCCGGCGATTGTGGGCCATTGAAGGAGTAAGGGAACCTTCTTGAAACGGAGGTTGAAGGGGGGCATAGGATTTGCTACGGTAGCCAGCGCAGGTGATCTATTTGGCAACACACAAAAGTGCCAACGGGACCAAAAATTATTTGGATCCTCAATCCCGCCAACTATACTTTTGCAGCTTTCTTGAAAGGGTGGCTTTAGAGATTTGTGGAGTGGAAGAACAGAGAGGGAAGACCACAATAGCCGAACGGAGGTGGTTGTCAAAATACTGGAGGTAAACTCCAAATCCACAGAGGGAACTACATTATTTGTATTGGGGGAGCTCACCAGGAAAGCCATGCCAAGACACGCCAAAGATGTACAAGACCATCACTGAGAAGATGGTGATGGATGGCACCATGGCTGCTCTGACGAGCTGGTATTGAGGTAGCTAGGGAATGGTGATGGAGCCACAACTATCTCAGAGCGCTGAGCGGAGATCAGATTCAACTCTAAGACTTGCAATGCTCAGAGCCTCTACATCGACAATGAGCTCAAGCTAGGCCTCCACCACATACACTACATACAACCTGATCTGGTGGGAACTAGATCCAGATTTGGGTAGAGCAAGGGGAGGAGCCCCAAGATGACACAGACCACCACCAACTAGACCACCACACTGAGAAGATGATGGTGAGGAAGCTCTTTAGCTCCTGTTACCACCCCTTGCATGACGACGTCGGTGGTGAGGAAGATCGTCGCCAGTAGCAACAGATGATGAAACGAAAGCAAGGTAGCCAATGGACAACTCAATGAAGAAAATGAGTGTCATCTCTAGAAAAGTGGTGAGAACCTTGCTTGAAAGCACCATGATGAGAACCAATAAATACACCAAAATAACTCACAAATCTTCGCCGTAGGTGCGCACCTCGATGGGGAAAATGAGGTCCACCACTTGAGAAATGGCAAAAATCTTTGCTTAGGACAGCACGTGGACTAAAACCAAAACCATGAGAACCAAGCCTATGATGCCATCAAACACCACTAGAAAAGGTGTCAAATAAGTCATTAACAAAGTGATCCTTCATGTTAGGCTCACAAGTGTTTATGCCATGAGAAAGGTTATAAACACTTAGAGACTTGGAAACATTGGTTCGATGCATGCGTTTGGCACTCCAAAAGAAAAAAGTCTACATGATACCCATCCTTTGCATAAAATGAGCAATGGTGTAAATGTCTACTAGGAGATATGGCACGGGAGGACAAAACACCATTCTTGGGACAAACATGAAGACCTCGTATCGCCACTAGTTCCACACATGCCATGAGATAGGCGATGTGTGTTCCTAAAAGCTCAATGATAGACTCGACGATCGTGCTTGACACGGTAAAAGCAAAACTCAATAATATATCCATCTTTCCTACAAAAGGTGCAATAAAACTTCTCTTTAAGAGATGTAGTATCATATGAGGAAAAAGTACCATTGTCTTTGGAATTCCTTTGAACTACACTGGAGGAGTTTCAATAAGCATCAAGAGCCAAGCTAGAGCTATCCAAATCAATGGCATAAGGGCCAACATCAAGTGACTCAAGAGAAGCACTAAAAGAATCCAAATCCCCAATTAAGAAATATGAAAGTCACATGATTTGGTGCTCATATCATCGCGCACTCTCTTCAAAGAATCAAACTCATTATTCAAGGCAATACAAAATTTGTAAGAGATTGAGGATGCATTGCTAAGCTAGCACAAATCTTGCAAGAGAGTAAATCATCATTAAGTAATTTTTCATATTTCAAGCACATGCTAGAAGGATTAGAATTAAACTTATCAATTTTACCCCTAGCATTATCTAATTGATCAAGACAATTGGAAAAACTTAAATTCTATTTTTCATTTTCTGCTCTACAATGTTCAGGTTGTTCTACACATGTGGAATGAGCAAATTTTAACTTTTCAATTTCAGCAAGCATACCTACATAAGAATCACAATTATTTCTCGCCATGGACCTAAGATTGCCTATCGCTGATCTATCATAATCAAACTCATGATGTAAGGCAACACAAGAATTACATTGCATAGAAGCATTTGATCTAAGCAATCCATTTTCAGATTTCAAGCATGCAGAAGAAATTATTAATTTATCATTATCCACAAGAAATGATTCGCATGGTAAAGGAGATTTCAACCTAATAATTTCATCAAGCAATTCACTCTTCTTCATCTCTAGAATATTCACAAGGTTATCAAAAGTACCAATTCTCAAATTTAGAAAGGTAACATCCTCAACGGGTTTTTCCTTGCTCACCTTGCTTAGCTTGAGTCGAAGATCATCCTCAAAAAGCATCTCATGATCATTCTCCATGATCACTCTATACAAGCCATGGGGTTCCTTCTCCTCCTTGGACTCTAGTGGTTTCACATTCCTGTAACTCAAACAAGACCAATAGAAATGACTGACTATGCCTCAATCAACGCAAACATTTCCTATCCTCTTCGCCAAATCATCTTTTGATCCAAAACTTCAAATGACTTGAAACTTAAACTAAGACTAGATCAAGACCTCAAGAACCTATTCCAATCTAAGATCTTGAAATAACTTAAGAAAATTGTGATCATTTGGCTCTTAAAGCTCTATTGCATCAAAATCGGTCTAAAACCATAAATTGAGCCAACTCTTAAACTAAGGATCTAAATCTCTTGAAATTTGATATACACCTTCTCTATATCTTAAGAAGCTATTCCAATCAATGATCAAGAAAATTGTTACTAAAGTTCTTACCTTTGTTCGTTTGAAGGAAGGTTGCATCAAAATTAAGTAAAAGAGGAAAATCTTAATCTGCTCTTGCTCATGAGTTCTTGATAATCTAGATGACCTTAGATGGGTTCTCACATGTCACAGCTAGTTAGATCATAGCATGAACTCAAGCTAAAATGTCCTCACGGTCAACCCCAAAATCACCCTTTCTTGAGCTAAAATTAGGCAAACAAAAGAACTTTCAAATACAACTACCTAAATGGATTAGATCTAGTCTTCAAGAGACATATTCATCACTTACATATTCTTGGCACACAGTAAGAAATCAACATGAGAGCGTATGAGAAAGAGACTGGAACGAATTTTGGATATATATTAATACTTAGAGATGAATATTTACAGCCACTTCCTAGCCAAATATAAAGTCTACGAATGATAAAAAGCTCAGCCATAAGAGCCTCTCACATCTCCAACATGGATTTCTCTAAGAACCCTAACTTCTCTCTACTTAGCCTGAATGGCTTATATAGCCACCCCTCTCCACCCTTTTATAGTGGAGGCACATGAGAAACTATAACCAATCACTCTAGTTGGATTTCATCTACTTATATAGGCTAACTCGTTAATCCAACACCATATCATATTTTTACACTTACACAAGCACGCTTCTCAAAGTGTGTACACCTATTATCCCATTAGTGAATCAATACTTGATCTACTTCATATTTTTAGCACATCGATGACCTAAACCACTTAAGCCATGGTTTCGCATGCACATTACCACTTTTTCGTATTGGGTAATTTACCATACTGCCCCTTTACCGCCTTCCACGAAGCTTCTTGCTTCTTTCACCTTGAAGAAACCCCGTGCTTCATCTTCAAGTCCATAAGGCTCCAATGACTTGCTGACGGAACCCACCAAACCATCCTCACCTCCAAATAGACCCAAGTCATTTGGTGCGCCATATGCCTTTTCTTGCATCATGGCGGCACTTGGTTTTGCTGACCGTTCCGGACCTCAGCTCCTTTTTGAGCTTAATCCCGATCCACCTTATTATTGCCCGTCATGTCCACCACTGATAGCTTCCCCTCTGGTTCCTCATCGTTTCAACTTGTATCCTCTCCGCTAGCCTCGATCATCTTTTGGCGGCTCCCTGATCATTTGGACCTTAGTTCCTCCCGAGCATAGTCCTGATCCTTTGACCGCTTTGGACTTAAGCTCTCCTAACTTAGTCCCGGTTCTGTCCGCCTTACCATGACATAACTCCAAAATCCTACAATTAGTAACAACAAGCAAATCATCATGTAGCATTGCAAATACACAAAAATATTAATTGACACAATTAGGCCATACAATACACCATGGAAAATGCACCCAAGCAATGACACACATACCATGCCTACACTCAACCAACTTAGCTCAAACCAACAATGCCTCCAGCAACCAGTCAGACCAACAAGCCCAGGCTAGTCTGTTCGCCCCATTCCACCTTGGAAACAGGGTAACGGTCTGACTACAGCCACCAAGCCAACTAGAACGCTAGAACCTCGGCCGGTATGACCGCCAACCAAAGGCCGATCATACCACCGCCTCACTCAACGCATCACTCAACAATATCCTCACTAGAAAATAGCTACTACTGGCTATTTCCTAGTTCACCCCAACCCTGGTATGACTGCCACCATGGCTGGTCAGACCATCGGCCCTGAGCCAGTTTGATTGCCGCTAGCCGGTTAGACTGTGGCTTCCATGCCGGTCTGATCGTTGCCTGGCCGATTTGACCACAGCCCCAATGTCGATTAGACTGCCAACAAAAGAAAGTAACTGATAAATTGCAACATCCCAAAAATCAAATCCAAACTTTGAAAATTCTCTAAACCGAAGATAAATTAATCATCACAACTATAAGATGGCCTCCATATGTTCTCACAAGATACTACTTCTAAGTGTTCTCCGTCTTGATACACTAGAGATGCTCATGAGCATATATATCCCATGGAAGCAAATAAATAATACTATAATATAAAATTGCATAATAACTATTAAATTTTGGAGAACAAACAAAAGGGAAATTATAAATGTTTGGCTCTCGGCATTCATGAATGGACATGCCAGTTGGGCTGGGCCAAGACGCACGTGTAGCACCACGCGTACGAACGTATAACTATATATACTGGGCATCTTAATAAAGGGCGTTAACATATTTAAGGTGGGGTTTCACATAAAAACAAGTAATGTGATACTACTAAAATGGCTTAATAAGAAATTCCTAGTGAAACACTTTATCTTTACTAGCTGAATGCCCATGCGTTGCTACGGATTTTCAAAATTTATCATACTATATGTTTTAAAACTCATGGGTGGTAAAATTTTTTAAAATATGCATACAAACATATTCTACAAGTTTATAAATCCGTCAAGTAAGTCGAAAACCATCGATCACACCTCATAGTCATAAGTCAGAAGATATCGACCACACCTTGTTGTCGTAGGTCGGGAGTCCTCGAGCACACCTCGTCGTCGTAAGTCAGAAGTCGTCGACCATCGCGCGTGATCGTAGGTCGGGAGTGGTCGACCATTGCTGGTGGTCGTAAGTTGGTAGCGGTCGACGATCAATCATGGTCCTAAATCGGAAGCCTTCGACAATGGCACATGGTTGTACATCGAAAGCCGACAACCATCATTCATGGTCGTAAGTTGGAAGCCATCGAGGATACCTCGTGGTTGTAAGTCGAAACACATTGACTAGCGCTTGTAGTCGTAAGTCGGAAGACGTGTTTGTAAGTCGAAACACATCGACTACACCTCGTGGTTGTAAGTCGAAACACATTGACCAGTGCTCATGGTCGTAAATTAAAAGCCGTCGATCACACCTCGTGGTCGTAAGTTAGAAGCCGTCAACCATCGCGCATGATCACAGGTCGGGAGCGGTCGACCATCACTGGTGGTTGTACGTTGGTAGGTCTTCGGTGTGCTTGTGCCCTGTCGCCTAACTGCCGGCACCAGCTTGCTCGGCCCCGACTTCGACTATTGCCCCCTTTGATTTTGACCACTTCCCCCTTCAACCACTGTCCCCCTTCGACCACGATCCTTCGACGTCGACCACTTCTCCCTTCAACCACGGCCCCCTTCGGTTGTGGCTTTGACTTTGACCACTTTGTGGGTCTTACCGTCGAGGGTGGAGAGCTCGATTTCAAGGGTGACCTAGGGGTAGGCAACAGGGATATCCAACTGGAGGGGGAATTCGTAGAGGTGGAAGTTGTGGATGAACCAGCAGGTGCCCTCCGGGTTGGCACTACCACTACGACCATGACCGTTACGACCACGTCCACGGGTGCTACAACTACGACCATGATCGCGACTTCAAGCACTGCCCCCTTCAACCACTGTCCCCTTCGACCACGGCCCTTCGACGTCGACCACTTTCCTCTTCGACCACGGCTTCGATGACGATCATGAATCTTCAACTTTGACCACTGTCTCCTTTGACCACAGCCCTTCAACGACCACGTCCCTTCAACGTCGACCACTTCCCCCTTCAACCACGGGCCCTTTCGACCACGGCTTCGACTTTGACCATGGATCTTCGACTTTGACTATGGATATTCGACTTCGACCACTGCCTCCTTCACCCACTGTCCCCTTCGACCACGGCCCTTCGACGTCGACCACTTCTCCCTTTAACTACGGATCTTCGACTTCAACCACAGATCTACGACTTCGACCACTGCCCCATCGACCACTATCTCCTTCAACCACATCCCTTTGACGACCATGGCCCTTTGACATCGACCACTTCCCCCTTTGACCACCATCCCCTTCGACCACTGACCCCTTCGACCACGACCTTTCGACGTCAACCACTGTCCCCTTCGACCATAGCCCTTCGACGTCAACCACTGTCCCCTTCAACCACGGCTTTGACTTCGACCACGACCCCTCGACTTCGGCCATGGCCCCTCGACTACGGCCCCATTCGACCATGGCACCAACTTTGACGACTAGCTTGGGAGCCTAAAATCGCTAGATTGCGTGACGGACTCCGAGCGAAGAACAGGAGGAGGTAGAGAGGCTTACCTGGTAAGCGACCGCTGGGCGGCGGCGGGGGGAGAGCCACGTGGGCGAGCGTAGTAAGAGGAAGCCGCCACCATCGCCGAGTGCCCTTCTCTTTGATCCACCGGCTGCTGTCATCGAGTGCCATTCTCTTCGATTCACCAGCCGCTGTCGCCAAGCATCGTGCCGCTGATTAGAGGGGCGATAGGAGATGGAATTGTTGGCGACGCTGAGGAGGAGGAGGGGTGACATGAGGGTTCGGGGGAGAAGGAGGCAGCAGTTGTGGGAGGTGGAGGTGGGGAGACGACGACGGGCAGATGGGGAGAGGAGGTGGCGGGCAAATGCGTTGGGGAGGCGGCGACAAGGGGATGCGACTCTGCTGGAGGAAGTTGAGAACTGGGACCAGACACTACCGTACGGAGAAGGAATTGGCGGCAGCACTAATAAAGAGGAGGCACGACACGAGGGTTCGGGGGAGAGAAGAAGGTGGCGGTTGCGGGAGACAGAGGATGCGGGGGAAGAGAAAAGGAGGAGCGTAGCCCACGTGTCGGCCCGACCTTTTCTACGAGGAGCGAAAGAACTATCTACATGCGGATCTGGACAGTTGATCTTTAATCGGACGGCTGAGAAAAGAGGAGGAAGAATGGACCAGCGACCACCAACTCATATTTTTATAATAGTAAAGATTCCTTCAAAATTGGAGCATTCAAGAAGTATACATGCTAAAGAAAACCTCTTAGAACGGAAGGCACATATTTTGCGAAGTTCTAGTAACCAGAGCACTGGACTAGTTGATGTGTTGTCAGTACAGGTCAACATAATTTGAAGTCTCAAAATAAGTCAAGATAATTTTATGACTCCTTTATTATTAACAAGTAAAGACAATCATGAGATTTGCCGAGAAATCACATCAAAATACATAAGACGATGACTCTAATTTATTCAATTGCTTGGTCTTAACATGCCATGACCTGTGTATACGTGTATACAATGATGGCCAAGTTCTTAGGACATGCATGCACATAAAGTTCATGTGGCATGATCTCAGCTACTTAATATCCATCTTGTATTAGTTTGTTCTAGTACAATGCTACGGTATAACCAGAAAGAGATATATATAGAGAGAGAGACCACTAGCGGAGATCAGATGGGGTGAATGATCTTTGTCTCCTTTTCATCTTCAACAAAATAAATCCCTTTTGGCTTTTTCACTTAATTAGCTATGAGAAGCTAATAACATCAAATACACAGCGAAAATGGGACAAAATAAAAACCAACAAGCAAAGCGAACAACCGAAGTACAAAATGAATAGGTCGGTCTGACCGCTAGGACAACTCTAGACTAACCAGGCCCGGGCGGTCTAATCGCTAGGACAATGCCCGTCTGATCAGTCCACTGGTTAGACTACAGGTCCAAAACTGGTCTAATTGGTCCACTGTTCTCATATTTAAAAACCTCTTGAGACAAAATTTGAATCTCAAGATCTTGCTCAAATCTCATACAAACATCTCCACACTTTGCATGAGACTTATTTAAGGCATAAGTAACCTAAACCAATCAAGAATTACAATATTCTTGAGCTTAGGCTAACTAATTGAAGGAAATTAAATCTAGGTCTCAGGAACACCAAAAATCCTAAAATTCAAATTAGTTCTTACTCAAGAAGTTCCTAATCAAGAGGATGATCCAGATCTATTTCTACATGTCATAGTAAGGTAATATAGGCATATATTCATCATAAAACTATATTGACCACGAAAACCCAAATTTGAGCCAAGAACAAGCAAAACGGGTTCGATATCAAATTTTGCTATATAAGTGATCTAGATGGGTAAAGATTGATAAATAGACTCATCTTCTACCTCTTACTCATCATGTATCACAACATGATCAAGAGGGGAGAAGGAAACACAAAAAAGAAAATAAGTCAAATCAAGATTTCAACACTTGAGCAAAAAGGAGAAAGATTTAGATGAATTTTGATATCTATTGATACTTGGAGATGAATATTTACAGCTAATTACAAAGTTAAGAATGACAAAATCTCAAGATAAAGAGCTACAATTCATCTCTCAAAGTTCTCTCTAAGAATCCTAACATCCTCAAGTTCGCTTAGCACAAGTTTCTCCAAAAAAAACTTTTCCCTAAGCCAACATCTCTCCCTCCTTATATATATGGAAGCTCACAAGAAACTCTAACCAGCCCTCTAGTTGGGTTTTATCCACTCACATGGCTAACCCGTTAACCCAACACCGTACCGGATTTTACACTCACACATGCACACTTCTTAAAGCATACACAACGATTAACCTGATAGTGAATCAACACTTGATTAACTTAATATTTGCAGCATATCCTTGATGTAAACCACCTCTCTTGCACCTCCTTGCGTTGTGGTTTGATCAAGTCTTCAATTTTTTAGTTTGAGGCAAAAAGACCATTTTACCCCAAACCACCTTTCACGAATCTTCGTGCTTCCTACGCCTTGAAGCAGCCCTGTGCTTCATCTTCAACTCCATGTGACCCCAATAACTTGCCGCTGGGTCTCTCACACATCTAGATCCTACGGAGCTGTTCTTGCATGCAAACGAACCCAAGTCACTTGGCATATCATATGCCTCTTCATACACCATGATAACACCTACCTTCCCTGACTGTTCTAGACCTCAACTCCCTCGTCTAGTCTCGGTCCTTTGCAATCGACCGCTAACATTCTTCAAGCCTCCTACACATCAAAAGACCAAGCAACCATCTCGAGCACAAGTTTTATACACTTGACTTACGTTTGTCAAAACAATGCATTATGCAACACATGACAACAAAACACCAACACCCATGTCGTGTACACATTCAACCATGCTCATACACTGATCCTAACCCTAAGATTAAACCTCAAACCAAAATGCACAATTTCAACATTGATTTGCCAAAAGCAGGTATGACCGCCATTACTAGGCCAGTCTGACCGATGGTGGTGTTCTGACCACTGTCACCATGCTGATCAGATCACTAGTGTTTGGCTGGTCTGACTACTTAAAAGCACAAAAAAACCTCTCTTGAATTTCGGTTAAACTCTATCTAGTTTTACCTCAGAACTCTATTTTAAGTGACATCTATTACAAACACGCTTACACAAGTGTTTGGTAGGTAATTTCGAAAAGCCATATGGCCGGTTTGACTGCTTGCTCCATGACGGTCAGACTGCTAGACATTGGCTGGTCAGACTATCATCCCATTGCAATCAGACCACCTTACACCTAATAGCAACTCTGAATATTGCAAACTCCCAAAATCAGGCTCAATCTTCAACAACATTTACATAATAAAATCAAATACTCATCATACAAATAAAATCAAATATTCATCATACACCATGTACACACCAAAACCATCCAATTAAGCTCTCGCTCACCGTAGCACCGCCGACGACCTCCCCTGAGCCTGATGAGGCCTAAACCTAATCTTCTTCATCTTTCGGTTAAAACTCGATTGCATTCCCTAACAGAGTCATCTTTGTGTTCTGATCACACTGATGAACTCTCTCGAGCATGAGCATTTCCTTATAACTCTGCCGACGAAAGCTACCGCTGGCCATGATGCCTTCACCGTGGACAGCTCGACTCAATCCTTCCCAACCAAAACCACCATCACTACATCACTTCTAGTCATCTAGAGGTGGTTAAATTACTTTTGAACTTGACGAAGAACCATCGGTTGAGCCCTAAGCTGCCATGGAAGCCACCACCTTCTCTCCTACCGCCAGCTACCACCACCCATGCTCCCACCTCCTAAAGCCCCAAAATGGACTCCCCATACTCCGAGGAACCCAACCGTGCCTTTCTTTTTAGCAAAAAAGCCTCGCTCGGTGCCAATTCTTGAGGGGTGTCGCACCCCCTATTTATCCGCCGCTGAGACCCATCCAGAGATAGACGAAGGCCCAGGGATGATGTGGCTCGCTTGCTACTGTCCAAGCATCGTGGATCGATGGCTGAGTGTAGGCACGCATTGCAGCTGGGCTGTTCGGCTGCGCGCGCGTGTTGGGCCATTCATTCCTATAGCAAACACTATTCATCCAAGCCCAAAAACATAAAATATCCTATTTCGATCGTTCCAATGCCACAAACCTATTTTGACCTCCGTTCCACCAATCTCAGCTCCAATAAAATCCAAACCAACTCCATTTTGTTTTTATTGCACTTTAATCCTTTTTATTTTATTTATTTTCCTAGTTTGATTAGTTTCAAGCATAGATCTTATGTTATTTTATGTGTTTGCGCTAGTTTCCGATTATTCTGAGGCAATCGTACAAGGACCGGATCCAAACATCGAAGTGTATGAGACAATTGAGTTCATAGAGTAGCAAGGCAAGTTTTAAGTTTTTGATCATATTGAATCCATAAAATTTAAATTATTTAATTACAGTATTTGCATTAATGTTATTTATGAAGCATTATTTGATTAAAATAAATGTTTAGAATTACTTGTTAATTAGTTATGTCCTACTACTAAAAAATGCTATTTTTAATTTGAGGTCATATTTATTCTTGACAGCCTTAGTAATATTTAATTATTATATAAATAATTGTAGATTAGCCCACTACTTGGTATTTGGTCGGTAGAATTATTAAAATGGTTTTAGGGTAAGGAGGAATTGTAGAAAGCCACGAGATGGTTGAAGCCTACAACCTTACCCTAGGGTAGAGGTTTGAGCAGATGGGTAGTAGTGCCGTCGAGCACAGAGGATCTAGGATATGGTTGGCAAGCTCAAATGAAAAGTAAGGATAAGAACCTTATGCTGATTAAAGGACACAGAGATCACTCAACCACAAATATTGACTTGTCAACCTTGGTCTAGTAATTGCTCAACTCGATTGAATCTCTACAGGAGGCAGGAGTGTGGATGACTGGGAGTTGGTATGCGGAACGGTAAAACCATACCTAACAATGGTAGGTGCCACTTACGACGGACAGAAGTAATTAGGTCTAGCCAGTGTAAAACTAGGTCTGAGTGGACCTACCAGGTAGAGTCTATATAAAGAATTGAGCAGTGAAAAATCTTGTTTTCTCAACTCAGTCACACGCAAGCTGAATCATGCCTATTGCATGACATTGGTAGTTTGAGAACTTTTGTGGGTAAAGCTGGGTAACTCTGTAAAGTGAAGTAAATGGTATTTGAATACCCCGTACTTCAGGTAAATGAAGCTGTGTTTATTGGGTGATTCCTACAGCGAGGTATAAGTAGGTTTCTTTATGTTTTAATCTGAGTAAGCTGAGTACTAAGTGTTAAAAAACCCCCCTAATCTTGAGAAGTTTTCATTTGTATTTTCTTATTTTTCAAATGTTTGGAAATAAAATTGCATCCACACTCATTAATAAAATGAGTATGTTCCCATCCATTGGCAAAAAGATAAAGTAGGATTTACCTTGTGACTTGCTGGATACGGTTGTATTCATTACTTACTAAACAGTAAATAGAAGAGCAATGGATTTCGATAAACAAGATATTGATGGAGATTCAGAAGAGTTCTACTTTTTTGGTGACAAGTAGTTTTAGGTCTTAACCACACTCAAGTACGTCTGTGGGAGTTTCTTTTGTACTGTAAGTTAAGTTTAGACTTGCATGTACACCCACTGCGTTCAAAACTAGACTGTTAAGCCTTATTTCTGTAATAAAGTTTGGTTCTTGTTTGTAAGTATGTGTTGAACTGATGCTCATTTATGTACAGTACTCCACAACTGAACAATCCTGAGTAGTTGCGAGGATTACCACGCTCTCAGAAATGGGTTCATTACAGGGTGCGAAGTACTGTGGAAACAGTTCAATTATGAGCACCATGTAGCCAGCATAACCTTAAATCGATCATACAAAGTGCCTATTGCCTAAACCACGTAAGGTTTGCTCCACTGGCTGCTCAGCTGTGATCTCGCTATCAATGTTGAGCTATACCAGTGCCGGCAGCAGAGAGAACGTGGCAATTGCACTTTGTCCATCTGGAAACAGTTCCTGAATAGCTCATATAAGAGACTAGCCATTAAGATAGGGCAATAGTACAAGCACTATATATGTCCCGATCGAAACTATGTCCTAAAATTCTACATACCGTCAAAAAAAATCGCCAATTAATCTATTAGATGTCATCCAGAAAATACAACCTCAGAACACAGATTCAAGATGCTATAGTTTAACTTGGCTTGTCTCAAAAATAATGTTTCTTCAGACTGAATTCTCATAATTAATACATCCTTACAAAATTAGATGATCAGTAACACAATGATCTGCCACAGTATATTTATGCAGCGTGGATCGATCAGATCACAGCAATTAACACACACCACAGAACGCATTGCCGCCATGAAATGTATACGAAATATAATAGGGCTGCACATCAAAATCGCTCACCATCAGGCAGCCCTCAATATCTCGCGCTCCAGCAATAGTAGCCTGTCACCAGCGGGTCATACAATTGCTCAAATAGACACCAATGAGACGCTCTTTCTCAAATTAAAAGGACTTGCATGAGAGGTCGTCTCCCAGGAATCTAATCATATCATATCATGCAACGATCGACGTTCCTATTGGACGTAGCTGCTGTGCTTGTTTACTTGCACTTTTTGTGTGTTTAGCAAGAGAGAGTGAAGCATTTCATCTCAATTGTGATTTGTTGATTGTTAACTCTAGAGGTGAAGAATGTCCTTTTAGGGATAGTAGAAATTATCTATATATCTGTTATATTATTAAAATGGTTTAAAAAGAGCTTTCACATCCACTTTGAAAGGCTAAAAATTTTCACATTAATTAAACCTAAAAGAGAAATGATTTACACCACTTATTTGGTGGACTCATATTATAATGGTACAGATTAATCAAATACAAGGTAGAAGTACAAGATTACATGACTGATACAACTCTACTGTAGACATAGAGATCCATAGAAATTGTCTACCTGTGAAATTGCGTGGAATACACTGCTTGTTTGAACAATTTAACGGAAAATATATTATAATCATTTAACAACCCTATGGTTTTTTTATTTGTCATTATCACATCCAAGTCCAAATATGATAAATTATATATATATATATATATATATATATATATATATATATATATATATATATATATATATATATATATATATATATATATATATATATATATATATATATATATATATATATATATAGGACAGTGTTTATGCACCATGGTGCCTAGGCACCAATATCAATACCGTTGATTTGCTTGAGATTATAATGTTTGATGTGGGTATCTTCATATACCCATAAAAAAGTATATTTGAGATATCAAACTCCGAAAAAATTTAAATTCAACTTCAGTTTAATTAGTTTGAACTATTTTTATGGTATATACTCACTGTAGTTGCATTGAACTCAAAAGTAGTTCAAACTAGTTTGAACTGAGTTCAAAACTAACTTACCATAAATATATCAAGGGTATAAAACATTTTCATACCCAAACTCAAAAAAATTATCAATCATACACGTGTATCGGATGTTGGTGCCTAGGCACCATGGTGCTATGTAATATATATATATATATATATATATATATATATATATATATATATATATATATATATATATATATATATATATATATATATATATATATATATATATATATATATATATATATATATATATATATATATATATATATGTGTGTGTGTGTGTGTGTGTGTGTGTGTGTGTGTGTGTGTGTGTGTGTAAAAATACATGTACTTTCCTATGGAGACTTATTTAGAGAAAGTTTTACCTATATATCAGTAAACCTACACATGCATGCAAAACCATGCAAAACTTTATATGGACTGTATAATAACTATCTATATAATATAAACAACTGATGAGATTCAAAACATCTTTTTTGTTATAAGGGATAGAAATTCCCATACCAATCTGAAAAAAAGGGAGAAGAATATAAATTCTATCATGGATCGAGAAAAACAGAAGAATCCACACTACTATTTCAATATAATTAAATTATAATGATGCGAATTAATCAGTCAATAAATACCCAGTTACTCGCCCACCCACACCACACCACACCCATGTGTACCCATCGACTACATGGCCAAGGATCGTGGAGGTCCAAGACCTTAGGGCAGTCCCAATGGAAGAAACTGACACGATTTCCATAGCACAAGAAATCATTTATAGAAACTATCTTCCACAGTGGAGGTGTCTTCGAGTAATAATTATTTTCTCTTTCTCTCTCCCAACTCTATCTTCTTCCTCCAATGAGAGTGTGCCACGAGCCCCTTAGAAACTGGTGGTTTCTTCCCAATGGCGATTTCATAGTTTTTTGGTGCATTGGGTGGAGTGAAGACCTGATTTCTTCATGAGGAAACCGTTTCTAGGATTTGTGCTCTCTTTCATCATTAATTACATTGCCATGTCAGCATTTTACCTACGTGGTAAATCATTTAATAAAGATAGAAACCATCATCAATACACCATTGGGACTGCGCTTAGAAAGCTTTCTGGTTAAATAAGAAATACCACATCGATTCTTCGATAGAATGAACACCCTCGTTCTCAGCACCAGATTATTGACCCGTCCTTCCAACTACTCACACTTAGGAAGCTTAAAAAAGGGAAATGAATTCGTTTTTCTCCTCACCAAACATCACAGGCCACACAACACCATCCATCCATCAACACCAGATTATTGACCCGTCCTTCCAACGACTAAACACTTACGAAACTGGAAGAAGGGAAATGAATTCGTTTTTCTCCGCACCAAACGTCACAGGCCACACCACACCATCCATCCATCAACATGTCAATTAACAAAGGGTAGTAATATGGGCCGTGAGTCTGGACGTGCTACTCACATCGGACGCCTCGCTCAGCAACTAAGTAACACGGTCACATGACCTCACAATGACTGACTTCTAGTAACATATGTCAACATAAAAATTAAGCACCTCCGCATCCACTCATTCCTCATCTACTCCCCCTCCTGACCATGGGTAGTTCTCCCCCCCTCCTCGACTGCTCCGACCAAGCTGTTGATTTGTGATCCAAATTCTATACATTAGGCCAGCTTCTGGACGGAGCGTAGCGGAGGCCCGTCGCCGGAGGCTTAGTGCCGGATATATATATATATATCTCCTGTAAGCCGCCGTTTGGGATATGAGATTAGAGTTGTAAATCCCCGGCATTGTAACCTCACCCCGATATAGTGAAGATTGTTGCTGGCTGGCGCCCGTGGTTTTTTCCCTCTCGCATTGAGAGGGTTTTCCACGTTAAATCTCGTGTCTCTCTGCGATTGATCTTGTTTACTTCGTCGTTCCGCAGCCGTCGCGTATAACACAAGCCACCATCATTAAGCTTCTTCGGTGAGCTATGGCCAAACACCTCTCTCTGATACACAAGTATGCAATCTCCTTCCACCCCTCTCTCTCCACCCAAGGTCAAGCTTCGCCGCGTGTTGGGAAGCGAGCGTCGATGCATGTAGTCTTCATAATCATGCTATGGAGACCCATGTGTCATCACTGGGCATGACCTCCATGAGCACCACCGAGGCCGGCCAATATCCGTGGCATTCGACCAGGTGCGGAGTTGCCATCTTTACCCTAACAGTAACGGAGATGAACGGAGAACCTCGATCACCGGCGCCGTCTCTTCTCAGTGCCGGCCTCATCAAGGATGAGCAACACGCTCGGTGACTATGCAGTCGGGCCGACCTTGTCCCTCGTTAGATCCAGGCCTATGCTTACCAGCAATTAGGAAGCAGATGGCCTCCTTCGATGAGCTCCAGTGACAATGTGCTGAATTTGATAAGACGTTGTCTCCTCCTTCATGCTCGTCCGAATTGTTGCAACAAGTAAGTTGAGTTGTTACGGCAAGTCTTATTCTATGTTGCAATACATTTTCTGAAATATTGCAGTTGTTCCAACGAGTATTTCATTTGTTACAGCATATTCTTTTTGTTGAGGTAGTTTTCTTGTATTGTTGCTTAAATAATTTCTATTTTTTATATTTTTTTAGTCGTGTTTTGTGTTTGTTGAAAGGACATTTTATATAGTTTTCTTGTATTATTGCACAAATAATTCTTGTTTGTTGCAATGTTTTGGGTTGTATTTTGTTTATTGCAACTGGGGTGAGTTTTTATTATAAGCCGAGTAATTTATTGTTCAGTTTCATGAATTTTTATTGCATTACATAAAATAATTAAGATTAATTGGTTTAAGTGATATCTAAGTACGACCGAGGCATACGAGCGTTTGCACGTCCTTAATCAAAAGTGCCAAAGCCCACCACGTTGACCCTACAACCCAACCCAAAACAAAACACAAAACTCTCTCTCTCTCTCTCTCTCTCCCGGCCCCATCGCCGCCGGCCTCTCCCCCTCCCCTCCCCACTATATAACCGCCCTCCCCTTCCCTCCCTCGCCTTCCCTTCTCACGCCAAAGCCCCGCCATTAACACCACCTCGCTCACGCACACCAAGAAACGTAGCACGCGACCCAGTACCTGCTACCACTCTGCTCATTTCCCGCTCTGCTCTGCTCATTTCCAGACACCGCGGCAATGGGGGAGGAGATGGAGGCGGAGGCGGCGTGCGGTTGGCTGACATGGCGGGCGGCGGCGGCGGCGCTGGCGGCGTGGCTGGCGCTGCACTTGGCGGCGCGGGTGGCGGACGCGCTGTGGTGGCGCCCCCGGCGTCTTGAGCGGCACTTCGCGGCGCAGGGCGTGCGCGGGCCGCCGTACCGGTTCCTGCTGGGGTCGGTGAAGGAGATGGTGGGGCTCATGGTGGAGGCCTCGTCCAAACCCATGTCGCCGCCCACCTCCCACAACGCGCTCCCCCGCGTCCTCGCCTTCTACCACTACTGGCGGAAGATCTACGGTGCGTTCGTCGTCTCCACCGTCGCCGTTGTTGCTATTACGGCCATGTGCGCGTATTGCTCATGCGTACATACATACGCATGTGTAGAGTAGCAGTATCTGTCTGCGCCTCTGCGTGGTTTAATTGCTCATCTTTTTGGGCGGTTTTGGTTGCATCTGCTTGTTGGTCTGTTCCCTCCATGTCTGCTGTGGGTTTGCTCTTCCGTGTCTCTCCTCCTCTCTCTTGCTCTCTCTTGCTCTGTCTGTTTGTGGCCAGGGCTCAGCTTTTGTCTCTTGTTGTCAGCTCAGCTCAGCTCAGCTAGCTTCTCTCTCTCTCTATCCATTTGCGCATATGAGGTTTATGGTATCTACTTCGCTTCTTCTCCCTCTTTCTTTCTCCACAAACATCTCCTTAATTTTCACCTCAGTTGCTGCTGCTGCTGCTGCTGCTCTTGTCCTTCCCCTGTGTTGTATGCCTGCCTGGTTCTTGCATTGAATGGAAAATTTCGTTTTCTTTCTCTTTCTTTTGGGTGTTACGATTACAAATGGTGCTGGTGGTGTGTTGCAGGCCCGACGTTCTTGATATGGTTCGGACCGACACCGCGGCTGACAGTGGCGGAGCCGGAGCTGATCCGGGAGATCTTCCTGTCGCGCGCGGAGGCGTTCGACCGCTACGAGGCGCACCCCATCGTACGCCAGCTCGAGGGCGACGGCCTCGTCAGCCTCCACGGCGACAAGTGGGCGCTCCACCGCCGCGTCCTCACCGACGCCTTCTACCCCGACAACCTCAACGTACGTATACATAGACGCGCCATGCTGCTGCTCTGTTTCGTGGCCTTGGCCGTGCTGTGTGTTCAATGGATGGATGGCTGACGGCGATGTGGTTTTGCAGCGGGTGATACCGCACGTCGGCAAGTCGGTGGCGGCGTTGGCGGAGAAGTGGCGCGCGATGGCTGCAGCCGCCGGGGGGAAAGGCGAGGTTGAGGTGGACGTGGCGGAGTTGTTCGAGGCGGTGACGGAGGAGGCCATCACGCGCGCCACCTTCGGCCGCAGCTACGACGACGGCCGCATCGTGTTTGCCATGCAGGGCCAGCTCATGGCCTTCGCCTCTGAGGCGTTCCGCAAGGTCCTCGTCCCCGGCTACCGGTACGTGCTCTCCGGCCGGCGCCATTGGTCCATCTTGGAAGCTAAAGACACCAATTGACCAAGAAGATATGTTCTTGCAGGTTCTTGCCGACCAAGAAGAACCGGCTGTCGTGGAAGCTGGACAGGGAGATACGGCGAAGCCTGACCAGGCTCATCGGCCAGCGCAGCGACGAGGCGGCCGCCGAGGAGGCGGAGGGGGAGAAGACCGACGCCAGCAGCTTCCGCGACTTGCTCGGTCTCATGATCAATGCCGGCGAGAGGAAGACACGGGCGACGTCGCCTAGGGCGATTCCGATGGAGGACATGGTAGAGGAGTGCAAGACCTTCTTCTTCGCCGGTAAGCAGACGACGACCAACCTCCTGACGTGGGCCACCGTGCTTCTCGCCATGCACCCGGAATGGCAGGAGTGCGCCCGCCGCGAGGTCCTCGACGTCTGCGGCTCCGACGCGCTCCCCTCCAAGGAGCACCTCCCCAAGCTGAAAACGGTACGTCCCACCACTACCATTTTGCCTTGATTCCAATTCCTTCCGTGAGATGCAGGTGATTTTTCAAATTTGCTACAAAGGGCATTTTGGTCATTTTAGGTGCTGACTTACAGTGCTTGTTTTATGTGTCTTGTGACAGCTTGGCATGATCATAAATGAGACGCTCCGCCTGTATCCACCAGCAGTCGCCACCATCCGTCGCGCTAAGGTGGATGTCCAACTCTCGGACGGATGCATGATCCCCCGTGACATGGAGCTACTCATCCCGATCATGGCCATCCACCACGACACGAGGTACTGGGGTCAGGACGCGGCGCAGTTCAACCCGGCGCGGTTCGCTGACGGCATGGCCAGGGCGGCGAAGCACCCATTGGCGTTCATACCATTCGGGCTAGGGGCTCGGATGTGCGTAGGCCAGAACTTGGCACGCCTTGAGGCCAAGCTCACCATGGCCATCCTCCTACAACGCTTTGAGATCCGGACCTCTCCAAACTATGTACATGCTCCGACGGTCCTGATGCTCCTATACCCGCAATATGGAGCGCAGTTGATCTTCCGCCCGCTGTCATCATAGCTGTTGGATCGAGTGGCCCATTAGCCCAACTGCTTTGCTTGTCCCAAGCCCTATTCTTTTGACAAGAAAATGTTTCGCTGTGGGCCACATCAGCGCCCCCAAATCATAGACTTGTCCAAAATGACCTAAATGCCCCTCCTTAGACCCTTCCTGTGTATATGCCAAGTGACAAAAAAAAAAGGCAAGAAGCACAAACTTTTTGTCCTAGCCTGTGCCTTGGGGCCACCCAGGTTGCCAAAAATGCCCTCCTTAACAGACCGGATCAGAAGAGCCTTTTTTAAGATTTGATGACACACAAGAGAAGGCCCCACCCCCTCTTTCGTTGTCTTGCCCATGGCTTTTGGTGTAATGTATTTGTATAGAGGTTTATTCCATCTTCTACACGAGAGAAGAAAATGCAAGAGAGAGAGAGAGAGAAGGAAGAAAAAAACAATTGATATTTGTCCGCCTTCCACACGGCATTCCCCGTTTTGCCGGTCTCTTTCTGTGTGTGGTCGGTGATCCTCCTTAATATACAAAGAACTTCCTTGATTAACAATCCTGGTTCTGTTTGGTGATCCAATTTGTGCAGCATACCTGGCCTACAAGAACTGTCACTCAGTATTTCCACAGACTTTATGAACAAGTCAGTTGTGTGAGCTCTGTTGCAGCGCCTTATTTTTCCAGACAATCATTATAGTTTTATCGGAAAGGCCTTAGAGATGTTTATATTAGCTTTTGCACAGGCGTATCACGTACCTCTCACTTCTATCTCACACATGCATTTCTCTCCCATTTTTCCTACCACACGACCCACTCTTTAAAAGATACTTCTTTCAGCCACTACTATTTATTTTTAACTAAAACTATCAATTATAGACAAAAATCATTAGTCGCTGCCAATATGAACAACCCAAAAATGAAATTCAACTTAAAGCCAACAGAAGCTCGAGTGCAATTCATTATATATCCCACATAACAATTTACACTTATGTAGGATCCCATTCGAGGGAATTAAACCGTGATTTATGAGTTATGATATGCTAGCAAGTAACAGGCTTGTTCTTTGTAGCTGTGACTTATGATTTTTGACTGAAATTTTTGAATTTTGGTTGTTTGCAACAGAGATTACGGAGAGAGATACTCATTTGCGATTTTGGCTTGTATAGATGATAGATTTTTAATGTGTACTATAATTAACTTGTAGATTCTGTTTTGAAAAAAATACTTCGTTTAATAAAAATGAAAAATCGATTTCAAAAGTTAAAAAAAAAGGCCCTAATCCATCCACTAGTAAAATTCCATCCATGCGCAAATCAACCAAGGATTGTAGTACTAAGAGCAAGTTTAATAGTATAGATAGCTGCTACCTCCAATACATTTCCATATCATCAAAAGATAATGATGCAGCCAACTTATACAATAAACTGGCTATAAGTTGTCTTCACAAGAGCTCTCAATCATTTAATAGTGTGATCATTTAATATATGCATAGATATAACAGTTAGTCCTATTGGTACATGCATGGATAACACCTCTTTTCCTATGCTATAGCCTGACTCTTGCATGGGAGTCGGCTTTGCTCTCTCTCCTTTTCTCTTCCCTCCATATAGGATTATGCTGATATGGATTCCTTTATAGTTAGCACAATCAGCTTTATTAAATTTGCTCTAAATAGAAGATTTAAGGCACGCAGTGAGGCGTGGGGACGGCATGTTGGGTGGGGCCGGGCGGGGAGCAGCAGGGCGAGCAAGCGAGCAGCTGGGGGAGATTCCTTGGGGGCTAGCTGTCAGTGCCGCAGGACAAGGAGCATTCCGAACAGTTGCCCAAACGGACAACGTACCTGGACCGGATCGAGAGATAGCCATGGAGGAGTAATTCTTCCTCTCTGCGTCGTACGAGCTGCACCTGGAGCAAGAAGATAGAATGGATGATATATCTGTAATTTTCTATTTTATCTCTATAACGAAAAATTAGAAAAAATTATTTCGAGAAATCAGATATCTATATTAGCTTTTAGCTTCTCTAAGTAGAAATCAGAAACAGAAACCAATACAAACACGACCTTGGCTGCTAAATATGCATGTAGCAGGTCATAACATATACTCCATTCAGTTCAAAAAGCAAGCTGTTTTAGAATATATGTAGTTAAACTTTAGAAACTTTGGTTGTCGATATCTTTTTAAATATTTAGATTAGATATATAAAAATTATATTTATAGATTTATTTCAAAAAAATACTTTATAGTATGATAATTCCGTTAGGATTTACAAATATATTATTATAATAACTAATGATCAGAGTTATATTTTTGTAAACTGGATGGAGCATGTTAGTGGTTGTGGTTAAGATACGTAGGGATGCTTACTCTTTAAAATGATGAATTTGTAGGCCCCACTATTAACTATTTTCCCTTTCGCTCTGGGAAATGTGTGCGTTGGATTGTTGCGGGCAGGCAAGCTACCACATTGAAAATAAACTCATATGGAGTTTTCTTTCTGTATTTTTTGTTGTCGTTATCGTGTGTCTTTCGTTTCAAAGTATATAGATGTGACTTAACTTACAATTTTGACTTTGTGTGTCATTGTTGCACTGCACTGTCAGCTTGAATTCTCCATGGTCATAACACTAGTATACAAAAGACTATACTGAACAGCTATATCATATATAATTTATGAATAATCGTTTATGCTGTAATTATTACAGATGGTTTTATAAGCGTAATCGTATACCATCTGTGATACGCAACTATGACAGACGGTTTATACGAATAACCGTTTGTGATATTTTTCACAAATGGTTATTAATACGAACCGTCTGTGATAATGATAGACATCACCGACGGTTCATATTAATAACCGTTTGTGAAAGTTCACAGACAGTTATTAATACAAACCGTCTGTGATCGTTTCATATCACAGACGGTTTGTGGTTGGAACCGTCTGGGATATGCCATATAATATAAATAGCCCCAGCGTGGTTTTGACAAATCTGTCTTCATTACGCTGCAATGAAGGAGGTGGTCGGCTTTGGGGAGTTTGGTGAAAGCATACCGCTTGTAGATTTAGCTTGTTTAGGTGGTATATTAGAGGTAGGTACAATTACACTCGGGTGTAAAAGGTATTTTTATATATATATATATATATATATATATATATATATA
Organism: Dendrocalamus sinicus; assembly: GCA_036346575.1. Classification (NCBI taxonomy): domain Eukaryota; kingdom Viridiplantae; phylum Streptophyta; class Magnoliopsida; order Poales; family Poaceae; genus Dendrocalamus; species Dendrocalamus sinicus. The sequence goes on from CM070646.1 coordinate 14,220,829, forward strand.
TATATATATATATATATATATATATATATATATATATATATATATATATATATATATATATATATATATATATATATATATATATATATATATATATATATATATATATATATATATATATGATAATTGATATCATCAGATGGTGTTATAATTATTACATACAGTTTAAGAGTTGTATATGATAACCACCTATTATCATAAATACATAAATTCAGACGGTTCATAAACCGTTTGTAATAAGCCTATCTGAAGTAGGGATGCAAACGGATCGAATACAGACAGATAATGTCTTTACCATATTTGTTTTCATATTTTTTCTTGGATGTGGATACGAATACGGATACCTCGGATACGAATACAAATACGAATAATATCGAATACAGATATGGAGCAAATACGAATTGAAATGAATACGATCACGAATATTTATCGGAACATGAAAAACCCCTTAAACTATACATCCAAAATCATTGAAAACACATACATAGTTTATCTTGTCAAAACATTCATGAAATCTAAACAAGCATAAGTATTTTTATCCACAATAGTCATACCGTTGTACATATTTTAAATCTTCAAGTGGCAGTTAATTTTTCTAAAGTCCTAAATAATTCTTAATGGATTTCTGCCATTTACATGTGACTAATAAATTAATTAAGTATTTAAACTTGCATCAAAATAACTTAAACGAGAGTACATCAATTAATCGGTACAAATTTTAATCCATCGACAATATTAAATTTATTTTTTAATAAATATAAATATTTACTAGTGGTGTTTGTAATTTAATATGGCTAAGAAACCTAATGTCTAATGGTAATAGAGGCTTATGGCTTGGTTGGGCTAGTGGGCTGGTGGCAGGGGAGATGAGAGAGGCTGACTTGGGCTGAGTAATATTGGGCTGAAATCCTGGATATCCGTTTTCGTATTATCCGGATAATCAGTATTCGTATCCGTATTCGCCGGATATTAGGCCTACTGTATTCATATCCGTATCCGACAAAAAAATCCGTATTTGTATCCGATCGGAGAATTATTCGAAGAAAATCCGATCCAACACAATCTGTATCTATTTTTATTCGGATCAGTTGAAAACTATCCGATTCCTTTTCACCCCTAATCTGAAGACCGTATGGTTTGGTCCAAAAATTCCTTCTTGTTGACGAAAGGAAGCAAAACGTTACCAAATGGTGCGTAAACACGCAGCCTCCTTTATTCTTTCAACACTCCAGATGTCACCATGCGAAAACTTTATTTGTTGCCTTCCATTGCCGGAATTTCTATGCCTAATTCAGTGCAGATGACATCACGAGTCATTGAAGTAAAAAAAGTCGACGTGTAAACGCGAGTTTTGGCACGATCCATTGCGTTCAATTCTTGAGAGCAGCTAATGGATGACTCGCACGGGATTTTCAGGAGGTTGATGGTCTTATGATCGACCCGGTTTTTCAACGGCGAAAGAACATATTTTCTGTTGGACCATCGTGATAATGAAGTGTATATCAGTATATGCATGGTTGTTTACTGGCCCAACCACTTAAATGAAGTGGCATGTTTTTTTACATTCACTATGCTTTTTTCTCTTATAAATTATTTAGACCATATTTGTTAGACTTTCTGTTTATAATTGTTTTTGTCTCTATATTTTACTTAGAAAAGCCAAAAGTCAATACAAATATCTAGTTTTTTGAAACGATTTCTTCACTTCTTTCGCTACCGGGTCATAGATGCATCACATACCCTACTCCTCTCGCTCCCATCATGCATACTCATCTCTTCCCCACTTTCTCCATGGCTCGAGTTCTCATTTTTAAAATCACTTCTTTCAGTCACTACTATTTATTTTCAGTCAAATGTCTTAAGATATAGCTAAAATCCATAAAAAAAAACAATTCAGACACCCCTTAGACCAAGAGTGTTGTGTACCGTGTGATGATAACCTCCGGCCTAACTTCAATTTTGTGGTTATGCAAAAGGTCACATGTTACCTTCATGTTGTGTGGAACTAGCTCCAATTTGTCTATAAGAATCCTTTCTTTCTAAAACGACGATTTTTACAAGAGTGTTAAATAGAATATTTAGCTCATCTTTTTTAAAAAAATAAGCGCGAGAAATATTATGGTGTGTGCTGTTGATCATTATCATAGTCGTTGCATATTTTGTTCCATTTTTTATGTGCAGTTTCAGCAAGAGCTCTGCTTAGCAAGCACTGTGTTAAAGTATGATATGAATTCATATACGTATTTAAGTGGGTGCATACGTAGACCTCATCTTAGTTTTATAATCTTCTAGAACTCTTATTCCCTAACATACATACATATATATATATATATATATATATATATATATATATATATATATATATATATATATATATATATATATATATATATATATATATATATATATATATATATATATATATATATATACATACCCATGTAATTACATGGTTGAGATATACTGAAGTTTTTGTGCTTGCAGTATTTCCTCACATAGTGAAAACCACTTTCGTATGTTCCTATTTTTTTATAAGGATTTTTCATGTAAAATTCGTGACTCCTTGTCTGTCTATTTTACAACACACTGAGGTTTAGTTTCCTTTACACTTTACACATTACAGGAGGGATTAGTAAAATTAGACAGTGAATAATGGCCAGATATATCCTAGCGACGTATATAGATTATAGACTAGTCTGAATTGCGATGTTTCCGATGGATAGGTTGCTAAAAGACGGACTATCCCAAGATAGGAGTGCCCATATTTGCCGGCAGCCCCAACCCAAAGCCTGTTATATATGTGGTACACCAAAAAAGTACACATCTTTCCTGGCATTCCAAATCACTGGTCCAATGGAAGCCATCAATCATTGATGAACAGAGCAGAAGCGTCACTGTTTAGTGAGTGCCATGCTGCACAGTGCCACCCTCCCCACACAGACACAAGCAATGGCAGCACAATGCATTGCATTGGTTGCCCTCACATTTCACCAGGTGATCCTGATGATAAGAACAGCCTGTGAGATGCAATTCAATGCAATGCCAATTCAGTTACTGCTGCTGCTGCAAATCCTGACATCTTCCCTTCATTTCTTGTGTGCTTGGCCTGGCCATTTTGGCTGCAAACATTTTGCAAGGGCCCCCCCTGAAACCCCCTCCTCATCTTGCTTTTCAGAGATCTCCAATAATTTGCTCCTTGTTTTGTGAGAATGAGATGATGAGGTTGCCTCTTGTTTGTCGTGTGTAAATTCTGGTCCCCTGGAAGGGCATGTGGGAGAGGGATTCTTTGTTACTTGCTGCAGTTACTGCATTGGCTTCTCCCTCCCTCCCTCTCTCCTCCCATGCATAAAATAGAGGGAGCCATGTGACCCTCAATGCCTCAAGGCATTATTGCCAGCTTCGATACCTTCAAGAATGGTTGCTGGGTTTCCATGTTTCAAAAGGTTCTTGAGCCAATGCACACTGTCTTGTTCATGGTGGCTGCCCTGCCCTCCGCCGACATGCGTAGTAAGGATCGATTCCATCATCGGCGCCCTAAGCGAGCGCTTTATTCGCAACGGTGGCCTGAAAAGAAGTGAGGAAAGAGCAATTTAGGCCAATGTAGAATGCAGATGCATGAACTAATTAATGTTCTAGAGCAATTTAGGCCAATGTAGAGTGCAGATGCATGGACTAATGTTCTACTTCTAGACAGTAATATGAAAGGGTACCGTTTGTTCTCTAGTATGCATAGCCTGTTCCCTTGCTTTAGGGAACCTGTTCCCTTGCTTTAGGGAACAGAACAGCCCTCCTAATGACAAAAGCATGATACACTGAATCATTGCATTTGCAGTGAGAAGAAAATGAGGTTGTGATGGGGAAGAAACAAAGCAGCTTGCATTATTTGTTCACAGTTCACATAGGAGGTAGAATGGTGCTTTCAGATGCAAAAACAGCCCTTCCTGGCAGGGAAGGGATGGCTGGTAGGAAGCAGGAGCTCACTTTGGTGCCTCACTAGCAGGAACCAGCATTTTGTCCTACTCACCAGTCACCACAAAGGCCCATTAGTTTATCTCCCACTCTGATTCTGATGTTCCTTGAAGACCCTACACCATCACAACCCCTAGCCAATTGTATATTTAGGGGTACATCTCATGCCTATCCCAAATTTCAACTATGGCAGATCAGAATATATATAGAGATGATGCTAATATTCCATGATTCCATTGCAGCAGCTCACCAGTATCCCAGTTATAAATGTTTGCTCATATATGCACAAGGCAGTGCATTGCTAAGACATGACATGTACAAACAAGCATGAATGATGCACAAGTAAAATAATCATCAGACAAACTCTTATGAATATAGAAAGCAATGCTTCACAGTGACAGCTTGCACTTGCATCAACTGATTAGGGCTCTACCACTTGCGCAGAATTTAGCAAACAGAATGACACCAATCATTTGTAAAGTTTATAATAATATCCATGCGCCGTGAATGGATTTACGTATAATTAAAGATATCGCAAATTGCGTAAAAAATAATTTCGATGCGAAGGTTGTCACTAACTCCGAGGCTACACAAGCCTCAGCTTCCTTCTGCCTTCTCAGATGGCATTGGCATCCTCACAATATCATGGAAGATATTTTAGTACTGAGACCATGTAGAAGAAGTAGAATGGGTTTATGATGAATAGTTACTATTTTAGTTGAGTTGAAATTGAATTTTATGAAAGTTTTGTAAAATTTAGAAGTTTAGAGTTGTTATCAAGTTTTAGACGGTTTGACCAGATCTGAGATGGCGGTCAGGTCTTGACCTGTTCGTTATGTTTTGTGCCCAATAGTCTCACCACCATAGGGAATGCAGTTTGACCGCCATGGGGCAAGTAGTCAGATAAGCCATATGGCTTTCTAGAAATAGCACACCAAACACTGGTGTAGGTTTGTCTGGGAATGTGCTTGCACTTGGTGAAACTGAAAATGGAAACTAGAGCTAAAACTACATAGAGTTTACCGAAATTCCAAAGAGGGTATTTTTTGGTGTTCTTAAGCAGTTAGATCGGTATCTACAATCAGAGAACAGTGAGAGGTATTTTTTGAGTGGTTTAAATGGGTGCACAGTATGTGTGTCATTAGTTGGCTGTGTTGAGTTGTATGATGCATTGATTTGATTAATACGAGTTAACTGCATAGAACTTGTGTTCGAGATAGTTGTTTGGTCTTTGGATATGCATATGACTTGGAGAACATTAGCTGTCGACGACAAGTGATTGGGACTAGGTGGAGGAGCTAAGGTCTGTGTAGTCGTGTAAGTCTGAATGAGGTTATATGGCTCAAGCAAGAAGCATAGAAATGACAAGGATCGTAAAGAGACGAGTTGGTGCATATGGTGTGCCAAGTGCGAGGCCAATACACGTAGAGACGGTTGGGAGACTGAACGTGTGAAGACATGACTGGTAGTAATTAGGCATTATGGATTACGTGTCAAACTATACGGAGATGCTTTGATGTGAAAGTGAAGATGGAATCAAGAGAAGGTGCCCGGAAGGTTCGTCGGAGGTATTTTGGTAGTTAGGCAAATATCGAGTTGGTGCCTTGATTAAAACAACGGCATGGGGAGATAAAAAGGAGAAATGGTTTAGGTTAAGGAGAGCCAAAAATACTAAGTGGATCCATCGCTAAAGGTTTAGCAGGTTGAGTCTTGTAAACTCTTTAAGAAGCATGCATGAGTGTGTAAACCCATGTTAATGGGGTTAAAGGGTTTCCTGGGTGTCTTAATAGATTGGACCCATTAGAGTTTGTTGATGGTTAAAGGGGAGGAGAGGAGATGTTAGGTCCAAGGATTTTAGGGTTTAAGTTTTTATTATTCCACCTTGCCTACTTCCATGGTTTGAGAAAGAGAGAGTAGGAGCGGAAAGAGTGGTGCTTTGGGAGCATCTTGTAATCTCCATACTGCTTTAATCCTTCCTCTCTATGTGGTAATGAAGATCAAACCTTGCCTCCCAAACTTGCTAGTTATTCATGTCTTGAACTTTGCTTGTATCTTGTGTTCTTGATACGATTTTTTCTCTCTCCTGAGCTTTCTCTTGGTCTTATTGTGATTCATGATGAGTAAGAGGCACTAGTAAATACTAGCTGATCAATTGTTGTCCATCTAGATCACCTCCATAGTAAGAATCAAGATTATGCCTGGTTCTTGAGGGCTCTTGAGCAAGACTTGTGATTTTGTTATCGTAGGAGTTCTAGCCCAAATTCTTGCTCAAATTACCTTGCTACTACATGTGAGAATAGATTTGAAAGACCTTATACCTTACATCCTCACGAGCAAGAAGTTATTTGATCCATGATGAATAAGAGGCAATAGTAGATCCTAAGTGATCAATCATTGTCCATCTAGATCATCTCCATCGCAAGAATCAAGATTATGCCCGGTTCTTGAGTGCTCTTGAGTAAGATTGTGATTTTGTGATCATGGGAGTTCTAACCTGACTTTTTGCTCAAATTACCTTGCTAGGATATGTGAGAATAGATCTAGAAGACCTCATGTCTTAGTTCCTCATAAGCAGGGCCGGAGTCAGGAATTGGATATGGGGGGACAATATGGACAACAAATAGAGTAGACCAATGAACCATGCCACCGCCACCGTGCCCAGACCTGCCCGTCGAGGCGGTTATGGAGTTCCTAAACCCGCTAGACATGATGGTCACCGCCCACTAGAGAGGCAAATCGTGTTGTATTAGTCCATGTACATTTGGGGATTTGTTCCTCCTTGTTTCGTTAGTTTGGTGTTTACAATTTATTTTTTCCTTGTTTGTTTGTACTGATCTTGATGTGAAAACAAAGACAAAGAAGAATAGTTCTGCTATGGTTTGCAAACCAGCAAAGGGGGGATTGTAAAATGATTTGCTGTTCCTATTATGATCTATTGGATGATTTGTGAATTGAAGCTATTTAGTCCTGGATTTTTAATTAAGGAATGACAAGTTCTTTGTCTACTCTGGTTATGTTTGCCATCTACCCCCTAATCTGACTAAGCTTAGTATGTTTTCCTGATTGTAACTACATGAATGATGTTGAACAAAACTCATTAGTTAAGAGTAGCCTTCGAGTTTGCTCTAGTTTTCTTCCACATTTTATATACTCTTAACAGACCATCAGTCCCCAGTTTTTGATATGCCAGTTCAACTTCACTGCATTCAGATTAGATGTGGTTAGCAGTTCACTAGCAGCCTATTGTGGCTTATGGTTAATTTCCGCATACCTTAAGATGCTATAATATTGCTTGCCTGCAGTTAAGAAATGCTCAGCATGTTAATTTCCTTATTTTGCTAGACGGCGGCATCTTCTGGATATTGCATAATTCTTCTTTGGCTATGACATTATTGCTTTTTTTAATCTTTTCTGATGTATTTCATCTAGGCATATTTGCTCAGTGACTGGCATCTTCTACAACTGCAATAATCAGCATCCAAGTTATCATGCTTGATCTCCGGACAAAGGTGGCTGACTGACTTTTTTAATGCATCTCTTAGAAATTGTGTTGAATTATGTCATGCAGGTTGGGGGGTTAGTAGAAGGTTGGGGGGTGCTAGGCCCCCCAGCCCCCCTCTCTCCACCACTGCTCATAAGTAAGAAGTAATTTGAGTTTATGGTTTTTGGTGTTTCTGTGAGCTAGATTTGATTATCTCAAATTTAGTGAACCTGAGCCTAAGAATTTTATGATTCTTGATTGGTTCAGGTTTCAAATGCCTTGAATAAGTCTTCTGCAAAACTTAAAAGTGTTTCGATGAGAATTGAGCAAATTCTTGAAATTTGAGTTTTGATCCTAGAGGTTTTCGGTCTAAGAATAGAGGACTGGTTAGACCGGCCCCAACGGTTAGACCATCCTTGTCCCTATGGTCAGACCGGCCGTGGTGGTCAGACCGGCCCATCCATGGCGGTCTAACCGGCCTTAGGTAGAAGATTGCTGATTTTGTTCTATCTTTGTTTCATGAAGTATGTTTGGAGTAGTCTGAAGTTGGTAACTCTTATAGTCACTTAAGGTGAAGATTTTGAATACCACAGGGGGGGTTTCGAGAATCATTCACCCACTTTGATTGCCTACATCGGTCTTACAAGTACTAACATATGGGGCATGGCAGCATGTGCAATTAAGAAGTTGGTTGTCTTATATTTCAGTTCTTACTTCCAATGCAATAATCTGTAGAAGAAAGTTCCATTGCAGTAATGAAGGACACACCAGGTGGCATTTGAAATGATTCACTAGCAAGCAACATCACTGTAATGCTGTAGGGATTGGTGTGCTTAGTCAGCACACCAAAGACTATTAACTAGCAAATGCATGATCAGACGTGGAAAAAGATTCTGAATCACTCAAAACCAGCTCATGACATTGAAAATTGGAATTCCTTAGGTCAACTCTAAGGATGATTAGCATCAACAATCGTGGCATTAAAGGAGCGCATAACTAACAAATGTTGGAAGTTGACCCCCCAACTTCAACCTTGATTCTCCACTTATGAAGCTCCTAATCACTAAATAAGAGTACATGGAGCTGGAAATGCATCAAGGAGAGACAAATATTCACAACCAGTACATTGTGGATAGAAAAATGATTTAGATTTACTCAATTTGCTATGAGGAATAAGAAATGCAAAGAATGGCAGTGCTTATTCTGTTTTATTCATCTTAGTAGATTAAAAGGTGAGAAGGAATACTTTAGAAATTAGAGCAAGCAAATATCTTGCATTTCCTGAATAGAGATCATCTTAAAAATGTTGTGCTTGCATGAGATAAACGACATGGGTGGCTAGCTATATAAAATGAGTGTAAAATCCCCATTGCACATTGACTTATTGGTTGAAAGCCTCTCAATCTCCATTAGCATAGCCTTAATATATTTTTCATTAATGGAACAGGAAGATAAGAAATGCAGATTATGTTCCCAAGCTCCCCAATGTCATCTGAAAACACTGCTAGTTTTTTGATGCTAATGTTAACCATTAAACAGACTGAGATCATCAAGGTTGCAGATGAGTACTACAACTGTACTTACCAGTTACAACAACATGTTCTAACAACTTCGCAAATATAATTTTTATTCTTCTTTTATTTCAAGCTCGGATAGCTCCTAGTGTTCTTCATCAAGTACTCTTTGTCTTAGCTAGCACTATACTTTTAGAATGATTTAGAATTCACCCACCTGGAGTCAACAGCTGTCTCAGATGTTCTTTTCCCTTTGGGAAACCAAACAAGTTGCTATATTTTGCTCTTGATTAAATCTTGGAAGCCTCACAAATCTACATGCTTTGCTTGCTCGCGACAGAGCACCACAAGAAGGCATCTCAAAAGCTTCTAAGTGTAGTCTCAGCCTCTCAGGAACAAGATTCACTACCTTTTCCATTGCTTCCCGGGAACTACAAGTGCAACATAAACAAAATATAAGGAGACACACAACCCATTGCAACAAAATCTACAAATACATTACTGCTCAAGGAAATCGAGATCCCATATCGAGTTCACATCCCCAAAACAACATCCATGGCTTCTCTTCAATCTCCTAGACTACAGAGAGCCCACACCTTGGGCTCGTGGCTCGGCAAGCTAATCATTGCACAGCTCATGGTATGATACTACTAAACTTCACTATTTACCAGGATTGAGTCTGAACATCCTTGCCAACCTCAGAAGCACTAGCCAAATAGGCCATGCCCCTACTAGTACAATCAGTAGTAAGATATGAAATCATATGATCTAATGATCACATGAAGCTATGGCTCACATGTATTGCTATCTTAGCATAGCTCTTAAAACACACACACACACACATTGAGGTACTACTTTCTCATCTCCATGTGCATACCCAGTACGAAGAGGCCAGGTCCTTTTATAAAATCTGAATCGACATGACCATACTGACTTGACAAACCAAACAAACTGACTAGCTTAACCAAACTAACTAAACTCTTAACTAGCATGAACTAACATGTGACTTTTACACCACATGCAAAGCTGGCCAATAACTAGATATTTTAGCCAGCTAATCACCCAACTCAGCCATTCACTAGAGGCTTCAATGCCGACAATCCTCTTGAAGCCTCCAATAAGTAAACTACTAGCATTATCTAAATCAAATCTGCAGCTTCCTTTGCATAGCCACATTTCTTCAGAAACCCCAACCGACATTAGTTATTAGTAGTTAACAGTGACATATCTTTTTGAAGCTTCATCACAGATATGCATTGCTATTTTCAATACTCCCCCTCAATGCATATTTGCTTTCAAAGTTGTCTTGCAGACCATCCCAAGAGCCTCTCGACATTTCTCGAACTTTAATTTGTTGAGACTCATTGTAAGAATATCTATAGCTCGTTCATTTGTATTTGTCGGCACTATCTCGATATCTCTTCCAAGAACTTTTTCTCTTATGTAATGATAGTGTACTTTTATATGTTGTGTCCTTGCATGAAAGACTGGATTCTCTACTAGATGTATAGATGATAGATTATCACAGAGAAGCCTTACTTGATAGTCTATCGGTTGGTAGAGATCTTTCATCAGTTGCTTAAGCCAAGTGCTTTCTTGTGCCGCTGTTGCTGTTGATCGATTCTGCTTTAGTGGTAGGCTACCTCTTACTACACCAAGATACATCTCCTGATCCAACATTGAAGAAATATTCGGTTGTTGATCGACGTGTGTCACAATCTCCAGCATAGTAGGCGTCACAGTATCTAGTCACTAGGCATCCTTTTGTTTTATTGTATAAAATAACATAGTTAACGGTGCCTTTGACATACCGAGAATGTGTCTAACTGCACTAAGGTGAGGCTTCTTTGGCTTGGTCATATAACGACTTTCAATTCTAACAGCATAGAAAATATCTGGTCGACTAAGTGTGAGATAGATAAGACTCCCGACTAGCTGCCGATACATAATCACATCCTCTAGATCCTTTCCTTGTTCTTCTTGTAGCTTCATATTAGGATCTATAGAAGTGAAATAAGCTTGCAATCAAGCATCTCATACCTTTGAAAAAGGTCCTTTGCATATTTTTGTTGATCTAAAAATAACCTCTCCTTTGTATGCTCCACCTCAAGTCCAAGGAAGTGCTTCAACTCTCCAAGATTTTTCATTTGAAATCTAACCGAGATATTTTCTTTTGTCCTTTATATCTCCTCGTAATTTTCTCCTGTGATGATTAAATCATCAACATAGACTAGAACTATTGCTAGTCTACCTTCTTTGGCCTTCACAAATAGACTAGAGTCTAATGGAGCAACTTTAAATCCACTTTGTACTAGAAACTCATCGATTTTCATGTACCAAGCTCTTGGAGCCTGCTTCAAGCCATAGTGCACCTTCTTCAATTTACAGACATACCCTGGTTGAGTCTTGATCTCAAAGCCTTTTGGTTGTTCCATATAGATTTCCTTGTCAAGCTCTCCATGTAGGAAGGCATTCTTGACATCTATTTGCCACAACTTCCAAGATTTACTAGCAGCCAAAGCAAGCAAGACTTGAACAATTGTGATCTTCGCCACAGAACTGAATGTTTCTTCGTACCCGAGAAACAAGTCGAGCTTTATACCTTTCGATTAACCCATCTAGGCGAGTCTTGATTTTATAGACTCATTAACAGGATATTGGCTTCACATCCTTTGATATTGGCACTAAGTCCTATGTTTGATTTTCTTTTAGTGCCTTAACCTCTTTCTCCATAGCCTTTCGCCACTTAAGGCCTTGTGCCGCTTCCTCATAAGAAGATGGCTCAATAGGTATAGCCTCATCAATAAGGGTAGCATTAGCATGTAGATCTTTGTAGTTCATGTGTAGTATCTTCAACTTCCACTTGATTTGGATGATGTTTCTCGAGTACAGGCTGATGTTCACCAGTCTTCCATGGATTCTTGGCCTTACTGGGTGAGCTTCCTTCAACTTCATTTGGAGTTGATGCTTGCTCCTCAACTTCTGGCTTAATTTCTTCTAGAACCGCATCCAAATCTTGGGATTCAGAAATCTCAATCTCCTTGGGAGTCCACCATGAATAGGCTTCATCAAACATAATATTACTAGAAGTGTGGCACTTGCCTGTGATCAAATCATAACACCTCCAACCTTTTCGGGCATCATCATAGCCAATGAAGATGCATCGAATCGCCTTCTTGTCAAACTTTCTCCTCAAGTGATCTGACACAAAGACATAGCACACATAGTCAAATACTTTGAAGTGGCTAGCGACTGGCTTAATCTTCCACAACTTCTCATGTGGTGATTTAAATCTTAGCCTTATTTGTGGTAGCCTATTAATCACATAGGCTGCAGTCCTCATATACTCGGCCTAGAATCTTCCTAGTACATTCTTAGCATGTAGCATACTTCAACAGATTTCTGCAAGGTGATGATTCTTGCGCTTCGTACTTCATTTTATTGTGGAGTATTGGGGCAAGTTAATTGTCTTTTTATCTTATGCTCATTGAGATAGATAGTGAACTCATTGGATAAATATTCTCTATGCACTGAACCTTTTTGTCAAGCTCACTTTTTATTTCTTCTTAAAATCCTTAAACTTCATAAAAGTTTTAGATTTCTTTTTCATAAAGTAAACTCAAACATACCTTGAGAAGTCGTCGATAAACGTCACCATGTACCTTATGCCTCCAAGTGATATTTGCTTGACTGGGCCAAACACATCTAAGTGCATGAGCTCCAAAGGTATTTTGGACCGATATTCTGACTCCTTGTATGGCGATTGGTGAGCCTTGCCATACTGACAGTCAGCATAGGCTACCTCTGTCTGGATGTCCAAATGAGGAAGTCCTTTCAACACGTGCTTCTCTATCATTCCCTTCAACTTGCTGTAGCTAACATGTCCAAGCCACGCATGCCAGAGATCAAATGTTTCATTTTTCAAATCTTGTCCACATATGCTGACTTTGTGGAGAGCACATAAGCAGATTGTCTTCTTCCTTCCATAATAGATGTGCCGATCACCTTTACTCTTCTTCAGGGCCGAAGAGCATATAGTTCCCTACTATTGTCAATTGAGGCACTAACAGCAGATTATTTTTCAAGCTTGAGATATGATAGACCTTCTCAAGATGGAGTTATTGAGGACTATACCTTGGAACAACCGTGTTTCCGATATGAGAGATGGGTAGCTTAGAGTTATTGGCTATTAACACCACTTTCCTTCTCTTGTATTCAGTCATATTTTACAGCTTCTTATCATCATTAGTCATATGATTGGATCAATCTGAATTGATAATCCAATCTTTCTTATAAGTTATCCCTGGATCTGTCGTAACTACAAAAGCTAGTGCTTCTATGTCCTCCTTAAGCTCCTCTTCTTTAACTTCTTGAGAAAATCCAGATTCAGCGTCCCACTCTTCTTCACTTACGAATGCTTCTAAAGTAATCTCCTTCTCCTTTGTGGTGGCCAAGTTCCCTTCGAATCACCTTCTCCAGTATCGGCAACCTCGAGCAAAGTGACCCTTCTTACCACAATTGAAGCATACACCATATTGTTTTCTCTCATTCTTATCTTGTTGTTGATCTTGTCTTCCTCGTTGAGCTCCTCCTGAAGAGTTGCTTCTCTCTTTTGGATGCTGATTGTCACCTTCTTTCCACCTTGATTTGGGCCTCCATGGTCCTCGAGGTGGACCCTTCTTATTGTTAGTGAAGAGTAACTCCTCTTCTTTCTTTATAGTAATACTCCTTATCTGCTTGGCTAACTCTTATTGATTAGCCAATAAATTCTCCAACTCCATCAATGATAGCTGCGACGGCCATCCTCTTACTACGACCATAAATTCGTTGTACTGGGATCTTAGGCCATGGATGATGATCCTCTTTATCCTTGCCTTGCTAATTTTCTCCTCAGGATCAAGCTGAGATATCTCACGGCAAATATTTTTTACCTTCGTAAAATACTGACTAATACTCAGAGTGTCTTGTAAGATACCTGCAAACTCATTCTCAAGGAGCTGGAGCCGCGCCTCATTCTTCGTCGAGAACAATTTTGCCAAAGTCTCCCAAGCCGATTGTGGTGTTTTTTCATCACAAATGTGCTCCAGTAGGTCCTCCTTAATTGTTGTCTTCAGTACAAATAAAGACTTGCTAGTCTTGATATGCCACTAGGCTTCTACATTCTTCTTTGATAGAGGAGTTGTCTCAGTGCCCCAACGACCTCCCATAGATCCTGACCTTATAGGTAGGACCCTATACAGGTTTGCCAATAGTAATAGTTTTGGCTATTGAGCTTCTTGATCCCACTGCTCGCGCTAGTAAAACCTGCCATGGTGACTGATGCCAAACGTCAAGTAAGCTTTGGTCCCAGACCAACGAGCTTCATAGTCCCAGACCCTACATCGGCAGAGTCTCCTCTTAGTGATTTAAAGACTCCTCTCGATCTTGACGGTTTCAGACAACCTGGCTCTGATACTACTTATTGAAAATCATAAGGTGGCAAGGCACTCAATTTTCAGCAGCATACATATCTCACACATGAAGCTATGGCTCACATGTATTGCTATCTTAGCATAGCTCTGAAAACACACACATACACATTGAGGTACCACTTTCTCATCTCCATGTGCATACTCGTTACAAAGTGATGTGGCACCAAGTAGCACTACAACTTTGGTTAGTGCTTGCAGTTCTGTGCACAATGTTCAAGAAGCTTTGAATACCAATTCTGAGGTTTCTAATGTGCACAAAAGACATATTTGGAAAGCTAATGAAGTCTATTTTCCAACGAATCAAACGACACTTGTTGGAGCTTTCTACACAAAGTTATGGCAATTTCATTGGATGCTGCACGAGCTGTCCGGAGAGACGCGCGAGACTTGCCAAACATAAAGAGTTCGAGTATGCAATGCAAGTAAGGGTAAAATCCGAACACACCATGACTTTCTAAAGGTTGAGAATGACTCTTTTTCAGGTTCCTAACGGATTTGGATGCCCCTTGAACAAGAAAACAAAACATATGAAAATTTGAAACCGATTCGGACTCAGATTGGGACAGCTGGCAAGACCGATACTAAAACGTCCATAAATTTCACAAATGGAGTCCGATTTTGGCGTTCTTGGACTCGTTGGAAAGCTATTTTGAAGCCCCACACAATGGATAAGGTGACAGCCATGAAATCCTCATAGTTAGATCGCAAATTAAGAGAGAATCCTGTGGTAGTAGTTTAGATATTTCCTTTTTAGTTCGTATTGGAGTTTGTTTCGGCCTTAAGTTAGGTTGTGCGTGAGTTTTAGTCAAGGCTGTGCATTGTGCACCAATATAAGGCCAGTGCCTTAGCCCCATTGTAACTTAGGTTATGAATTGAGAAATAGAAACTAGAAAATCATCATGGTTTGGTGGCCATTGTTGGCGTGTTCTTGATATTTCCATCGAGAAATTACTCTTGGTGTGTTGAATCCAATTGTAGTGTTGGATTCTACTCGCTGAAACTTCGGTTTCTCTACCCTTCATTCACGTGCTGCGGTGTGCGTGGGAAAATGCTTATCTTGGAGAGGGCATCCAACAAGGTGTATCGTGAAAGATCAGGGTCAAACCAACGGGGTTCAGCTAGCTTGCTAGGTGGATCTGCATCACAAAGAGACCTGGTCCTTTTATAGACTCTGAACCGACATGACCATGTCGACTTGACAAATCAAGCAAACTGACTAAACTCTTAACTAGGAAGAACTAACATGTGGCTTTTACACCACACACAAAGCTGGCTAATAACTAGATATTTCAGCCAGCTAATGACCCAACTCAGTCATTCACTAGAGGCTTTATTGCCGACACGCCTCTTGAAGCCTCCCGTAAGTAAACTGCTTGCATTATCTCAATCAAATCTGCAGCTTCCTTTGCACAGCCACATTTCTTCAAAAACCCCAACCGACATTAGTTATTAGTAGTTAACAGTGATATATCTTCTTGAAGCTTCATTACAAATATGCGTTGCTATTTTCAACATGAACAAATGATCGTCATTTAGATTTCTTTCATTAATGGAAATGGCCAGGGGTGCTATCAGCAGCAATGTGATGCTCAGTGGTGGCTGTTCTACCCGACAGCCGTCCGACTAACGACGGCACAGCTGTTTCGATCGAGGTCGGTCTCGCCTATCCCCGAGCCCGGCCGGTAGCACCCGACGTCGTCCTTCCGCTGCCTACGGAATAAGAAAGGGTTCTTGGCACATGGCGCCAAGCGAGCACGACGTAAACTTGGGCACTGCAGTGAACTCCCCCTCATGGTTTCCAGTTCAACATGAGACATATCCAAGATCCAATTAATAGGCCACATGAGCAACTAACCACTTGATTAATTATGATCCCCCACTGATAGTACAATTAATCCCCAAGTAAATCCCTCCACGTTTGCAACTCAAGCTACCTCTGATCAGAGGGCTGGCTAGCTAGCTGCCTAGCTCTCCATTTTGTTACTTTGTTTACTTGATTCCATGGCTCCCTCCCTCTTCTAGTGGTAGGCTAGCTGCTGGTTTAGTACTACTACGTCTACTTTCAGCTGCATGCCCAATTTGTGCCAATCTGTCCCGGAAAGCGCGGCTCCTAAATTAATTACCCTATGATTAAAAGATCAACCTCTGCTGCAATCCTATGGAATGAGAAGGATCCATACTATATTTTTGAGAGAGCATCTGGTTTTGTGTCACAACATCAGCACTTATCTTCTTTAGAGGAAAGACGGTTGTTTACTTGGCCAGAGAAGCTGATCATCGGAGACCGGAGCGACAGCGAATCCGATCGGTTAACCTGGGTGCGACGAGGGATATATTTCATCCGATGCGCATGCCTTTCCTAAGAAGGGATCATAAGACAGTAACATGGAAAACAAACGAACTTTGCTTAACTAGGATCTTGTTTCAGATTTCCAATGAACGGAATTGTTGCCATTATAGATAATATCTCTATCTAGTATCTAATGCAGTCAATTAATTAGCGGCCATGAGTAGTACTGAGCTGGTAGCTGCACTCCAGCTAGTGGCTCTTAATTTATGCACACTGAGGAAGAAGCAGCACTGCTAGCTGCGCTTGCATTAGCTCAGTGATGACACATGAATCTTAACTGAAGCACTGGCTCATCAGCTATGAGTATCATCAGAGAGCTCAGAGGGGAAAGGGCAGCACATCTACTAGAAATCTGGTGGGCACTACCGAAAAGGCAATGTTGCAGCTGCCAAAATGCCAAGCTTGTTCAGAGTTAGATCCCAAGAACAATAAAATAGAGGCAGGTGGGTGCATGCCTCCATCTTGAGAGTGCAGCAGCCACACCACAGTCCCAAAGGTATACTGTACCTAAGCTACTGGTACTGCCATTACTCACTAGTCACTACTGGCTGAAGAGAGGCACACTGAAGAATGAAAGGGAGGAAATTATTGAGAGGATGGAATGGACGTCATGGGGGACTACCTCATGGCTAGCTTTGCTACTAGCTAGAGGCCAAAGGGCACAGGCTCCTCCTCCTCACTCTCCCCAGTACCTAATTGTTAGTACTCCCTTAGCTCTATCTAGGTACCATCCATCACATGAGAGGCTGCGCTGCTGCAGCTGTAGCATGGCATAACCGTACGCCGCAGCGCCGGTCGAGATCTTCTACGAGACGATCATTCGCCCTGGCGCGTCGCGGTCGATGATCCATCGCGAATAATTGTGGATCGAACGAGTAGTCAATGCGATGACGGGTTAATTTGTTGATGGGAAAAGAATCACCAGAGACAGCAGAAGCGAGCTTCTCAGCAGAAGTTTCTTAATTTGCAGAGACCAATGGGAAGTGGATACTAAGGATATAGTCCCGTACATTAGCAGGAGCAGGGTGGGCAACTGTTCAGGGCCCCCAAAATTACAGGGCCTCCAAATTTACACTAAATAATAAGTAGCAATAGTTAATCCTTGAATAGAAAAACTAAGATGCGGCCAGGCCTGCAATCACTGGTTTGTTAATTGGAGATTTGGAGTATTGGCCCAACGTAAGGCCCATGGCCATCCGCCATGCCCACCAGCCTGCTTGGCCGGCGACGTTTCGTTTTCCCCGTGCCGCAAAGCAGATTCTCGCGCTGCTGCTAGGACTGCGCTACGCTTCTACAGCACGCCGACGCCGACAGTCCGGCACCGCGCCACCGCCTACCATCGCCAAGACGCAGAGACCCTGAGAGGCTAATAATCTACGATCGCATCTGGGCAACGTACGCATACGACTTAAGTAAAAGTATGCTTTCGTTATATTATGTTCTAGAATTTTAGGGCCACATCACGCGTTTCGTTCAGGGTCTTCCAAATCATAGGTACGGCTTTGGGATATACACACGAGATCGAAGAAGCATCAGAGGTTCAGAGATGCTGGTGCCGCTAACCGAACAGCTGAATGGAACATGTCACTAGCTATGTCAGGAATTAAGATGGCATGAAAGCTACACCAATGAACATGAGATCTTGCATGTAACTATGCCATGGCATATATGAAAGAATATCAATCCAGCAGTATTGCAGAACACATGCACTCCACATGCAACCGCCCTCCTCAAAGAATAGCCATGAATGTGATGGATGGCCACAGCAGGTACCTAGGTACTGAGTGATGCAACCGGCTTTTGTTTTCTATGACAGAAGGATAGATGGATGGATGGATGGATGCATATGCAATTATCGGTATCCATACACACACATACACAAGTGACTGAGCTAGTGAAGGCCGTGCATCTGGTACCACATTGTGCAAGCAAAAGCTAGTGAGTGGCTCAAGCATAAGGCTCCATGCATTGCACACACACAGTGGTGGAAGTGTACAGATGAACAGAAGATTCATGTGGGTAGCCAGGTAGCCACCACCAGCAGCAGCGCAGTACATACCCACCCCACCCCCTCCCCCCTGGTACTCATTCATGTCTATTGCTTTATGCTTGATCAGAGCTTCAGAACATTAGCAGCGCAGAGTGAGAGAAGCCCATTCAGGGCAGGGGCAGCCACCAATGGCACACAATACAATGCGACGCGACGCGACGCGATGCGGCAGAGGCAGCGGTGACAGAGGCAGTAGTACCATCATCATGAGGTTCGTTACGCTGGTATGGCAGCGGCGGCAGGAAGAGAGGTGTGCTCTGCTCTACTGGCTGCTGGCTGCTGATGAATGTCCATATCCTGGCAGTGGTGGTGGAGGCAGGGAGGGGTGCCAGGGCGTCGCCTGGTCCCCGGGTTGGTCGTGTCGTTGTCTGCCTAATCCGCGTCCGCTCAGCACAGCCTTGCCAAGAGGCTTAATTCTTCTTTCATTGCTCTGTCATTCAAAACCTCTCTGTTAATGGCGATTGCTAAACTTTAAAGTTTCTTTCAGTGCTGAGTAACTAACTCCGGTGCGAATTGTACGATTTCCAAACCATTAATGCCACGTTTGAAATATGAGATTTTTTTTTTCTGATTCCTACATGAACATAAGTATTTTTTATTAAATCCCTACAAAGTTCTTGTTAAGTTCATGTGTTCTAAATAAGATCTAATTTGGTGGTAATGTGTAAACCTTCGATTTGATGTCAGCACTAACATGGTTTATGGTGGCGGAGCTAGATTATTTTGTTAGTGTGTTTCTGCTATGTGAATAATTATTAAAGGTGCAAAAATGGACTAGATCATGTGGAGTAAATGTGACTCCACCACTTATTGTATCACAATGGCATGAAAGATACATATGTTGTGTAATCTTAGTATCCTCTTAATACACGTCAATATAAATTCTGATCACCGTGATCATGATGATTTAAACATACGTACCCGTTTATCTTTTCGTTACATGCAAATTGTGTGAAACTTTTATGCGAATATCCCTTGATAAATGTTTTCCTTGGCAGTAACTTCTCTTTTCTAGACTCGTACATGGACAGGACAAAGATCTATCTAGAGAATCTAAGCTTTATTCCAGGAGCATTCTTTTTCTTGTTCCTAGCTACGAGCCAATCTGAAGTCGGACTCTGGTTGCATGTTTGATTTAAATTGTTGTGAATATGAGCACATCTTTTGTATGGAGAAGGACATGGCTGTCAAATCAATTAAAAAGGCAAGTATGGCTAGTGACCTTGCTCAATAATTCCATATCTTACCTGCAGGCCGCAGAATCCCCGTAAGAAAAAAAAACATTAATTTTGCGAATTGCCATCCAGGGGAACCAACTTGTATCTGATCCTTGTTTCTTCACTAGGCATGGATATATATACTACCTAACTACAGAAGAGAATAGTAATCACCTAAAAATGACAAATACCATTGAGCAATATGTAGGATCGATGGCTGAGATCAAAGAGGTGAATGATTTTTGTCCTTTTTTCAACTATAGCAAAATCAACCCCCTTAGCATCTTCACTCAATTAGCTATGAGAAGCAAGGTTTTCAATACCGGCCTTTTTTTACTAGAGGAGGTCGATACAAGCAATAATCCCGATAATCATCAATTTTCGGTGACTTACGGCCCAAAAATTCAAACAAATTTCGGTCAAAAATCGATGAAAATCGGCAAAAAAAGTCCAAATATTGGCCGAAATTTTTGAAAACCAATTTTAGCAAAATTTTTTTCTATATTTGATAAAATTCATGCGAAATAATTTTTTTGGAGTCAATTTGCAATTTTACTAGGGGGACCATATAGCCGATAAAATCAATAATTGACCGATTATCAGAACCATGATGAGAAGCCAATCAGTTCAAATGCACAGCAGAAACAAGCACAAAAACAGAATCTAACAAGTTAAGAGAACAAAAGAAGCAACAAACAGATGGAAGCAACAACTGGCCGGTTTGACCACAGGCATCACACCGGTAGGACCGAGTCTGAGTGGTCTAACCACTCAGGTCACAATAGTCTAACTGCTTGTCGATTCATAATAGAAAATAGCCCACCGCCAAAAACTCAAACGACCTAACTTCCAATCTACTGAACCAAAAGACTTGAAACTTAAACATAGCTTCCTCAAGGTTCTATGAACCTATTCCATCAATCGATCGATAAGCAACTAAACAAAGTTTTGACTTTTACCTAAAACAAGGTAGATCACAACAAAACCAAGTAAACCGAGGCAAACACCAAGAACTTGCTACAGGGCTATCAAGATGGATGAGATCTAGCATCTAGGAGATTCTTCCACCATCCACACATCCTTAGAAACCAGCAAGATCAAGGAAAGAAGAAATCCAAATAAGAAAACCAAGCAAATCAAAAGAACAAGGAGAAATCCATGGCAAAACTCACTTAGACAAAATTTGGATCTCTATTTCACGTAGAGATATGACGAGGATTAAAATATCCATAAAATATGGATTCAATACTTAATTAAGGCCATGAGGCCCATGTGGTCGTAAGCTTCCTAAAGCTATTTCCCGAGTAACCTGGTCAGAGGATTACTGTGCATTTTGCCTGACCCAATAGACCACTCGAAGAGTTCATGAACTAGTATGAGAGCCAGCTTCTAAGGGACTCCTCCCATGCGATGGATAAGACACTTGCTTTATCCTTCCCAAAAGGCATGATGTTTCAGCCATATATCTCTGACAACAACCGTCATGTAGTTGTTCCTTTGATTATCTCTCATTGAGAACAACTAAAGATTAGTTATCACCTGGTATCTCTCTATGACAGTAACCACCCGTCTGATTGGATGCGATGATTTCATGAGATGTCTCCTTAGACGGATAGCTGACACCCCTTTTAGAAATATTTAAAGGATGACAAGAGATCTAGAATGGGGACAAGAGTTCAGAGAACAAATCAAGGCAACAAACATCTTCCGAGCAGTGGGAGATTATAGATTAGGGCTAGTTAATTCCCCTTTGTAGGCCCCTTTGTAATTGAATCGTAACAATAAAGATCATCCTCTTTCTCTTGCTGAATAATTCCAAGGAATCTAGCCCCTTTTCTCACATTATTTGTAAGATTGACGACTTGACCGTCAACAGTTGGCGTCATCCAAAGGGAAGAAGGCATTGAATCCTTAAAGTTCCTTTATCATCAAGCATCATCCTCTCCCATCTTTTGTCAATATCGCTCATGCGATCATGGCAGGAACTTGAGAGAAGGAGAACTAGTTCAATTTAGCCCACTATGCTGACCTCACCATGGACGCATGCATCCACACCATGGAACACAACGCTTCTTTATCATCATCCTCCATCCCAGGCTCATCCGTCCTTGAGATTAGTGAGATACATGAAAGACATTATGTACTCCAGTCATCGTTGGTGGCAATTCTAACTCGTACGTGACTTCTTCTCTATGGCTCAAGATGTTGAATGGTCCCATGAACCTCAGTGTAAGCTTTCCCTTTGTTTGAAACCTTTTGACTCCTCTAAGTGGGGATACCCTGAAGTAAACAAAGTCACCCACTTTGAAGGTCAACTCTCGACGATTATTGTCGACATAGCTCTTCTATTGGGACTGGGCTATCTTTAGTCTATCCTTGATCTTTCTGACTTTTTATTTAGAGTCTTGAAGTGGATTGGATGTAGGGTCTTGAGATTATTTTGATCGATCCCACAATAGTGGAGTTCTACACTTTCATCCATACAGAGCCTCAAAAGGTGCCATCTAGAGACTAGCTTGATAGTTGTTATTGTAAGAGAACTCGACATAGGACGGGGCACGATCCCAACTGTTTCCAAAATCTAAAGCACAAGCTCTCAACATGTCTTCTAACAGTTGGTTGACTTGCTCAATCTGACCATCGGTCTAAAGGTGATAAGTGGTGTTGAAGTTGAGCTTACTTCCCAACTCCTCATTAGCTTCTGCCAGAACTGGGGGATAAATTGGCTTCCTCGATCTGACACAATCTTTTTGGAGACTCCATGTAGGCATACAATCCTGGACATGTATATCTCTGCTAATTTTCCTCCAAAGTAGGTAGTCTTAAGTAGTATGAAATGAGCTACCTTAGTCAGATAATCTATCACCACTTAGATGGAATCATAACCAGACTGAGTCCTGGGAAGTCTAGTGATGAAGTCCATGCCAATCTTTCCCACTTCCAATCAGGGATTGGCAAAGGCTGTAAAAGTCTAGTGGGTCTCTGATGATCAACCTTGACCTTTTGATAGGTGTCATAGGTATCAATACGGCTAGTCATTAGGCACTACGAGCTACGTGTCAAAGTATGCGGAGATGTTTTGATAGATTGGATTAGCATTTTGGGCTAACGGAGCCCTTTGAATGAGCCTCTTTGAAAAACATACACGTGCGTGTAAAACCCAGTATGGTGTTGGGTTAACGGGTTATCCTTTATAAATGGATGAAACCCAAATAGAGGTGCTGGTTAGGGTTCTTTGTGAGCCTCCATATATAAGGAGAGAGAGGTGTGACTTAGATGCTAAGCTTGGGGAGTCTTGATTGAGCCTTTGAGAGTTAGGGTCAGGGTTTCCAAGAGGAAACTTCGTGTATGTGTGCTCCATGGAGAGAGAGCTCTGCCCTCCAAGGGTGGAGTGGCTTTAAATATTTATCACCAACTGAAATAAAGATCTAAATTTCATCCAAGTAAGTTCTGACATGGATTTCTCCTTGTGCTTTTGATTTGCTTGGTTTTCTTATTTGGATTTCTACTCTCTTTGATCTTGCTGGTTTCCAAGGATGTGTGGATGATGGAAAAACCTCCTAGAGGCTAGATCCCATCCATCTAGATAACCCTATAGCAAATTCTGGGTGTTTGCCTTGATTTACCTCCTAGGGGCAACCTCTATCTTCCACTCTCAATTGCTCTCAGAATCTGGGGAGGATGATTCTTCATATGCTTAAGTTGGTTGAAGCCTAGACCTCTATGGGATGTGCTAACTTTGGATTAATCTAGGATCATGTTCAAGTTCTTTTTGCCACTAGTGGACTTCTCAAGGGTTTTCCTCAAATAGTCATTATCACTAGCAAGACTTGAACACTTCTCACAACACTCACCCTTAGTGGCTTTAGCATATCTTTCGTTGTGAACAACTACCTCTAGCCTCAATGCCTCATAAGACATACAAGGAGCATCCTTAACCCTGTTCAATTGCTTCTCAAAACTAACTCTAAAAGCCTTACGCATGTCATCAAGATCTTGCTCAATTTTAGCACAAAATGCACAAGCAATAGAATTAGGTGACCCAATTTCCTTAGAAGCATGAACAGAAGCGAGACTTTCTCTATCACGTTTGTCTTGCAAGATTTTAGAGAGAGCTTTAATGTCAGTGGTTAGCTTAGGATAATTTTCACAAGCATGTTTAGGCCCAAATTGAAGCAGGTTTTCAATTTGAACTACTAGTTTCTTTTCAAGCATTTTACACTTAGAGCAAGGTGAAGAAGCTCTAGCATTAGCAATGTCACCAACTCACAAGCAACTAGAACATAGAGTAGACTTGATGTCAACAATTTTAGCCCTAGCATTTTCTAGTTGTTCTAGTAAGGATGACCTAGATTATCTCAATTTCAGTATATAAAGTGAGACAATTGCTACAACTATCATCATCAAGAATAAGAGATCTAATCCTAGCAATTTCCATGTTCATGGATTCAATTTTAGACTCATATTTCTTAGACTTCTTCATGACATGCCTAAGAGCATTATCTTGTTCAAGATAACTGTCAAATAATTTATCATGTCGAGCAAGAAGCTCATTGTAGGTGTGACTCACCTCGCTATGCTTGATGTCAAGATTATCCTTGTCGGCGGCCATGAAGCATATGCCAGTGAAGTCAACAGATTTCTTCTTCTCCTCCATCTCCAACTTCTCCTCATCACTATTGGAGTCGATGTCGCCCAAGTCTCGATCTCCAAGAGTTGTAGGCACGGTTATGGCTACCTTCTTGAGCATGGTCTTGTAATAGCCCTCAAATTGGGGCTTCTTGAAGCTCTTCTTGGTGTACTCATCCTCTCCCTTGTTCTTGAGTTTGGGGCAGAATGCACTGATGTGATTAGGCTCACCACACTCACATTTTTGTAGGCTCAGTTAAATTTTCTCTCCTTCACATTTCTGTAGGCTCAGTTAAATTTTCTGGAAATGAGGCCTAGTTCTTCCTTTGGGATGCTCTCAATCTACTCGTCACTCAAGACTAAAAAATAGAACAACGAAAAGCTAGAAACTCTACAAGCATCAAAAGAAGAAGAAACACTAGAAGACACACCCGTCGTAGGATTAACTACCAAAGTCATAGAGTGATCCTTTGGCATCTTCTTGTCTTGAGAAATCGCATAAGTCTTCAACTTAGAGTAAAGGGAATCAATAGTCAAATCACTAAGCTTGTTACACTCTTGTATGGCGGTAGCCTTTGAATCTCACACCATAGAGTCAAGGGCACTCAAGATAGCCCTAGCTTTCTCAGAGTCAGACAATCCATGCCCACGGACCGTAATTAACTCACAATCCTAATGAACCAAACAAATAACTCATTAATAGACTCACTCAGTTTCATCTCAAAGGCATTGAACTAAAGCTTGTAAAGATCCTGGTGATGTTCCTTGATCTAGGATGAGCCCTCATGATAGGTGAAGCATCTAGGCCCATTTTGGTAATTAATGATGGTAATGATTAAAAGTACTAACTTATTTATTAAGATGATTGAAAGGTTTAATCTTGGATTTTATTAATATCATGAAAAAAGCATGCAAAGATGATCAAAGATTGACATGGATCAAGACATGGCTCAAGGCAAAGGTATATTGTAGTCTAACGACCTCTTTATAATTTTTAATGATTTTGGTGTTTGGTTCAAAAGATCATATTTGTAGAATAGATGTCGTACTATAGCTTGAAGTTAACCCCATGTCACCTTGATCAATTATGGTTCATGCATGCATTTAGAACATTATTTTGAACCCTCTTTGAATTTTTCCTTGGAAACCGGTATGACTACAGGCATATTGATGGTAGTACTAATGCATTAGTACTACCAATCGTTATATGCCAGTAGCTTATTTCTAAAGGGGTGCATTTCTGACCTTTGCCAAAAACGATACTACCACATGTGTTGCATGGAAGTGCCGTAGAGCGGTATGACCACATTTCTTGAGTGGTCATACCGCAAAGCAGTATGACTACACCCTGTGATCGGTACTACCAGAGTGTGGTATGACTACCCTTTAGTTGGCAGTATCTAATTTCTAAATAAGTGCATTTTGGTGCATTTTCTCTCCTCTGGAAATTGTTACTACCGCTGCTAAGGCGTGGTACTACTGCGTGATCGGTACTACTAGGCACTGTGAGTGTGGTAGTACCAATATTTGAGTTAACAATTAGTTTCTATGTATTTAATGAACATTAAGTAGCCATTGAATAGTAGGTATAGTAGTACCGGTCACTACATGGCGGTAGTACCGCATCCCTTGATTATTGGGGATTTTGACCCTAACGTTGATCCTACTGGGTGGAGGCTATAAATATCTCCCCACCACCAGCAAGAGCTTCAACTTGAACCTCATTGAATACCTTAAGCCTTTGCTACTATCTCTTTAACTTATTTACTCCATTTACACATTTTGAGGTTGTTGGGAGCATTCAAGTGCATTGCGTCATTAATTGATCCATGTGGCACTTCAAAACCTTCAAGCAAGTATCATTGACTTATTACTCTTGGTGGTTGCTGACACCTAGATATGTTGGAGGAGTTTGCACCGTGATCTCTTCAAAGAAGCTTATAAAGAGACCCGACATATTTGTGAGTGGTGTGGTGCTCGCCATCTCTGAAGTGGAGGAAGAGCAACCTTAGTGGAACTGAGGTGGTTAGGCTTAATTTCTAGAGCTGGTCTAATCTGTTGGGCTTACCTCAACATAGATTAGGGAAGATCGATAAGTCTTCAAGACCAGAAAAAAAACATCACGTGTCTTCATTATGGTTTATCTCTCTTGTCTTTATTTTTTGCATCTATATTTCTAACAATTATTGAATTGAATTGTGTAGCTAGAATGTATCTAGTTAAAACATATGCTTATGGTGCCTTAGTGAAACCTAGAGGATTTAGGTCTTGCTTGTGCAAAATAATTTGATTAGTTCATACTTGTTATAAGATTGTGATTTAGTCAAAATAATGTAAAAACCTCCTATTCACTCCGCCAAGCTCTAGTCGGTTATCCTTACTCCTACAATATTTCTCAAGTGTCCTCTAGATCTCATGCGAGGTAGGCAAATGATAAACTCTATCATACCCATTCCTACCTAAGCCAGAGAAAAGAATGTTTCTTGCCTTGTCATTGTTCTCCACATCAGGGGTGTTCCTAGAGTAATGACCTTAGGCACATTGAATGGATCTCAAATCATTTTCCAAATTGCTTGACCTTGGCTCTAAATATAGCATGTCATCATATTCTTCCAATAGGGACAGTCAATCCCATCGAAGATAGGAGCCTTAGCTGAATACCTCTCTGACACTATACTTCAAAGACCAGTGAAGATCTTATAGGGTTATCTATACTTCAAAGACCAGTGAAGCAATTGAGAGTGGAAGATAGAGGTTGCCCCTAGGAGGTAAATCAAGGCAAACACCCAGAATTTGCTATAGGGTTATCCAGATGGATGGGATCTAGCCTCTAGGAGGTTTTTCCATCATCCACACATCCTTGGAAACCAGCAAGATCAAAGAGAGTAGAAATCCAAATAAGAAAACCAAGCAAATCAAAAGCACAAGGAGAAATCCATGTCAGAACTTACTTGGATGAAATTTAGATCTTTATTTCAGTTGGTGATAAATATTTAAAGCCACTCCACCCTTGGAGGGCAGAGCTCTCTCTCCATGGAGCACACATACACGAAGTTTCCTCTTGGAAACCCTGACCCTAACTCTCAAAGGCTCAATCAAGACTCCCCAAGCTTAGCATCTAAGTCACACCTCTCTCTCTCCTTATATATGGAGGCTCACAAAGAACCCTAACCAGCACCTCTATTTGGGTTTCATCCATTTATAAAGGATAACCCGTTAACCCAACACCATACTGGGTTTTACACGCACGTGTATGTTTTTCAAAGAGGCTCATTCAAAGGGCTCTGTTAGCCCAAAATGCTAATCCAATCTATCAAAATATCTCCGCATACTTTGACACGCAGCTCATAGTGTCTAATGACTAGCCGTAGCGCCTTCACACCTTCATACTTTGACAGGTGTCATAGGTATCATCTCTACGTGCATCAGCATCATCACTTGGTGCACCAAATGCACCAACTCGCATCATCGCAATCCCTGTCTCTTCTATGCTTCACACTTAAGACATATAGCCTCACCTGGACTTACCCGACCGCACCAACCTCAGCTTCCTCACCTAGTCCTAGTCCATTGTCATTTTCAGCCACCATTCTCCAAGCAACTCTGCACATCCAAAGACCAAATAATCTGATTATGAGTACAATTTCTATGCACTTGACTTAGCTAAATCATGCATAATGCAACACACCCATCCAATAGCACATATGACGTACACACACTTAAACCACTCAACCCAAAACACACTATGAACCTACAGGGCTAGTCTGACCACCAACCATAGGCTAGTCAGAATGTCCAACTCCTCTCAACCTCACCCCGATAATAGGGGACTGGTCTGACCGCTGGCCCAATGTCGATCAGACCGCCCCGGTCTGACCACTAGCCATAAGCTGGTCAGACAACTTAAGAGCACCAAAAAACAAGCTATCTAAAATTTTGATTAATCTCTATCTAGTTTCAACTCAACTCCAACTAAAATGACAATTAGTGCAAACACATCCTCAAACATGCCTACATAAGTGTTTGATGTTCATTTTTCAAAAGGCCACACGGCTAGTCCGACCGCTCCAAATCCACTAGTCAAACCCACGATGCCAAGCAGGTCAGACTACTGTTGCTAGGCCAGTCAGACCGGTTAACTCCTGACAGCAACTCTGAAAACTAAAAAGCTTCAAAAACCATACTCGAACTTCCATAGAACTTGCACAATAAAATCAAATACTCATTACACACATAGGATAACCTTCACATTATCTCATACAATCGATGTACCTTAAAGCTAAATGGGTCAAGAAAGCTTTACATTACTACTCATAGACATTCTTACATGTATGGGGTCCTGATGCCAATTAGTGTACCTTAACAGTTACAAAGATTAGGATGGCTTTGTTTCTTACCAAAGCATCTTCGTAGCTTTGCTGACCCATGCACGCCCTTATGAAGTCCAGTGCTGGCCTTGTGTGTCAATGACCATATTTTTTTCAACTTATAATTTAGGACTTCTCTCGAACAACAAATGAGATAGTTTCTTCGTCGTATTTTTGAAGCAACTTATCGATACTGCCTTTTCGAAATAGCTTATTGGTTTATCAGCATTCGGTTCATTCATATAAGCACTCACGCTAGAGCCAAAAACCATCAGTCACAGCCAAAAAGAATACATCCAGTGATTCTTTCATTCATCCAATAGTTTGTTAGTGATATGCCCTAGAGACAATTATAGATATGATTGTGTCACTTCTATATTTATGATCGTTTGAATAATATGTTATTTTGTCCCTTGAATAAATGTCTTTTGTATTGATCAATAAGTATGTGACTTGTTCGTGGAACTCTTTATTCATGTTTTGATGTTATTCTAAATTATCCTTGATCTTATATCATTATATGGGTCCATTATGATTTATAGATCAGCACATATATTGATTGATGATCATGTTTCACGGATCATGTATATGAGATATCAAATCAATAATATAGACATGTTAGAGAACATGATATTAGATTGACGCACCATGATACACTGCGGGAATTGTTATATTCTTAAGTATCATCAGTTGATCTCATACATAGTGTATGTAGGATTCTTAGACCTGACATTGTTATTGTTTCCTACATGTAAAATAGTTTGCTTAGGGGTTACCAAACACTACCCGTGACTGAGTGGTCATAAAGGTAGCTTTCGGGTTTACTATGAAACATGCGGAGGAATATGAGAGATCAAGATGGAATTTACCCTTCCTATATAACAGGAGAGATATCTCTAGGCCCCTCGATGTGATTGGATTAAGAAAGTGCATAGCCATGCCGAATGCGGTTGAGGAGTCAATCACAACTGAGTAATCCACTATAGGTTTGAGTGAAGGATCGAGCTATCATAGGATGGCACACTTCTCGCCTTGAGTTTGATTTGGTATCATGAGGCAAAAGGATTAGCATATAAGCACTCCGATATGATCTTTATGTATATTTGAGAGTCATTGTATTCTGCTAGGGACCGCTATCGACTTATGAACCGGAAAGGAGTTTTTAGACCATGGCCAAATATATATGAACCTACAGGGCCACACACTTAATGGGCTAGAACGATAAGGGTTCGGATGATAGTATCTGAGTAGGGATACGGTTTCTACTCATATTGAATAAGAATCTGATAGGAGGCTATATAAAGAGAGGTGGGAGGGGCTAAGAGAGGCATCCCAAAACACACCCGTGGAAACCCTAGTCGCCACATTTCATAACCCCTGCCGTGCGCACTGGTGCTAGCACGCCAATGCACGGTGTTCCATCCCTGAACATGTGGACCTCAGTAGAAACGCTGCGCGACTGCGGTGCTGATTGGGACAATCGTGAGGAGACGATCGGTCAGAGGACAATCGACTACTGCGGCTACACCGATCGCTCTTCGTTGAATCGGCTACTTCAACTTTACTTCCGTTGTACTGCGTGTCTGGTGGAAACGAACCATAATCTCTTACCTGCATGGTTTCCTGGTTTACGCGATAGAAAATTTTAATATGAGCTAGTGTAGTCTACCCATATCCCAACATAGTTTTTGCCATCCAAGATCACAAGTTTATGGACACAAATGTCAATCATTTATTTCATCCAGACAAGACCCCAAATGTTGCTCCAGCTCCATCATTACAGCTTCAGCTCAACAACCACTCCCTCCGGTCACAGAAGAATATCGTTTTGGGTTACATGAGTCAAACTTTCTAAACTTTAACTGTTGATATCTTTTTTAATATTTAGGTTGAACACATGGAAATAATATGTATCGAATAGTCTCGTAACTTTCATAAAAGTATAATTTTATTAGGTTTTACAAATCTATTACAATATAAATTAGTGGTCAAAATTACGTTGTAGAGACCGTGTCGATGTTCATAACGACATTCTTTTGTGACTATAGTAGTACTGTTTTTGCAGTCAGTTACAAATTTATATTCAGTCATGAATCTCAACAACCATCTCTGAACTTATTGACGATGCAGATAGACCAGAAGGAAATTAATGACTAAGATGATGAGAACCATACACAGATAAGTGCTGTAGAATGCCAAACTCTAGACTCTTGAAGCACTAAACTGTGAGAACCATCAAATGGATAAGGACCATGGTAAGAACAAAGCCAAAGGTGCCTCAAGTCAGGGTTCCCTTGCATAACAAACAGGGAGTAAATGTTTGCGTGTGAACACGCGCATGGATGGGGTGGCTAAACTGAACCATGTGGTAGAACCAACCTCACAGTACACTGATGGCCACCTGATGGCTGACTTCACAAGCTTCAGATCATAGTGCACCCCAGCCATCTGGCACATCTCCTTGGGTCTGTCTGCTAGCTGCTTTATCTGTGTTATTGACATACCAAGGGCTGATGCAGTGAAAAAAGCGAGTTACATGATGAACAGCACAGCTTCAGGTGCTGTGCTAATGCATCAAAAGAATAGATTCAGCCACAAGAAAACAACTATGCATCCCCAAGAAAAACAGAGATGAATCATCTGATATAGTGATTTTTAACAACTCATTGATAGAAAAGAAATAATCATGTTACATACCTGGATTCCAATGCATCCACAGGTGGAGGAATATGCTTCAAGCCAAAAGGGACAGATTAGACAGGAAAAGCCTACCAGAAAATTCAGGGTGCCCAGACCAATGAGAATAAAGCTGCCATGAGAATTTCCTTGCTATTACTGCTCGAACTTTACATACAAAAAATTTGATTTTGAGTCTCAACTCTTAACAACACTCGTAAGCAATAAAATAGCAATAGTATAAACACCATTGAAGGTTAAGGTCATATTTAGCAACCAGCTTCTCAGAAATGGACTTCTGTTCCAAAAACATTGAATAGCTCAGTCCAAACCTTTGGACTGGCATGAGAAAATGGAGCTCTTTTTCAATCAATTCTGCCTTCAGACTAAAACCACCTGAAGCAATAGTACAATCTTTGTTAGAAAGGCCTGCAAATGTGGTTACCAAAACGCACCAAAGTGTGCCGTCAAAATACAGCCACAATAAAGTGAACATCAACTCTGTTATATCAGCATGTCGGCTGAAAACATACAGAAAGTGCCTGTTTTCTTCGTACACCATGTTCTGATAAGATCTCCTGAGATCAACTATGGAATTGCATCCAAGAACTTTTTTTATGCATAGAAGTTCGCCAATCTGTTCTGGCTGACGCAATCCCAAGGGAACCACAGCACCTCGATAATCACCACAGCACCTCGATAATCTGTTTGTTTTATTTTTCCAGGGAAAATATTGTTGCGGTTGAAAACAGCCTGCGCAAATAAGCAAGTCATAGGGAAAAATGACTACAAAGCTGTTTTTTTAGGGGGGGAAGTTATCACAAATTTGTTCTATCTACAAAAAAGAACATCAGTATTTTTTTCAGTGGTAACTTTTGTGGTTGACATAAGCTGGGGCAAGGTTGTCACGGTGTCGCCTAGGTGACACCAAGTCGTCCTATCCCCGAGGCTGTTGTCCTAGCACATGAGTTAGGCGGTCGCCTGGGAGATTGCCCACTGTCGGCGCTGATCTCCCACCTGCTCCCGCCGCTGGCTTCCCTCTCCAGCAGGGCAGAGGAAGGAGGCAGCGAGGTGGAGGGCGGGGCAAAGGAGGAGGCAGGGGGCGTTGGTGCTGGCAGTCGCGTCGGGCGGTGGAAGCAGAGAAGGATGGAGTTGGCTGACGGGCTTCGCCGGCGCCAGCAAGGCGGTGGGAGGCGACATGCTAGAAGGGATGGGGGTGGCGGTGGCTGGTGGTGGGGTAGGGTGGGAGCTGAGTGAGGTTAGGGTTAGGATGGGTATACATATGGAATGAGGGGAATGATCTGGATGGTTGAATCTAGATCTAAGGGCTAAGAAAATTGACTGAAAGTTAAGAAATTTTAAGGCATATAGATGGCCCCTATGGGAAAAATACAATACTACACACACTTGTAGCTACAAAGTGATATCTTCATTGTTCAACCCTCTCCACCGGTTGTGAATGCAACATCCTCGCTATTGACCTTGTTATGTTAATACTATTTGCTATTATGAACCTTGTTATTTGAATAATTTGTGCTATTATGTTTCATGGTTATTTAATTTTGGGTCATATAAGGTATTACTTGTATTGTCTAACTACTATCATCTAACTATCACCATAGCGGGCACCTAGTTGACTAGACGTTCAGGTGCCCCGGTCTCGCCGCAACTCGCCGGAGTGCTGTGGCAACCTTGAGCTGGGGCTAGTGTCACATTTTCGTCATTATAGGCTTCATGGAAATTGCCCAAACATGGTCTTATACATACATTATGATCTTATATGTCTTCAAGACAAATAAATAGTTTTTAATTTGAAAAAATAGCTAATTTCCTCCAGACTTAAAGTGTCGCCAATTGTAAATAGGGACTTCAATAACATCAGCTAAGTTTAATAACAGTAAGACTGCAGTCTTTGATTGAATAACAGTCTCCACAGTCCAAACTCCAAAGCATTTCTTGCTTGTAGTTGCCAGGAAAAAAATCCTGGCTAATAACGAGGAGCTATTACGATGCTTTTCAGAAAGAAGTTATACATTCAGAAATGCTTTACATTCAAAAAAACTTGTACGCAATGTGTACATGGTATAGAAAATAATTTGTGAATAGTTTGCACAACAAAGTTTGTGCACATAGTGCTCTTGGCCTTACTAGGTCAGCTATACCTGCAACTTACTTTGATGTGGACAGTGGGAGGTAAGTAGGCACATTGTTTATCCTCAGGCCTCAGCACGTGAAATAATTTTACAGAACTAGTAATAATAGACTAATAATAGACTACTCTCCCTAATTTTACAGAACTAGTAAGCGTGCACGTGAAATCCACATCAAAAGTATTGATTATATGTCCAGAAATAAAATGCAAATTTTGGTCCATGCCTCATGACTAAATTTCTCATGAGTCATGTAGTCAGGCACACCTTATGATAGCCAAGAAATTCTGTCACGTTCTTGAATGAATAGGATAGCTATGCTACACCGGAGGTCGAGGAACTTGACCCCTAGCGAAGCGTGGTCATTTTTGGCCCCCCGTGGCAGAGAAATTCCCTCTTTGGCCCCTCCCGCGAAATTCCCCCTTTGGCCCCCCGCGCGGATGCCTATCTAGTTGCAGTCGAAGCGCTGTGGTCGAAGTATTGTGGTCGAAGCGTCGTAGTCGAAACCGTGGTCGAAACGTCATGGTCGAAGTACTGTACTATGTAATCATGTGTCGAGTACTTGTGCGTTTAAGTACTGTGCAGTCGAAGACCTCGGAGTCAGTAAGCCAGTCGCAGCTATAGTACTGTGTAGTCGAAGACCTCGGAATCAGTAAACCGGTCGAAGCTATAGTGAACCGGTCGCAACTATAGTACTGTGTAGTCGAAGACCTTGGAATCAGTCAACCGGTTGAAGCTATAGTGAACCAATCGCAGTCGTGAGTCAAGTTGTGTAGGAGTTGTAGCTCCAGTGAACCAGTCATGGCTACAGTGAACCGGTCATGGATACAGTGAACCGGCCGTAGCAGTCGCAGTCAGTACTCGTAAGCTACAGTAGAGCTCGATACTCGTAAGCTACAATACCCGATTGGTGCTCGAAGAGCGATAGCACCGCTCTGTGTAAGCGGTACTACCGGAGAAGCGGTCAAAGTGCCGTGGTCGGAGTTGCAGTCGAAATGCCTTGGTCCAAAAGCTGTAGTCGAAGTGGCATGGTCGAGTAGCCGTGATCGAAGTGGCACGGTCGAGTAGCCGTGGTTGAAGTGAAGTGGTGAGGCACCATGGTCGAGCAACCATGGTCGAGGCGCAGTGGTCGTAAGTCGTCATTGGACGTCCGAGTAACAGCTGACTCAATGAGTTGCCAAGTCATGCGAAACAACACTAACATTCCGTCCTTATGTAGGTCAAGGCACTATAAGGAAATTAACATTCCGTATGGAAACAATACTAAATGTTTAGTGTATGGAAACATAACGAAATTAACATTCTGTATGGGAACATTCCATTGCATAATCTCACCATTCATTACGTTACTAAACATTCCATTCCATGCCGGCTGTTTCATATGGAAACAGGACATGCTAAATGCTAAATGTTCCATATGGAAACAAGCCAAGGTTTGCTTCCCATGCCGAGATTTGCTTTCCATGCCGGCTAAATGGAAATTATCTTATGGAAAAGGCGGGTACGGAATGGAAAGGCCATACTAAATGTACCGAGACTTGCCAAGATTTGCTTCCCATGCCGAGATCTGCTTCCCATCACCGATTCGACAATCGTAGCTACAGTAACCGGTCAGTAGTTGTAAGCTACAGTAACTGATCGATAGTCATAAGATACAGTACCTGGTCGGTGCTCAGAAGACCTGCGTGGTCGACCCCGTAGTACCGACTTTGCGTGAGCGGTACGACCGAAGTTGTGGTAAGAGCCGTGGTCGGTAGTCATAAGCAACAGTACCAAGTGGTCATTCTGTCGTGGTCATTCTTCTGTGGTCGTTCTACCGTGGTCAACCTACCGTGGTCGGAGAAGTGATCGAAGTATCGTGGTCGAGAAGCCATGGTCGGAGAAGCGGTCGAAGTGCCGTGGTGGATAGGCTGTGATTAGAGTGGCAGTCGAAGTGTCGTAGTCGAGAAGCCATGGTTGGAGACACGATCGAAGTACTATGGTCAAAAGCCGTGGTCGGAGAAGCGATCAAAGTGGCGTGGTAGAGAAGCCGCGGTCGGAGTGGCGGTCAAAGTGCCGTGGTCAAGAAGCCGCGATGGGAGCAGCGGTCGAAGTGTCGTGGTCGGAGTTGCGGTTTAAGTGTCGTGGTTGGACTTGTGGTTGAAGTGCTGTGGTCGAGAAGCTGTGGTCGGAGGGACGGTCGAAATGGTGTGGTCGAGAAGCCATGGTCGAAGTGGCAGTCAAAGTGTCGTGGTCGAGAAGCCATGGTCAAGGCACAGTGGTCGTAAGTCATCACTAGGCGTCCGAGTAACGGATGACTCGATGAGTTGCAGTCGTGCGTCGTTCCAAGAAAGAAAGCATGTGTTTAGTTTGGAGCTGATGAGTTTAGTTCCAACAACACTATGGTCGAAGATCTGTGGTCGAGGCGCCGTGGTCGAAGTATCGTGGTCGGAGAAGCGGTCGAAGTGTCGTGGTTAGAGACGCGGTTGAAGTGCCATGGTCGGAGATGCGGTTGAAGTGCCGTGGTCGGAGACACGGTCGAAGTGCTGTGGTCGAGAAGCCATGGTCGGAGAAGCGGTCGAAGAAACATGGTCGAGAAGCCGTGGTCAGAGGGGCAGTCGAAGTACCGTGGTGGAGAAGCCGTGGTCAAAGAAGCGGTCGAAGTGCTGTGGTCAAGAAGCCATGGTCAGAGTTGCGGTCGAAGTGGCGTGGGCAAGAAGCCGTGATCGGAGACACTATCAAAGCGCCGTGGTCGAAGTTCCGTGGTTGAGGCACCATGGTCGAGGCGTCGTGGTAGAGGCGCCGTGGTAGAAGCCCCGTGGTCGAGGCGCCATGGTCAAAGGATTGTGATCGCCACGCCGTGGTCGAAGTGCCGTGATCGCAGTGCCGTGGTCAAAGTGCCATGGTCGAGGCACCATGGTCGAGGCTCCGTGGTCGAGGCGCTGTGGTCGAGTCACCATGGTCGAGGTGCCGTGGTCAAAGGACCGTGGTCGCCGTGCTATGGTCGAAGTCCCGTGGTCGAAAAGCCGTGGTTGAAGTGCCGTGGTCGACGTCCCGTGGTCAAGGCGCCGTGGTGGAAGTCCTATGGTCGAGGCACCCTGGTCTAAGCGTCGTGGTAGAGGCTCTGTGGTCGCAGGACTGTGGTCGAGGCGCCGTGGTCGAAGTGCCGTGGTCAAGGCACCATGGTAGAAGTCCCGTGGTCGAGACGCCGTGGTCGAAGGACTCGAAGTCGTAAGGAGTCAACTTGGTCAGGTTTGTGTGTGATCATAGACTTGGTCAGATATGTGTGTATGGTCATAGATACAGTGAACCGATCGATAGTCCTTGATCGATAATCGTAGCTACAGTACCTGGTCACTGCTTGGAAGACCTGCATGGTCAAAGACCGGTTGTACCAGCATTGTGCGAGCGGTATGACCAGAGATGCGGTAAGAGCCGTGGTTGAGATACCGTGGTCCAAGAGCCGTGGTCGAGACACCGTAGTCGAGGTGCTGTGGTCGACGCACCCTAGTCGAAGCACCGTGGTCGAGGCTCTGTGGTCAAAATCTCGTTGTCGAAGTGCCGTGGTCGAGGCATCGTGGTCGAAGCCCCGTGGTCGAAGTGTTGTGATCGATGTCCTGTGGTCGAGGCGCCGTGGTGGAAGTCCCGTGGTCGATGCGCCATGGTCGAAGTCCTAGGGTTGAGGCACCGTGGTCAAAGTGCCGCGGTCTAGGCATCGTGGTCGAGCTTATTTTCCATAATCAACTAAATTCAAGAAGATAGGGGGAGGACATAATAGACCTTGTGTTCGTCGAGGTATGGATGTGTTGTATCGACGTAGTGGGTCACGAGCGGCGTTGGGCTAGAGGGTGTGGTCAAAGATTTCTACACCGGCAGCGGTCGAAGATTTCGACACTAGCTACGGTCGAAGATTTCGACAATAGAAGCGGTCGAAGATTTTGACACCGGCAACGGTCGAAGATTTCGACACCCGCTGCGGTCGAAGATTTTGACAATGGCAGCAGTCGAAGATTTCGACACCGGCAGCGGGAACTGAGTGGGGCGGAGCGCGGAGTGCAGTGGTGCAGCGGAGAGGGAGCGAAGGAGGGCAGAGCATGGGGTGGAGCGGGAGCGGAGGAGGGCAGAGCATGGGGCAGAGGGGACGGAGCGGTGGGGAAGGAGCGGCGATGCGGTAGTGGAGGGGGGTAGAGCATGGGGCAGCACAAGAGCGGAAGGGGGTGGAGTGGCGGAGTGGGAGGAGCGGCGGCGCGGGGGAGGAGCGGCGGAGCATTGGGGCAGAGCATGGGGCGAAGCGGGGGCGGAGCGACGGAGCGGCGGCGCGGGAGTGGAGGGGATAGAGCATGGGACGGAGCGAGAGCGGAGGGGGTTCGAGCGGCGGAGTGGGAAAAGCGGCGGCGTGGGGGAGGAGCGGTGGAGCATGGGGGTGGAGCGAAGTAGGTGCGTCGCGGGAGCGGGGGAGCATTGGGGCGGCGCCGATGAATATATTGCGGGTGTGAGGATCGGCGCTGATGGATTACAAGCATGATGCGGCATTGCAAGGGCAGAGCAGTGGAGCATAGGGGTAGGGCGGAGTAGGGGGCATCGCAGGAGCAGGGGAGCATTGGGGCGGCGCCGATGGATATATTGCAGGTGTGAGGGGTGACGTTGATGGATTGCGAGCATGATTGCCGAGGGAGTGGGTGGGCGTGACATGCGGCGGAATTGGCAGGACCAACTTGCAATCATGGACGTTGGATGAACTGAATAAACAATGTAGATATTCAGATGGCAGGTTCAACTTGCAGTATCAGCCAATGGATTATGTTGATCTAATGATCAAGAGAGGAGGGTATTAATGTGGTTGGGTGACAAATGGTTTAATCAAACTGGTGCTTTTTATATTAGTATAGATGCGGCCAAATAATCTTTTGACAGATATGAACTCTTGCAAATCAAAACCAACTACGAACTTCGACAGATATGAACCTCAGAGATCTAGCTTTTGAAGATATGTCAAGACTGTAATGTGGCCAAGATAAATCTCTGCAGGTTACTTTCGACAACAAAACACACATGCTATCTACTTTATCACCGTATAGTTCGGTGACCATGCCTACATTTATTGAGTTTTTCAACTTAAACAACACATATATAGCTTTACTATTGTTTTAGCGATTAACCATGGAGAGCGCATTATGCAATTATGATGTCCATTATCCTCTTCCTTCTTTTACCAATATAAGACTGGGGGCTGTTGCAATTTGTTGCAACAAATTATCTAAATAGAACTATGATTTTATCTATTTTGTACATGGTTATGACTTATAAGCCATATTTTAGGTTCTAACTTTGATATTATTTTTCAATCATTGTTTTTCACTCTAAGTGAATTTTAACTGCTCCTTTTGATTTCCCTGTTCCAAAGAAAAAGGAAAGGAGAAGAGAAAACATAATCAGAAATTCCAGTAAGTTCAGAGAGAAAAGGGCACTAGTTATCAAGGTATAATGTTAAGCGTTATCTCTGTACAGGCATTAGCATTCTTGTTTGAAAGAATAATGCATGTGGAAGTTTAGCATTGAAACTTAATTGTTAATTAATGTCAAGACAAATCTCCTTTGCAATTTCCATGCAAAAGCTAGTGGTACAGGAAAAGAAGCTAGAAAGAAGATTAAAAAAAGATACGAACCAAGGTTTGATGGAAATGTTGCCACATGCATCACCATGTAAACCATGTGGCAAACGCCTCCATCAACATGGACCTACCGAAGGATGCTTTACAAGCCTCCAACTTCGGCCCTGGAAAATGCATGAGAAACATCAGATGTCATCTTTTCCTTTTTTTTTTTTTGGTTCCTTTGCAATTGCACACCATTGGAAAACGGAAAACAAATCATCTAGAACAAACAAGAGATTTAGTGATGATTTCTAATGCAGTGAGCAAAGAGGTCGTACAAGGTAGTAGGTATCTATCAAGAGCAGCATAATGACAGGAGAAGAGAGTAGGATGTTGGTCAACACTAAGGTTATACATATTGATACTGTTTAATAAAGGTGTTTTGCCTACAGTGGAGCAATGGCTTCTTTTTGCGCAAATATGCAAAAGATCTAGCAAAGATGGAATAATAATACATTATACATCAACATAGTCAAATAGAACAGCTAAAGTAACATATTGAATACATGGAAATTGTTAGCAGAACATGCAGATCTCTAGAACTGAAATTTCATTGCTGTGTCATGTCACTGAATTACAACCACTTACAAAAGACTTTAAAGTGGTATAACATGGTATCGTCATCGAATAGCATTTCTAACACCACATGTCAAGGGCTTCACAGCAGCGCAAAACAAATACATGATAATATGAAGTTAAGAAGACAACTGGGTTCAATTAAAGAAGGAAGCTTTGAGTCAGTGTGGATAAAAGTAGTATTTGAGAAGTTTCGGTAAATCTATCATACAAAAAATTCCCCTATCTCCATTGTTCATACAGAACATCAAGTACTCCAACAAGTGAATGGGATTTCCACACTAACCATGATTCTACAATTCTAAAGTAAGTGATATGACAACATAACAACCAAGACAGAACTACTGTTTCATATGGCTATCTAGAATGAACTGCAGAGGAAGCCAAATTCCTTAACTCAGCTAAATGTTCATCAGTTGAGATGTTCAGTGTAAGCCTGAGATTAGTCATCAAAGCCTCTTGCTCCCAGCTAATTGACCCAGAAGCATATAGTTCCATCATTGTTGCACGATAAGCATGCAACTCAAGCAGATGGGTTTCTTCCCTCAGACCATCTTGAATAGGAAGAGGTGATTCTCTTCCAGATACAGAAGCTTCAGCATCATCAGTCCCACTGCAAATATCTCCACTGTCATACTCTTGAGGATGTGTTGGCGTATAGGAGCTACCGCTGGGATTGCAACTACCAACAGAGGATGCAACACTATCAGTATCACTATCTTGAGTTGTTACAGCGGGATACTGATAATCAGCATTAGTGTTAACCACAGCCAAGTTTGTATTAGGAAAGCCATTTGCTCTGTTATTTAAGGAACCATGCATGCATTTTTCACCCATCATTAAGCATGGGGAAGCAACAGCATCTACCTTATCTGTCAAATGAAGAGAATCTCCACGAACAAGATGAAGGCATCTTCCATCTTTATGAGAAGTCTGAAATCTCTTAGTGACTTCACTACGTTGCGTACGGAAAGCTGATACAGGAGATGATTTTCTCTTCATGCCTCGAGACATATTGCCCTCAAACACATTCTTGTTCTCTAGTAGAAGATGACTGTCCCCTGAAGTGTGGATCAGCCCATGGCCAAATTTTCCACCTTTTGACTTACACCTAAGTGAACCACCAGGGCATTTTGCGGAATCCTGAAATTAATTGCCAGGACTCATTAGCGAGTGACTGAAGAGATTCTTCAAACCCCATAGTAGAGTATTTATGACACAACAAAATAAGGCCATATCAACTATTTGGCATATGCTAGCCATAATTTCCAAACAGGCATTAGCATCAACACAGATTAGGACTTGTGCACAAATAACACTTGTGTGGTAATTTAAAGGGATGAACTGTACCTTTGGAATAGCAACCCAATTGCCATCTTGCCAAAGCTGCCTTATCCTAAGATTGGGTGCATGTACTCTCAACTCCAGGGAGGATCCAATGAGCCTAACGAGATAGTAATTAAAACCAAGCAGTCTCACCACTTCTGCAACCTTCCATGAGGATCTGTCAAAGACTTCAAGGATGTCGCATGTGGCCCAGCACACCGGACCATCCGGGGGTGGGGGGGAAGGCCTCATTGCCTTTCTTGGCACCCTTTCCACAGCCACACTACTGTCAACAGAACATGGATCATAGCTTACAAGATAGGTGTGCCCATTGCCAGAGACGATCTCAGAAGGCCTCCAGGAACCCAGGGGTGCCTCCGCCTTCTGCAATACCTCCACCTTGCCCCCTCTGCAGAATTTCATTGTGTCTTCCTATCTCCCAGCTGTTGCAGACAGGAACCTAACAAATTTAGTAATTGAATAAATTAGGTGCGTAGTAAAGACAATACAAAGATATAAACTAGCGTAGCAGTATAGAACAACAGAATAAGATAAACTCGTAAGCAGAACACAAATAATACTATTCTAAAATGAGACTAAGG
This sequence comes from Dendrocalamus sinicus, assembly GCA_036346575.1. Classification (NCBI taxonomy): domain Eukaryota; kingdom Viridiplantae; phylum Streptophyta; class Magnoliopsida; order Poales; family Poaceae; genus Dendrocalamus; species Dendrocalamus sinicus. The sequence continues at coordinate 14,262,840 of CM070646.1, forward strand.
CTTTCCTCGCGCGCGAGAGAGAGAGAGAGAGAGAGAGAGAGAGAGCATTCAAAACAAAATCACAAATTATACTCTCACAGTCTCACTCCACCAAATTCATCATTGATCGGTATGGGTACTCCGAAGTGTAATGACAAGTTGATATGCTCTAACAGAAAATTTCAGATGTATCAAATTACCAATCCACAAAAGAACAGATGAACAAACAAGTGATTGAATGAATCACTAGGATACTCCAAACGAAAATACTTTACATCGGCAATTGCTTCGGGCCACAACAACCAACGTCTACACCAAGTAATCAAACAGAGAAGGAAAAGATTAACCGGCGTATCGCCCAACAGATCAACAGACAACAGGTAATTAATTCATGGATAACACAAGATACTTCAAGAAAATTACAATCTAGTTTCCCAAACCAGCAATACACTAGAAATTACAAACTCCAAGCACAGGACCCTTAAGAAAAGACGACGACATCGGAGAGAAACAGATCAAAGATCGTACGAAATACTCATAGCAGAACGATCTAATCACCAGGCGTAACAACCAAACAAGAACCTTTGAACTGGCGAGTTGGGGCCAATAAAGCATTGCACTTAGTCGCCCAACTAATCAATCAATGCGTTACGCTTCTCGCCGCCTCCATCCCCGCACAAAGGCATCAAGAACCACGCCCCCAAACACCAAAACGAAATTTTAAGAACAAGCACAAACCTTGCGACGCCGGCTGCGACCGAAAGAGGCACGGAAAAATCCGAGGAAAGATTCCTCCGAGCCCGCAAAATTCCGTCTTGAACGAGAAGGGATTAGACGAAGAGAAAATTGGGGGGAAATCGAGAAGCAGAAAAAAGAATATAGAATTAAAGGTTCTTTTAATTAATTTGAGAATTGTGGGCATTTATACATAAGTATCAGGAGAGGAGGTAGCGTGGTGGAGTTTTTTTGCTATTATAGTACTCCTCAAATGCGGCTTCGACGAAATGGTATCTACATCGTGGGCTTCTCTAAAATAGTATCTATTTCGTGTACTCCTCTCCATAATAGTATTTTTAGAGATTTAATTTGATTTTCGAATTTAATCTTCCTCATATGACTAAAATGCCCCTTGGTTTTTTCAGCAGACTCATCGCACTCTCCTATTCCAGTTCTTTTTCCTCCCAGGCGACGAGTACGCCATGGTGGCGGCTCCTCCAACGCCCCAGCGACCCCGGCCGAGGTGACGCCGGTGAGGAATGGCGACGCCGGCTCGGGACCTCCTCCACACGGCGCGGCGGCGCCACCCCGACGACCTCTCGCCCGAGATGCGGCGTCGCCGGCGCCACGACTTCGTCCCTCCGTCGGCGGCGCCCATGCGCGGCGTCCTCCGGCGGCGCGACCCGTCCCTCCGTCGGTGGCGCCCCATGCGGCCGCCTCCGCGGCGGCGGCGCCCTCCGGCGGTCGCGCACCTCTTCCACGCCCACCGCGACGGCCTCTTTGCCCGACCGCGGCGCCCGCCGGCGGCCCGACCCATCCTCAATCGGCGGCGCCCATGCGGCCAGGCCTCCGCCCAACTACAGCGCCCTCAGCGGGCGGTCGCGGCTCCTCTGCCGCCCAACTGCGGCCCACCACACCGATGTTGGCGGCAGCGCCTCAGACCACCCAACAATTTTCCAAGAGCAATTACCACCCTTACAATAACCTCTATATTTTTTTGGTTGTGGCTTCAATTCCCAATTCAAATTCTTTATTGATAGCATACTGGCTCACTGCCAGTCTAAATTCTTCCATAGAGGGGTACAAGCTCTTCAATTCCATCGATGGATTATCCTTATCATACACCATCGCAGTCTCCTCTAGAATAGAATCATCTATAGGCATAGATGCACCTTCTGTACCTTCTATATTAGGGATCCCTGAAGCACTTGCTTCATGGTCCATCGAATTTGAGCTAAACTCATTAGCATCTTCAGCTGTCTCATCTTCCCTCCTCAACCCCAAAAACTCATAAACGTGTTCCTCATTGCAAAGTTCTACCCTTCCTTGCTCCTCTGTTTCTTCTTGAATTACTATTGAATTCCAATCAATCAATGGAGACACCGGTTGTTCCCAATCAATCAATGGACCTGCTGGCTGGTTGCAATCCATCTCAATTGGTTCCTCCCTATCCATGACAAGCTGATCCACCTGAAGGGCAACCAAATATTCATCTCACGTAAGAATGAATCAAACTTGGAGTTTCAAGCACCTGAACATGAAAGTGTTAAAGGGAGAAAAAGTGAGAGCATCCATAAAAAAGTACCCATCAAAATAGTCATCGATAATTCCAACCAATGTCCTGTTATACCATCAACAGATTTAACAGATTATTTAATTCAACTATCATGAGATCTTAGAGCAATGGAACCCAAACTAACTGTACAACAAATTATCATGGGGGCGTACCAAAAAGCGTTCTCCTCTGGCATCAATAAAAGTAAGAGACCAGCAAAGAAGTTCATCACCTGCAGCATTCAAAAGGCGAATCTTTGCTAAGGTTCTTGCCCTGTGCGCGTTGTCCGCTCGCCCCTGATGCGAAGTTCGCTCGCCCCTGACGTGCGTGGTCCGCTCGCCCCTGACGCGAAGTTCGCTCGCCCCTGACGTGCGTGGCGCGCGCTCTCACTGGCGCTGAGTCGCTCGTGGCGCGTGCGATCACCTTGCCGCGTGCTCGCCTGGCGCGACGGCCGTCGAGTCCTGCGATCCGGCTAGTCGCCGTGCCGCCGTTGCCAACGACACCGAAATGACGTGAAAGGAAGAAAATAAGAGTTATTAGGGTTAAACAAAATAAGCAAGAGCAGTTTAGTCATATGAGGAAGATTAAATTCGAAAATCAAATTCAAATGACTTTAAATCTCTGAAAATACTATTATAGAGAGGAGTACACGAAATAGATACTATTTTAGAGAAGCCCACGACGTAGATACCGTTTCGTCGAAGCCGCATTTGAGGAGTACTATAATAGCAAAAAACCCAGCGTGGTGGCGCTTTCCAGAGAACAAGGCGACAAATATAGTCTCATCCCAGCCGTTGGATCCGAACCGCCGTCCACTGTGCTCCGAGTCCACCACCTCAGCGTCCAATCCTGGCCGTCTGATGCGAATTGGACCGCTTGGATGGGTCGGGCTCTTCTTAGGGTAATATCCCTTTCTTGGGTTGTCGGTTATGATACAGATGGTGTGCCTGGCCTTCCTGCGGTGTTGAAAAAACAGGTTTGAAATGCCAGAAAAGTTTTTGAAATTGTATGCCATTTTTTGTTTGAGATGTGCTAAAATATACAATAGCGAATGTTTTGAGTTGAATACTTAAGGTCCTATTCAAAATACAGAAATTTTCTCGATTTCTGCTAGAATCATATTATTTCTTGTCAAATTCTTGTATTCCAAATGAGCATGTGCCAATGAACTCTTCATTTATATCCATCCAATCCTATATGTTAATGGGCTTTGAATCACTACTTAGGTCCTGTTTGGTACAGCTTCAGCAACAGCTTCATAAGCTGTTGTGAGCTGTTTTTTGCCAAACACCCTTTTTGTAAACAGCTTCATGGATGAAGCTCCTTAAATCATGCTCTCACAAGGGAATGGGGTGGGGTAAAGTTGAAAATAGTAGCTTTTCACATCTCTCTCCCTCAGGCTCGCAGTTCTAGGAACCCACTGCCCTTGTAGTTGACAGAAATTACAGCACTTTGCCACTGGGTCCCCACGCCTGTTTCCTCTCCTCCCGTTCGCACTTCTTTACCGTTCGCACTGATTTTAATTTTTTATTATTTTATTATTTTATTTTTTAATTCATACTCATTCAAATATATTATTTTTTAATTCATATAACCATATACAAACATACAACTCCAAATGTTAGAACAAATCAGGTAGACAGGGGCATCTTGGACAATTGCCCTCTCTCAGCCATCCATGAAGCTGTTGGTGAAGCTGTTTTGCCAAACAGTTTTCCAAAACAGTTTTAGCTTCACCGGTGAAACTGCTCGTGAAGATGAAACCAAAAAAAACAGCTTCACTAGTGAAGCTGAGTTGTGCCAAACGGGGCCTTAATACTTGTGCAAATAATGTATAATCTACTTTTTCAACTCAAGTTACAACTTCAGGCACATCCTGGCATTCCGTTGCTTTTAAAACAGGTAACTTTGGCAAACTAATGTAGGATTCAATTGTAATCAAGGCCGGCGTATAATGGTATATACAATAGTCTATCTCTTAAAGTTATATTTAAGGCTTTCACCTCTTCTAAAAACAGCACTAGAAACAACATCTCTAACAGTAAATCATCATCTAACCATTTTATACTATTTCACTATAATTCATGCATCACACTCTCTCACTATTTACGTTGATTTGTGGGCTCAGTCACCTCTTGCATAAGAGACAGCATATTATCTCTTCTCACCTTCTCTCCTCCATATAAGATTTTATTCATTTAATATATTTAAAAATAGCTGACATAGCATTATTAGATATGTCCTATAGTAGCTAACAACTCGGGGCTGGCCTAGTGATCACGGATTGCTGGCTTGCTGCTCCCATGGTTTTGGGTTTGCTTGGTTTCATGGTTTTCCGTTTCTTGTGGTGCAGGAAAGGATAACCAAAAAGGTGAACTTCCACAAACCCATCTGCATAAAAGATATGCTCATGAATGATAAAATCATTAAAGATGTTTTTATACTTTTCTTAATAGTGATTTACACAATTTTTAAAGCATGATAAATGATAAATAGATATTACTTATCTCTTTATGTGCTTTGGGATTAATGTTACCCTTATTAGAGAGAAAAGTATAGAAACACTCTTTATAAATCATTCACACTTTCATATACAGTTCGTGCATGGCATAAGCATGGTCGACGGCATGAGTTGGGCATTCCTCCCTTTCGCTTCTTTTTTGAAGGAAATCCCTTTCAATTCTTGGGCGTCGCAGTTTAAATTAGGTTGCGGTTTGTTAGGCCGCAACGGAAGGCAATGAAAACCAAAGGTAGATAGATTAGTACGTACTGGTTGTACTACTGGTGTCAACGATACTGATTGATGATACCATGCTAAACTTCAGGACGACTCTCTCTCTCTCTCTCTCTCTCTCTCTCTCTCTCTACAGGACAACTTGCCCTTCGTCAATTCACCTTGTTTACCGTGATTTTACTGCTTCATCTAACTATTCACCTCGTCTTATTCTTGTAAGAAACATGTGCAACAATCATGGACTCATGTTGTTAGCGTGTATCTCTTTCCTTCCACTGGTGGGTAAAGATAAGCTTATCACTATCGTCAGTTTGCAGATTAGGGTGCCAAACCTCATGGGCACAGGATGAGTAGAGCGCATGATTTGGGCATTGGCTTCACGTGTTTGGTTATGTCTTTTGGTTTCGTGCCAAGCAACCATCTGCGCCTTTTCTACCCACCATCAATCAGAGTATTAAGTGCGTGATAAGATGGAGTAATTAGAGTTAGGCAGGATTTTATGAGAAATAACTCATACTGAAAGTGAATCAATTAGAGTGAAGCTGCTACAGAAGGGGAGCTGCACATTGCTCAGCTCAGCTACTCCCCCCTTCGTTTTCTTAGTCTTGGATGAGTCAGAGGCATCTTGGCTGCCATCAGACAACTTTTTTGATTTCTTCACGACGTGTTTGAGGGCTTTCGTTTGACAGAGTTACCGTCAAGGCGACTCGACACGTAAGCTTCTCCCATCCTCTTCCTGCTTCCTTGCTTGCATTCTCATGATCACCCTCTGAAACAACTGTAGGATCGAAAATGGCAACAGGAGGGTAAATGGTGCCCTTTAAAAAACCGCCCCTCAAGTATCCACTAAAAAGACACTCTTCTCCGATAGCTATAGAGCTATGAAGAAGGCATGCTCAAACTCACTGGCAACTAGCGAAAGATCGGCAAATAAAACAACGAGAAGAATCTGGCAGCAAAAAGCACTTCAAAAGAAACAGCCAGGCCGGTCAGACCGCATGAGCCCGGCCGGTCAGACCGCCGGTTCAACACCGATTTGACCGCGTAGGGTATGGCCGGTCGGACTGTCATCAAGGGGCCGGTCAGACCGCCTAGTGGCCACCGGTCTGACCGCAAGTCAGGGACCGGTCTGACCGGCTGGAACCCTAGAGGTCAGACCGGCCCCTGAGAAACAAAGCTGACGACTGAAACTTTGCACAGGTTTACTGGAAATGCAGATTTCAGCCAAATTGACGAATTGCTACTGTTTCTCTCTAGCCAAAAGAGCATTAACATATTCTAAACAGCATAGAGACCCTAGGAGACAAGAAATTACATCAGATGAGCTAGGAATCAAGATTTGAGCCAAGAAACTGTAAACAGTGAGGAGAAAGAGACTAATCTCCAAATTTCTTATCAAACTCAAATATTTTGCTCATGATCCTTTGCAAACAATAGAGAGGTATTCTCAGAGGTGTGAATATGAAGCTAGAATCACTCCTCCCAGGTTATCCAAAGAGATCTCATGTTCCCCTGACATCAAACCCTAACACAGTGAGAAACAGAGGAACTTTGCAGTTGAGATTATTTGGAAGAAATCTGCACTAGAGTTCTTTAGCTCTTGGGAAAAGCTGACCAAATGGTCTTGAGATTAGTTCCCATCACAAAGCAATAAGAATTTGCTGCTACTTTAAATAGAGATCGAATCAAACATCACATAAACAAAGAACACCATCCAGGGCAAAGCACAGAGAGGAAAGAAATAATTCAACTCAAATAAAAGGCATCTCAAAGAGATGAATGATTACATGAGGTTTACAACCACTACGTCCCCATACGCAGTTTGAAATAGCAAGAACACAATCACTACATGCTTGCTCACTTGAGAAGCACACACACGCAGAGAACACACAGAGCACACTGCTCACTCTCTTGCTTCTTACCACTTTTCCTCTGCCTCCACCTCTCCATATGAAGGCACCAGGCTCTCCCCAAAGGAGCAAATCAAGAAGTGACATACTACCTCCACTCCCTCACCTTACACCCACACAAGGCAAAGGTCAAACACATGTAGAGAAATAGAGGGAACCAGCCATTTCTCCTAAACTTGAGTCAATTCTCCAAATTGCCCTCAAGCACCTTCCCGGAAGCTTCCCGCAACCGGTACCTTGACTGTCTAGACCTCGACTCCTCCCTAAGTCTAGTCCTGGTCCGCTTCGCTGCACACAACCGCACCCAGCATCCTGACCATCTGGACCTCCGACTCTACCTAAGTCTAGTCCCGGTCCACCTCGCCGCTGCCTGTCGTGTCCACCTGACTCCGACTGAGACCTCCGACTCCTCCTGAGTCTAGTCCTGGTTTGTTCTTTCGCACACGACCGCAACCAACATCTAACCGTCTGGACCTCCGACTCCTCCCTGAGTCTAGTCCCGGTCCACTCGTCATTGCCCGTCATGTCCTCCACCGGTAGCTCCAGCTCCGGTTCCTCGTCTCCCAACTCGCCACCACCTCAGCAGCCTCGATCATCTTCAGCATCACCGACCGTCTGGACCTCAACACCTCCTGTGCCTAGTCCCGGTCCTCCTCGCCTCACCATGACCTAGCTCCAAAGTCTTGCAGTCACACAGACAAGCAAACCATCATATAGCACCGCACGAAACAGCATAATCATCATTAGCATAAACGAAAGATACTCAAACCTAGAATACCCAAAACAAACTCAAACTCTCTAACACAATCGTGAATTACTCATAACAAACATAGGGATACCTCCACATGGTCTCTCAACAACCGACAATATGTTTACTGAAAGTCCAACCATTGTATTAGTGATGTCTTTTGTACCTGAAAATAGTTTCTTTTTACCTGGTTTTGGGCGGTCTTTGCCAATAATGCACTTGGCTTTCTTCTGGATGGTAAGGGGTGCGGTCCAAGGCTCATAGATGTACTTCTTAGGCATATCTAAAATACAAAATGGGATTAGCTCGAAATCTGAAATCACAAAGGAGCTGCTATCTGGTGCTGAAATGTTGTTTATGAAGTACCTTTCAGCGCTGGGATGAAATGCCTGATGTAGTTTCTGTTAGGATCATACTTCTTTCCAAAGGAGCTAGGGGAGTAAATTCTGTGAAACTGTGTTGAAGAACATTGAACAAAGGTAAAGAAACTATTAGACTTAATTGAAATGTAGATCATAAGTATTACCTGAAGGCTGAAGGGACTGTTTCATTGACTGACCTGCTAAAGAAGGATGAACATAAGAGCCACAGCCAATTGCCGTTGTCAATGGCCCAATCAGAATCTATCAGCAGCCTTTCAAAGATGTCACGGCCTTTCACCCAGTGGATAAACTTCATGTAAAAGAGAAGTTGACAAGTTCAGGTAAAGAAAAACATCCAAGCTTGGAATCCGACTTGAAAAAAAATACTTCATAGGCATTAGTGTCTTCAAAATTTGTCGGTGTCAATGTCCATGTTGCTTTGAAAAAGGTGTTGTCGTTATCAGACATCGTTAGGCAATTAAATGGCTTATGTTTTTCAGAAGTCCACCTGCACAATATTGACCACAATAAATACCTCACCCGAGCACTATGCAAAAAAAAAAAAGGGATTTGTCTCGCACACAGGTACTATTTGTGATCTCCTTTGTTTCTTCACCGTAATTTTCCATCAAACGTTTTAGATACGAAACTATTGGTAGTTTTGTTGATATCCCTATAAGAGGCATCACAGCTCAATTTTTTTTACCAATTTTCAGAATATGCTGAATTAAAGTAAAGATCTAGTTTTACCATCATAATGTCTACAGAAATTGTTGAAAAGTAAAAAAAAGTTAGCCGACTGTAACATTTTCAAACAAATAACATCACAGCAACTATTATATAGATCATACATACCAGATCACCCCGAGCCAGAAAACAAGCAACAGAGTGGCGTGCAAGATGATGCACCCTATTAGTTATCTGCATACGACACTTGACCACGTTGTGTCAACCATGGTCAACCTCCCGTGGTTGTTACTAGAGATGCAAACAAATCGAATACGGACGGATAATATCTTTACCATATTTGTTTTCATATTTTTTCTCAGATGCGGATACAAATACGGATACCTCGGATACGAATAATATCGAATACAAATACGGAATGAATATGAATCGAAACGAATACGGTCACGAATATTTATTGGAACATGAAAACCCCTTAAACTATACATCCAAAATCAATGAAAACACATAAATAGTTTGTCTTGTCAAAACGTTAATGAAATCTAAATAAGCATAAGTATTTTTATCTACAATAGTCATACCATTGTACAAATTTTAAATCTTTAAATGGCAATTAATTTTTTCTAAAGTCCTAAATAATTCTTAATAGATTTCTACCATTTACATGTGAATAATAAATTAATTAAGAATTTAAATTTGCATCAGAATGATTTAAACGGTAGTATATCAATTTAGTCGGTACAAATTTTAATATACCAACAATACTAAATTTATTTTTAATAAACATAAATATTTGCTAGTGGGCTGGTGGCAAGGGAGATAAGAGAGGCTGGCTTGGGCTGGGCAATATTTGGCTGAAATCTCGGATATCCAAATCCATATTATCCGGATAATCTGTATTCGTATTCGCCGGATATCAGGCCTACTGTATTCGTATTCGTTTCCGACAAAAAATATTTATTTTTTTCTGATCCAAGAATTATCCAAAGAAAATCCGATACGACACAATCTGTATCCGTTTTCATCCGGATTGGTCGGAAACTATCCGATCCGTTTTCACCCCTAGTTGTTACGTACCACGGATCGCACGTATCTTTTCAAATCTTTTCCTTCCCTATTTTTCTATTATTTGTTCTATAAACCAGTTATTCAGATATAGAAGGAAGAAGTGTATTAACCTTGATTCATTAATCAAGTCATTTCGTGATTTCTCCAAAACACTACATGCTTTCATGGTATCAGACCGATCGCTCCTGCGATCACACATTTCCAGAAATCCTAGCCATTGGCCTCCATCTTCTGGCCGATCTATCCCTCTCTCCTATGGCTGGCTCCACTGACCTCTTTGCCAACCAGGTGGCTCAGGCCGAGCAAGCGGCTTTGGCTGCCCACGCAGCTACAACCGACGTCGCTACCGCTGAGGACCGTCGGGTTCAGGCCATCGTCATGGCTGCTGTCGATCGCACGCCAAGAGGCATTCACCGTAATCGTTACCGAATGCCAGCAACTCCTGGCTACCGATCTCGCCCACAGCGTCGCCAACCAACCAGACTACGCCATCGCCGCCCTTCATGCCCAAGCTATTGGCGTCCTCAACATCAAGGCCCTCATCCCGATCACCCTCGACTTTACCTCTACTAACTACAAAAAGTGGCGCGGTCTCTTCCTCATCACGCTCGGTAAGTACGCCTTAACAGACCACGTCCTCTCCGACGATGGCCCCCTTCCCAATCAGGTGGATTGGGCACACATGGACTGCGTGGTCTTGTCGTGACTTTACAGCACCATTACTGAGGACCTCTTAGAGATCGTCATGTCCCCTACCACTACTGCCCGCATCGTGTGGATGAACCTTGAGCACCACTTCCTTAGCAACAAGGAGACTCGTGCTTCGTACATGGAGGCAGAATTCCACAACTTCGCTCAAGGTGGTTTATCAATCTCTGATTTTTTGCCGCAAACTCAAAGTATGGTAGATGGTCTTGGCAATCTCGGTGAACCTATCTCCGACCGAACACTCATGTTGTCCATCAATCGTGGCCTCAACGAGAAGTTCTCTCATATGGTGCCAATCCTCAAGATGCAATGACCGTTTCCTACATTCGTGGAAACTCGTTCGCATCTTCTCCTCGAAGAGATCACCAAGAACTCCAAACTAGCCATGCTACCATCCGTTTTCCTTGCTGCTAGACAGCACAGTTCCTGCTCTCGAACCCGAGTGTAAGATCGAGGAGGCCGACTAGAGTGGGGTGAAGCGGTCTTAAAAGTTTTTTTTCAATTAATATCAATTCAAGATATTTTCTATTTGTCTAAACTAAGTATACAATGCGAAAACTTAAATCAATTTGGTTTAGCACAAATAGCACCTAGATCAAATAAGTTCACCTAAGTGCACCAACACCTTAAGGCTATGTTAAGATTTGCAATCCTAAGATGATAAATAATCAATTTAACTCTATGAAAGTAAATTGCTTGAAGATAAATTGAGCATAAGAAAATAAACCACAATAGACGTGTCTCTTTTTACCATAGTGATCGGAGACTTATCGGTCTCCCCTGGTCCATGTTGAGGTAAGCCCAAACTAATTGGACCGGCTCCATGAATTAAACCTTCCACCTCAAATCCACTAGTGGTAGCTCTTTCCTATTCTGGGTAGGTGAGCTCCAACCTTCATACTTTGCCTAGTCTTCTCACAACCTTCTTTGAGAAGATCACCGCGCACAATGCCTCCAACACCATCTAGGAGTCAACAAACTCCAAGAGTAACAAGTTAAATCCCCCACTTGACTCTCACCACGTGCAACGAATGCACGAGCTCAAATGAATACACAATTCACCTCTAGATGCAACACATGCAATATAGACTCTTCTCCTTGCTCACAAAGTGCAACACATGCACAATTAAGTGGAGAGCCTCACACTAACTCAACAAAATAGAAATGGGTCAAGCAATAACATCTCCAACTGGTCACAAGGGGATATTTATACCCCCACACAAGACAACTAGCCATTGGAATCGGATCCCTGAAAAATCAGGGAAATCAGAAGTAGCGTAGGCATACGGCAGGTACTTCCACTCCCCTCAGCAACGATCAGAAAACTAGTCATTACAGTCAGAATCGAAAGTTCTGCCATTCATTTTCCAGTACTTCCAATCATCGGAAGGACCGCGCCACACATGTAGAACTACCAATCTCACAGGGGACGAGAAGACTCCACACAGGTGTTCGACCACCTGGGCTCAACCGCTCTAGTCTTCGACCACCTGGGCTCGACCGCTCTGTTCTTCGACCTTCGATCACCAACGCACGCGGTATTTTCGTGATTACAACGCTGGTAGTTCCGGTTCACGGTAGTACTGCAGGTTATACTGCGATAGTTCCGATTGTCCTAAGGAATGCAGATACTTCACCAGATTTTGCAAAACACATTTGCAAACTTTAGTATCATACATACAAGTACCAAACATGATTCCCAACAAATATCAAAACACATGTTCATACTTTTGGAATCGTGACACAAGGATTGAATATGAGCTTCAACCATTTGCAAAACATATTTGTAAATATAAGTCTCATATAACAAAGAATGGAAACATGGCCTTCAAGCAATTGCAAAACATATTTGTAATACATAGTCCATGTTACAAGGATTCAACACATGAGGTTCAACTATTTTCAAAACATATTTGCAAATACAAGTCTCATGCCAAGATGAGCTATTAGAAGTAAGGTTGAGCTATCAACACATGATGAGACTCAAACTACTAGGCATGACCCCTCTTAATAGTACGGCAACCTATACTAGCAATCCGGTCTTCCAACCAAACATTAAGACCAGTAAAAGACTAGGAACACATCCTTAGCCCTAGCTAGTCATACCTTTACCTTAGGTCATTGTCTTGATATGCATCAACTCATGATGCATCCTTTTCATCAACTCTATCAACTCATGATGGTCTTCACTTGACTTGATGATCAACATATGATCATCTTCTCTTAGATATGCATCAACTCATAATGCATCTTTCTCTTAATGGCTTTCAACATATGAAGCCATCTTCCATCTAGACTTGATAATCTTCAACACATGAAGTCATCCTCATTTGTGGCACCTACCCTCTTCATCCAAATCATGGAAAATATTAGCCCACAAATCAATTGCCATCAATTACCAAACTTCACCATTAACTCATAATGGAGGGACTAGATTCTACAATCTTCCCTCTTTGGTAATTGATAACAATCTCAACAGAATATGAGATAAAGATTGTTGTTGCGAGTATACAACATGTACACAACACTTGTATACTCTAAGATAAGCTTTTAAGCAAAGCTTACTTACCCGGTTATCATTAATCATCTAACCATTAACACATAATGGAGAAGTTAGATGATAACTCGACTGCAAATAAGTATATATAAACTACACAAGCTATATATAATCAAAGATGTGTTTCAAAATACAGATCCTAAATATACATATTAAAGAAAATATGAATCAATAATTATGAAATCTCAAAACATAGAGTAACTCCCCCTAAATGTGCACATACAAGTATGTATAATGTCGACATATGCACATATTCATTTTGGGCTATTTATGGAGTTCAATCTATATTTTGGATTCAAAGAATGCACTAATATATAAGAATTTTATTTCGAATGCATACCTCTTATGGTTTTCACCTCTTCATCCAAATGGAACTAAGTAATATCATAATCAATAAACAAGGTTAGTCTCACAAATGCATTTGTCATTATCACCATAATCTTATAATAGTATTTGTCATTATCACCAAAACCAACTTAAATGGAGCTTGATCTTTCACCGAGCGGCGAGTAACATCACAAAGATAACAAACCATCACCATCAAAATGAAGAACACGGGGGGGTGGCGGCAACGGCCAGAATGGTGGCTATAGGAAGAACAACAGCCACAACCACCACCGTCACAAGGGCACCGGCGGCAATGGTGGGAACAGCAGCTCAGGTGGGGCCAGCTGGCCATCGCCACTAGCCATGCGGCCAGCAAGGCCAGGCAGATGGGTTGGTCATCCTTTTTCTAATCCATAGACCGAGACTATTCAAGTTGGACACATCACGTCGATGGTGTCCTCAATCCCCACCCAATCTGCTAACTCCACCGTCACACCCAGCGCACCATGCTCTCGCCTTCGCACCCCCTCCCGACCATCCCGGCATCTAGTTTAGTGCATTGGCCCCTCCTGGAAACATCAATAGCTTTGGCGGCCCTTCTTAGTCGCCCCAGTCGGCACTATGGACCCCCATGTCCGTGTCATCTCCTAGGACCAATAGCACCTTGCTAACGCTTTCAGTACAATGATGCTTACACCACCTCCCTCCATCACTAAGTGGAATATGGATTCGGGTGAGTCTTCGCACATGACTTCAAATGTTGGTACTCTCTCTACTTTTCACCCCCTCCATATCTCCTCCTTCTAGCATCATTGTCGGTAATGGGTCAATGCTGCCCATTACCTCCACCGGCTCGCTGTCATTCCCCACCACCTATACACCCTTCTCTTTGCGTCATGTTCTTATCAATGCACAGATAATCAAAAATCTTATTTCTGTTCGTCAGTTGACAATTGATAATAATCGTTCTGTGGAATTTGATCCCTATGGTTTCTCTGTGAAGGATCTTCGTACTAAGAGCATGATTGCCAGGTGCAATAGTTCCTAGGACTTATATCCGTTTCACCAGTCTTCCACCAGCCCCCATGCTCTTCCGCCACCTCCTCCTCCACGTTGTGGCACCGTTGTCTTGGGCACCTTGGTCATGAAACTTTGTCTAAGCTCACCAGTTGTAGTTTTTTTCCATATAATAAAATTGCGTCTGAACCCCTTTGTCATGCATGTAAGTTGGCTGCCACGTGCATTTGCTGTTCAGTACTTCCTCCTCTCGGGCTAGTCATATTTTTTATTTAATACATTGTGATCTTTGGACATCTATCGCCAGTGTGTCCAATTACAAATATTATCTTGTTATTCTTGATGACTGCTCCCGTTTTCTTTGGACTTTTCCTTTGCATCTTAAGTCTGACACCTTCACTCACATTTCTGAATTGTCACGCATGTTCGCACCCAGTTCAGAGCCACCATAAAGAATGTTCAGTGTGACAACAGTCGTGAGTTCGACAATTCCACCGCTTGCACTTTCTTCCTCACCCATGGCATTACACTCTGCATGTAGTGTCCCTATACTTCTTAGCAAAATGGGAGAGCTGAACGCATCATTCGCACCACAAATGACATCATCGTGATCGCTCATGTTTCAAGCTAGCCTCCCTCCCACTTTTTGGGTGGAAGCCCTCCATGCTACCACCTATTTCCTTAATCATCACCCCACCAAAACTCTTAATTTTTTTACTCCCTTCTTCACCCACTATAGTGTTGCCTCCTCCTACTCACATCTTTGGATGCAAGTGCTACCCCAACCTAACCTCCACGGCTCCTACAAGCTTTCACCGCGTTCCACCTTGTGTGTCTTTCTTGGCTATCCATCCGACCACAAAGGTTTACCGGTGTCTTGATCTTTCATCCAACAAAATCATCATCTCCCGCCATGTCTCTTTTGATGAGTCCTACTTCCCCTTTGCCGAAGCCTCTCCTGCGCCTTCCTCCGATCTTGATTTTTTATCCGATTTTGCCATACACTCAGACTTTAACTAGGGTTTAATTAGATTTCCTAATCATCTCAGACCCACATGTCATACTGACACAAAATAATAATTAACCATTAACAAAATACTAGATTAACTTAATATAATCCATCACGGGACCCACAGGTCAACGTCTCTGATTGTCTTTCTCTTCAGTCAAAACAGAGGAACAGGGGTAGCCATGGCTGGCTATGTTCAAGCTTGGTGCCTATGAAGGAAGGCTCGACGACCACTCGGGATGGGCAAAATGGGTTGCGGGGACTTGAAGACTCCAATAGTAGTGACGGTGCGGTTGGAGAAGGCGGCGCTACTGTGCACGGAGGCAACTACTAACCACAGCTAAAAGCTTCAAATTGGCACTCAATTCACCATCTATAAGTTACATCGAAGCTAGGGGTGCTGTCAGTGTTCAAGAGGAGGCACTGAGCTAGGCTATCCATGGTGGTCTACTGCGGCGTGGCGAGAAGCTATGGTACGATGGTGCTACAAGCAACTAAACGGCTTGTTGTTTAGCTTACCAAGTTTGCGACATGAAGGAATGCATGGAAATGAAGATACTCATTGAGGGACAGAGAGAGGAAGGAGATCGACGATGGCGGTGAGGTCTCCACGTGCTCTGACCAGCAGTGAGGAAGAAGAGGGTGTTCCGATGAATCTAGTGCACAGCAAGCAAGAAGAAGATAAGCATTAAAAAGAACTTGAGGCGAACAAGATGGACATGAGCTTTGAGGTCAAAGCTCACTAGGATGGAGGGGATGGGGCGATGATGGTGTTCCATCCTCCCTAGGAAGAACAAGCATGGGCAAAGTAAACATCAGGTAGAGGAGGTCGAGTGACCATGATGTGCACGATAATAAGCAATGGAAGCTCACCTGACTGTGGGAATCCAATGGGCAAAGCCAACAAGTAGGTTGGAGATGACAGCTTGATTCTCCTCCACCCAGGGTGGACAAGAGGGTAAAACTTGGGGGAAAGTAGAGGAAGAGTGGGCGAGGGTTTTGACATGCTCGGGCAACACTTAAGTAGAGGGGAAAGGGAGAAAGAGGTGAGGGAGCTTGTCATGGCGCGGGCACCCAAGCATAGCGATGTGTAGAGGGCTCTAGTGCGTGGATGTGACTACCTCACAATGGCACAAGGCTCGAAGGTGGCATCTATAGGCACTCAAGGACGTCTCCTTCACGAGCTTGGCTCAGTGACATGGAGAGAGAGCGAGTGAGTTGAGAGAAGAGGCATGGGGAAGAAGCATAGTACTTCTTCCTCTACGTTGACAGGTGGGGCCAGGGGCCCACTTGTTGTGGCCCGTATTTTAAAATCTAAAACCCTTTGTGTTAACTGTACTAGTCTAGAATCAAACATATTGTAACAGTGATAAATATCAACCATTCAACAATAAACTAAGGAAGAAGCAAATTATTATTGAATAATAATAAAGTGACCTTATGGTCAAGGTTCGTACAATGTGATACACATGGATGAATAACAATAATTTTGCAACGGAAAGTAAAGATAAATCGTGTTGATCAATCGACATGCCCACGGGCAATCAACTGGGGGCAATCCTAGTCCTCGTAGTACTCCTCATAGAACTTTGCGGTCCCTGATCCTTCATCAGCAACTGAGCAACTATACATATAGCCATGAGTACATAGAATACTAAAAAGTCGTATGTAACAAAATGTGTTTATAATTACACAAAGCTTAACAAAGGAAGGCATATTGTTATTTAGTAGAAATCAATGAATGAATGTAAATAAAATAAGTAGATTGAAAAGTGAAGTTGGGAATGTACAATGAATAATTTCAAGAATTTCATTTAAAACAAGTAAACTTTCCATTCACTTCCCAACCCTAGGATCGAAACAAGTAAACTTCCCATTTGATGCTGCACACTAGCACCACCCTGCCTGATAAGCTTATCCCCTCAACCCTAGGATGTGACATAGCTGGTCTACCCCCAGAATGCATTCCCGTAACCTAAGTCTACGATTTTAATGAGGGCTCACCATTGTTTGGGAGATTGCATAACCAATGAATCAGTACCATAACCCATTGTCTCATCTAGTCAAAGTAACCCTCCGCCGCACAACCCAATGGAGTGACCCTCCAATTCAACCATGCAAGGTAGCACCAATATACGATAGTTTACTATGCCAGTTTCATCCTATAATAGACATGTCGTTGTACCAGTACAGATCATATCAATGTTGCACAAAATTAAGTCCTTAATCATTCCCAGATGATATATTCACATCACAAATGTGCTAACCCCAATGCTAGTTCAAGCTCTATATTGGATGAATCTTGCGAAGTTACAGACTTATGACCTACTCGTACATTCTAATATGCCTTAATTCTATTTTTTGAGATTTGTTTTGGTTAGTTTGACACTCAACACAGAGATGCTTTGCAAAAATCAATATGCTTCTATAGTCAGTTTATTGTTAGACCCTAATTAGAAGCACTGTAAAAATAGGAAAACATCCCAATCCTATCATAAGGTATTGATACATCTAGTTTTGGGGGCACTTGACCAACTCAACACACATTTCCTTATCCGAACAAAATAACCATGATAGAGAAAATGGAATAGAAAAATGGAAATAACACCGCACTTCAACTCCCAAAAACATATGATAAGCAACTACTGTAGGAATAACACAATATCTCAACAATAAACCTCCCAGTCAGAAAGGCTGAAACTAATAACTTAAGATACAAGAAGATTGATATAACCCCCTTTAACTAGTATCAGTGGGCTGATAACAAATGGACATCTCAACTGCATTGTCTATGAATCCATCAGTATTTGTGGTGCTGAAGCATCTAAAAACCTGAGCCAGTACTTGAAGCATCTAAATATTTGTGGTGTTGCACTTGAAACATCAATCACCAAAACAATTGCAGTAAGTCTATGATGAGTGATGTCATTCACATGTTCAGCTGAAAGTCTGAAATTTGTAAGGGTGATCATCTAAATATCATTGAAAATGCTTATCCAGTATAGATAGGGGGAAGCATGCTATTCATTTATCTATAATTTTTCTCCATCTAGAGATAGTATCAATACAAAATGATTTCCCAAGAGAAATATTAACTTGGGTTAGTTGCATCATCAGTTTTTTTGTTTACTATATATGATATTTTTATTTTGCGCAATATGTTATACGTAATGGTATTTTTCACACTTGCAAGAGCTCAAACAGAGATAGCTTTGGCATGTCTAGAAGACTAGAATAAAAATATTGATGATGACATAATCTACTATGTATTGTGCAAAGATAGAATTTGCTGAAATATGTTTCTGTAGCACAGTCAATCCATCTCTAGTCTCTACAACTGTTGGGCAACAAAGTCAATTATATCTTGGATTCTTGGTAGTAATGGATGCTTTTATTGGCATTTCTTTGATAAATAACTGATTGTTTATTTTCTTTGATCAAGCATTGGTTAGCACACGAGGAGAGGACCACAGACTGAAACGGTATGTACTTTCATGTCTTAGCATTTGTTAAGTTGCAGTCTCTGAGCCATGCAACTTCCAATCAAACTAGTTTTGTGATGAAAATTTCATCACTTAAAACCCAATCTAAATCCAACCTAACCCAAATCCAATCCAATCCTCACTTAAAGAAGCTTAAAACACCAGTCAACACAACCCAAAGAACACCTTCCACGACCCAATCTAACCCAACTCAACCCATAGACATTTCCACCCAACCCAACCCAAATGGTTGAAATGAGTTGAAACCCATTTTCAACCCATTTCGAAACTTGTTGCCAACCCACTATTTACTAATCTACTACATGCAAATGCATTTATAGGAAACTTTTGAAAAAGTTCAGTATTTATAATTTCTAACTCACGTTCACACCATAAAGTTTCACGAAATTGTCTAAAATTTACTATAGATAATTTGGGGGTGTAGAGACGCTAATTTGTGCAATTTTTTAGGCCTAGACATAAAAGTGAGACCAACAGGCTTTTATAGAAAACATTTGAAAGAGTTTGGTACTTAAAATTTATAATTCTCGTTCACATCATAAAGTTTCACGAAATTTATTATAGATGATTCAGGTATAGAGACACTATTTTGTGCAAATTATTAGGTCTAGGCACATAGGCGAAATCAATAGACTTTTATAGAATTTTTTTGAAAAAGTTTGGTATTTGAAATTTCTAACTCACATTCACACCATAAAAGTTTCATGAAATTGCCTAAAATTTACTATAGATGATTTTAGGTGTAGAGATACTACTTTAGGCAATTTTTTAGGCCTAGACATAAAGGTGGGACCAACAGACTTTTATAAGAATTTTTTAAAAAGTTCGCTATTTAAAATTTATAACTCACATCACATCATAAAAGTTTTATGAAATTTTCTGAAATTTACTACAGATGATTTCGGGTATAGAGACGCTACTTTATACAAATTATTAGGCCTACGCACATAGGGTATGTTCTTTTTGGCTGAAGCTTATGGCTTTTGACTGCGGCTTGCGGCTTTTGGGCTTTCGTGTGAGAGATTACAGAGTAACAGAAACTCACATGTGGTTGTTGCCGATATAAATGAAGTCGGTACAATATGTACTATAATTAAGTGGTAGACCCTATTTTCAAAAGATACTCCGTTTAAAAACTAGTTATTATAGAAAAGCCGAAAAGCAGCTTTTAGAAACTGAAAAGAACATGCCCATAGGTGGAAACAACAAGTTTGTATAGAATTTGTTTGAGAATGTTCGGTATTTGGAATTTTTAATTCACGTTCACACTATAAAAGTTTCACGAAATTGCCTGAAATTTACTATAAATGATTTGAGGTGTAGAGACGGTGCAAATTTTTAGGCTTAGACACAAAAGTGGGACCAATAGGTTTTTATAGGAAACTTTTGAAAAAGTTCGGTATTTAAAATTTATAACTCGCGTTCACACCATCAAAGTTTCACAAATTTTTTTGAAATTTACTATAGATGATTTTGAGTATAGAGACACTACTTTGTGCAAATTATTAGGTCTAGATACTCAGATGGGCCCTATGGATTAAGCCAGCCCATAAATAAGCCATATTACAACACCATGGGTTGAACCCATTCTCAACTCAAATTCAATCCTAAATTTTAGAACCCATTGCAACCCTATCTAAACCTTTTTATGAGACAACCTAACTCGATCCAACCCATTCATTATTTCAACTCATTTTCACCCAACCAAAACCAACCTAATCAAGGACTCAAACCATTTAACCTGTTTTAACCCAATCCATTAACACCCCTAAACGAAATGTTGGTCAATTCCTTATGTCGTTTTCTACTTATTCGTAGGGTTTTATCAATCTCCATTTTCTCCCATGGATGGACCGGTCGACTAGGCATTTGGGTGGTGTATACGTTCTGATAACAAAATCAAGAAGATTTCCCTCTCACGGTACAAATCAGTACATGCATAGGCAAAAATATTATGGTGTTTATACGAGGGGGATTTCTTTAGAATTTTTTTGGTGTTTAGTTCAATTTTTTTTGGAGAGATTTTATTGATTGAGGGGAGCATTAGAATTTTTTTGGTGTAGTTCAAAATTTTTGGAGAGATTTTATTGATTGAGGGGAGTATTACAATTTTCGAGCACCAAATGCACAATACAAGATAGAACTCCTACTAGTCAAACAGCAATACAAGATGGTCGAAAGAGTGTGTTTAAAAGACTGCTTTTTATTCATGACAATTTTTCCAGAAACTAGTAGTGTGCCCGTGCTAACGCTACGGTAAAATATAAAACAAGATAAAATTTATAAAAAATAAAACGAACAATCAGATTCATTAAGATTCACGTCTCATATATTGTATAACCAAATATTTTTGTCACATAATGAATGTCACATAAATACGTGATCGGTCGGAACCACCCAACACGCAATGCTCAAAAGCCTACGACCGATTCCCAGGTCTTGCGACCGCTTCGCGAGACCATACCACCGGTTAACAGAAGCTACGACCATTTATCGTGTGATTTAAACACCTTCCCAACCACATACAACACTTTTCGTCGTGGTTGAAGCCACTTCCGACCATGTGCACGAGTTTCACCATGGTCGAAACCCCTTCTGACCACATACATGGGCTTACAGTGGTCGAAGTCCCGTCCGACCACGTCCTGAGCACATCACAACGTGGTCAAAACTTCGACTACCGACCGCAGCTTTCGATAACGTGGTCGAAGCCCGCTGTGGTCGAAGATGCAATTACGACTTCCGACTTCCGACCACTGACAATGTGGTCGTAAACCCTTCGGCTGGCTTCTGACCATGACCAACGTGGTCGTAATAGCTTTCGACCACTTGTAAAGGTTTCAGCTAGCTTCCGACTCCAAACAAAGTGGTCGTAAATGCTTCAGCTAGCTTCCGACTGCAAACAAAATGGCCAACGTGGTCATAAATACCGTAAATACCAAAGTGGTCGTAAATGCCACGTACCAGTGAAACTTCTCAATATTAATTGGAAGGAACACCTGCACTAACAGAGTTTTATCTCAAATTTTTCTTCTATCTTTAAATTAACAAAATTAACATTTGCATGATATTATATATATAATAATTATGCCACCGTAGTCGTAAACGCCGAGGTGGTTGTAAATGCCACCGAAGTCATAAACGCCGAGGTGGTCGTAAATGCCACCGAAGTCGTAAACGCCCAGGTGGTCGTAAATGCCACCGAAGTCGTAACGCCAAGGTGGTCGTAGATTGTTTTACTTTTTGACCACAAGGAGCTCAGGCAACAATAGCAAGCATTCTTTTAGACACTTTTGGAGGAAGAAATCATGGATCTGGATGGCCTACAAGTAGCATTAATAAATTGGTGTTCCTAGAATCTTAACAGAACGGAACCTTGTTTCAGAGTTTTACATCAGTCAATGTGAGTAAACAAAAAATGACTAAACTGATTTAATGGAATAAAAAAGGTCCTTCCATACTTGTTGAATTTGCCATGATGTACATAGTTGGCAAATAACATGCTTGTAGTGGAACAATAGCCAAAAGATCAATTGGTATTTTGTTAATGCCTTCCTTCAAATTACAAGAGATATTGGGCATTGAACCTGAAATATAGATCAACTGTCATTTCATTATCACAAGATAAACACAGCGAGGAATGTTTTAGAACAAACTACAAATAAAACCTTGTAGCCAAAGCTAAACATTTTCCAAGCCAGTGATGCTTAACAATGCGTGTAGAGTCCCATTTGCCCAACCATATGATCTTAAGAATACAACAAATCAGATACGGCGAGATAAAATCACAAAAGGTACTAACATTGGTATAATAGCTTGGTATGCACAAAAAAAGGTAAAACTTGTGGACATTGCTAGTTCAATTGTGGGAAGCATAACATACCATTGCTGAGGCACAGGTAGAGATGATGAGTAGACTTTGATCTATTCCTCTTTATAAAACATTGAATCATTCCATCTCAAGGACCAGGCTGTCAAGACAACATGAGATATAATGTATCAAGAACGAGGAAAGCTTGTATGTCATACACAAACAGAACCATGTAGCATATTTGAATGCTCGAGCATAGATCTGAACATCTAAGTAACATTATTTGGACGTATCATGTGATAGAATAATAATGCAATTGACAAAAGAAACAAGGTCAACAAATTAAAAGCATCAAGGTGCCCATCTGCGCTAGTTAAGCTACATTATCATGCAATACTCAGCATTATACAGATACTTAGGATGACAAAAAGCTCAAATTTTGCACAAACAATACTCTAGAATAGAAAATATCATGATATCTATCATGCTGCACTTCCTATCTTTTAGACAAGGTTTGCTCATCCATCAACAAATAAAAGATACAGTTGATTAAGAACAATTTTTTAACATGAGAAGCACAAAGTTATTTATTTATCTCTAATTGGACATGGTGGTTTACATTGATATTTTTCAGCAATCATCACCACAACATAGATGCGCACAATGACTTTGATCCTTGAAGTAAGGAATAATGTAGACTCTAATATAGAGTTGTAGCTAATTCTTTTAAAAAAGAAAGGGCGTACTGAAAAAGAAATCAGTAAGTATGGTTAGGCCTACAATATCTTATGAACCATAAATTCACAACCAAAACAGCTTTGAGTATAGCAGGCATTATAGATTCATCGAGATATATCTCTTGTTCTTAACAATTTTCAGAATGTTTGAGCTTAAAAAACTGTACTTCGCACCTGCGTCTCCAGCACTCGTCTTTTCAGTGGAGGAGAAGCAGTTGAAAATGAGTAGTAGTTGTACCTCTTTTATCTTTGACGGAGTAACCGTTTTGCAAACACATTCCTTCTCACGATCATTCTTGCAACCGCGCTGTGGTGATAAATTGATAATATGCAAATAGATTAGGCATGACTGTGGGGGTGGTTGACGGGGGTGGATTTAGTAAAGAAAATTTTGGTGTATTATAGAGGGGTAGAGATATATTGGTGTTGACCTCAAATGTGCATACAAAAAAAAGATAAACAGGAAGTAGTGAAGTTCGCACCGAATAAAAAGAAATGCAGAACTTCCATGAGCATGGATGGATTCCATCAAGTTATGGTGTACAAGCACTTGTGATATTTAAATTTCTACTTGCAAAGACCCTCCCACTAAAATCTCGAGATGACATTTCATTATTTCAGTGAGCAAGTCAATTGTTCCGTATAGTAAAACTAAAGCTCAGGAACAAAACAATCCATCATTTACAGCCGTCCATCGGTCCGTGCATGATGTGAGGCCCGTCCATCGGTCCGTGCCGCGCGTCCAACGGAAAGACGCCGCCGTACCTCTCTGGCCGGCGGAATTTGATGTGCGGCCACCGTTCCACATGGCCCCAAAACTTTGCGCAAAAATAGATTTACCCAAACGGGGACGAAAGCATGTTCGCCATGGCCTGCCCCCGCGTGTTAGCCTCGGAAGATCGGGGAGTCAACCAGTGGCGAATCCAGAATAAAAAATAAGGGTGGGCTGAAAAATTCTACATTCTTATCTTAGATCGTAAATTTTTGCAGAATTATTGTTTCTACACCTCGAATAATTAAACTACTTTGTAAGAAACATAGTTTTGTATTCTTTTACAATTAAATTCATAACTTCATACATGAATAAAAGCAAAGTAAAAAGAGAGATACAACAGAGGTACCTCGCTAATAGCAAGTGAATCCCAAAAACATGTAAATATGATTCCGG
Source organism: Dendrocalamus sinicus (assembly GCA_036346575.1). Lineage (NCBI taxonomy): Eukaryota > Viridiplantae > Streptophyta > Magnoliopsida > Poales > Poaceae > Dendrocalamus > Dendrocalamus sinicus. The sequence goes on from CM070646.1 coordinate 14,287,437, forward strand.
TATATAACAATCTGTACATCAAAATAAAAAAAATTAGTAATACAATAGCAATTAGCAAAATGTACTTAATTACTTAAAGGATCATGAACATTTCAAATAAAAGAACCATACCACTAGCTTGAATTACGACCTTCACGAGGCAAATTCATTCTGCGGTTTTTCATGCCTTGGAAGGATTTTATGATTGCATCATCGTCAATGGATCTAAATATATCTCGCTTGGTGTAGCACACCATCAAATCATTCAACCAATCATCCGACACTTTGTAATTAATTACTAATTGAGTATATACAACAATATAACTGTATTACGCAAAATACTAATTGACTGCTAATTGACAGCTAATTAACAGTATATAACAGTACATAATTGTTATATATACAACACAATAGTATAACAGTATTACGCAAAGTACTAATTGACTGCTTGAGACTTGAGTTGTGTGACTTGTGTCCTTACAAATGAAGGCTGAAGGCTGAAGGGGACCAACCGACACCAAGGCTAGTAAAGGCTGAACTCCAGGCCAAATAAATAAACAGAGGCAGCAGCTCCAAGCCAAATAAATAACCGGAGGCACTGAGGCAGCAGCTGCAGATTCCCTTCACGGCTTCACTCACAGACCCACAGTGCCACACCCCTTCGCCAGTTCGCCATTTCGCCCCGCTCCTGCCGACTGCCGTCCTGCGCGCTGCCTCCCCGCCTCCCGGTTGGCCGCTGGCCGGCTCCCTGCCTCGGTGCCACTCGGCGCTCCCGCCTGACCGCCTCCCCGCCTCCGCTGGCCGACGGCACCACGCGACCCGCCCGCCCGCCTCGCTGCGCTGCTAGGTCGGCCGCTGCGACCCTTCCCGGCGTCTCTCCTCCGGATCAGCGGCCGGCGTCCCGCGAGCCTCGAGATCAGATCTCGTCGCACGCGGCACGGTATTTGGGGAACGAGAGCTCGGGAATGGAATGTGCTCTTCGGATTTGGGAAATTTGGGGATTTTGGGCATGCAGCATGTACTGGGCGGTGGGCCGTTGGGCCCGTGGGCGGTGGGCCTGCATCTCTACTTGACTACTTCGGCGGTTCGGGCGTTCGGCCTTGTTTCTTCAATTTCTTCTGGCTCCGACCGTGCTTATGCTGCCTTAATTCAAATGAATGTTTCTTCGTCGCCGATGACGGCCTGACCTCAGGACTGCATGAGGGGGGGTGTTTCGGCAACCATGGAGGGTAGGCTTCAGCCTGATGAAGCCTACCCCATGGATTCGCCCCTGGAGTCAACCGCATGGGCTCTCTCTCTCTCTCGATCGGGACGCAAGAAACCAAATGCAGCAACCCAATTTGTCACCAAACGCGAGCATTTTTTGGTGCAAGTTGCGTGGTGGGAATCGATCGATGGAGTAGGGGTCGCGTCACGGGGTGCGTACTGTAACACCTCCGTTTCCAGGGGCGCGTATGGACACGGCATTCTGTAACTATTCACGTATGAACAGTTATGGAGTGTCGCGCAAGAGTATACCATTGCATACTTACAACAAAAGTCCAGCATATATTTCACATAAGGATTACTATCCAGGTTTTGACAGCGGGGCGTGCAAGCCCAAAGTATATTTACATTACAAAAGACTTCCAGAATCCGCTTCGAGCGCGGCGAAGACCTAAAGTCACGGGTCCTCGTCGACGAAGAAATCCTCAGGGACGTCCTCGACGGGGGGGTCCTTCACCAGAGTCTTGATCCTCTGAAGGGTGGATTAAGCAAGCCATGAGCCAAACAACCGGCTCAGCAAGTCCCAAAGGGACTCTATCTTACTATATGCACGGAACAACAAAGGAAGGGAGTATACTTGGTTTATTAACTTTGATGGATGCAGTTTTATTTGCAATCATTTTGATAAGACGAACCAAAAATTACTTCTTAAGATCTCAGGGGTTTTTCAAAAAGGAGTTCATTAACCAACTAATCAAGTTAAAGCATGTACAAAACTACTTATGCTTCGCAGCTGGAATCACCCAAGTGACACAGCTCCAATAACCGGGAGCACGACGTATTTGAATACCATTTATTTGACTCTGCAGAGTTTGCTCAGCTTTACCCACACGATCCCTTAACTCCCGCCAAAGAGTTAAGAAAGCCAGGTCGTTTCACTGCTCAATTCTTTATATAGGCTCTACCCGGTAGAATCCACTCGGGTCTGGCTCACACACACACCCACAAGATGAGAAAACAACGTCCGCTTCGAGTGAACTCTACCGTTGTTAGGCATCCGCAGCACGGACTACCTAACCTCACTGCTTAACCTCCTTCTCCGCCACACCTGTAGAGTTTCAATCGAGTTGAGCAGTTACTAGACCAGTGTTGACAAGTCAACTCCTGTGGTTGAGCGATCACTGTGACATTTACTCAGCGCAAGGGTTTCAGTCCTTATATTTTCACATGGTCCGCAACCTCGCCAGGCCCGCGACCCAACCTAGGGTAAGCGATGGGCGTAGACCGTCTCGCGGTTTCCCACTCACCCTTACCCTACCTTGTGCACGCCGGCACTCTCCGCTCTAAGATACGGTGTCCCATACCACCCTACCTTAGAGTCGGGTTTTCCGAATTCTATTGGCCCACAGCCACAACTTTATCAGTGTAAGACTTTTGCATGATAATAATAACCTACAATTATCTAGATTATCAAGTAATTATTACTAGGGTTTCAATAGCATGGCAACAAATCAAACATGGCATTTATCGGTGGTAGGTCTAACTATAACACATGTCATTCTAAACAATTTATTTTACTTTAAATTAACATTTCACAATTAGCATAATGCAAATAGCATATTAACATAATTAAATCACATGGGTTGCAACATGATCAAAGGATTTGGGACTTGCCGTCAATCCGGATGATCTCAGCTAGCTCGAACGATGAAACGCCTGGATCCTGAGCCTGCTCTTGAATCTCCGGAATCTCCGACACTAGCGCAAACACATAAAATAATTAAATCCAGCTTGCAACTAATCAAGCAAGGAAAAATAAACTAATTAAAAAGGAGTAAACTGCATAAATCCTTCAAATGGAATTTTAGGAATTTAATTGGGATGATTCTGTGGAAAAGGAGGCCAAAAATAGGTCCAGAATATTATTTGGAGCAAAGTGGTGAAGTTTGGGAATTTTTGGGATTTTCTGTGCTTTTCTAGGATTTATTTGAATTTTTCTGGATTTTAGAAATTGATAAATCATCTGGAAAATCGGTGAACAGTGCTCGGGCCGGCCCAGCGCTACTGTGTGCTCAACGCTTTGCGTGCGGCCAGCGGCCGAAGGCAGTGCCCGGCGGCGGCGGCGCGTGGGCGCGGCTTGCTTGCGCTCGGGCGGCGGCGGCCGGCGGCGGCCCACGCCGCGCAGCGCCACGCGGCTCGGATGAGCGACGCGTGGCTCGGGTGGACGGTCGGATGGGGTGGAGCGAAGGGGTACGGGGAGGAGATCCGACGGACGAGGGGCGGTGCGGTTACGATCATCGGACGGTGGCGAGGGAGGCGACATCCGACGACTGGTGTTAGAAGGCACGGGAGGAGGTGGACGGCAGAGAAGCGGCCACGCCATCGTCTTCTTCCTCCAGCCGTGCACGCGCAGCAGAGGGACGAAGACGGCGGCGCCTTCGCTCTCCGGCCACGGCGAAGGCTCCCGACGGCAAAGGAGGCTACCACCGGGTAGGTCTGAGTGAGGGGAGTCCATTTTGGGCAGCTGGGAGGCAAGGGGATCAGCGGAGAGGGCGGGGAACAGAAGGGGGAGGTTCGGGTGTTTGGCGGCGAGGGAGGTCACCGGCGGCGGGAGAGCTCAATCGGCCGCGGCTACACATTCAAGGGGACCAGGTGCTCACATTGGCGGCGGAGGTGTGAGTCGAGGAGCCTCCGAGCGTGCTGGCCACGGGGAGGTGGTTGCGGCCAGCAGGGGGCCTCGACGGCGGCGCTCCACGTGGCTTCACCTGGCCAGAGGTAAGTATCAAAATGATCAGTGAGGGGAGGGGATGCTTTCGGCGAATACAATCGAAGAATGAGGGAGGGGAGGGGGAGATTGGCTCCCGGGGGCCACCGGCGCAGGGGACGGCGAAGGCGGAGCTACGGGCGGCGGGGCTCCAATCGGGCGCTCTAGGAGGTGGCTGGAAGTGGTGGGAAGGGAGTGGTGGTGTTTGGGGGGCTCAGGAAGCAAAGGAAAAGGAGGAAGCCGGAAGGGGGTTTTTATACCCGTGCGGAGAGGGAGTGAGGCGTGGAGGAGAAGGCAAGGGCGCGGCTCCGGGGCCGACAGGAGGGAACGGGAGCAGGTAGGGGCGTCTCCTCCGCAGGACGGGGCGGTGACCGGATGACGCACGGCGATGTAGCGGCTTAATGGCGAGGAGACGGGAGCAGGTAGCTTCGGTGGGGCGGAGGCGCGTTCGCGCGCGGGGAGGGAGGAGGCGGTGACCGCCAGGTGGGGTCGGGGCAAAGGCGGGCGACGTGGCGCGAGGACAGCCACTCCCTTCGGACTGAGGCGGTCGGGGCGGCGGAGGCTGTCCGAGGCGGGCGCGGCGCAGGCCAGCGTGGCGTGGCGTGGCGCGCACGCTGCGCGCGCGCTTGGGAGAACGCGAGGAGGAGTGGGCGCCAGCGAGAAAGGAGCGGCGGCGCGCGAGAGGGAGAAGGCGGGAGCGAGCGGGAGGCGGGGTGGGGAAACGCTGGCGGGGAGGAGCGCGAGCGCCGGGGAAAGAGGAAGGCGGAAAACGGCGGGGCGCCAACGGAGAGGGGAGGTGCCCTGCCGAAAAGGGAAAGCGGCGGCGGGGAAGACTTTCCCAAAAAAGGAAAGTTTCCAGAAAACACTCAAAAATGCAGCAAAAAGCACAGAAATTTTTGGTTTGAATTTTTAGGGGCTTTTCACGTACCTGGACGCTGTAGAAGCGGGGGTGGCGGACGAGGGTGGCCTCGAGGCCCGTGCGCGTTGTCTCGACGTCCACCCGCACGTCCAGCCCGATCACGGCGACGATGTAGCAGTTGAAGTGCGTCTCGCGGAACAGCCGCCCCGCAGGGCTCACCGGCTCGGCCGCCTCCACGTCCCTCTCCATCGCCTCCGATTCGCCGCCATGGCGCCTCGCCCTCTGCTCTCGCTCCTACCGCGCTTGCTCTCCCCTCCCGCTGGCGCGGGCTCTCCGCCGCCTCCTCTTCCTCGAGACGTGTCTACCGTTAGCACCCGCTTCCGCAGAGAGGTGGTGGAGGAGGAACCGGCTAGATCGGTTAGGTGGGTTCTGGGTTCAATGATGTGCATGATCCAAATGATTTTGGTCTTAGGATCTTCAATGAGTAAGAGAAGAAGGCTTGAGGAGAAATCTAGGTCATTCATTTGTATGAAGTTGGATTACTTTGGTACACAAATCTGGGTGGACTTAAATAGATGCATGACTGTAGGGGTAGTTGAGGGGGGTGGATTTAGTAAAGAAAATTTTGATGCATTATAGAGGGATAGAGATAAAAGAAACAGTTCATGACAACGGTTAACCAACGTTCGTATGTGTGCATGGGTGTAGCCGCGTGTGCGGGTACGTCTTCCTATGATATTAAAAAAAGATTCAGCCAAATTTCCATGAGTAAAATTCAATGTACGACCAAATCTGTCGCGAACCAAACAATTGTCACAGTATCACCGAGATTCATTTATTAGCCAGCAATATTTTGGCAAATCTTGTGCTTCTGAACGAAACACGCTTGCCTTCGGGGGGCAAGGATCATCAAGCGGGTCAAGAAAAGCATAAGCATTCCAGATTTTTTTTCCCTTTGATCTGTATCTCTACGAATATATAAAGAAAAATTGATGATCGTCGATGCATTCTCTTCTCCTCTCTCTACAGCCATCTGATTTGATCTAGATCATTCGTCTCTCTCCTCCTCTCTCTCAGGATATAACCACCCACCCTCTCTATTTTTCTCATCTCCTCGCGTATTCTGGCCACATTTCTCTCTCTGTCTCTTACTCTTTAATGTTTAAGAGAACTTTCGATATTTGACACTGAATACGTGCGCCTCTCAACTTTTAACCCCCCAATTCGCACGTCTTTGGAAATTTAACCCTGTCACTGCGAATTCTTTTGATTCAAGAGATTCTCCTTATTTTCTCTCCTTTTCTATTTTGACATTTGTCACTGCGAAAATGAGGAGAATCTCTTGAATCAAAAGAATTCGCAGTGACAGGGTTAAATTTCCAAATGCATACGAATTGGGGGTTAAAAGTTGAGAGGCGCAGTGTCAAATATCAAAATTTCTCAATGTTTAATATGTGAAGTTGATCAGTAATAAATTTTATCTCATTATTTTTTCAACTCTATTGTAAGCCCAAGAACACCGACGGTGGGTCATCCGACGGACGCCCGAGATAACGAGGCCCTCCGGATACTCGTGCCCAAACACGTGTGTCAGGCATCTAGGAGGACCTAAACACCGGCCCACCTGTCAGCGAGGCGCAAATCACGTCACCGGCTGGACACTTGGCCTCCACGAAAGGCACGTCCCACCTGCGAGCCGATGACACGTGGGCCCGGGGCGCTTCCCTCTGACCCGCCTCGACGTCGGTGCCGTCCGTCCGTCCCTCCCCGATCCATCGAGGCGAATTCACACGCAAACCCCTCCCCAAAAAAACGCGAGATAAAAAGAGGTAGGTTTTAATCTCTCCTTAAATCTTCTCTCCTTTCGTCTAATTCCTCTCGCCTCCTCGATCCCCCTGACGAGATTGTTCTGCTCCCTTCGCATCGGATCGCGTCCCCGTCGCCTCCCAGCCGCCGGCGCAGGAGTGAGGAGTCGGGGAGAATCCGAGACAAGGTACGCGTCGCCGCTCCCTTGCGTTGTCGCTCCGTTGTTCGTGTGATCAGATCATGCTTGGTTCGGTTTGCTCCCCTGTTTTGGATTCGATGCTCTGTGTCTGTTGTTTGTTTCTGTTCCGTGGTGATGGATCGATCGGTAGAAACGAGATTCGATCGAGAAATCGGAACTAGGCTATACATTGCGCTGCGATTTTTGGCCTCTCCCTATCGCTATGTCAATTTTGCCAGGCGCTTCGTTCGCGCCGTAGGGTTTGGGCAGGGTTTGATGGCGCCCGCCCTCGAGATTCGTGCCGCTGCTGATCGGTCGACAGCTGCGGTACTGATTCGGGTGGGGGGTTGGGTCTTTTGCCGGCACGGGTCGTGGGGCAGAGTGGTGGTGCTAGTTTTTGCTGCAATCGTCGTCGCCACAATGCACAATCTTCTGGTATATAGGGGATTTGAGGATTTCTGTTTGACGTTTTTGGTTGCAAGGAAAATCTGTCATTCTTGACGAATAGCAATTACACTCACGTAGCCGAGTTATAGGGCAAGACTGTAGTAGTTGAGGTCATATTTCAAGTCCTCGTGCTCTCCAAATCAAATATACGCACTACGCAGTTTCTTTTGAGTTTTTTTTTTAAAAAAAAATTGTTGACCCACCCTTCAGTGACAGTTGTGGGCTTTACGGGTTATGGTCTGCTCTGAAATTTTTAGGTTTTGAGCTTTGGTAGCTTGGCTGGTTTGATTTTGGACGGTTATCTGTTTGGCTGTTCGCATGTTTGGCTCCTAAGATATGAAGTCCTACACTACGTGAGTTGTGCTGTGCAATCATGCTGTGCACTATTCTGGCGTTATCTACTTGATAAAAACTATCTAGTGCATATGCTTTGATGTCCCCAACGGGCCAACCTTAAAGTGACATGCTTGATCTTTAGCGCAACTCCGTGATGCAATGCAATGCACCGCATCGAGTCTATACAAGAAAGCTGGTCAGCCAAACTGGCTGGCTAACTTTCACCCCTTGTCGATGCCCGATTACGTCATCAAGAAACTACTGGAGTGCAAGTGTGCTTATCAACACACCACACATGCCATGGAATCTGTTGTACTCATGGCCTGTGCATCAAACTGTAGCAATATAATTAAAGTTCATGTACTATAATATTGCTCTTTGTCTTAGGTAGAGTGCCCTCATTGTGGCTCATCCGTGTGCCGACTCATTGTGAAATTTGGACACTGTTGGACCTCTTCACATGAAAAATTCCGTTTTTGGCCCCGTTGCAAAAAAATTCTGGTTTTGGACCCCTATTGAGCGCGGGATCGCCAAACGCCGCCACGTGGGCCTGCGTACGCGCCCGACCGCGCGATCTCACGGCCGAAGCGCGACCGTCCCGCCGCCCGCAGCGATCACACGGCCGAGCGCGGACCGTCGGGACTTGTCTCAATGCCTCTTGTTCATTGTTTATTACGATTTGGGAGCGACGCATTAATGGCTAAAAGTGGGTGCAACAAGAGGTTACCAACCTCAAGAAAACACTACCAGATTCATCTAAAACAAGCATAAAATATAGCATGTTTTACATTGTACAGCGTACAACATGTCATAAAGAAATGGTGTCACATCCGCGCGTGTGATCGCGCGTGGCCGGACGGTCCCGCGCTCGGCGTGTGATCGCGGTGAGGCGGACGGTCGCGCGCTCGGCCGTGAGATCGCGCGGTCGGGCGCGTACGCAGGCCCACGTGGCGGCGTTTGGCGATCCCGCGCTCAATAGGGGTCCAAAACCGGAATTTTTTTGCAACGGGGGCCAAAAACGGAATTTTTCATGTGCAGGGGTCCAACAGTGTCCAAATATCACTCATTGTTATGTGGGTCAGGGTGCAGGCCGCTCAAAAGTGAACCATACCGGACGACTACCAGTGCTGTGCACTGCTTGGACTTGCATGTCAGTGAGGGTGTACATGAGCAACTAGAAAGAGGTGTGCTCTGCGAAATGGAATCACCGTCTTTGGAATCCTAGGGACCAAGATATTACATTGAAGTGCAACAAATGATTCATTTTCTAGGAACAAGAGAAGTCTTAAACCAATGTTTGCTTAAGTGGGGTCTTAATTGAAATTTTTATGCCTTGAGGCAGAATAGGATTATGACTCTTTTACTAGTATGTGAGCTCCAATCTGGTAGGTACTGCATGGCATGAAATGTTTTGAGCTGTATCCTGTTCATATATATATATATATATATATATATATATATATATATATATATATATATAAACTCCTGGAAGTACGTACTCTCACTTCTAATATACCCCCTTTAATGGTGCTGTTATATCTCTTTATCTTTTTAAGTATACTCTAATAATGATTATAAGATACTACAAACTGAGTTACTTTCATTGAAGTCTATTTTTTGTAGCATAATTTGTGTGTGTACTCTTTTATACATGGAAAAGGTATATAGCAAAAAAATAAAGGACTACAATGAAAAATTTTCAACTAAGTCGCATTGGAGTATCTTAGAATTTGTATTTAAATATACCAAAAGTGATAAAGAGGTATAAAATATTCGTTTAAGTGGTATATTACAAGTGAGAGTATATAATCTTGGGAGTATGGAAAAGGTTTCGTGTGTGTGTATAATTACTAATTAGTGGCTACGCATAGAATAAGCGTGCGTCCCTGACCGACCCAACCAGTCAGCCGCTCTACCATTCCACCACATGGACAGTTACTAGCGTTTATTAATTATGGTAAAATTATTATCGTATGTACATCAAGTTATCATATGTAATTCATGAAGTTACAGTTATCATCCGTAAGTCATGAAGTTATTGCCATGTGTGAGTAAAGTTACTATCAACATGTATGCATTGAGATGAGAGAAAACATGCATGTCAATAGCAAATAACTCGTACGAGTAAAGTTACTGCTAAACACATATAGAGTTATTGTCCATTGTAACACTATAAAATTAACAATAACTACATGTATTTAATAATAACTTCACTCATACACGATAGTAACTTTAGATTAAATGAATTTCGTAGTGTCAAAATATATTCAATATAGATCTTGTTTTGTTAAGCTCGTAATTTCGAACACAACGCTGCAAACAGACCGTAGATTAAATTTTTGGTGAAAGTGTTATTGTATTTTTTTAGCTTGTAAATAAGATAAAAAAATCATAAGTCAAGTGCATTTATTCTCTTCTCTCATACTGCATGCATGCATGCATGCAAATCAAGTTACTATCTCCCAAACATAAAGTTATCTTCGATAATTCATCAAGTTACTATCTCCTGAATATAAAGTTATTATCTATTGACTTACAGATGTCAAACTTACTATCTCATGCACATAAAATTATCATCAAACATGAAACGCACCAGAATGCTCATGCACGCAGCCAGCAACCCACGCGTAGTATGTGCGCACACGCTGATTAGCGCAACCGTATATACATACATACATATAGAAAAAATGGTTCTATTCTTGGGAGTACGTACTCCCACTTCTAATATACTCCTTTAATAGTGTTATACCTCTTTATCTATTTAAGCATACTCTAATAATGATTATAAGATACTCCAAAGTGTGTTTTATGAATTTTTTTTTATCAAAGTCCACCTTTTATATCATAATTTGTGTATTACCCCTTTAATATATGGAAAAGTCCCTTCAGCACCTTCAGGCGAACAACCATCCCGCTCGTTGCAACCTAAGCGCACTCAATGAGCCGAAGGGATTCACGTCGAGAGGACTATGGCCAAGGTGGTCAGAAGAGCCTTTACTCAGCAAGCACTAGGAGTGTCCCTATGCCACCAGCCGGATCCGCTGATGGGCATGGTCGCCACCGCCACGAAGAATTGGAGGTTGAGTCCCTGATCTCCAGGCCAAACCACAGGTCGGCGCGGGTGCTCTAACTTGCCAGTGCACGGGCACTATCGCCACCATCGCTGGGCATCTAGCTCTTCCAGCTCGGGGGAGCCTCGACACCGCCGTCGTTGCACTGCGTGATCACCACCCTTCTTCAACCAGAAAAGGCTCCATCTACTCTTAGGACCAGCTGCGGGAAGAGTTCAGCGTGAACTTACAAGGAAGCAATAAGCGCCTCATTCTCCCCAATCAACTCTTTACCATCAAGCAGCAGCAGGGTGAATCCACGAGGAAATTCCTTAAGCCCTTTTCCAAAGTGCGAAGCCAAGTGGCAGACGCCCTGGACTCCATTGTTATCAATGCATGCAAAGAGGGGCTACTCCCAAGGGAGCTCAACCGCGAGCTGGGAAGAGATCCCCCGATAACGACCCATGATTTCTTTGAGGTCATAGAGAAATACGCCCGAGGAGAAGAAGACGACCTGGCCAAAAAGGGGTTTCTCCCGCAAGATGGAGGCGACTCCCCCGAGAAGTCAAAAAGCTCCTTTGGGAAGAAGAACAAGGACCGCAGGGAAGGATCACTCCAGCGGGGTACGTGATTCCAAAGTCCTCGTCATGACCGACACCCCTTCGTGGGAACGTAGGAGCAATTTTGTCAGAGGATCCAAAAAGGAGTCAAGGCCTAAAGCCCACTAGAAGGGGCACCCCGATGAAGGCCCCAAGGAGAGGAGGAACAACCCTAATCAAGGAGATGGGCGCGGGTGTGCTTACCACAAAATGAACGTGCATGATACAAATGAGTGCTGCCAGTGCGCCATTGAGGTACTGAAACTCCTCAAACGTGACCCCGAGCCGCATCGAGTGTCTCCATCGCATCCCACAGCTGCAGAGGTGATGCCCATTCAAGCAATCCCATCACCCCTGGCACAGGCCATGTTGATCTACCCTGGGGGGCACCTGCAAGATGCTGAGGAAGAGCTCCCCTTCCAAGCACCACAAAGACAAGTAAACATCATAATGGGGGGCTCGTCCTCTGGGTATAGGTCAAAGCGCCAGCGGAAGTAGTACGCTTGAGAGGTCAACGTCGTAGGGGTGACCTCTCAAAGCACCCCTAGGCAAGCATTCCCCTTAGCTTCACAGTTGAAGATACAAAAGGCTTGACGCCCTCTTGGTAACTGCCACAATATCTAATTGTGAAGTCTCCCGCATCCTCGTCGACAGAGGAAGCTCTGCAGATATACTCTACCTGCATGCGCTCAAAGAGCTGTGTGAGTCATAGGGGGCTATCATCATGGTATTCTATTACCATCCGATTGCCCCTCAATGGATTCATACTAGGAAAATCTATTCAACCCTTTCAGAGGATCAAACTCCTTATGACGTTTGAAACAGGAGAATCATCACACAAAAGCCGTCAGATTCGATGTCGTTGACATCGAGTCCCCATTCAATGCTATAATTGTGCGGGCAACTCTCAACCGCTCCTGTGCAGCAGTTCATCAAAACTACCTGTGCTTAAAGATACCAGGCCCCTGTGGGGTCATCTCCGTGAAGGTTGATCAAGACTTGGCTCGCCGCCTATACCACAAAGCGGCAACCAACTCCGGCGACATCAACTTCCTCGAACTTAAAGAGTCAAAACAAGGTATGCCCTCACCTCTTCCACCAGGGCACGACAAGGATGTGGTTTCTCTGGCAAAGTTCTATCTCAAGCCTCGTTCGAGGGGAAATTAAAAGAAGTGCAACTCTTCTGCCCGAACAACCCACGATCCGTCAGAATCGGGGTCGATTTCCCAGAGAGAATGGAGGAGGAGCTCATAGTTCTTGAAGTCCAATGCTGACATGTTTGCATAGACACCGTCAAACATGACTGGCATCCCCTGTGAGGTGATCTAGCATCACCTCGTGGTGAGACCCGAGTGCCCTCCAATGAAGCAAAAACTCAAAAAAAATATCCTCAGAATGATGCTAGGCCATAAAAGATGAAATTTACAAGCTCATGAAGGCCGGCCACCTTCGGGAGGTTTGACATCCAGAATGGTTGACCAACCCAGCTTTGGTTAAGAAGTCCAACGGCAAGTGGTGCATGTGCATTGACTTCACTGACCTCAACAAGGCATGCCCAAAGGACAATTACCCTCTCCCGCACATCGACCAACTCGTTGACTCCACTGGGTGTGAGTTGATGAGTTTCGTAGACACATATTCGGGTTATCATCAAGTCGAAATGGCGAAGGAGGAAGAGAAGAAAACCAACTTCATCATCCCTGTGGGCACATTCTACTATCTACGCATGCCCTTTGGGTTGAAGAATGCTGGAGATACTTTTTAGCGTCTCGTCTACCTCGTCCTCAGAGATCACCGCAATGTGGAGGTTTATGTTGACGACGTTGTTGTAAAGAGCATTTTGGTCTCATCACATATTGAAGATCTCTGAGACATTTGCCAACCTCCGCAAATTCGGCGTCAAACTGAACCTTGAAAAATGCACCTTAGGTGTTAAAGAGGGGAAGCTCCTAGGATTCGTGTCACAAAGGGGCAACGAGGCAAACCCCAAGAAAATTCATGCAATCTTGGACATAGAACCACCTCGGTCCACCAAGGATGTCCAGCGCCTCATGAGGCGCATGGCCGCGCTCGAGCCTTTTGTGTTGTGATCAGCAGAAAAGGGTCTCCCCTTCTTCAAGGTGCTCCATAGACTTGGAAGGCTTCCTATGGACTCCCGAAGCCCAGAAGGCCTTTGAAGACCTGAATGCTTACCTGGTAGCCCCTCCATTCCTCGCAAGTCTAAGACCTGGAGACACACTTCTTCTATACCTCGCTGCAACCCTATTGCAGTGAGCATCGTCCTGGTTAAGGAAAAGGACAGAGTTCAACATCCAATATATTATGTTAGCAAGGTCCTTGCGGGCGCAAGACAAGATACACAGAGATAGAGAAAATATTCTGTTCCTTGCTTATGGCTTCAAGAAAGCTTCGTCACTACTTCCTGGGGCATGCTATCACCGTCCCATCAAGTTATCCTCTCAACGAGGTAATGGGGACAAAGAGGCTATGGGAAGAATAACAAAATGGGTCATAGAGCTGGTACCTTTCTCCCTCAAGCTTGTGGGGAGGACCTCTATCAAATCGCAGGACCTCGCCGACTTCATGGCTAAGTGGGCTACACCCCCAACCAACCAAGAAGCACCAGCAAGTGGCCTAAGCATTCCTAGCAAGCATTAGACACCATACTTCGATGGCTCCAAGCGTTTGGTGGGAGGGGGTGCAGGGGTCATCTTGATAATCCCAAAAGGGAAGGCGCTAGAGTACGCGGCTCGTTTATCTTGCCCTAAAAACACTTCGCAAGACAAGTCACGTTCGACCCAGCAGCAAGGGGTAGGTTAATTCTTGATATAACTTAAGAGTCTAATCTTGGACACATCTATGGTCAAGATCTTCAAGGCCATCAAAACATCAACTTGGACATGGCAAAGCAGAACAATTTGAAATTACCCCTCTAGGCATTCCTTCTTAACGCCAAGGGGGCTAGTGTTGGAAGAATAATTGATGGCACCTGTTCTACAGAAGGCGCCTATCTATAGACCAAGAAATGCAATTACGCTCGCAAATGACGATTATAGCCCTCACTTGTACTTATAGGATAGCTATCCCCTAAGAGATATTCATTTGTATAGGGCCAAGAGTCTATAAATACCTCATGTATCTCTTATTTATAACTCAAGCCCACAAGGAATACAGGAAGACATTCAAACTAGTGTGCTCTGGGAGGAACCCTCGAAACCCCACCCCCACCCCCTAAGGCCACCGACAGGAGTAGGGCGGTCCTCTCGGACCCCCTTGAATCTGTATAAATTCTCGTGTCACTTTTGTTCTCATGGATGTCGACCCGTAACACGGCCGACGTCTGCCCCCTAACTCATGTTCGGTTTTCACACCTACAACAAACTTTACATTTAAAAGACGTGTATGCTCTCATCATAAACATAACAGGTTATCATAGTGTATTTTAACTGTTGAAATACATTTATCCTAAGACCCATTTAGTATCTACACATGCTTAAATGCATACATAATTGGATATCTATCAAAATTTAAATCCATACCCTTCTACAAATAGTCATAGAGGTATGGAGGTTCAGTTTCCACTTGATACTTTATTACTTTATGCTTTATACCTAGTACCTTTGCATCTAAAATCCAGGTATTTTGAAGCTTAGTCCTTTTGTTGGTCCCACCAGTCAAACAAACACTTAGTAGGACTAAAGCTGAAGATTGTCCGTGTTCTATTAGCAGTCTTCACTCTAGTTTTAGTACGCTTGTTAACACAAAAGGTAAAAGCCTGAGCGGTTTTTCTTGGATGTGCAAAAGCAGAGAATCAAAGCATGTTAGGGGCTATCAAGTGATCACTTCCTTTGGAGTTTGGTCTTGGTCATGCATGGAAGCACTTCCCTAGGAGAGAATCCAAGCTAGCTTTTGGCCCCTCAGTTTTTTTCCCAACGACTCCATGATTTGTATCTGCTGCTGCTTTCACTTCACCCAAGAGAATGGAATGGAAGAGAAGGCATATCATCCTATGGTTTTGAAACCTATATCTCCCATCCTAGCATCTACTACCACCACTAGTACTAGTAAGTATAGTACAGTGACATAAGAGAAAGAAAATAGATAGATAAAAAGCAAAAGTAAATCCACTGATGTAAAGCCTCAAGGATGAGCGCAAGTAAAGGGGTAAGGGAAACTACACAGGAGATGCAAAACACAACTGAAAACAAAAGGAAGGTGAAAAGAATTCTAAAGAGGGTGGTCAACGCCACCCTTGAAGACTACTATGCTCTTGATTTCGCCCTATCTTTATTGAAATTCATGCATTCTCACCAGTTATGCATCAGCCCCTCTCCCTTTGCTTTCTGCCATGAATCATTTTCATCTTGGTGTGTGCATGGAGGGTTAATTATAAGATGATGCCATCTTTCTCTGTATTCAAAAATTCCCTCTCAATGTTTGCTCTTCTAACGAAAAAGATAAAGCTTAGTGCTCAACACTTACAGCTCAGCAACCTATTCTCTGTCTTGATTTGAAGTGATCCCTTTTCTTTCACTTATCTCCTATCACTATCGTGAATTGTCTAGTGATATAACATATGTCAGTATGCTTTTGCATTTAGATTAGGCAAAATTTTAGTACGCATGGATAAAGGTGTGTTACAGTAGCCCCGTATTGTTGATAAGTGAGGAAACACAAGGGACCCAAGGAGGTGCTTGAATTCCTGAAAGGTTCTGAGGATGTTCCCAGAAAATTAAGCTCATATTATTGACTGAGTTAGTGTAACAAGTACTTGTTTCTCAACCTCTTATTTCTTCAACCTCAAGCACGTAACTCTATCATTATATGAACTATATTAATGATTCCCACTCTCGTCATAAATCTTCTCCACTGGGAGGTCTTCTCTCTAAAGAAAACAAGTTTCTCATTTGTTAGATTTCACTAGGGCTGGTTTTGCTTTGTCACTTGCACATCATGTCATTGCCATGTAGATGTTTACATTGTCTGTAAGTTGAAGAAAGCTTTATGCTCCCTTCTCTCCGTGCATCTCGAATATTCACGTGCCGCTATATGGTCACCACAGCCATGCTTGTTCCTTCTTATCCGAAATTTTATCTAGTCCATTTGTAATACATGAAAAAAAAGGCACTTCATAGGAGCTTCGTGTGATATCTAAGTTTTTCATCTAGATTCTGTGATTTCTTTCTGCCATCTTAGTGAATAGCAATAAAAAAACTGTAGCCAGTTAATTATGTTTACATCAAAAAGACTTCTAAATTGTTATCACTTATCAGTATTGAAGGAAAAAATCCAGTTTAAGAAAACTTGTTTGAAGTTATACTGAAGAATGAGATGGTTATCGGCTTGGTGGAGATTGCTTGACAGAAATAGATATAGCCTTGAGCCGATGTGATGGTTGGTTGGAATGGATGCCATGGACTTTTTTCAATTATTGCTAGTAAAAGAAGGCAAAGCGTCGAATATGAGGGATGGGAATAGCCTTTTTTAGTTGCAAGAATCTAGTTATATAGCAATAAATATAGCATAAGTTCAGAATGATAACCACCATTCTCGACACCTCATAGACCTCTTCTTTTGACACCTCATGACCTTTTCTTTTGACACCTCATAGACTTATTCATTTGGATCTATGCTCATTTTCTTTAGGATCAAATAAGTGCTTCTCGACACCTCATAGAACTTTTCTCTTGACACCTCATAGATTTATTCATTTGGATCTATGCTCATTTTCTTTAGGATCAAATAATTGCTTGTTTTAGGTTTTGCTTCTCTTCTTTCCATATGTTTGCTATAATGCTTGGGTGCATCGGTGCCACAATTGCTCAACTCAGTGTGATATTCTGCATTATTAGGCCCATTTTTTTTAGAACCGCATTATTAGTCGTATTTAATTGGATTTTACACCCTTTTATTATAGATATGGTTTGTGGTTTTAGAATCAATTAAAGAAGAGGGTGACACGTTGGCCCTGGGAAAATTGGTATGTCAGAATTCTGTCACGCAGCAGTTAACAGTAGCCATCCTCAACTCCATGTCTAGCCAAATCTGTATCTCTTCTTGATGTGAAACTACACATTCGCTGCCCAGAAAGCTCCTGAAATGTCAGTCTTGACTATTTATTACACAGACTGGTCCTGATTCTTGTCTCAATTATCCTCGAAGAGTGAAACATTCGAACCACATACAATCGAATCAAAACCTCAAGCATGGCCTGTATTTCTGAGCCTGAAATTGTTCATTTCTTTCTTATCAAAGCCTGAAATGTCAGTTAAATACTCAAATTATATAATGCTGCCTTTTTTAGCATGTGGCACCGATTCTCAATTCAGGCACGCTTACAGAAAATTAAATGTTGAACCACACATGATACATGTTCCACCCAAGATAATTGCTATTTTCTCCTAAGCACAATAATGCAGAACCTAATTTGAAGTCCTTTCTTTTCCCTCCTGAAACCGAGTGTGTCAATTGCAACATTATTGGTTCCTATTAAGTATGATCCAACGCTGTGAATCGGTACATCTATTACTTGGCCTGAAGATGTACAATCCTTTTCATGTGGAAGTTTGTGAAATGTCAGTTGCAGCAGTTTTGTGGAACTGTTCTCTTATGAGACGAATAGCTTTTGACTCAAGTTGTACTTAAAAGAACAAAAAGAGTTGGATCTACTTAAGCACAGATGATTTTGTAGAAATTTCCATTCTTGATTTACATGCCCCCTTCATTTCTGATTTTTTAACATTATTCTAAAAATTCTGATTGTTGACTCAGTGTGCCCTGAAAATACTGGAGAACACTTATTAGCATTTTTTTGTTTGAATGATATGCTGATCTTGTCCTGAAATTCCATGCAACTCTTGCCAACTTTGATTCTGGATGCATTTCTGATAAAAAATATTCTAATCTGTAATCACTATAACAAAAACTAATGGATGTTAAATTTCCTAAGCAGAAGAATGCGCACAAATGCACATCCCTCCACCCCATGTCTCAAAAGATGTTGCCAAGGCAGGCAGAGATGCAGGGTAAAGGAAGCATTCAAACTCCCCATAATTCTTTTGCCCTTTAATGGCTTTCTCTTCTTTTCTTTAACTCCCCTCTTCTTTCTAGTTTTACGTGATTCCCTTGGTTCTTCGCGGGCCAAAGGGCACCAAGAATCAAAGGCACAAAGATAGCAGACCCTCTGTTTCAGCATCCCCTCCAAACGCACTATAAATACCCCTGCACATACGCACCTTGCTGCATCACCATTTCACTTCACAACACTTATCACCTTAGAGCTCATCAACACAACAGCCGAGCATTTTTTAGGTAATTTAGCTTTCTATTAGTGTGTTATTTCATAAACATGCTGTTGGTTAAATTCTTTTTCTTGACTGCGATGTTGATGAAAGTTGGGTTGCGTGTGTTGTTGTTCTTGCTCTCATTTTGATCGTTACCACCTTATTTGACTACATGTGTCCATTTGGCATTGTTTTGATGATGCATATTCTACAGACAAGATGAACAGGAAGCCAGGAGACTGGAACTGCAGGGCGTGCCAGCACCTCAACTTCAGCCGCCGGGACCTATGCCAGCGCTGCGGTGAGCCTCGTGGTGCCGCTGATCGTGGCAGTGGTGGAGGTGACTACGCCAACTTCGGTGGCCGTGGTGGTTCCTCCTTTGGCGGTGGCTTTGGTGCTGGCTCTGACGTCCGCCCAGGCGACTGGTACTGCTCCTGCGGCGCACACAACTTCGCCAGCCGCTCCAGCTGCTTCAAGTGTGCTTCCTTCAAGGAGGAAGCTGCTGTCAACAGTGGTGCTGGTGGTTTTGATGGTGACATGTCACGCACCCGGGGCTTTGGCTTCGGCAGCGGTGGTGGTACTGGCCGTGCCAGCCGCCCTGGTTGGAAGTCTGGCGACTGGATTTGCACCAGGTGCTTGTTACTTAAACACTGTCCTTTCTTTTGGGTACGTTAATGTAGCTTACAAACGAACTATTCGCAGACATAATATACTGTAATTTTTCTGGCCCAGACCTGATTTTTGAACAAACCGTACCTGGTACAGATACTTTGCATGGTTAATTTAGTGGTAGCTGTGGCCTTGTGTACGCTTGTATCTTCTGTCTGCCATTTCTCCATGTTTCCGGGCTTTATCAAGAAAAGAAGGGGTGGATCACCGGAGCAAGACAATAATCAGCTGGTTACGCTGTCTGTCTGCATGCATGAGAAAGCTAGTTGCCCTGTGTGCCTGCATGCATCAGAATACCAGAATAGCTTGTATATTTTCCCATATTTGTGTCACTGAACTGGCTGCCGTTTTACACTTTTTATAGATAAGTAACTAGATGTGGATGTCGCGCCAAAAGGGTAATCATATGACTCATTTGATGTATACAGTACCGGGTCTATGCAAGGCTTCTCCATGTGTCGACGCTGTCATTTTTAGCTTCGTGTTCACCTGTAGCAGACTGTTCCATGCATGTCCAGTTTTGATGTGGCATGAATTTCACTTCCCGTTAACGCTGTTTGCCATCTCTGTATGCCCGCAGGTCTGGATGCAACGAGCACAACTTCGCCAGCAGGATGGAATGCTTCAGGTGCAATGCACCACGGGACTCCGGTAGCGCAACGACATACGAAAATTACTTGTAAATTATCAAATCTTCCCTTCTTTCTTGTCTGATTCATGATCTGAGTATGGTGTATGCGTGTTATGCATTTGCAGGCACTGAGGTGTAGGGAGCTGATCGATCTCATGAGGTTTGCAACGACGGCGAGCAGCAGCAGCAAGAGTCCCCCACATAAGAAGAAAGTAGAATGCAAAAGAAATCCCCAATGCTATTACTAGTTTTGTTTCTTCCCGTTTTAGGTTTGGTTCTCGTTCGTCCCATTTGGGACCGTACTCTGATGATCTATGTTTCCCGTTTCATTTCCGTTCCTTTCGGCATGTTTGCTTTTCGAGTCATGTAACCCAAAACGCTTGCTTGAGAAGTATTAACTAGTACTGTTGCTTCTTAATGTTCCTGGCCGTTTCTCCTTTTCAATAAGGTTTTATGTGATGATTGATATATGCGTCTTATGTCTTTCAATTATATGATATGACTGTGTATCTCTGCCGAGTGCCGAGCACATGTCCATCCATGTTCATTTTGTTCGGAGAAAAGAAGTGTAATATGTTGGCACATTCATATGTGAAAGAACAAGCCTTGAACTGGTATACAGAAAGAACAAAAAAAAAAAAGAAGCAATGTCTTACGAGAAGTTTGCTAGCCAGAACTGCATAATGCGAAACAAAAGTACAAAATTACCAACCATAATATATTTGAAAACCCTGAAACTAGCGCAATCTAACGCTTGTACTTAGCTCTGATAACATCCAAGCAACTCAAAACGAAATCTAGCTAGTACCCATGCACTGATGCACGTGCAATCCACTTGCGCGGCGCGGCGAAACTTCAACCTGTCCCCGCGCCAATTCGTGCTGCCACATGTAGCAGCACTTTTTTTTTTTTTTACAAAACCGCGCGGCAGCACGTGCACAACACATAAACACCAGACACCTCGCGGTGAAATGAAAGCCAGCACACGACCCAATGGATGATAGGTTAGAGATGAATTCGGCCTCACACTCTCAAGTGCGTCATGTGCATTGGATGCTCTTGTTGTCTTTTAACTCTTTAGGAGCATGCATCTGCATGTGCCGCCCAAATGAGGAGAATGTGATGGAGAGATAAGAGATATCTCGGTCAAAAGCGGTGCCCCCTCGATGCATCATCATGCATGTGTTGGCACTGTTGAGTTCTAGCTTCCTCTTCCCTCCGACCAACCCTCCACGGCGGCGCTGGCAGCGGATTGGCTCTCGGCGCTCGGCGAGATTCCTTCTTCGATCGCCTCGCCCTTTCCGAGCTTTATACATGGCCGCCTCAGCTTTGGCTGCCCGCCGCTTTCTTTCTTTTAAGCCTCTGCCAACTTCTTTCCCGGCCGCTCTCTTTGCTTGCCTTTTATCATGGGAGGGCATGGTTATCCTGCCTGGGGCCGAACCAAAGGCGGCCGGCACTAACGAGCTCGTTGCTGCGCTGTCTTTGGAGGGAGGCACTGTTGTGTTTGCGTCGTCTCCTTTTATTTGCGCTAGCTCCTTTCACTTGCGAGCACATTGCACGGATTTTCAAGATGATGGATATGGGCGGGCTTTTGGTTGGGGGGAGCGAACTAGGCTGTGCGTACGAACGGATCGTTTTTTTTACAGTGGCCGAAGCTCCGAACTAGAAATTTATAGGAGGTATGATGAAATTTCGAAGCCTGTACGTGCATCCAGGCCTTTGAGTTGGGGCGAAAGAGGCAACGAATACTTGCGAAACCAACGAAATCTTCTTCTTCGATTCGCTGTGTCGTCGTCGTCGTCTATGTTGTACGGATACTTCATAAAAATCACGTACTGGTATCAGATACTATACCGGATACAAATACTACTCCGATACGCGTCGATACGTATCCTGATTTAATGATTATTTAAAAAAAGAAAATAATTCCCTATACTATTCCGATACTTCTCCAATACTTTTAATGTAATATTCCCTACCCCACCCCCACAATGCTCAGATCCAGATCCAATCTGAAATTTCTATTGTATTCCGGTGATATAATCAAGTTTATGTAACGTGTGAATGAGATGATGACACATGGCAAAAGTACTATAGCAGATATTTTAAAAATATTTTTCCGTACGACTGGTACTGTACCAAGAAGTACAAATATTATTTTTGTACGGGCTACAGTGTTCTTACCGCGTGTCGCCACCTCGTTCACGCGTTACATAAACTTGATTGTGTCATCGGTATACAATAGAAATTTTCCTCCCTCAGATGCTATCATGTGTGTAGCCCTCTCTCGTACACGAAAATTTCTATTGTATACTGGTGGCACAATCAAGTTTGTGTAACGCGCGAATGAGATGGCGACACGCGGTAAAAACACTGCAACAATGCACTATAGCAGTACTGTAGCCCCGTACAAAAATAATATTTGTACTTCTTGGTACAGTACCAGTCGTACGGAAAAATATTTTAAAATATCTGCTACAGTACTTTTTCTATATATCATCATCTCATTCACACGTTACACAAACTTGATTACGTCACCGGTATACAATAGAAATTTTCCTGAGGGAGGGAACTAGAGTGAGTCCCTTCCCCGTGGTTGGAGCCCTGTGCCAACGGCACTGAACTCAGTCAGTCAAAAGAACACCAAAAGACAGTTAGACGAAACGCCCAAGCCCAGTCCACCCGTCAGCGCGCGGCCGGACCCATCGGCAGCCCAGTCGGCAGGAGTTGAAACCAACAGCGCCGGCGGCCGTGCGGTGCGGGTTCACCGGCCGCGTCGGCGCAGATCAAATCTCTCGTGCGCCGCCGACACGGAGGGAGCGTCGGCCCAGCGGCGTGGCTGTGCTGGTACGCACGGCCGGCCTGGCTGGGGCGGGAAGTCGAGCTCGCGGAGGAGCAGCGTGTAGTGGATGAACCGCAGAAACCAGAAAGGCAACGAGACGGAGGTAAGTGAGAGGCGCACAGTGCGGAACAGCGAGAGAGCTGCAAAATACTGTAGCAACTGTACAATGCTGTGGAGCGTTATTTCCGTTCACAATGGAAATATCTCGTACAAAAAAAAACTATACAGTACTGTGATGAAAATATTTCAGCGAAGATACTGTAGGTTCTGCACCGTAGCTTTTGTTGTAAACAGTACGTTTTAGGGATAATTTATCCATGACACTAGAATTGATAATTATATGAAATATATGATTGAGTAAAGAATAATGACAAGAGCATGAGTAAAATTATCGCACGATAACAATCTAATCTCAAGTTATATATAATCGACATCATATCAATCAGAGCAAGTGATTGACAATACTTAGTTAACATATTGCTCAAATTGACATTTAAGTTTTATTGCTCTCAGTCTCAAATGTTGGCTGCACTTGTATTAGAACAACGTCACCTCGTCACAAAGGCTTTAATTTACTAATAATGTGACAGTAAAACCATAAATAAACTAGATATGGAACTGTTCTAATTACTAGACAATTAATTGACAAGGTATCTAAAAGATACTTGATAAAAAGCCAAAGGAGATAACAAGTGCTGAAAATTAACAACAGAAGTTAAGACGTAGCAAGCTACTTATCAAAAATTTAGTTACTTGTTCTATAGTAGTGGTAATGAATCAAAGACTGAAAGCCGAATCAAGAGAGCTCACTGACAATAATAATTCAATGGCTAGAACAACTCAATTATTGTCATACTATTCAAACATATTATTGTCACACTATTCAAACATATCTTAGTCCTCATCGAGCAATCATAAGCTCACCATTCATCATGTCAATTCTTCAAATACTAGTGCTGAATCAACTGAAAAGAACATATATGAATCTACACTAGTATAGCACAATATGATATATTAATCAATATGCAATCGAAGGCACTAGATAACTCACAACCGAGATAGCACTCAAAGCTATCTAGAAGAAACTTGGCTAGGTATATTGAGGGTGATGCTAACCCAGAAAACCTATTGCCGTCTCTTGAACCGCAGTCACCAACGTGGGAGACCCACTCATGAAGTATGTTCAGCTTATCAGAGATGATCTCAACTGGTGGCTGGAGTTGCAGAAGCTTACAGAGAGTGTCGGCAGTGTCATAGCTTCTACTGCTAAGAGTACACTGTCATTCGTGAGACTCAAGTAGTGGCATGGTTATCCAGTGTCGAAGAAGTGCATCCATGTTAGGGAGCTATTGGAGAAGGATGGTGGCCACCGAGTTGTCCTGATTGTCGGGCTATCTGGTATTGGGAAGTCGTGTTAGTTAATCTAGTCATTTTCGCATGTCAGTTACTATTATTTGTTAGCAGGTCAGTTTTTGGTCAGTTTCTTGTTTACTTGCTATATAAAGGGAAGAAGCAAAGCCAAAAAGCTGCAACGTTCTGCAGTGCCAAAACACCTTGTGTTCTTGAGTATACACTTTTCCTGTGTTCTAGCGTGTGTGCTATTGCTCATCCAGAAACACATCAAAGAGTCATCGGCATTAGCAGGCGTTCTGCCAACAATTGGTATCAGAGCCCCGTTCAGGATCCTGGTGGCATGTCAGCTCCGGTGGGACGAGGGTTAGTCACTCCTCCACGGAGGGATCGCCTTCGGTCGCCATCACGTGGTCCTCGCCGTCCGCGACAACAGAATGGTCGGGGCGCGAGGTCGTCATCAGCGCGTGGTCAGGAAGCGTCGGCATCGGTGCGATATCCGATGCGCGACCAAGACCAACTACCGGAGTGGGCGTGCTCATGCGCATCAACTGCGGCGCAAGGCTTGTGGGGAGCCATCGAACCCGGCGCGAGAGTACGGCGTGGATCGGTGGCGTTAGCAGCGATTGCACGAGCTGTCCCGCCGGAAATGCTGGCCTCGATCGGCAACAAGGACTCCGCAGAGGCGTGGGATGCTGTCAAGATCATGCGGATGGGCGTTGAGCGCGTGCGCGAGGCGAACGCGCAGAAACTCCAACGCGACTTCAACAATATTGCATTCAAGGAAGGGGAGGCTATCGATGACTTCTCGATGCGCATCACGGGCCTCGCCAATAATCTGCGGCTTCTCGGCGACCACATCACCGAAGGTGAGGTCGTGCGCAAGATGCTGCAAGTGGTCCCTGATAAGTTCATGCAGGTCGCAATCTCCATCGAGACGCTGCTCAACATCAACGACTTGTCCATCGAGGAGGTCACGGGTCGTCTTCGGTCCGTGGAGCAGCGGCTCGACGCGCGGGCAGCGGCTGCAGAACTGGGCTCCCGGCTGCTTCTCTCGTCAAAGGAGGAGGACCTCATACGTCGCCTACGCAAGCGCGACAAGGAGGGTGCGCGCGTCGAAAGCGCTGGCGCTAGTGGAAGTGGTACGAATGGTGGCTCGGTCCCGCCACGGCGCGGCGCGCAGCCACCCAAGCGTGGTACCGATGACGCACGCAAGGGCGGTGGCGGCAAGGTCATCGACAAGGATACATGCAAGTACTGCGGGAAAACTGGGCATTGCGCTCGGGAATGCCGGAAGAAGAAGAGAGACGAGGCAGCGGCCGTAGCGCTGCTGGCCGAGGAGGGCGGCGACGACGAGCCGTCCCTGTTGATGGCCCAGGTGGCCTCTCTTTCACCGGTACCCGCACGCCTCCCAGAGCGCACCGCACCTGTGCACGTCGGCGGACGTGTCTTCCTCAATGAAGAATGCGCGACGGTGCAGTTGGGTGACACCGACAACCACACTGGCAGCCAGGACGACGGCGTGTGGTACCTCGACACGGGCGCGTCGAACCATATGACGGGAAATGGCACGCCCTTCTCCGAGCTGAACCGCGACATCACGGGCACGATAAAGTTCGGCGATGGATCAATGGTGGACATTCTCGGGCGCAGCACGATCATGTTCGCGGCACAAGGTGGACGCCATCGTGTGCTGTCGGACGTGTACTTCATCCCACGTCTGCGCAGCAACATCATCAGCTTGGGACAACTCGACGAGGTCGGGTGCCAAGTGTTGATCGAGGATGGCGTACTGCGAGTGCGCGATCCGAGGAGGGAGCTTCTCGCCAAGGTACGGCGATCGGCGAATCGACTGTATAAGATCTCCCTCACGCTCGCTCGACCGATCTCGCTCCTAGCGCACGCGAATGAGTAATGACAATGCGTGGCGCTGGCATGAGCGGTTCGGCCACCTGAGCTTCGAGGGGTTGAAGAAACTTGGGCGTGGTGGCATGGTGCGTGGGCTTCCGCTGCTGGATCATGTCGACCAGCTCTGCGACGCGTGCCTCGTCGGCAAGCAGCGGCGCACGCCGTTCCCTGCCGAGGCCAACTACCACGCCAAGGGACGTTTGGACCTCGTACATGGAGATTTGTGCGGGCCTGTCACGCCAGCGACGCACGGCGACAAGCGCTACTTCCTCCTCCTCGTTGACGATGCTAACCGCTATATGTGGTTGGTGCTGTTGTCAAGCAAGGACGAGGCGGCCGGTGCGATCAAGAAGTTCCAAGCCGGCGTCGAGGTGGAGACTGGCAGGAAACTCCGTGCGCTACGCACGGACCGAGGAGGCGAGTTCACGGCGGTGACCTTCGGCGAATATTGCACGAAGAAAGGCATTCATCGGCAGCTCACGACACCGTACTCGCCGCAACAAAACGGGGTCGTGGAGCGCCGGAATCAAACAGTGATGGCCATGGCGCGCTGTCTCCTCAAGGCGAAGCAGATGCCGAGCACCTTTTGGGGGAGGCGGTGAGCACAGCCGTGTTCATCTTGAACCGTTCGCCGACGAAGAGCGTCACCGGGATGACGCCTTATGAAGCTTGGCATGGCAAGAAACCGACTGTGCATTTCATGCGCACGTTCGGTTGTCTCGCTCACGTCAAGGTTACACGCCCGCACGCCGCGAAGCTCGATGACCGAAGCGTGAAGATGGTTTTCGTCGGGTACGAGCCGGGCTCCAAAGGCTACCAGGTGTACGATCCGGTGGGCAGCCGGCTCCATGTGACCCGCGACATGGTGTTCGACGAGACCAAAGGGTGGAATTGGGAGGCGAACGGCGACGCCAGCCCTGAGACGTTCACCGTGGAATGAAGCGCTCGTTCAAGATGAGCGACCTCGGGCAATTGAGCTACTATCTCGGCATTGATTTCAAGCAGCTGCCCGGGAAGATCACCATGAGCCAAGCGGCGTATGCGGCAAAACTCCTGGACAAGGCCGGCATGGCGGCTGCAATGCCGTGCAAGTGCCTATGGAGGCACGTCTTAAACTGAGTAAGGAGAGCTCCAATCCACCTGTTGATCCCACATTCTACCGTAGTGTGGTTGGCAGCCTCCGGTACTTGGTCCACACCCGCCGGATATCAGTTTCGCGGTCGGGTACATGAGCAGGTTCATGGCGAACCCGACGACGGAACACCTGAGCGCCGT
This sequence comes from Dendrocalamus sinicus, assembly GCA_036346575.1. Lineage (NCBI taxonomy): Eukaryota > Viridiplantae > Streptophyta > Magnoliopsida > Poales > Poaceae > Dendrocalamus > Dendrocalamus sinicus. The sequence continues at coordinate 14,314,619 of CM070646.1, forward strand.
CAAGCATCTACTCCGTTACATCGCTGGTACGCTCCACTTTGGCCTTAGCTACACCAAGGGGGACAACGACATCGAGCTCAAGGGGTACAGCGACGCGGACATGGCCGGCGACGTGGATGACCGCAAGAGCACCTCCGGCATTTTGTTCTGCCTCGGCAACGCGCCTATGTCGTGGTAGTCACAAAAGCACCCGGTGGTGGCGCTATCGTCGTGTGAGGCCGAGTACATCGCGGCCTCAACAGCGGCATGCCAGGGAATCTGGCTCAGGCGGTGATCGGCAACTTCTACGGGCGAGACGTCGGCGCCGCGACAATCTACTTCGACAATCAGTCGGCGATTCAATTGTGCAAAAATCCGGTCTTCCATGGCCGGAGCAAACATATCGAGACACGCTTCCACTACATCCGGGAGTGTGTCGAGGGTGGCCAAGTCGCCATCCACAAAATCCACACCGACGATCAGCTGGCGGACATACTAACCAAATCACTTGGCCGGGTGCGTTTTCTACACCTGCGCTCGAAGCTCGGCGTCGTCGACATCAACATCAACTAGATTAGGGGGAGTATTGTTAGTTAATCTAGTCATTTTCGCATGTCAGTTACTATTATTTGTTAGCAGGTCAGTTTTGGTCAGTTTCTATAGCTAATTAGTGGGTCAGTTTTTCATCAGTTTCTACAGCTAATTAGTGGGTCAGTTTTCAACAGTTTCTACAGCTAATTAGTGGGTCAGTTTCTTGTTTACTTGCTATATAAAGGGAAGAAGCAAAGCCAGAAAAGCTGCAACGTTCTGCAGTGCCAAAACACCTTGTGTTCTTGAGTATACACTTTTCCTGTGTTCTAGCGTGTGTGCTATTGCTCATCCGGAAACACATCAAAGAGTCATCGGCATTAGCAGGCGTTCTGCGAACAAGTCGTGTCTCGCTCGACAAATAGCTTCTGATCCGCCTAGTAATTTTGTGGATGGCGCAATTGAACTTAGTTTTGGGCGGTGGTGCAGTAGAGCAGCATGTAATGGAAGCAGGAGCGATTACCATAAGCGCCTCATTAGGAAGATATGCAAATTCCTAGTGCAGATTGGTTCCATGACTGGCAATGAGGACATGCGCAAAGATCTTGAAGATGTCTGTTGCTTCAGACCGCGTTGGTTGGAAGGAGCATGTTAATCCTACCTGATGATGTCTGGGAACAAGACATAGTTGATCGCTTCACGAAACTATATGATAATGATTGCCGGTATCTTGTGACAACAATGGATGAAGCGATTTATGAGATAGCAGAAGCTGAAAAGGTAGAAATATCCAAAGATGACATCAAGGAAATCAGCCAGGGCATTCTTCTCTATCAGTCTTCTTAGTGTCGAAAACTTTCCGGTATGCTTTATTATTTGCCTTACGACACTACTAATTCAGCTGTACTACCATGCCACCTAGTTTTTTGTTATTAAATTTAGTTTACATATGCTCATCCCTTTCTTTCACGAGGTCAATGCTCACCTTCATGTAGTTGTACATATGTTTACCTTCCAACTTTCAAGATTGGTTTCATCAATCTATTATATTATTGAAATGATAGAAAAAGAACACATCGCTGATGTTCACTCACGAGGGTTAGAAATTCTACGTTAGTCAGAGTAAAAAGAAAAAGATCTACATCGTTGATTTTTGTAGGTCCAGATTATTACGATGCAAATTAATCATATATATACAAGAGTTGTTACAGTTGTATAAGAAATTTTCAATCATAAGCATCAGAATTGTATAATAAGTATAAGTATTGTAGTATCTAGCCGCACAGTTGCGCGGAAATTTGGCTAGTTATACCTATCTATTATATTACTTAAAGCGATAGAAAAGAAGCCAACACATTTGCACTATCCTTTGATTCGATGTGTTTTGATCTCCCCTGTTCTATCCCCCTTCTCTTCGATGTCAACCTTTATATAGTTGGCGAAGCGACGGCCGTTATCCCTACCAAAAGACCCTCAACACTTTGAGAGATAACCATCCGACGAAAGTTATTTGTCAGAGAGATATGATGGCCCGTTTGTCGTGCGACGGTTATTGTTAGAGAGAGATCGTGTGCGGTTATTAGGAATAAGGCACATTCTAACCACCTTGTCAAATGAACCCACTATGTAGTAAGTCATCATAGACAAGCCAGTTAGAGATAAACTGGTCGCAAGAATGTCCACGACCACGAGGTGGTCGTAGGACAAATCACGACTAGGTGGTTGTAGAATGGCTTACGACTAAGTAGTCATAGAATGACTTATGACTAAGTAGTCGTAGAATGACTTACAACTAAGGAGTGGTCATAAAGAGCTTACGGCATCCATGTGAAATCTCTCTCTTACCGATAAGGGGTATACTCGGGTAATATAATGACATAATAATTAGATGATTATTATATCCTCATCACTACTATTCTTTCTAGATATAGACAAGGTCTATATGGTGGCGATGAAATGGGCTGATTTGGTTAGTCTAACACTACCCAAATAGAGTCCTTTTCCTTTAGGGTCATGGGTAAACCAGTGATAGCATCCATGCTTATGTTTTCCCACTTGCATTCTAGCTTTTCTAGATGTTGCAGTAGTTTTACTGGAGGTTGGTGTTCTACTTTAACTCTCTGACAGGTGTCACAGCTGCTAACAAATGGGGCAATCTCCCTTTTCATGTTGATCCACTAGAAATTTCCCTTGATGTTCTAATACATTTTTGTGCTCCCAAGGTGAATTCTGTATAAGGTATCATGGGCTTCTCGGAGGATTCTTTCTTTGATTTCTGGATTATCAGGTGCGCAGATTCTACCGTGATTGCGTAAAGATCCCTCCTTATCTAGCTCAAATTCAGATAGCTGTCCTAATTTTATTCTTCTTATTTCTTCAATTATAAATGTGTCTGTTGATTGATTTTATTTTATCTGGTCAAGTAAAGTCAGGTGAAAGGGCATGGCGGCTATGGTAGCTTCTGTCATGGATGATCTGAATTCAATCTCCATCTTGGCTATTTCTTACAATAGGTTTGGGTTATCCTCAGAGATTGAGAGTGGTTACAGTGAGATCTTCTGCTGAGTGTATCTACTACTACGTTGGCCTTTGCTGGGTGGTACTTGATGGTTAGTTCATAGTATTTGATGAGTTCTAGCCATCGTCATTGTCTCATATTCAATTCTCCCTGGGTGAATACATATTTGAGGCTTTTATAAACACTGTATAGGATACAGTTCGATTCGTATAGCTAATTTCTCCATATTTTCAAGGCGAATACTACATCTTCCAATTCCAAGTCATGGGTGGGGTAATTCACCTCATGGGGCCTTAACTACCTGGAAGCATAAGCTATCATCCTATCCTTCTACATTAAACGCATCCCAATCCTAACCTTGAAGCATCGCAGTATACCATGTACTCAATACCACTCTCTCGTAAGGCTAGTACAGGGGCGGTGTTCAGAAGACATTTGAGCTTTTGGACACTCTCTTCGTAGGCTTCTGTCCAATTATATTTCTCGGCTTTCCTTAACAACTTAGTGAGTAGTTAGGATATTTGAGAAAACCTTTGTACAAACCTGTGGTAATATCCAGCCAAACCCAAGAAACTTTAGATTTCAATGGGATTGGTGGGGCGATTCCATGACATAATAGCTTCAATCTTGCTGGGATCTACTTCTATTCCTCTACATAATACTATATGTCCAAGGAATGCGACTTGGTCTAACCAAAACTCACATTAACTAAATTTAGCATATTTCATCAAGAGCTTTATTCATGATTAAATCAACTTGTTGGCTATGTTCTTCCTTGCTCTTTGAATATACCAGGATTAAATCGATGAAGATAACCATGAATTTATTTAGGTATTTCATCAAGAGCTTGTTCATTAAATTCATGAATATGGCTGGTGCATTAGTTAGCCCAAATGGAACAATGGTGTATTCATGATTTCCATAACAGGATACAAATGTGGTCTTCGGGATATCTTCTGGCTCTACTTTCATTTGGTAGTATCCTGACCTTAAGTCAATCTTTGAAAATACACTAGCACCCTTGAGTTGATCAAACAGATCATCTATTATGCGCAAAAGATACTTGTTCTTTGTGGTGACTTCTCGGTAGTCAGTGCAAAGTCTTAGGCATCCATTCTTCTTTTTTGTGAACAATACCGGGGCTCCCTATGGGGGAACACTCTCTTTAATAAAGCCCTTCGCCTCTAGTTCATCTAACTGGGTTTTTAACTCTACTAGCTCCCTTAACGTCATTCTATATGGTCTTTTTGGAAATGGGTGTTGTGCCCAGAATGAGTTCAATTGCGAATTCTAATTCTCGATTTGGTGGCATGCTAGGTAGCTCATTAGGAAATACATCAAGAAATTCATGAACCACTGGTATGTCTGCTGCTTCTACTCCTTGAAAACTAGTTACTCTCATCTTGGTTTGCAAGAGTTTCATTCTACTTCCAAAATATATTAACCTAGAACCATCAGATTTTCTGATGGATGCACTTTTGAGCTCGCTATCTATCTTCACACCATTTGTGGCTAGCCAATCCATGCCTAATATCACATCTAGGTTGGTTAGGCCTATCACATGGAGGTCAGCTAAAAATTTAGTATCTTGGATGATGATGGGTTGGTTTGTTAAAATGGAGGTCACTATTATAATTCCAGCTAGAGTATGAACTCCTAACGACTTCTCTAACAACTCACTTACTAACCCATTCTCTTTTACAAATTTTTGTGAAATAAATGAATGGGTTACTCTAGGGTCAAAAATAGTAGTGCCTAATGATAGTGGGATGATTAACTTACCCATGACAATATCGATGGCTTCCCTCAACTGCTCAGATGCTACATGTGTCAGTCGGGCTTGCCCTCTGGCCGGGCTTCCTCGCCCTGCTACTCTCATTGAAGCATTCTCAGGCGCTCCTAGCCCACACCCTATAGCTGAGTTCTGGGTTGGAACTAGTGCCCTTAGTGCTACATTATGCTACCTTTTATACCCTAATGTGCCCTTCCTTCCCACAGTTGTAACAACCTTTTATACCACAAAGGCGGTCCATGGTAAAGTGCCTCCCTTTACACTTGGCACACTGACTTTGTCCTCCCTTCGCACTTGGCACACTAACTTTGTGTAGAGGTCTGGGGCTGACTTACCAGCCATGGTGGTGGCCTAGAATGAATCTCTGTGGCTAATAACTGACTTGTTGTTGTGGTATGGGAGGACGTGCTCGGCCTAATGTTGCGGGGTGTTGGTCATATCTTGCCTTCTTCCGCCTCTCCTCTCCTACGTCAGAGTGTTCCTTCTCCAATATGATGGATTAGTCGACTAAGTCTTCAAATTCTGTGATTTTGCGAACAGAGAGATGCATCTGGATGTATGGATTCATCCCCTCCTTGAACCGGTCCATCTTCCTCCCATCCGTGGATACATCATCTAGGGCATATAGTGATAGTTCATTGAATAGGTGCAAGTATTTAGTGATTTTCCTGCTCCCTTGGGCCAAGGCCCTAAACTCTTGATTTTTTTTATCTCCATTCTCCCTTGGGGAATGTGGGAGGCACTAAAACTCTTAGTAAAGTCTTCCCACATTATTGGACGGTTGGCGGCTCTGTTCCACTTAAAATTCAACCACCAGATTGCGGCTGGTCCCGTCAACTGGTGAGAAGCATAGCGTGCCTTCTTCTCATCTAAACAACCTATGGTATTTAATTTCTTTTCCACCTCCTACAGCTAATCATCTGTTTCTAATGGGTCTACTGCTCAGGAAATATTGGGTGGACGGGTTTGTAGGAGATGTCTTAGACTAACTCCTACATTTGGTTGGTGCTTCCCTAGGTTTGCTACTCTTGCTAATTAAGCCTCTAGAAAATAGCTTTGATTCTCATGGGACTCCTTGGGGGAACTTCAGAATGTCCTCCAAGTTGCTGAGGCTATTCATGTTCTCTACATTACCAATGTCTCCGACATCTGGCTAACCGCCTCTGACCTCTGGCTGACCATCTCCTACCTCTGGCTGACTCACAGACTGACCCTTCCCAGGTAATACACTTTGATTGTCTGATTGTTGGTTACCCTCGGCCCGAACATTGTCGGCAGACTCTAGTCTAATGATTAGATTAGGTTCATTCTTGTTGGGGTTCTCCATCATATAAAGATATCGACTTAGTCCGATTAATTCATGTTAAAGGGTTACGCCTTTGATCAGAATTTTAATATTGTTACTCTTAATGCTCTCTTTCATAATAGTTAAAAATTTTCTGGTAGGTGATTTGGTACATTCTCGTTAGTGTGAATTTTTTGTTATAATTTAGCACGGGTTTTAGGAGAGAAGTTATCCATTTTTAATAACTGGAAGATAGTATTTAGGTCTTTCCTCCTATTCTCCTCATTGCAGCATACACAGGCAAATAAAATCCAAGAAACAAAGAGAGGCAAAAGGAACCAGCTCCTACACTACTCTGGGTCTATGTGCCCAACCATGCTCGAGAACCCCGTTCTCGAGATCACCTAAACTATGTATTTGGGAATGCTCAGAGCTTACCTCTGAGTGTGAACCTACACTACCCTAGATCTATGTGCCCTGGCACGCTCGAGAACCCACTCTCAAGACCGCCCAAACTATGTGTTTGGAAAAATGCTCAAGGCCCATTCCTAACTATGCCCAGGACTTCGTTCCTGGGTATGCCTAAAACTTATGCATTCGGAAGTGCCACAGACCACTCGTCAAGGAAATCTTTTCTGCAAAAGTGCGGTGAGTCAATCTCATCATCAGCAATCATACTCGTATCTCTCTATACTGCTTCTACTTGATTTTTGGTGATGGTGGACGAGTTTATTTAGTTGCAAGAGTGAAAAGATGAGAGATCATTGAATTTGGCTCCTCCCTAAACCGTTATAACTACTAATAATTAGTCTGTGTTGCTCTAGGTTGCTACTAATGCAATAATGGACAACACATGCATGTTAGCTAAAGTGCATTTAGTCAAATGTAAAGAGATGTCTAAATGCCATGGAAATTAAATTTCAACATCTAAACTACCTAGGTTGTTTGCAATCATCAACAAAAGGCAACATGCATAACAAATATTACCAGGTAGCAAGAGTTAAAGGATTACATATCTACCAAGGTCACAAATTATACAACAAAACCTAGGCACATGATTAAAATTGTATTTCTCACTAGTTGCAATCATAATTCTATGAAAATTAATACTTCTAAAGTTGAAAAGAACTACTACATTGATCCAAATCATCGTAACTAATATTATCTTCATCATCTTCTTCGTTACCATGTCCATTTCCACCTCCTCCTCTACTGCTCCTACCCGTCCTACTGCTGCTAGGGTCAATTATGGCTGTGCCTCCACCTATCTCATCACCCCTCAACGTCTGAAAAGCTGAACGTGCGGCTACTACCTGTCGGGTTGGTCCTGGATGCACACTCATGCGAGTGGTACAAAATGCCAGGTGTCTAGTAGGAGGAAGGTTTCCATCTTTTGCCCCGATTTTAATGCAACCTTCCTTGTTTTGGATGGAACTTTGGCATTGATCTTCATGATCAATGATTGAAATAAGTTTCTAACATCTTAGAAAGGACTCGTGCCAAGTTTCATTGTATTTAGATCAGTGGTTTAGAAGCTAGCTCTTTTCTTGAATCATGTGCAGAGCTGTTTTGTGCTCTACCTCAGCAAGCAGTCATACCGCAGTGACCCGAGCGACACATGATCTCGCTCCTTCTCACCCCCACCAAGCGACGCCACTGCACATGGAGCTCCTACTACAGCAACAGCAACGACGCAAGATTTGCGGGGAAGGAGTGGGACCCGAGGAGGAGAAGCAGGATTCCTTAGGCGAAGAGCGGGCAGGGAGTTTCCTCTGGGAGCTGCGAGGAGAGTATGCCTCCATCTCCATGATGTGGTTTAGGGAGAGAATGAGGCAAGAACAGAGGCTGTCATGGCCATTCGAATCAAGGAAAGAGGTTTCAAGAGATGGGCAATGGGGGTGGGGAGGATGCGAGAGATGGGCGATAAGGGAGGAGAGGATGTGAGAGAGAGAGTAAGGAAAAGAATCGGGCTCATACGTCAGCTCGTAAATTTTTTTGTGAGGATAGGAAGGGTTGACAGATGAACCAACATCATTACTAACTTCTTCTTTTAAGTAGTAAAGAAACCAAATAGAAACCACCTGTACACATGAGAAAATTTGCATATTCAGTAATGGCACAAGAAAAAGGTCATGCAAAATCAAAGAACAAAGGATCTTATAGTACGGAGTAACTTTTTTGAACACATGAGGCGGAAATTCCACTTCCTGGCGGCAGAAAACTCTTCGCGGCCGAAGCTATGCCGGCGTCGGAGTTTGTGTCCCCAGGGCGGCTGGGGCGCTGCCACGCCCGCGTTTTTGGCCGACTTCGCGAGGCTATGGAGCGTTTGGTCCGGCGCCGAGAGGAGAGCAGGTAGTTGTGTAAGGGAGGCGGTCTGGCGCTGGCGGCGGCGCAGGCGCGTGGCGAGCACAAGACACGGCACACAAATATCGACCTGCGGTTCGATCTCCTCGTCGCGGCGTGCGGCAGGGAGCGCGGGCCCGCCACGGCGGCGAGAACAGCGCGACGAGGCCAGCGGCAAGCAGGGCCTTTCGTGCAGGGGATTCTTTATTCAACTATGTTAGGAATGTGAATCAAGCTGCCGATCGATCAACTCATCAGTAGTGATGAGACGAAGGAATTTTTGAAGTAGACAAGCTTGCAATGTATTGGAAGTATATAAACGGGCATGAATGCAAATGCTACTGGAGTATTTGTTGGCTATGAGACGCCACGAAATGGAAATATGCATGGCTGGCTGCAGCTTGTTGGGTTAGCGCGCAGTAGGTGCAGCACTGGAGCTGCGAGAGGAGCTTGAGGCCCGGGAGAGAAGTTCCATGTCCTCTAGCTATTTTTGCCACTTAGATCATGAACGTGATCTGACGTGTGATTTTTGCAATATCATGAGATTCCCATACTTAAAAAGATGATCTATCTACAGTAAATCAGGGTTTTTTTAGAGGGTACGAGTTCTTATTCTCATGCTTAAAATGCTTGCACTAGATGCGCACCCTTATGTATCTGATTCATGTTCGCGATCCTATTGTTATGCCGCCGTTGTTGCTCGATCAGCTTCGAGCATTGCTTCCGTGACGGTGACGAGGCGACGACATGCACCCACGATACAACCGCTCGGAGTCGCTGACGCGTGGGCCCGGGGGTGGGTGGCCCGCGCGTCAGTGTAGTCGGCGGGAGCGGAAGGGCCCTGGCCTCTCCACGTAGCGCGGCTCCGCGCCTTTTGATGGCGCCTCCGAGTGCATGGTCTCCAGGGCGGCCACGTGGGAGAGTTTCCGACCGTGGGATCACTCCGGGTTGGACGGCTCGGATTCCACCTCTAAAACCCCAAACTCCTGGGACGAATCGGGGCTGGGTTTTCAAGATAGGCCAAGTAGTATAGTTAAATTGCTTATCAACTCCTCTCTTTGTGTACTTGCACTTTATAGGGATTGGGGAGTGAAGTAGTAAGGGTTTATTAGAAATGCTTGGAACTTTGGAGGGGCTGATCTGTGAAATAGTTGTGTTGTCTTGTAAGGCAAAAAAAGTTCTCTTGGTCCATACAGGTAGGCAACGCAAGGAGGACGACGAGAGGGAGCAGGGAAGAAGTAGAACGCACACGAATCTCTTCTTTGTGGGTGTAGAGAGAGAGAGAGAGAGAGAGAAGAGAATGCAGGAGCAGGCGGCGAGCTCGCGGCCTTCCAGCAGCGAGAGGTCTTCCAGCTCCGGGCACCACATGGAGGTCAAGGAAGGCAAGCGCCGGTTCAATTTTATTTCTTTCCTTAGTTCTTGCTTTGGTTCGCTTCTTTTCGATTGGTGTTCTTTGGGTTCGGATGTCTCGAAATGTTGCGTCTTGCGACGTGAGATTTGGTTGTCTTGAGAAAATCATGTCCCGTTCTTGAAAAGTTCGGATCATGGCACCTGGGAGATGTTCTTCGTGTCTAGAATTCTGAAAAGACGTAAATTTCTTCGTGCCGCAAGAGCTTCATTTAGTAAGCTGAGATGAGGTTTGTTGAGCTGCAGGGATGGAGAGCGACGAGGAGATCAGAAGAGTGCCGGAGCTGGGCCTGGAGCCAGGCGGCCCTTCCACGTCGGGCAGGAGGCCGGCTCGGCGGCCGGCGGCCCGGAGCGCGCCCAGTCTTCCAGGGCGCAAGCCAGCGCGCGCCGCCGCGGACGCAGCCCCGCGGACAAGGAGCACAAGCGCCTCAAAAGGTGCGGGCTTGATAGTTGATACTATTAATAATAGTAATACTAACTTAGGTGCATGTGGAGTGAGAGCTTATATAGGCTGACAGGGTAACAGTATGTTAGAAATAATTTTGATTTAGAGTTCAAGACATAGCAGAATCTGTTTCCGTGTGTAACTCAAGTTGAAGTTGTCTCCAATTTAAACTCCGAATACATATACTAGTGGGAAAGAAAGAAAAGTAAAAAAAAAGAGCCAATAAGAGAATAGAAAAATTTAGAAATTCTCATGTGTTCTATTAGATTATTTGCAATATGTGCGTTTTCTCCTGAAGAAAAGTTAACAAATGGTATCACAGCCATACGAGACCCGATCGAAAGAAAAAATCCATCGAAAAGTACACGTGCCTTGCTCACAGCGTCGAGCCGCAGAAGCAGCTGCAGCTCCTCCGCCGCCGTCACCTTGGCGCCATCGCCTCCGCCACTCGCCGCCTACTGCAGGGTGGCGAGCCTCGCCGCGACACCCTCGACCTCCCGATCCACGTCGCCCACTGCACGCACCATCCAGTGCGCCAGGAAGCCCGCACCGAAGTAGCGCCGAGCCATGGCTAGCTACAAAGTTGCCGCCGCTGGAGCTACAGGTCAATGGCGATGGCGACGACCAGGTGCCCGACTTGTTCCACGCGTACCGGCGGCGGGTTGTGGCAAGGGTGATCACGCTCCAGGACACTGTTAACGGCGTCAATGGCCACGCCACTTGACATGATCGATGTTTTGAGCGTGCGCGTGGGCCAGTCGACCATCTTGGAGGATCTATGTATTCAGCTTAGTTAGCAAATCATGTGGATTTGTAATCGAGTGTTATTTTTAAGTGTTTACACGACAAGCGAGTATTTTTCGGGTTAAAAAAAAGCGTGTTGTGCTGCAGCAGAGCAAGTCCAAATGAAGAAGCAATAGAGAGCGGAACCAAGGAGCAAGAAGTCACCAAGAAAAAAATAACGTAATTTTTCTCTGTTCCCTCGGTCCAAAAGCCACTTCAAAGTAGCCCGAGTTCTTGATCCGTGCTCAAGATCATGTCACGTCCTTCGGGAAGTGGTGTCACCGGTGACAAGGCATCATCTAGTATGATGGCAAAGGAGAGTTCCGCTGTCTCGCTGCATTATTTGATGCTCACGAAGAGCAATTATGCAGTCTGGGCAATCAAGATGAAAGTATAAATGAAGGCTCAAGGAGTGTGAGACACGATCGAGAATGGCAACGTCGATGTGCGCAAGGATCAGATGGCATTGACAGCTATCTATCAAGGCATCCCAGAAGAGACGCTCTTCCACTGGCCGAAAAGGAGACGGCCAAAGCCGCATGAGAGGCGTTGAAGATGATGCATCTTGGTGCCAATCGTGTGAAGGAAGCAAAGATACAAACTCTCAAGACCTAATTCGAGGTGCTGTGTATGAAGGAAACGGAGTCGATCAATGACTTCGCCGTCTAGTTGACGGTCATCGTCAACAAGATTTGGGCCCTTGGTGAGAAGGTGGAAGAGTTGTACGTAGTAAAGAAATTCCTTCGTGCTATTCCCTCATAATTTCTCCCAATTGCTTCGGTTATAGAGCAATTTGGAGACCTAAAGGCAATGATCATGGAGGAGGTCATTGGTCGTCTTAAGGCGTATGAGGAACACATCTGCGACAATAGCAACAACGGCGATGGACAGCTCTTGTTGACTCATGCCGAGTGGGAGGTCCGATCATCGAAGCATGAAAGCAAGAACACTTCCAGAGGTGGTGGCCAAGGCCATCAGAATTGGAAGTTTGATAAGTCAAAAGTGAGGTGTTATAATTGTAACGATTATGAGCACTTTGCTTCAGAATGCCCCAAGCAGAGGATGAAGAAAGCGTTTGTTGCTTAAGCACTCAGCGATGATAAATCAACAGTGCTCTGATGATGAGTTGAGATAGGGACGTCGAGAAGATGTGTCACCGTCCAAACTCAAGCAAGGTGAAAAGGAATCGGAACGTTGAGGAGATGTGTCACCGTTCTGTGTCAAGTATAAGTTTAGTAAGTCGTAGTTGAGATTGACTGCCTCAATGGTTTAGAATTTTTGCATCTGGATGGACCCGTACCAGTTAAGTTGAGTTCCTACATGTAGCATGCTTCGTGTGGAGGCATGGCTAGTAATTCATAATGCATTGAGATTAAAACTAGAGTATGTCAAGTCAAGATTAAGGGAGAGATTGTTAAAAATAATCTTAACTTAGAATTTAAAACATGGTAGTCCGTCTCCGTATGTAACTCAAGTTGAAGTTGTGTCCAACTTAAAGTCTGAATACATATAATAGTAGGGGGAAAAAGAAAAGTAAGAAAAGGGGAGCAAATAAAAGAATAGAGAAATTCAGAAATTCTCATGTGTTCTCTCAAGTTATCTGCAATATGTGCGTTTTTTTCTAGAGAAAAGTTAACACAGTACACTGCGTAAAAGTATAACTGTATAAGGCAGCATATATACTCCACTTTTCTAGGTTGATACGACAGTGCGGAATTCAGTTTAGTATAGAAGAAAGAGTAGTTCTAAGGTCTGCAATTTGATTGGCTCATTTGTTGAGAAAAAAATACCTGTTATGTTTGGATGGCAGAGTATATATGACCATGCTGGCTTTGGATTTCAGCGGTGGTCCTGATGGACCATATTGGATCCACATAATAGGTCCCCTTTGTTGAGTTTAGATAAGAAAAGAATGCTTGTGGAGCTAGATACATAAATTGCGATATGAATCGAAATGCCGAGGTTGCTAGATAAGATGGTTGGAGTATGATGCTGATCTACCTGGTTGAAATTGTGCTGAAGCAAAGATAGATATCTTGAATGTAAATTAAGCCTGCTAGAATCGACGTGGTGGGCTATATTTCTCTGTAAGCAAAGGTGGATAAAATCCTTCATTTTCTTAATAAGCATTCTCTGTTTATGATTTTAGTAAGTAAGAGGCTCAACAAGTCACATGGGAAATGCTATTTTAACTATATGCAACATATTGCCATGTGTTACATCTTGGGCCACTGAGCAACGGAGTAACAACCTTATAAGTGGCACTGGGCCTTTCTCCCCAAAAGACTAGTCCTATGGGTGGGGCTTCCTCACACTTATAAGTTGTGCTTGCTCCGGTTCATCAAAATAGTTAGGTGGGATACAATTCATACAAGTGGGGTGGGCATAATACAATTCATACAAGTGGGGTGGGTAAGCGATGTTGGACATGATGTTGGGACATAATATCATATATGATATCTCACTATCCGTCCTACAAATCTTATGGCGTGATGCACCTGCCATATTGAGCCAATTTCGAGCTTTTGACATCAGTGGAAGTGTTGTCTTGTATTTGCAACAGTTCAATGTGCCACCATTGTACTAATGGTTTCTTTAAGACAAGAAACTCTAGTCAGTTATCTCACTAACATGAATTAGATTAGCACCTTCCCTAAACAAATTGTATTAGTAACATTGGATTGGATAAACATAATATTTCAACTAAGATTTTAGTTGGTATGATACTGTAACATTTTATTTAAATTAACGTGCCAAACTTATTTTATAACATACTAAATTATGGTATGTTTTATTTGAACTCTATTTTTGGATTGGTGCTAGATACTTAGGTTAATACGACTTGTACGAGAACTGGGAATCTAGAACCTGATATTTGTCTTATTCCAAAAATATTTGCTAATTTACCCCCTCCAGTCATAAAAGAACGATGTTTTGGATATTGACACAGTCTCCAAAATATAAGTTTGATCACTAATTTATATTGTAATACATTTACAACATCTAATAAAATTATATTATTATAAAAGTACTTTTCAAGACAAATATACTCATATCATTTTTATGTGTGCAATCTAAATATTTATAAAGATATTGGTAGTCAGATATTTTAAAGTTTAACTGCATGTAACCCAAAACGTCACTCTTTTATGACTGGAGGGTACTATTTTTGAAGTTCTCAATCCTAGGATCTCTCCTTTGTCAAGTACAGCATGTAAATAATGTACTACGGTTAATCTAGTCTGAAGTCTGGAATATGGGTTGATTGTATGTTTTTGACCTGCAAAGGTTGCTGAGGAACCGGGTATCAGCACAGCAGGCAAGGGAGAGGAAGAAAGCTTATTTGAATGATCTGGAGGTGAAGGTGAAGGACCTGGAGGAGAAGAACTCGGAGCTGGAAGAGAGACTCTCCACCCTGCAGAATGAGAACCAGATGCTCCGACAGGTACATTTGTTTGCTTCTCATGCAAAAGTTGCTAAGTTTTCTATTACAGGTAATTCAATGCGTTCTGTCTATTTTGTTTATCTGTTAAAGCTCCGTTGGCCATGATCACAATGTTTCATAGCTTCGTTATACATGTAATTCATATTTCATATCCTTTTCCGTCACATAGAAATCGAAACTATTGCCTGAGATGATGCAGAAGTCATGGTTTGGATTCTGGTACTCCTTTAACGCTTGTTTGGTGCACCTGCAAGAATTAGTGGTTTGGATTCTATATGATCATGGAAAGTTGGAATTACATCACTATATAGAAGGTCAAAAGCTTTTGTTTGCCACACATTGGTGGCCACTAGTGTTGTGCTGCACAGATAAAACATGTTCTGCATAAGTTGTTCTTTCTTTTTTCAGATACTGAAGAATACCACTGTGAGCAGAAGAGGGCCAAGTAACGGTGCTAGCGGAGAGGGCCAATAGCAATGAGGATGACAGCAAGTACTCAGTACACTTTAAGCTCGAATATGCCTACGTTAAATTGATCCCGGAACACACCATGTCTGGAACTTAATTTTGTTGGGAATTTTCTGGCCAAAAGAGAACCCCAAAAAACAGGGGTGAAAAATCATGTGCAAGATCGTCATAAATATCACATACTCTCTGATGTTTTAGGACTATGTGTTGATCCTAATTGCACTTCTAATGGGGTGATATAAGCAATATCTATAGCATACCAAATAAGCAAAAGATTGATGTGGAAGGGTAATTAAGGAAGAGATATAGTAATAATGTTTCATGCAAGACATTGCATATTTAAAAGAACCAAAAAAACTAGAGGATATGGATTGATAAAAAGGAGAGAGAATGTGAGAGAAGAGAGAAGAAAATAATTAAGTGGGATGGATTATGCATTGGGAAGATTGTTTTTAATTTTATATTTATATGAGATGATAAATTATAGATATTACTGTATAGTATTTACACTGAGAGTGCCCTTAACTGTTTAGAAAATAGTTGTGCGATGGTTTAACATATAATACATCATTTTGGGGTATGTACAAGTACAATTGTAATTATCTCCTTGTCTATCCTTTTGGAGATGGCAAGTTAGAGCATCTCCAAGAGATACTCTTTCTCACCCTCTATCTTAAAATATTAGGTATGAAAGCTAAAAACAAGCTCCAACAGATACTCTAAAACACACCCAATAATTTTGGTACTCTAAAATTGAGGTGGATCACCATCAAATATACAGTGTCTAGATAGTAATTTTAGGGATCCAAGTTTACAAGAGCTGCTGAAGGAGGGGAAAGATTTAGAGGATAATTTTTTTAGGAAGACTCCTAATATGAGATTTTAAAGGACAAAATATTGAGTCTCTTTTGGAGATGCTCTTATTGATATTGCTCCGTAGTGTTTACTGAGTGCGCCCCTGAGTGTTTACATCATTTTGGGGCATGTACAAGTACAATTGTAATCATTTCCTTGCCTATCCTTCTGGAATTTTGTGACGGGCTGCGTGCACTGACTGATCGTCCATACATATGCCGTGTCCCCTGTCTTGTCAATAATTAGTTCCACGCTCAAATTTAAATTCTCTCTGCTTCATGGTTTTTTTTCACCTTTCTTTTTCAAGGCATTGCAATCTGCATCTTCCGAATTTCCATTATACAAACGCAGTGGCAGTTCCTGCCGTGACTATAGGCCCCAATCAATTCGGCTTGAGCTTCTGGCTTCTGGTTTATTTTTCACTATTTATTAATTTCATCTTTTTCTGAACTTTTGGCTTTTTGTTGAGCTTTTTTGCCGGTTCTTTTTTCCCGTATTCATTTGTATTATACGTAATGGGCTAACATATTTTTTATATTTTTAAATTTAATTATGCTAAATAAGCCTCTGTCATTCTGATGCTTTTTCACCAAATTCTGATGTTTTCAGCCATAAGCCACGAGCTTTTCAGCCGAACCGATCCATGACGACGTGCAGTTCAGTTGTTTTCATGGCAATATCCCAACTTTAATTCTCCGGTCTGTTCAAGCAGTGTAACGTCATTTTACGCTGGGGGGTCAAGACACGCCCACCCTCAAGCGCATTGTTTACAGAGACAATTGAATTACGGCGGGTAATTCTATTTTATTGGAAATATGCACTGGTAAGACAAGACCCCACCAAGAACATATACAATAATCTATCTTTTAATATTGTCTTTAAGACTTTCATCTTAGCTAAAGACAGCATTAGAGACAATATCTCTAACAGTTTATCTCTAAAATTAATTTCTTTAACTATTTTATATTGTTTTCATCCTATTTTCCTATCACACTTTATTATTATTTGCATTGGTTTGTGTGCTCAGTTTATCTCTTACATAAAATATAACATATTCTTTTTCTCATCTTTTCTTTTCTTTACATAAGAATTTACTAACGCTGTATAACTAAAAGGCAACCAAAATGGTACTATTGTAAATACCCTATGCAGACACACGAAAACGAAGGGAGCGGTGAATCAAACTCAAAACGTGTCTTTATGTCTAACTGTCAAAGGTGATGGATACTTAGGTGAGATAGGTATCGATTTAATTAAGAAGAATAGACACCCAAATTCGAGCAACTCGACAAAATTAACCCAGCCATTACTCGAAAACGGCTGCTTGTCCTTGTGTGCCAGAGCAGATCCAAGCCATTCATCGCCATAGCCAACGGCTCGTGTCTCTCTTCTCCCGTAGCACGTTACCACGTGCTTGGCTTTGGCCAGCACGAGCGTTTGGTTGGCTCAACTCTAACAAGGTGGCACGTTAACGCACGTCGAATTCCATCCGCACTAAGCCTTGAAGTTGTGCGATGAGAAATGCATCCGGTGCTGGCAGTGGCAGTGCAGCCCCGTCGTGTGATGGCTCTTGCTTGCAAATTGACTCCTCAACTCTCTGCATAACTCACCTCCTTCCATCCATCTTTGCTCTTGTTTTGATTCTAAGGAACTCCAAATTAGTTGCGTATGTTTGTTTTATATTTGTCTGATTTTGACATGATTACTTGCCGTTTCCTCTTGTCCATTTTTGCTGCTTTCAGAGGTTCTGTGCTGTTAGCATGCAATATGTTTGTTTTATGTTGGTCTGATTTTGACATGATCGCTTGCCGTGTTCTCTTGTCCGTTTTTGCTGCTTTCCGAGGTTCTGTGCTGTTAGCATTCACAACTTTTGTTCCTTAGAATATTGTCAGGGGTATGGCAAAGACAAGTTTGATCACCGCTATAGAATGGATCAATTTTGAAACTACAACAAGTAGATGTGTACCAAAAAAATTAAAATTGTAAACATACAATCAACGCTGTAGTAATCAAGTTGCAAGAATGTGTTGTAATCTATCTTATGTACTACTAACCTTCATTGCAGCAAGCAAACAAACAGCAGCAGAAACAGAAAGTTGTCATCCTTGAATAACAGAAGGAGAACAAAACAGAACAGCAAAGCATATGATATGATATGAATAACCCAGAGGATTATCCTCAAACTAATTAACCAAGCAAGCAAGCAAAGGTGGCTGACTCAAGAAGCAGAGAATCAAAAGAGAGCTTCAGAGAAAAGGAGGAATCAATGCTGAAGTCTCTCCTCGGCCCTTGCTGCAGCTGTGGACTGGGCCCACAAGCAGACACCAGGCTTTAATGTGAGAGGTGGTCTCCATTTAGTGTCACCACCATCCCCCTCCTCCTCAGTCCTCCTCCGCTTCTTCTTCTTCTTCCTGGGAACCAAGCTGGGTACTACTATAAAGAAGTTTCTGATTAGGAGGGTTTAGTTGGGCCTGCCATTTTCTACCCCTTTGCATGAGTCATGGGCAAAGGGCTTGTAGAACTGTAGAAGTAGAGGCATAGCAATGGTGTGATATCTGGTTGCTGACTGAGTGCTTCTTGTGGTTTCTTGATTCTTTGCTTCAGGAGCAGGCATGGATAGAAGGAACCAGGCTCCTTTGGTGAGTCTTCCTTCCTTTATTTCTTTGTGTCTCCTTATTGCATATCTGCATACATGCCATGCTTGGATTGCTGTAGTTGTGCAGGAATTTGGAAATCTTTGTTGTCGGTGAAGCTTGCCTGTTTTGCTTCTCGCTACTTGGTCTTGTTTATTATCACTGACCATAGATTAATCAAAGCATGTTATGAGAAAATTCATACCTTGGGCTCACCGATGAGCATAAAGGTGTTCTGGTTGGTTTGTTCATAGAATTTCAGAATTATGATGCAGAAATGGCCAGACAATATCTGTTTGATTTGAGGTCAGGAAACTAGCCTGCAAGTGTGCTTGAGCAACTAGATATTTTCATTCACACCCTTTTTTTCTTTTTGAGAATTAATGATGTCTTTTTTTCTCATAGCATGTGTGTGTGTATATATATATATATATATATATATATATATATATATATATATATATATATATATATATATATATATACGCTGAAATGGGACACCTAGGTGCCCAGACACCTAGGCTCCCTGCCGTTAGATTGCTTTTAGATACGTGCTAGAGCAATGGTATGTATGGTATGTAATATATTAGGCATGCTAAATCAATCATGGAAGGAAAGTCTTAATCATGGATGGAAAGTCTCAATCACACTAGCACGCATCTAAAAGCAATCCAAAGGTAGGAGACTAGGTGTCAGACACCTAGGTGCCCTATTATTTATTATATATATATATATATATATATATATATATATATATATATATATATATATATATATATATATATATATATATATATATATATATAAAGAACAAGAAATACTTGTGGATACAAAAATCCAGAACAGACTTAAATTTGTAAATTTATTTCGACAAATTATTTGAATTGTAGAAAATATAAGAAAAGATCATTGGGCTCAATTTCAAGTTTTCAACTGAGTTCAGAGGTTTCTTTCAAAGAAAATTTTCTTCAAGAGAAATTATTGGGCTTCAAATAATACTTCAATTCTTCCCAAAATCTAGGCTTAGCATCCTACTAATTCCCCTCATGGTGAAGCTTGCGTGATCATTACCGGAAACCTGGTGCCCCACGTAGTAGCTCAACTACTTTTGTAGGTAGCTGTTGTTTCATGACACCATGGAGTGTTTTTATGTTCTTGTCTCATCATTCTAGGCATCATCCAGCAATCAATCACATTTTAGGACAAGCACTCAATTTTTAATCTCAAATGGAACCAAATTATGATTCACATGTTACATTGCAATATTGCATCTTTGCATGGAATTCTGTGCTGACAATTTGCTCAACTACCTGAAACTTTTTTTCCTTTTCTTGTGCTGGATAGGTTGATAGTTCAGCATGCTTGTGCAGAGTGGAGAGATCAGTCGTCAGCGTCGCCGCGAGGCACGTCCCGAGGTCGAAAGCGTGCGTGCAGCCAAGCCTCAGAGCCTCCATCCACCCATTGAAGGAGAAGAGATCGCAGCGGGCTGATCACCGGAGCGGCGGCGGCGGGCAATGCCCGCTGCTCCCCGGTCTTCCCGACGATCTTGCCATTGCGTGCCTAATCCGTGTGCCGCGAGCTGATCACTGGAAGCTGAGGCTGGTGTGCAAGAGGTGGTTCCGGCTGCTCGCCGGCAACTACTTCTACAGCCTCCGTCGGAGGCTCGGGCTCGCCGAGCAGTGGGTGTACGCCGTCAAGTGCGACAGGGACGGGCGCGTGTCATGGGACGTGCTCGACCCGGCTAGCGGGGCGTGGCGCGCGCTGCCGCCCGTGCCCGGCGAGTACGCCGACGCCGCCGGGTTCGGCTGCGCCGTGCTCGGCGGCTGCCACCTGTACCTGCTCGGCGGCAGGGACCCGTGCAAGGGGCCCATGCGGCGGGTGGTGTTCTACAGCGCCCGGAGCAACCGGTGGCACCGCGCGCCGGACATGCTGCGTCGGCGGCACTGCTTCGGTGCGTGCGTGATGGGCAACAGCCTGTACGTCGCCGGCGGCGAGAGCGAGGGCGGCGGCGGCCTCAGGTCCGCCGAGGTGTTCGACCCCGCTAAGAACCGGTGGTCGTTCGTGTCCGACATGGCCGCGGCGCTGGTGCCGTTCGTCAGCGCGGTGCACGGCGGGAGGTGGTACGTGAAGGGGCTCGGCGCGCAGCGGCAGGTGCTGAGCGAGGTGTACTCGCCGGAGACCGACGCCTGGTCGGTGGTGTTCGACAGAATGGTCACCGGCTGGAGGAGCCCCAGCGCCTGCCTCGACGGCCGGCTCTACGCCGCCGACTGCAAGGACGGCTGCAGGCTCAGGGCCTACGACGAGGCCGCGGACACGTGGAGCAGCTGCATCGACAGCAGGCAGCACCTGGGGAACTCACATGCGTTCGAGGCGGCCGCTATGGTTGCTCTCGACGGCAAGCTCTGCATCGTCCGGAACGACATGAGCGTCTCGGTCGTCGACGTCGCAACCGGAAGCCAGCGGTGGGAGACCGTCGCCGGCAAGGGGCAGATCAAGAGCTTCGTCACGAACCTGCTGTCCAACATCGCCGGCCGCAGCCGCGCCAAGAACCGCATCCTCCATTGCCAAGTCCTCGAGGCCTAGCTTTGATATGGTAGATTGTTTTGGATTATGGGCTATGACTTTTGATTTATGTCTTTTGAATTTCGTTTATGTGTGAGAGACAGTATGAATAGAGAAACAGTCGAATGTGATTTTGACCGGTGTAATTGAACTTGGTATAGTGTTACTAAATTAACTTATAGACTCCATTTTAAAAAATACATCGTTTAAAAGCTAATTACTTTAGCATATAGCAGGTAATGAAAAGCAACAATGCAAAGTGGACCCCCCCCCCTCATATAGAAGCAGGCATAGAAGGCAGTGGTCTGGCAAAAGGGCGGTGGGCAGGATGATAAGGCGATGGCATTGTAAATATTAGATTGGGTAGGATAAAAACCGTGGAGGAGAGGAAGACGGCGGTGTGGCGAGCTTATCACCGGCCACAGGGGAAGATGGCGGCGGCGGCGACAAGAAAAGAGACAGTTAAGGTGTGAGAAAGAGAGGAGAGAGAGGGAAGAGCAGCCGGAGGAGTAGAGCTTTGATTCCGACAATATTGCATCCCTGGTTTTTCCCATAATCAAATTACACGTCAGAGATTGATTACAGATGGCAATCTGACGAAATCATGCAAAGTTTTGATTCTTTTCTCCGGCCGTTGTTGCTGAACCTTCAAGAGACGACTTGGCTTGGTACTTGCAAGTTAAGTCTGTGCTCCTGACCTGACAAGCTGTTCCAAGTCAGTGTGCGGACTTAGGTGCAGCCATGGATTGGTGGTCTCCTTACCATGCTCTCACATCTGAATGCGATCCCCTACCACTGAAACTCTGAAAGAACCGTGCAATTCATCCAGGTCACTGCGTGTTAGTCCGTACTACTAGTAATCTTCATTTTGTCAGTGTCGAAGAAGGGTGCCCTAGAATTACGAACACGAAAGATGGATCAATTTGGTAGTAAATGATTTGCGTGCGTACCATGTACTACTAGAATACAAGATATGGCTGATGATACCTATACCACTAACCTCGAGAACAGTAGTAGTACAACTATACAAGACTCTAGTGAGCAGACGAATCCTTCGAAAGATTCATAAGGGAAAAAATCACGGTACCCCGTACAGTTTTGTTGCCACAAACATCACAAATCGATTACACCTCAGCTTGCCGTAATATTGCCATTAATTTGGCATTCCACTGGGCCCTAATTGTACTGTACAGTGGTCCTGTCGTTCATAATAGCATGCCATAAACTTGTGTCGCCAAATAGCCTTGAAGGTAGCTCCATAGCTGTAGGTCAGTAGCTGAACTTGAATAAAGTTCTGGAGGGAAGGATCAACTATTGGATCTGGTTTGGCCGCCACCCTACCTTTCGCCTAACTGGCGGAGTTGAAGGGGATGGGAATGCGTATGTGGTCGCATAGTTTACATTCAATTCTACTTAATATGTACTCCCTCTAGACTCCATTCTCAAAAACTGTAACATTTTGTTTTTAGAACAAAGACGTTGTTATCTTCCGTAACAGCCTAGGAGTTCAGTTACAGACAGAAGAAGTATCATGACTACTCACGAACATTTAAAAAGGTTAATTTGATTAAAATATGACCTAACGGTCAACTTTAACAATATAAGGGCGACCAAACACAAATGTTGTGGTTACAGACCAAACAGAGAGAGAGATGGTAGTGGAGAGGTGGGAGTGTTCTGTCTCACCCTCCCCCTCATTCTGATATATATATATATTCACACGAAGTATGCTTTTACCATTATGCCCTTACACCCATATCTCCCCATTAGGGGCACTTATGTCATTACTCATATTACTCTGGTTCTTATAACTCCCTAACAGGCTTGCTGGGCTTAGGTGGGGGCCACCCCTACGACAGGAGCCTCTCATGGTGAAGGGCTTCACAGGGCCGAAGCCATGTCGCCGAGTCCTTTGGCCCCCTCCGTCCCCTGCGGCCTGTGAACTTCTCGAAGCTCGTGGTTGGGGAGCCCGAGGTTTGGAATGGAGGGTGACTTGCTGACGCGCGCTCCGTCCCCTACGCTTCGAACGGGTGGCAGCGGAGGCTGGCGCCTAGTCGAGGTAGACGCGCGCGTGCCGTCCCCGTGCCAAGATTGGAGGTTGGCGCTGATATTATCGCGCTGCGGAGCTGTTGTGACCTTGCAGCCTGGTAGTGCGCTTTTAATGGCGGCTGGAATCACGCCGACGCCTGTCCTGGCAGAAGTCGCCGTCGCGTCGTCGCGATGCGCTATCTTTGGAGGTGGGACACGTGGCAACTTACGACTGGTGCGTCGTGGGATGCGAGCGGTTGCGTGACCGAGGTCGTTCGCCCCTTCCCCAGGGAAGTTGGACGCGTGTTGACGGCGTGTAGGCGTTGTGTGCTGCTTGGTCACCTACCCGGCACGGCTCTCTAGGCCCCGGCGGTTCCTCTTTCCAAATCTTGGGCAGCCGAACCGCTGCGAGTTTAATCTGTCTGTGGTTCGAACCATATGAGAGGCGAGCGGCCTTTATAAGGTGCTAGTGTTGAGGTGGGGCACCCTTTCTTGTTTTGCTTTTTGATCTGCCGCTTTGCTTCCGCCCGTGCTAATTGTCACGCCAGTTGCTCCTCTCCCTGCTTCTTCCTCCCTGGTCACGAAGAGCGATGGCTAGCCCTGACGACGCCACCTACCATCCCCGCAGTGGTTCCTTGCCTAGCCAGGGCGAGGTGTCCCCTCCGTCGAAAGAGTACAAGCTGGTGCCGCGGGGGAGCTCGCGCGCCAACAAGTGGTGGGACGCCATGGAGCACTCGGAGGCGATGTTCCGCGCAGCCGGGAAGAGCCGCATGACCGGAAGGGGACGCTGCGGCGACTCATGGATGAGAAGAAGATCGTGGATCGCCATGGGGCTCGCCTACCTCGTCGGGACGAGACGGAGCCGAAACCCCGGGCACTGGAGGCAATTGTCTTTGTCGCGTTCTTCGACGCCGGCCTTCGAATGCCCTCCACGTTGTTCGTGGGCGAAGTCTGCGGGCCTACAAGTTGGAGCTAGCCCAATTGGCGCCCCACGCGATACTCTACCGGTTGTCTTTACGTGGGCGATGCGGACGGAGGGTGGCGTCCCAGTGCGAGCTTATTTGCCACACTACACGACGCACACTGTCGACCCAGAAAGGTTGACGAGGAGGTGTCCAACTTCGGCGGTGTGGACTTCGCGCTCCGGGCGTCGTGCGCGACGTTGTTCCCCGCGCCAGCCTCGTCGGGGCAATGGGAGTCCGGCTGGACTCGGCATTGGTTCTACTACACTGTGACCGACAAGAGCGGAATGCAATGCCGAGGTGGGCCGATCGTGTTTAACAGTACGCCGAGTCTGAAGGCGGAGATCGACGACACGCAGAAGCTGCAGAGTCTTGTCGGTGTCGCCCGTCGAATGAGCCTGCGCGACCTGGCCGAGGAGTTCACAATGTATGGGGCGGCACCACTGTCCTCCCGGGGGAAGTATGTTGGGCAGAACGGCCCCCGTGGGGACGAGTTCAGCCCATCCGTATCTCGTCTGCTTCCGCCCTCCGCTCCTTGTAAGTCGCTCAGCATGTTCTACGCTTGCTATTGTATCTGTTTGATCTCCGCCTGACTGACGCGATCTCCTGCGCAGTGGCTCGGCTAGAAGATGCGGAGTGCGCGGTTACGGCGCTCCTCGGCCCGTACACGCTTAAGGAGCACCGGGCTCGCGAGGCCGCAGTCAAGGCGGCTAAGCAAGGGCGGGTAAACCGTGCATGCGAGGCCGTGGGCATTACTGTGCCCGAGCGCACGGTGCCAGGGGAGCTTACCACCAGGACTCCGAGCGCGCAGGAGGGGGATAGCCCTGTGGGGGTGTTATCCTCGCGACGCCGGGCCCGTTCCCCGGCTGCCGATGCGGCGAGCGGCAAATTTCTTCGGCGGCTAAGACGGTGAGACGGGCGACGGCCGGCGGTGGGCACGCCATATCGCCGGAGGATCGTGCCGCCTCGGATCCCCCGGCACCTTCTGCCGACGCCCACGAGCCTGCGCTTGCGGCCATCGTTGAGCTGGAACTCGCCAATCCGGGGGGTGGCGTCGCTCCTGGCGAGGAAACCCCCGCAGCGACCGGCGAGGGCGCGCCCCCTATAGAGGAAACCGTGGGGGCGACGGTAACCGTAGCTGGTGTAGCCGCGGAAGAATCGCCTGTGCCGCCGCAGGCGAAACGCCCTCGGACTCAGTCCCCGCCGCCAACGAGGGGTCGATACGCCATTACAGGGCCTTGCCTCGGGATTACGGCGTCTGACGCGGCCGAGAAGACCTCCTCACCGACCGCGGAGGCGCCCGCCGCCCCCTTGGCAGTCGAACCGGCGCCACTTCCTACCGCGACGAGGGGCGCAGGAGGTAGGCGTGAGTCCCTTTCTTCGCTTGACTTCGCGAGACTCTCTCCGATCTGCTCGCTCATTCTGCCGACATCAGGCGAGACGAAGTCTCCCGGACGTGGCAAAGGATCGAGCAGCGGAGGTATGCGCGAAGTCCGAAGCCTTGCGCAGGGTGCCCCGCAGGTGTCCGCTGCTGTCGACGTGGCCGTGACCTCGGTGCATCCTGGCGCGTTGCGGCCGAGGCTCGCTCGCTCGGACTTCCTCCGCCGCCCGGAGATATTTTGCGACCTTACCGCAGCCGTAGAGCGTGCCGACAACAGCCTCAACCGAGAGATGTTGTCGTCATGCGGGGGGAACTCCTAGCGCTCGCGCTGCAGGCCTCCGAGATGAGGGTAAATACGTGCGCTTCAGCTTGCAAGGTACTGCTGGACGCCTACTGATTTGTTGTT
This sequence comes from Dendrocalamus sinicus, assembly GCA_036346575.1. NCBI lineage: Eukaryota > Viridiplantae > Streptophyta > Magnoliopsida > Poales > Poaceae > Dendrocalamus > Dendrocalamus sinicus. Next base: position 14,340,439 of record CM070646.1, read on the forward strand.
TTTGCCAGACGCTTGCCCTCAGCCGATCCTTTGACGAGGCCCGCGGTTGAGAGCGGAGGGCTCGAAGCGACCGTGAAGCAAACAATGCTCTTCGCGAAGGATGAAGAACTTCGCGTGCTGGAGGGCGCCATGGCGCCGCACAACTCGAGGCCACGGAAGCCAAGTGTGCCGCGGCCGAGAGCGCGCGCCGTGCGGCGGTCGCCGTCCTAGAAGGAGAACGCCCAGCTAGCGGAGTCTGCTGCCGAGAACAGCCGCATCTTGGAAAATGCGTCCGTGTCGGCGTGGCGGGCCATGGAGTCTCTGAACCAGGCCCTCCGAGATCTGTGCGTCAGAGCGCCGGACCCTACGCACGGGCCGGAGGCCCTATCAGAGACGCTCGGGTTGATCAAGGAGCGGGCAGGCGTTGCTCTTCGTGGTGCCAGAACGTTTGGCGAGCACTGCGGCTATCTTGGTGCGTGCTTCGCCGCCGCTTCACACTCATGGGTGTAGACATACCCATGGTGGCGAATCCTCAGCCGATCCACCGGGCGACAGAGGTCATGTCGAACGCCATTCGCTCCATCGGCCTAGCTGCGTAACTTCCATCAACGGATGCAGGGCCGCCGGGAAGGTGCGGCGAGGGTCGCCGTTCAGCAGATCGTTGCATGGGGAGGGGGACCTTCTCCAGTGGCTCGAAGGAGTCTTTCAGCGTCCCGGCGACGACGGCACGGGTTCGTCCGCACCGCGCCAAGGCTGAGCAGTTGGTCGAGTAGGTCGGGGGGAATGTACTGGTTCTTATGCTCGTAAGCATGTAACCACTTTGCTTTTATAACGAAACCGAGTAATACCTCATGCTTGGTGTTACCTGCCGCCAAACGCGAAGGGAAGATCTGAGCATCTTGCTTATACTCCGTGGAGTGGCGTGTGCGGAGGCAAAGCTCGACGCTACGTCTTATTTAAAGTCCATGGACTGGCGCGTGCGGGGGCGGACCTCGGCGCTGTGACTTCCTTTATAGTCCGGAGACTCACGCGTGCGGAGGCGGACCTCGACGCTACGACTTCCTTTATAGTCCGGAGACTCGCGCGCGCAGAGGCGGACCTCGACGCTACGTCTTGTTTAAAGTCCGTGGACTGGTGCGCGCGGAGGCGGACCTCGATGCTACGACTTCCTTTATAGTCCGGAGACTCGCGCGTGCGGAGACGGACCTCGACGCTACGTCTTGTTTAAAGTCCGTGGATGAGTGCGCGCGAGGCGGACCTCGGCGCTTCGACTTCCTTTATAGTCCGGAGACTCGCGCGTGAGGCGGACCTCGACGCCACGTCTTGTTTAAAGTCCGTGGGATGGTGTGCGCGCGAGGCGACTCGGCGCCACGACTTCCTTTATCGTCCGGAGACTCGCGGCGTGCGGAGGCGGACCTCGACGCTACGTCTTGTTTAAAGTCCGTGGATGAGTGCGCGCGAGGCGGATCTCGACGCTACGACTTCCTTTATAGTCCGGAGACTCGCGCGTGCGGAGGTGGACCTCGACGCTACGTCTTGTTTAAAGTCCGTGGACTGGTGCGCGCGGGGGCGTCCCCCCACTGCGTCTTATTTAAAGTCCGTAGATTGGTGCGTGCGGAGCTAGGCTCAACGCTACGTCTTATTTATAGTCCGTGGACTTGTGCGTGCGGAGCTAGGCTCAACGCTACGTCTTATTTATAGTCCGTGGACTGGTGCGTGCGGAGCTAAGCTCAATGCTACGTCTTATTTATAGTCCGTGGACTGGTGCGTGCGGAGCTAGGCTCAACGCTACGTCTTATTTATAGTCCGTGGACTGGTGCGTGCGGAGCTAGGCTCAACGCTACGTCTTATTTATAGTCCGCAGACTCTCGCGTGCGGAAGCTGAGCTCAACGGTACGTCTTATTTATAGTCCATGGACTGGTGCGTGCGGAGCTAGACTCAATGCTACGTCTTATTTATAGTCCGCAGACTCTCGCGTGCGGAAGCTGAGCTCAACGCTACGTCTTATTTAAAGTCCGTGGACTGGTGCGTGCGGAGCTAGGCTCAATGCTACGTCTTATTTATAGTCCGCAGACTCTCGCGCGCGGAAGCTGAGCTCAACGCTACGTCTTATTTAAAGTCCGTAGACTCGCGCGTGCGGAGGCGGACCTCGACGCTACGTCTTATTTAAAGTCCGTGGACTTTGTTCTGCTCAGCGCGGACAAGCAATGCTCTGGGAACAGCCATCTTTATTGAACTCCCGTTTGCGCGGGCGAGCGTCGTACAACAAAGGGCTGGTGGCTCTACGCTTGTTGTCCTGCTTCTAGGCGTAGTATCGCCGCAACTTGTCCGCGTTCCATGTATGCCGGAGGGCTTGTCATTCGAGCGTGGCGAGGCGGTATGCTCCCTTTGGCAATGCCTCCGTCACGATGTACGGGCCTTCCCACTTAGACTCCAGCTTGCGGCGGTCTCCGCTGAGCGCCACTCGAGCGAGATCCCGTGCTTGAACCCCGCGGGCATATAGAGCGGTCCCGAGCACGCATTATGCGCGCGCATACTTCTCGACATGGTGGGTTGCATCGCGTATCCGTCGAGGAGGTCCAGGACACACGGCGCTCTTCTTCGGGTGCTTGGACGAGGACCCTCCGCAAGCCGGCCGTGATTTCCTCGGGCGTCACCGCTTCGTCACCGAAAAGGAGCTTGAATGGCGTGAATCCCGTCGGGCGCGTTACCGTTGCAGCGGCGACCAGAGGACGCCGTGAAGCTCGCTGGCCACTTGCCCTTGGTAATCCGACCAGCGCTTTTGATGGCAGCGGAGATGGCGCCGTTCGCCGCTCGACCGCCTCGTTGGATCGGGATGCCCTACCGAGGCGAATCGGAGGGTGATGCCCATCTTTGTCACAATAGTCCTTGAAGAGGGCGGCGCGAAGCGCAGCCATTGTCGGCCGTGAGCTCCCGTGGCACACGCGGCGACATATGATGTTCGCCGGAGAAGCGTTATACGGCCGCGAGGTTACTTTGGCTGTGGCGACCGCTTCCGCCATCCGAGAAATACTCGGCGTGACTACCACGAACGGAGGTCCCACGAGCTCGGGCAAGTGGGCCTACTATGTCGAGACCCAGCGTGCGGTGGCCACACCGGGGAATGGGACCGAGGCTCGTCGGGGCTGCGGATGATGGCGCCATCCATTGGCACCCTTGGCACCGACGGACGAGGTCTGGCGTCGGTGATGGCGGTTGGCGAGAGAAACCTTGCTCAACGCCTTGCCGACTAATGACCTTGGTGCGGTGGGACCCGACACGCCCGCGTGGATCTCCGCAAGGAGCTCCTTTCCCTCGATCGAGAGGCGCGCAGAGCGGTGCGCAAACCCTCTCTTGTAGAGTATCCTCGAATACGTGGAAGGACCTTGCGCGGTCTTTGCAAGCGCCAAGCTCGGCGAGTCCTCCGGCTCGCCGATGCCTTGCAAGAAATTGAAGATGGGCTCGCCAATCGCTCGGCGGTCAATGCGGTGGGCGAGTGCGCGTCCGGTTGTCTGCGCTATGGCGCTGCACTAATATCTCGTAAAATGCCCCCTCAGGAGGGGGCAGCTGCTGGCTGGCCGCGTTAGCGAGGGCGTCCGCCTGCTCGTTCTCCGCGCGGGGGATGACCTTGACGGTGATGCCCAAAAAGTGCCTTTCCCTCGCCCTCACCGCCCCAAGGTACTTGGCCAACTCAGAGTCCTTGGCTTGATATGACTTGTCCACATGGCCGCCACCAAGCGCGAGTCGGTGCGGACTAGCACCGTCTCGCGCCGAGCGCCTTGAGCCGCGAGCCAAAGAGCGGTGCCTCGTATTGGCCGTGTTGTTGGTGGCGAGGGAAGGCGAGCGCGCCGAGTATAGCAACGCCGCTCCCGGGCGTGGCGATCACCGCACCTACGCGCGCGGCGACGCCGTAAGCTCCGTCGATTGTGGCGTCGAGCGGGTCGTCGCGCGTCTAGACGGGTTGGGCCGGCGGGGTCCATTCGGCGAGAAAATCCGCAAGGACTTGGGATTTTATTGCCGTGCGCGAAGCATACGTTAAGGAGAAGGGAGCGAGCTCGGCAGCCCATTTGCCGATGCGCCCCGTGGACTCCTTGTTGTGTAGCATCTCTGCCAGCGGGAATGAGGAAGGCACTACAATCGGGTGGGCCAGAAAGTAATGCCGAAGCTTCCTGGATGCCATGACCAGCGCGTAGGCGAGCTTCTCAAGCTCCGTGTATCTTGTCTTGGCGCCTTGGAGGGCTTCGGAGACAAAGTAGACGGGCCGCTACATGGCGCCTTCCTCTAAGACGAGGACGGCGCAGACTGCGGTGGCTGACGCGGCCAGATAGAGCGGAGGAGGAGCCCTCAGTCTTTGGGCGACCAGCGTGGGGAGGCTGGCCAGGTGCTCCTTGAGCTCGTTGAAGGCCTTCGCGCAATCTCCGTCCCAACGAAATCCATCTCACCCGCGAAGCGTCTTGAAAAATGGCAAGCCCCGCTCCGCCGCCCTGGATAGGAAGCGGTGAGTCCGCCATGCGCGCCCGCCACCTGGACCTCCCTCGTTGTCTTGGGTGGCTCCATGCCCAGGATGGCGTCTACTTTGTCAGGGTTCGCCTGGATGCCCCGCCCGGACACGAGGAAACCCAAGAGTTTGCCCGCCTGCACCCCGAAAACACATTTGTCGGGGTTGAGCTTGATGCCCGCCTTCCGGAGGTTGTCGAAGGTCTCCTGAAGGTCCCGGCCATGCAGGGCAAGCTGCCGAGTTTTGACCACCACATCATCGACGTATGCTTCGACATTCCTCCCGAGCTGGGCGGCCAGAGCAATAGCGATGAGACGGGTGAAGGTAGCGCCTGCGTTCTTCAAGCCAAAGGGCATTCTGACGAAGCAGAACGTCCCAAGCGGTGTGATGAAACTGGTCTTCTCCTCGTCGTCTTCGGCCATGTAAACTTGGTGGTAGCCGGAATAGGCGTCCAAGAAACTCATGAGTTCGCACCAGCGATGGCGTCGATCGGTGATTGATGCGCGGCAAGGGTAATTGTCCTTCGCACGCCTTGTTGAGTCTTTGTGAAGTCGATGCACATACGCCGAGCCCCGCCGCCTTTTGACTAGCACCGGGTTGGCGAGCCACTGCAGGTGGTGGACCTCGCGGATGACTCCGCGCAAGAAGCCGCGACCTGCTGTTTTGGCCGCTGCGGCCGATCCATTGACATACGCTAAGCCTTTGCTTGACCGGCTTGGCGTCGGGCGACCGCCAAGCGATGCTCGACATCGCCGATCGCCCTTGATGTCCTCCGGGACCATGCGAAAATGTCAACGCGTTGTTCAAGCACTCGGAGCAGATCCGTTCGACCCGGTGGGAGCCCGCGCCAATGGACACAAAGCGCCTCCGCTGAGTGGCACCTTCTTGACTCCGCCCGGGCCGAGGTTTGGCGTCCATCCGGGGCGGAGGGCCCGTCGTCGAGCGTCTTGGAGAGGGCATGCACCGGCGATGCGAATGCGGTGCCGACCTCGACCCGCTGGCGAGTCGATCGCGAAGACGGTGATAACGCCCTCTGGGCCCGGGAGCTTCACACACAAAAACGCATAGTGTGGGATCGCCTCGAAAGAGTTGATGGCGGGCCAACCCAGTATGGCGTTGTAGGGATGCGAGATATCGACGACGTCGAAGATGACATGCTCGGTCCGGATGTTACCCTTGTTGCCCTCCTGACGGAAAGTGACCGGAAGGGACACGTGCCCCAAGGCCTGCAGCGGTTGACCCCCGAGGCCTTGAAGTGGAGCTCCTGGCTGCTCTAGCCGGCTTCGGGGGATCCCCATGCGGTCGAGGGCTTCTGCAAACAGGATATTCGCGGAGCTTCCCCCGTCGACAAGGACGCGCCTGACGTCGCAGCGTGCTATGTGGGCCTGGATGACTAGGGGGTCTTGGTGAGGGTACTCCACACCCCTGGCATCGTTCAAGTTGAAGGTGATATTGCGGGGCGGCATCCACAGTTGCGGCTGCTCCCCGGGAGCCTTTAAGGAGGAGCCTCCGGTGATGACGCTGACGGTGCGATGCTGCGCGCCCTCCATTGGGGGCGGGGCTGGAGACCCGGCCGTCACCCTCCGCAGCTCCATAACTGCGGTGCACGCCCTTGTGTAATGATCACCGTAGCCGTGTACCTCGCACCACTTGCCATAGTGCAGGAGCTCTTGTTCTGCGTGGGGTTGGCGCCGTGTCGAGTCCGCCTTCCGATCCCGGTCTCCCCTCCATGAGGCGGGTCGGGTCGGGTGCCCTCGGTGTCGCGGACATGATGGGCCGCCTGTGTCCTGCGCTGGCGGCGCCGAGGCTTACGCCCGCTCCTTGAAGAGCCTTTCTGTATCTCGGCGTCGCTGCCTCGGGGAGGGCCTCCGCGAGGTTCTCGGCCGCGCCGCCGCCGAGGAGGACCACCCGCCCCCCGCCGCGCGGCGCTCCCAGGCGAGGTCGAGGGCGGTGGTGCTGCGTCTTCGCGCATCCTCCTCCGCCCGCGCATACTCGTCCATTTTGTCGAAGAGTTTGACAACTGTCTTGATTGGCCTCCGTGCGTTGTACTCGGCCATCGGCCCGGACGAAGGCCCTGTATGGCTGCATTAACGACGGTGGTTTCGTTAATGTCTTTCACCGCATCGAATCTTGGCGGCCGAAGTAGTCCTGGAGCTTCTCCGAGGGTCCCTGCTTCACAGCGAAGAGTTGGTTCGCATCGACTCGCTCGACATAATTTCCTTGAAAGTTGCTGTGAAGGCGGTCGCGAAGCTGCTCCCACGCGTAGATGGAGCCCGGCTCTATGGTAAAAAACCAAGAGAGTGCCACTCCTTGCGCCGCGAGGGGAGTCCTTCGCCCGTGGTGTCATCTCCGCCCGCGGCCTCGATCGCGGTTTCATACACACGCACGAACGCGCGAGGATCCGTGTCGACTTTGTACGGGTTGGTGACGCTAGGGAACTTGAAGTCTTCGGGCCACGCCGCCTGCTGCAGCCCCGCCGAAAGCGGGGACTCCGGATCTATGCGCCTCAACGCACGCGGTGGGCGTGGGGCTTCGCGGTGTCCGCCTTCTCCAAACGAGCTCGGCGCGATTCTGGCGCGGCTGCGGCTCGAGCCTCTTGTATTTCGCGGACGGCTCCGCGAAGGTCCCCTAGTTCCCGCTGGAACGCGTTGAGGGCTGCTAGTAGGGCGCTTTCCACCACAGGTGCTGTCGGGTCCGCCGGAACGCCCAGCGGACGGGTCGGCGCAGTGACCATCACCTCGCGAACTCCAGATCCGCCGGATAGTTCGTTGCGGCTACCCCCAGCCGTCTGAACCGCGCTACCGGCGAGGATGGCGGGGGCTGTCGCCGCAGTGCCCGCGACGGGGTTGGATGTCGTTGTAGCGGCGCTGGCGGGGTCGGTCGTTGTAGTGCGAGCGTCGATGCCCGCGACCACTGCGCCTACGCCGCCGCCGACTCCTTCGGCGGCCGATGCCGAAGCCCTGGTATTCACGCACCGCTCCGACCCAGCCGTCTTCTTTCCCTTCGCCGCCGCTGGTGAAGCTTTTTTCGGTGCCATCCTTCTTCTTCGGTCTTCAGGCTTGTCCTCGTCCTCCCCACGGACGGCGCCAACTGTTGTGGTTACAAACCAAACAGAGAGAGAGATGGTAGTGGAGAGGTGGGAGTGTTCTGTCTCACCCTCCCCCTCATTCTGATATATATATTCACACGAAGTATGCTTTTACCATTATGCCCTTACACCCATATCTCCCCATTAGGGGCACTTATGTCATTACTCATGTTACTCTGGTTCTTATAACTCCCTAACAGGCCTGCTGGGCTTAGGTGGGGGCCACCCCTACGACACCAAAAGTTTAAACTTATATGCAAAAGACCGAAGAAACTTCCCACAGGAACGCTTGAGTGTGGTTGTAACCCTAACATGAAAACATGAAGTGTTTTTTCTTCTTCTGGTATCTGTTATGGTGGAAATATAGCAAGATTGAGTACAACAAACAGTACTCAGCAAGTCCCTATAGCAGAATGTATTTATAGGGTTATCTTCTATATGCAATGTTAAATCAAAGAACGGTTTATGTTTCTTTTGCGTAAAGCCAGATTTTCAATATTATATCATAATTAGATTTCAAATCTATGACTTAACCACTTCAATTGAAATAAAATAAATAAGTAAAATGTGCATAAGCATTTGACTATGTGGGAGCAACTCTCTTCACAGGCATTTCACATGTCCTGTCCATGGACTTTAGTTCATGTCCTTTATCAAACTCACATACCAATAACCATTTTTCGAAAACTATACACTGTGGTATTTCAACACGTTACCCATGACCGGAGGCACGAATATTTGAATAGATTATTAACACCCTGCAGAGGTGTACAACTTTACCCATAAAATATGATTATCTCGTAATATCGGCCATTATACGTTTCTGTAGGCGTGCAACTGAGTAATCATAACAAGACCTTTATGATGCTTGGTTTCGAGGTTTTCTCTTACTCCGGAGGTAGGAATCCTTCGACGCTAAGGTACCTTCGTTGTTAAGGTAACCCTCTTATCGGTGAGTGTGCACTGCATGTAAGAGCACGGACCTTTCGTGTCCCTCCCGGGCAGTGATCCCTATAGGTTCACACCATCACTTTTCACCAGGAAATGACCCCCACGAGACATCCCCAACCTAACTACACTTGCGCAGGAGTCCACACTAGAACTAAGCAAATTAGTTGGTCGGGTTTATTCCATACCAGACTTGTGATTGTACGGTGTGTATAGAGATGAGCGCACATAGATTCGATCCTTCATTGACTTATCCAACAATCTAGACCTCGGGCAGTACCTACACTGGTCTCCAATTAACCTCTCACCCGGGTCTCCCATCATTTTATAAAAATCCCCTATTTCCAACGGTAACCCATGTTACCACTGTCATTATCATGTTTTAAAATTTTAGTTGGCAATGTTTGTGTCATATTTACTATTAACTCTAAAGCATATCTAAGCACAACCCTTATTTGGCAATCTTACTATTGTGATAATCCTGTGGTGACAAGAGTAAGGTAATATCAAAAGGGAAGATAAGAGGTATCACTGTATGGTATAGCTAGACAATTTATACACACAATAAATACAAGCATGCATTTGTATTTAAAATCGAAATATTGCATTTGAAAACTAGGTTCAACATGATCAATATAAGCACTTGCTTTCTTTTCTGATATCTTTGGTCTTTTCTCGTAGGCTTCAGGCTTGCTTTAATTGCTCTTATAATTCTTTGGTTAACCAACTCGCTGGATCCGAATACTAACACGAGAAAATGAATGCAAATGAGTTCCTACTTTATAGAATGCAAATTGGGAACAAAACAAAATAAAATAACCAAGAGACACAAAGAAAATAGGTTGGGTGGTTAGGGCTTAGGGGGTGTGTGGTTTGGCTTATCGAAATTGGAATTGGGCTAGATGGGTTTAAGACAGTCGAAAAAGTATATATGTATTATATGGGTTTCTAAGGATGGTTGCAGGTATGGACAGTATTGGGTTTGAAGTCAGAATGTCATCCGGGTGCTTTAGAGATCTACCGGAGTCTAGGATGGCAAGATGGAGTTGGGAATGGCGTATACGGGCTCAAGACAATCAAAATGGGTATATATGTGTTCTTAGGGTTTTGTGAACAGTAACGGGTTTAGGTACTGTTCATTGTGGGTTTTATTGTTCATAGCGAATTTAGTTCTTATCGAGTTGTCGTTGCGTACTCAAAGAACAGAGGAGTTTCGAGTACTCGGGTGATTTCGGGTATGACTATGAAGTCAGGTGGACAGTCGAGGTTTAACTTCGAGTACGAAGTCGATGGAGATCGGGCAGTGTACGAGTTGCTACGAAGATGGGATGATGACCGAGTAGCTGTGGAGATTAGATGGCGTTCAAGTGGCTTAAGGGATCAGACGGTGTTTGAGTGGCTTAAGAGCATCAGACGACATCCGAGTGGTGTTGCTCAGGACTTGAAGTGGTGTGGTCGAAGTTTCTCTCGATTACAAGGTGGTCGAAGATTTCAAGCAGTCGGAGAATTCAAGCGGTGGAGTGGTCAGAGAATTCGTGGTCGAAACAACATTTGGTAGCCACAAGTGGGCTCCTGGGGCCACGAGGATTCCATTTTTGGGCTTGGTAGCGACTGGAAGTCAGACGAGCGTCGACGGTGTGGTCTTCTTTTCTTGGGACTTTTGAATGACGTAGGGGTTAACGGCGGGTTAAGAGGACAATAGCATTTGCGATAGAGCATCTCTAGGAGTATGGGGAGCTTAGGGGTATGGTGGTTGGGGTCAGGGATGGTTGAGCCAAGCTATCCACGGTGACTTGCTCTGGCCAGGCGGTGGCTCAAGGTGCCAGTGAAGAAGGGAGTAAGAAAAGGCATGGCAGTGCTTTGATGGTGTTGCTAGGTGCACGAAGATGCTACAAGTGTAAGCAATTGAAATGAAATTGATCAAATGAAAAGAATTGGAAGCCGGGCTTACTTGGGGAATTCCGGTGGTCGACGGTGAGGCAAAGGCCTGCGAGGGAATTAGGGCATGTCTAAGAATACCTTGACGCCAATGCGGTTTACAGAGGGGATTATGGCCTTTTATAGAGGTCCTAAGGCGGTCGGAGCAGTGATGGTACGACTCGGCGAGTGGCGCGTGGCCCAAGCGAGAGGGCGCGAGAAGGCTCGGCCGTGTTCGGGGCTACAAGGGAAATATCGGCGGTGGGGTGGCACCTCGAGCATGGCAATTCCTTAGGTGTAGGATTGCGCCGGTCAAATTGGCTGGGCGATGGGTCGGTCGTGAGCCAGGGGGCGGTGGCGAAATTGGTTCGTCGTGTCCAGCGGTTGTCAGACTGGATATCACGCATTTAAGAGCGGGGTATGAATGCTGGCGCTGGAAGTGGTAAGCGATGCGAAGTCAGAATTTGCGGCGTGCAGGGGGAGGTCGGCCGTGAACTGGTGCTACGGCGGTGGTAAAGTTTGCTTTGGCTACTCCAGCCCTGGGTCAAAGAAAATGACATATTATTAAGGGAGTTGTCAGGGAAAGGTACGCTGATTGATAGATTGGCAAAGGTGTGAGAGCGGCAACGGCAACGTTGAGTTGTGGCGCGGCAAAATTATCGGATGATGAACAGTGATGAAGACAGTTTGAGGTCTGCATTACTAGCCAGAGGAGGCAGTGAATTCAAGAAAGAAAAGCACAATTGGGTAAGGAAGATGCTAAATTGGGTTAGAACTCAAAGTCCAAACCAAATTCATGAAAATTCAATTAAATTCAATATTTTGAAAATCTCGATTTATTTCAATTTTAGATATGGCATGGTTCTCAAAACATAACTTTGACCACTATTTTTTATTGTAATATATTTATAAAACTCAATAAAATTATAACATTAGAAAAAAAATACTTTTCGAGACAAATTTGTATATATGATGTAGGATCGATGACGGCAATCAGAGGGGGGTGAATGATTGCAATGCCTAGCGGAAGCTTTTCTCAAATTTTCTGTCTTTTTATTTTCCAACCTGCCACACAAAAAAAATAGGAAAACAAAAAAACAGCAATATATATATACCTTTTTGGTGGCCACAAAACACTTCTATAGATCGGTACTCTCGGTAGGGAATCAATAAAATAGATCAGTTCCTCAGTATATTAGCGCACAAAATCTAACTCTCGGCTAAAACAAAAACCACGCATCCGATCATTCCATACGGCCATGCAATAAAGAAAACTAATTAGCAATAGCTTAATTACCTCTCCTAATCCCCTTTTCTTCTCTCCTCAAGAGTTGCATACGGCTGGTGTGTTGACGTGCAAAATTATTCTAGTCTTCATGTAATGGGGCATGCATGACTTTGACGTGATGGATCCTTCTTAGCTTGGCGTTGATTCAGCTTCAAGTTGGCGTGTTCTCTCGGTCATCTCTTTCTCTTTCCTTGGTGTGTCACCGCGTGAGTGTTGTTGCTTCGCCACCGCTTGTGCTCGCACTTGGATAAAGCAACTGCAGCGACTAACAAGCCACGCCGTGAATCGAGGCGCGCGGGATAACTCGAGGATGACGAGACCGAGGAGCCAGACGTCGTCGAAATAAAATATAGAACCCGCTGTCGCAACTCTTCTCTGAAAGCCAAAAAGGTATTTGGTTCAAAAAACCGTACCGAACAACTCAGCCAGCCCCGCCTTTTATTATGAGCCAGAGTCCGCCTCTGTTTCCAAATCGGCGTCCTCTCCAAAACGCCTCGGCAAGAGTCTGTTTTCCTACTCGGATACGGCTCCGATTCCAAAACAGAAAACAGCTCCGCCTACGAAATTAAATACAAATCTCAGCTTTTAATCCTAATACCACTCGTCCAACTGGGCCTAGATTTTTTCTCAACCAGACATTTGGCCCGCTAATTTTTAAGGGACCCGAAACCCTTCCTAACACGGGTTTTCACACTTCCGATTTTTCAACTCATCGCGCGTCGAAGCCTCCAGGACCGCACCTCCTGTATCTTCTCCACGCACCATCCACTTTTGATCTCCATGTGCTCCAGCGTGAGCCCGACCACCTTGTGACATCCGCGACCGCCCGGACCTCAGATTTCCCCCTCCTAGTCCCGGTCTTTTCCGTCACCGACCATGATCGTCTCCACGCCCAACCTGCACATGCAAAGATCAAAGAACATTTTTCCCAGCACAAATTCTTACCAACTTGACCAATATTAGTCCACGCACACACCTCGAATAACAATACTAAGCAATGTTGTCAATTATTCATCATTATAAAAATCCTAGACCTAGCCACATGGTCTTACAATCTCCCCCTTAATGAATACATTGACAACACCGAAAGATAGCATGATGAATTTGCTTCAAATAGATATAAGCGAAGTACTGAAGCCGAAAAAGCATTTCAAGCCACAAGTCTCAAATCTCTCCCCCTCAACACAAGAGAGCAAATTTCTCCAATGTCTCACAAAACACACCAAATCTCTCCCCCTTTGGCAATGTAATCATCAAGAACTTTCAAATAAGAACTATTCTAAAAAGAAGCAATGAGAATAAAAATCTAGAAGCTTTGTAGATTATCCAAGTCACTTTGAATTGATTTAATAATTTAACCAAGCCATATTTTTGAGTAGAGCTATCTAGATCATATAAAGTCATATATCATATAGCAATATCAAAACAAAGTTTTTAATATGATTAGATGATTTATATCAATGACAAGCATCTCTATAATGACTAGACCAATTATAAAGAGCACAATGAGATATAACAACAAAAAGTCAAAACCTAAAAGTGAAGCAAATCTTAACTCTAGACGGGCTAGCAGTCTCATGTAACAACTTATTGCTTCACACTCAATTCTTAGGCATGTGGCATGCTTGTAGCATACTTCTTTTTCATAATGACATATATTTTTTTATGGTGGCATGCTTGAAGCATACTTCTTTTCATTTTGCGCACTTTTGTGCCTTTTTTTCACCATGGCATGCTTGAAGCATACATCTTTTCAATTTTTTCTTTATATACTCATTTTTTTTAATAACATGCCAAATTGAGTGATCATAAAAATTGGAACATGAAACATGCGAGCCTCATAACCAAGAGTTAAAATAAGACTCACAATCAAGCTAATCCTTTTCGATGGACATCGCAAAGTAATAAATATAATTAATCTAGTCAAAGTATTCTGCCATGTCATACTTTTAATTCAAATGTAGCAATTTAATTATAAACAGTCATGATCAAAGCTACACAACATATGAATAGATATGATAAAAATAGCTCTACAACTCATTTAAATTTGATGGCTTGGACTTGTTAATTTAATTGACAAGTATAATAAACAAAGCTTCCTAAATTCTTAAACATCAAGCTCCCCCTCAGAATAATCCCATAAGATGCAACACGCCCAACTTACTTCGCAAAAGAGCAAAATAAGGGGAGTCAAGTGGATTTGAAAGAATATCATCAACAAGAGAATCCAACTCAATAGGGTGTAAGACAACATCACCTTTTCCACATGGTCTCTCAAGAAGTGAAATCTCTTGCAAACCATCAAAAAAATGAAGAACCATCAAGTGTTCCAATCAAGCGATGATGAAAAAATCGGAACCCAATTTAGCTCATGTTCTCCATCCTTGTCAGCTGTTCTTACATGACAGGAAATATCGGTCTCACAGCATTGGGGTTAGTGAAATAAGATTTAGGAATCCAATATTGAGACACACGATGAACAGGAGCAACAAAGCTAGAACCAAAATCAAGTGCATGTGGATGATCAGAATGCCGAAAAGAACGTGTATTATTTGAATTAAATCTCAATCTAGCATGTGAAGTAGATTTAAAGCCATCATAAAAGTTCTCTAAAAATATAGCTTTCGCATTTGATCTAGGAGCAAAAGACAATGCACGTTTTTGTCTCAAAGCATTCAACCTTTCCTTCTTTTCTTTCTTAGCCCGTCTAAAACAAAATTCATGTAAGTGCACATCTCTTCCACAGTAGGTGCAATGCAATTTAACATAACCAGAATTCTTTTGAGATGATGAGCTAGTACCTACATTATTATTCGATGAAGTTTGCACAAAGCCAGCAGATTTAAACACAGTTTGTTTTGGTTCAGATTTTACTTCAATCATTCCAGGTTCAAGAACCTTAACAACCTTAGGAGGATTATTTTTGGCATGCTCAACAAAATTATATCCTAGACCACGATTTTTCACACTTGTTTTTGACTTGTCTAGAATCATATTCAGGTTTTTCTTGCCAAAAGAAAATCTCTCTAAAGTGTCCTTAAGATACTCATTTTCCTTAGCCAAAGTGGAACAAGCAAATTGCATTTAATGTGTTTATTCACAAAATTCTTGGAAGCACTAGATTGAGCAAATCTTTCTTTTCAGTGAAATCATTCAATTGCCTAGTCAAAGCATCAATTTCAATATTTAACTTAGGACAATTTGAGCAAGACATGTTCTCATGATAAAGTATTTGTTGAATAGATTCTGAGATGAATTAAGTCTAGCTTCTAGCAATTCACAATTAGAGCAAGTTTTAGATTGAACATTTGAAATACTTGACTCTAAACATGTAGAAGAACTAGATTTGAGCTTTTCAATTTCATCATTTGCATGTTTTAATTTTTCATCACAAGAGTCATGTGTCAATTTTAATTCATCAAATTTATCATTACATCTCTAAGTTGAACCAGTTTGATGCACTAATAGATCTAATGACCTCCAACTCGAATGTAAAACTTGGCAAGACTCACATGATTCATCATCAGGAATTAAAGCTCTAAGTCTATTAATTTCAGAATTTAGACTTTCAACAACACAATTATTTTCTTTCAATTTCTGTTTTGTCTTTTTTAATTCAATAGCAAGTTTAATCAAACCATCTTCAAGCTCATCATATGAAGGTCTTACCTCATCGGGATCACTATCGCCATCATCACTGTTGTTGCCTGCCATGAAGCACATGCCTGTGAAGTCATCGTTCTTCTTCTTCTTGCCTTTAGCATCATCATTGTCGTGATCATCGTCGTTGCAGCTCTCATATTCCACATCGCTCAAATCAAGATGCTCAATGGCCGATATGATCTTTTCAAATGAGCTTACGACGGAAATTGCCACCATTGGTGTTGTTGTTCTTGGATGGCCGACGACGATAATTCTTCTCTTCCTTCACCACCTTTCCCTTGAGCTTGGGACAATCCATCTTAATGTGGCCTGGCTCGCCACACTCAAAGCATCTGATCGGACCTGACACGCCACCTCGCTTCCTCATCCTCACATTGTTGAGTGCCTTGTATGCTCGTGAGGAGATCAAAACCAAGTCCTCCTCAGGAAGCTCCTCGAACTGTTCCTCTGAAAAAGAAGACAAGGTAGACAAAGAAACACAAGACAAAGCACTCGACGAAGTTGCCTGCACGGGGTTCATCACAAGTGCTAAAGATGAAGATTTATCAATCTTAGATGGCAAAGCTTCCATCTCATATGTTTTCAATCTAGAATAAAGATCATCCATGGTTAAAGTATCTAAATCAACAGTTTGATTAATAGTTGTAACAACCATCAACCACTCAGAACCTAAAGATTTAAAAATTTTAGTTGCATTATCTTCATCAGCAGGAATAACACCAACACCGCGCAGATCACTCAATATTTTCTCAAACCGAGCAAAGAGATCATCAATGGATTCACTAGGTTTCATAGCAAAATCAGATTATTCTTTTTGATAAAGATTTTTACGCACCTTCTTGATTTTAGTGGTTCCTTCATGATAATCGCAAAGAGTTTTCCAAATTAAGTGGGCAGAATTAATATGAGCTACACGATCAAATTCTTTACGAGAGATTCCTTGGAACAGTAAATTACGAGCTTGAGCATTTAAATTAACATCTGCTTTATTTAAATCAAGAATAACAAAGAGAACCTCATATGGTGTAGAAATTTTATTCCAAACATCACTACCTTGAGCCTCAATATAAGCTTGCATCCGACACTTCCAAAAAGCAAAATCAGTACCATCTAGCATGGGGGGACGATTCACATACCTCTCTGACGCCATAGCAACCTCGCTCTGATACCACTTGTAGGATCGATGACGGCAATCAGAGGGGGGTGAATGATTGCAATGCCTAGCGGAAGCTTTTCTCAAATTTTTTGTCTTTTTATTTTCCAACCTGCCACACAAAAAAATAGGAAAACAAAAAAACAGCAATATATATACCTTTTTGGTGGCCACAAAACACTTCTATAGATCGGTACTCTCGGTAGAGAATCAATAAAATAGATCAGTTCCTCAGTATATTAGCGCACAAAATCTAACTCTCGGCTAAAACAAAAACCATGCATCCGATCTTTCCATACGGCCATGCAATAAAGAAAACTAATTAGCAATAGCTTAATTACCTCTCCTAATCCCCTTTTCTTCTCTCCTCAAGAGTTGCATACGGCTGGTGTGTTGACGTGCAAAACTATTCTAGTCTTCATGTAATGGGGCATGCATGACTTTGACGTGATGGATCCTTCTTAGCTTGGCGTTGATTCAGCTTCAAGTTGACGTGTTCTCTCGGTCATCTCTTTCTCTTTCTTGTGTCACCGCGTGAGTGTTGTTGCTTCGCTTTTCAGCTGCTTGTGCCTGCACTTGGATAAAGCACTGCAGCGACTAACAAGCCACGCCGTGAATCGAGGCGCGCGGGATAACTCGAGGATGACGAGACCGAGGAGCCAGACGTCGTCGAAATAAAATATAGAACCCGCTGTCGCAACTCTTCTCTGAAAGCCAAAAAGGTATTTGGTCCAAAAAGCCGTACCGAACAACTCGGCCAGCCCCGTCTTTTATTATGAGCCAGAGTCCGCCTCTGTTTCCAAATCGGCGTCCTCTCCAAAATGCCTCGGCAAGAGTCTGTTTTCCTACTCGGATACGGCTCCGATTCCAAAACAGAAAACAGCTTCGCCTACGAAATTAAATACAAATCTCAGCTTTTAATCCTAATACCACTCGTCCAACTGGGCCTAGATTTTTTCTCAACCAGACATTTGGCCCGCTAATTTTTAAGGGACCCGAAACCCTTCCTAACACGGGTTTTCACACTTCCGATTTTTCAACTCATCGCGCGTCGAAGCCTCCAGGACCGCACCTCCTGTATCTTCTCCACGCACCATCCACTTTTGAACTCCATGTGCTCCAGCGTGAGCCCGACCACCTTGTGACATCCGCGACCGCCCGGACCTCAGATTTCCCCCTCCTAGTCCCGGTCTTTTCCGTCACCGACCATGATCGTCTCCACGCCCAACCTGCACATGCAAAGATCAAAGAACATTTTTCCCAGCACAAATTCTTACCAACTTGACCGATATTAGTCCACGCACACACCTCGAATAACAATACTAAGCAATGTTGTCAATTATTCATCATTATAAAAATCCTAGACCTAGCCACATGGTCTTACATATGATTTTCATATATCCAATCTAAATTTTGTAAAAGATATCGATAGCCATAACTTCAAATGTTCGACTGTGTTCCAGCAACTGGAGGGAGTATATGCTAGTGGAGGAATCATGTGGGTTCTTTTCTACTACGGTTTATGAATTTTGACCTTAATGCGAGCATTTTTCGAAACAAATCGAATACTGATAAGCCAATAAATCTCTTCAAAAAGACTGCCCCGATAAATCATTTCGAAAAAACGGTGAAGAAGCTTTCCTATTTTTTTATTCCAAAAAAACTATAGGTCATAGATCATAAACTATCAATAAAAAAAACCCACACTTATATACAGGGAGCAGGAATGACTTCCTCAAAGGAAACGAATGTGGCTATAGAAGGCAGATCTTTTGAGTGCCCACGTACACAAGGTGAAACAATGGCAGATACCTACGGCAACCAGCACAAGCACAAGTTTCTCCGGTCAACAGTGTCGATAGTGCTCCAACGATTGCTCCGCCCTAGAGGCAGCTAGATCACTAGTGCTCCAATCGCCATCGAGCTCGAGAAGCAACGCGCCAATGGCCGCACAAACCGAGTGGGGCAGGAGACGACATGGCTCCAAGCCTCCAACATCGCGATCCGTCATCTCTTCGTGTCCTGTTTCTCATGTACGGGTCGTCGTGTGAGGAAGAAGCGACGGAAAAGTGGAAAACCCTCTCTCCCCTCGTTCTCTCCTCTTGCTGACGTGGCAGAGGTAACGACGGATGAGGTGACCTTAGAGCAACTCCAGCAGTAGCCCTCAAAACAGAGTCCCTACTTTTCATTTGAGGGCTCCCCCTACTTTTGAGGACCCAGTTTTTTTGCATCTACTCCAACAGCACCCCTCAAATTTAAGCCCTCAAATCCATTCCACTGCAACTGACACATGGGACCCACTCCTCCTTCTCTCCCTCACCCCCGCCGTCTCCACTCTCCAGGCATCACTTCTCCCCCTGCCCCGCATCTCTCCGTCTCCGCCTCGCACCTACCGCCGCCTCCGCCTCCCCCTCCTCCCTCCTCCTCACATCCGGCCGCCGGCGCCCCTCCTCTCCTCGGTTCAGCCGCGCCGCCGCATCTCCCGCGCGCCACCAAGCACCAGATCCGCCTCGCACCTACCGCCGCCTCCGCTTCCCCCTCCTCCCTCCTCCTCACATCCGGCCGCCGGCGCCCCTCCTCTCCTCGGTTCGGCCGCGCCGCCGCATCTCCCGCGCGCCACCAAGCACCAGATCCGCCTCGCACCTACCGCCGCCTCCGCTTCCCCCTCCTCCCTCCTCCTCACATCCGGCCGCCGGCTATCCGGCCGCGGGAGGAATCGCCGAGGAGCGTGGGGGATCTGGCGGCGGCGGGAGCGCAGGGGATCTGGCGGCGGAGGGAGCGCGGGGGATCTGGCGACGGTGGGGTATTTTGGCCGAGCAGGACGGGCGGGACGGGGGATCTAGCGGCGGCGGGGGATTGGAGGCGCGCGGGAGATGCGGCGGCCGAGCAGGAGGGGCACGGCGGGGGATTGGAGGCGGCGGGGATGTTTGATCGTATGGAAAAAAACGAGCAGAGCTGAAAAATGAGAGCCAGAGTAGGGGGCCCCTAGGAATGAGGGGTGGGAGGGTGATTTGAGGGCCTCCTCAAATTTGAGGGCTCTAATAGGGGCTCTACTGGAGCTCGTTTTTTGGCTCAAGCCCTCAAATTTGAGTTTTGAGGGCTCAAGTAGGGGCCCTGCTGGAGTTGCTCTTAGAGCATCTCCAGCAGTAGCCCTCAAAACAGGGCTCCTATTTTTTATTTGAGGGCTCTCCCTACTTTTGAGGGCTCTATTTTTTAGGATACACTCTAGCAGGAGCCCTCAAAACAGGACCCTCAAATTCATTCTTAGAGGGGATGACACATAGGACCCCCTCATCCTCATCCTACTTTTGAGGCCGAGGCAAAAACTCACTCCAGCAGGCCCCTACTTGAGCCCTCAAAGTAGGGGCTCCTCCACTCCCCAGGAATGAGGGCTCGAGGGGGAGATTTGAGGGTCCCCTACTTTTGAGGGCTCAAGTAGGGGCCCTGCTGGAGTGAGTTTTTTGCCTCTTGACCCTCAAAAGTAGGATGAGAACTCAAGTAGGAGCCCTGCTCGAGTTGCTCTTACAGAAGATGCAATATGCTGACATGGCTTATGCGAGGAATGCCCATTAAAAACATTCACCACTAGGCACTCGGCCCATTCATCTCCCGCCAGTGGCTGCCCGGCCCATCACTGGTCAGCCCACTCGGCCTACTCATCCACGTAAACACTAGTACTAGGTGGTAAAATAAAAAAAAGAGTGTCTATACAACATTCGACTGTTTTTGAGGACAAAAACTGTCAGATTTTGAGCCGTTAGATGGAGATCCAACGCCCTAGATCATTTTTTTTTTGGAGGGGGTAATTTTTTTTGGAGGAGGGCTTGTATGGATGGATCCATTGGATGGAGATCTAATCTGACTGTCGAATGTTATATAGCAATACTTAAAAAAAGACCTCAAGTGCTAGATTTTTAAGCTCCCTCCTTTAGAATTTTCTTCCGTCGGAAGCCGCCCGTCACTCTGCCCAACGCCGTTGGTGAGGCCTCCTCCGGTTGTGAACCGTTGGCTGCCACAAGTCCTCCTCAACATGGGGTAATTTTCTTGAATAATCTTCTTGATTTCCTTAGTTTTGAATCTTTCCTTTACGTTTCTTGGCAACGTGTTGCTGCCGTTGCATACTGTTTATTGGGAAAGTCGGGTGGCGTCCCACCTTTTAGCGTTTACTTAGTAAGGTGTATACGCGTTGACATATGGTATGATAAAAGAGAGATACATATAAATAAATGTGATCTAAAATTATACTATAAATATAAATTTTTCATGGAAACATACGATGTAGGGATGAGAGGAGCGTGCTGCGTGCATGAGAGGAGAAGGATAACGGACAAACTTCCCCTTTTAGAGCAACTCCAAGAGATTAGCCAAAAGAAGTATCTAAATTTAGTGATTTAGCTATTCTCTAAAATGAATCTCACCCAAAAAAAACAAGACTACTCCAACAGGCTATCTAAACTAGAGGGCGCGGTGGGTGCGTGCTGTGGGAATGAGGCGCAGCGTGCGGGAAGGAACGCATGATCGCGCCAAGAGGTGGATGGTGAGCGAGGTAGGCTATCCAAAAATAGAGAGCGAAGGAGGAGGGATGGAGAGTTACTAAATTTGGAGAGTCATTTACAGAGTCTATTGGAGACGTTTTTTCTCCAATAATAGCCAAATTTACCTTTAGAAAATGATTTAGCTCTTCTTTTAGAGTTGCTCTTAGATTAGTGTATATAGAGAGAGATAGAGATAGAGAAAAAAAAAGACAAAAACGTGTCATAAACTTATAGCTTTCTTCAAACTGCAGGCCATGTTAACATAGAGCTTTGTGGGCTCTTTTTCTGAGCCCATGTTACAGAAAGTATCGTTCAAACCATGGCCAACATGTGAAAGAAAAATATGCCTTCAGTGCTTGCCAGCACGCGTGTCTATTGCCGGACCACGCGCCCTATGGCCCAGCAGAGCGGCACTTCCGTGAGGGCGCCGGACAAACTTGCGATTGTGGGGGTGAGTGGGTTAGGGTAGTTACGCCATGTGTTTAGAGTTTTTTCCCCCTTTTTGGGGGGTTTTAGCTTTTTTTTGGATGGGGTGGAAGGATAGTTGGAGAGGGTGGGACGACAAATAAACTATTCTTCTGTATAGATAGAGATATGGTAAACGATCTTTTACACGGCCTTGTACCAGGTTTAAGCACTTAAAAGTTATATTCCTATACAAAGAATGGAACTACCAGCAATTTTCCATGGCATCAGCAGAAAGGGAAAGATTTGACTAGATTATGCTTGCTAAATGCTTCATACTAGATGTTTCATGCCATAATTTGTGATGAGAAACAGGGGTTTCTACTATAAAACAGCGCTATTAAATGCTTAACACCCGCTAAACTATATAAACGGGCCTTTATATCGGGATAACCTTTAAACTTAGGTGGTGATCATGTGGGTTTTTTTGTGGCTTATGGCTGAAAAGCTTATTTACTTTACGTATAATACAAACAAATACGGGAAAAAGAATGCTCAAAAAACATTCAGATTTATAAATAGTGAAAAATAAATCGAGTTGAAGCCAAAACGAGACTTATTTAGCATAATTAAATTTTAAAAATAAAAATATAAAAATATGTTAGCCCATTGGACGTATAATACAAACAAATACAGATGGGGAAAAAGAATCGATTCGATTCGAAAAAGCTCAACAAAAAGCTAAATTCAGAAACACACCAAATTTCTTCCATTCCTCTAACACAAAAGATGAGATTTATAAATAGTGAAAAATAAATTGAAAGCTAAAAAGTTGAAGCCAAAACAATCATTTCGGCTTGAACTTCTAACTTTTGGCTTATTTTTCACTATTCATAAATTTCATCTTTTCTGGCTTTTTTGAGCTTTTTGCCAGTTCTTTTTTTTGTGTTCGTTTACATTGTCCATGATAGACTAATTTGTTTTTTATTTTTAAATTTAATTATGTCAAATAAGTCACATTCAGCTATAGTGCAATTTCAACCAGCTACAATGCAATTTCAACCATAAACCACCATTTTCAACCAAATGAGCAACACCAAAAGCTAGTCCGGCTGACCGAGCCAATTAGCCTAGGCAATCTCATTGGCAAGTTTTAGGCCTGGTTCAATTTGGCCTTTTCTGGCGGATTTTAGCTGAAATGACACTGTAGCGGTTGTTAATTTTTCTGATATATTTAATTAAAGAAAAATAACAGAAAAGGAGGGGAAAAAAGGAAAAACACCATTATATCTCCACAAACAATACATAGTGAAAAAAGAAAAACCACATTAAAAAACCAACACGTTTCAAACGACTTGTGGCTTCTAAAAGCTAAAAGTTAGAAGCCAAAAGCTTTTAAAACAGGGCCCTAGCTTACTTGGTGTATAATTAGACTTCATATCAGAGTAAAATTTAGGCCCTATTGGCCCTGCTTCAAATGGTTTCAGCTTCAGATTTTTTTTAACTTTTGGCTTATTTAAGACAGAAACCACTTAAAACACGTCGGCTTCTAATTTTAGCTTATTTTGGCTTTTTGGCATTTTCTTGCTTTTTGCCTTTTCTTTTTCTTGCTTATTCCTTTGCATTGTCCATGAAGATATAATGATTTTTTTTCTTATTTTTTAAGAAAAAACTAACAACCACTACGGTGCAATTTCAGTCATAACCAAAAAATACAGTCAAAAGCTTAAGCCGTAAGCCAGTTGAAACGGTGTCTAAGCATCAACCTAAAGCCATGTTCTGCTCTAACCTTCGAAAAAGGGTTCTTTTTGGATTAAATTGGATTAGGCTTTGTGGGAAGTTGCAATTTGTATTTACCATATTATCGAGCTTCTCCTCTTTGTTCTCTTCCAGATCTCCTCCTCTTTCCGATACTACCATCTCATGCCTCTTCCTGCTCCAATGGTTGAGCATAGCTGGCACCATCTCCTGCTCCCCACTCTTGTCTTGCACCTCCCATGCTCCCATGCATGCTTTCCACACCACCAAGGATATATGTTATGTTCTTTTTAGCTTTGATTTTTCTGAAAAATTTAAAAGACAAACATCGAAATAGGGCGGTTTCTTGAAACGGATTCTTTAAACGGCTTTCTAAGTCTAAAATTGTGTGCACTGTCTACATCGATGTCTCCACCATTCGTTGTTGTCGCAAAAAAAATACAGACAAAAATTATCAGCCGTAACCTAAAAGAACACTCTCATAGACCATAACAACGCCATGGATCGAGCCTACACCTGACTGAACGATATGAACCCAATTTCTTTAAATTGCTATTTCTTTCAAATCCAGTTTTCATCAATTCAAATCAAATTGTGAGTAATTTGATGGAAAGGGAGAAGGTTCACGCCAACCGTTTTTTTATGATGACTCATATGGTATGGCGGATGGGAAACTGAATAGGGCTCATGGGAAAAGCTTTTTATGTATTAAGGGAGCATCTTCCTATCTCATCCGCCGTCTATTTTGTCTTAAATTACACACCGTATTGTCTTTGAATGTACTAGCTGCATAGTAGGAAAATCCAAATAAATCCCAAAAATTCCTATAAATTCGCGTTTTAGCTACCGATTTGAGAAAAAGGAAATTAGTGGAACAAAATAAAAGAGACGATAATTCGCAAGGAGTTTCATAAAAAAAAATCGAGAACACATGCGTAATTTTAGAAAAATCAAAGGGTTTTTTGTAAAAAATCGAGGTCTTGTAAGGACCTGTACGTAAGTAAATAAGGACCTATACGTAATTTTAGAAACCCGCGGGGCGCTACCCAACAATTTTTTAAAAAACAAAACTTGCAGGGACCTTTTCGCGAGGAAAAAGGACCTTTACGTAATTTTCGGAAAACACAGGAAAAATACCTCCCGTAAGTGCCGTAATTTTAGAAATCCCCGCTACCCAACAATTTTTAAAAACAAAACTTGAGGCGCGAGGAAAAGGCGGGCGAAAATAGTGGCGAAAAATCCCCGCGCACGGCCCTGGCAGGCCGCGCGCATTCGCGCGGTATAATCCCGTAAGGACTAGCCACATAGGTGTGGCGCAACGCCACGCCAGCCAACGTGTGGACCGAAGTAAAAGAGGGAAAAATTCGCAGAAAAAAGAAAGCGAAGGGGGTTTTTCGTAAAAAATCGTGGGCCTTTTCGCAATAAAAGGAGACCAGAGGGGTTTTTTCGTAAAAAACTGAGGGCCTTTTCGGAAGAAGTAAGGGCCTGTTCGTAATTACGGGAAACTTCGGGTTGCTACCCAGCAAAAAAATATGCAGGGGCTTATTCAAAAAAATATAGGGACCTTTTTGCGATAACGGAGGACCTTTACGTAATTTTCGAAAAAATCAGGAAAAGTGCCTCGGCCGGCCGTACGCAAATTCCTGCGCCACGCGCCGGCCGGCCGAGCGCTGGGGGCTGACGTGGGCGCGTGGGAAGGCCGGAATCCCCCGGGAATATGGCTGGTAAGATTACCTATTTTTAAAACATACATGCATATCTTGTGATAAAAGAAAATAAGTTAGGCGGGACGATGAGACAGTGAAATGTCTCTTGAGGTAAAAATCCACTTCCGAGGGCTCACTGTGCTCCTCTGGTCTCCAGCCCAGCCGCACCACAGCCACGTTTCAGCGTCTCCGGGACACTACCCAACCAGTCGGCAGCAGCGGCGAGCGGTGACTGGTGAAACCTCGCCTCGCCACAT
The DNA here is from genome assembly GCA_036346575.1 of Dendrocalamus sinicus. Taxonomy (NCBI): domain Eukaryota; kingdom Viridiplantae; phylum Streptophyta; class Magnoliopsida; order Poales; family Poaceae; genus Dendrocalamus; species Dendrocalamus sinicus. The sequence goes on from CM070646.1 coordinate 14,365,635, forward strand.
CGAATCCCATCCCCACCGCGATCCCGTCACCGCCACCGCAGCTCACCGGCCCCTCGCCGGAGCGTGATGGACGCCAAGCCGTCGCCACCGCCCGCGGCGGCGGCGGCGGCTCTCCCCCACCGGCGCTGGGTGGCGCCGCTGCTCGCGTCGCTGCTGCTCTCCTCCCTCCTCGTCTCCGCCTCCCTCTTCTCCTCCTCCCGCGCCCTCCTCATCTCCTTCTCCCCGCTCCCCTCCCGGGCCAGCGCCGACGAGCCTCTCTTCGTCGAGTCCAAGCTCCGGCGGCCGCCCCCTCCGGCCGCCTCCGCCGCGCGCTCCGTGCCGCGGCTAGCCTACCTCATCTCCGGCTCAGCCGGCGACGGCGCCGCGCTGCAGCGGACGCTGCGCGTGCTCTACCACCCGGCCAACCGCTACATCATGCACCTCGACCTGGAGGCGCCAGTCGCCGAGCGGGCCGAGCTCGCGGCCGCCGTGCGCGGGGACGCCGTGTACGCGCGGTTCAAGAACGTCAGGGTGGTCACCCGTGCCAACCTGGTTACCTACCGTGGCCCGACCATGGTGGCCAACACCCTGCACGCCGCGGCAATCCTGCTGCGCGAAGGCGGCGACTGGGACTGGTTCATCAACCTCTCCGCCTCCGATTACCCCCTCGTCACTCAGGACGGTAAAAAAAATGAGAACCTTTTACCACCACCTAAAAAAGAAGCGAATTTTAGAAGAAATGTCGCATTTGAGTGGCCGAAAGATGTGGCATTTGTGAACCGCTTTGAGCGAAATATTGTGTAATATGGAGTAACTAGTGGGCGGTGAGGTTGGCAAATGCGGCTTGGTGACTTGGAATGGGGAAAGGTGTGATTTTTATACGTATGGGTTGCCAATTTGGGTTAAATTATGATTGCAAACGGTGTTTGACCTTGTAGTTAGGTTCAATTAGATTATTTGTACCACAGTTGGAGGTGGTATCTTTGGGAGCCACCAAAAGTCTTAGGGGCGGTCTTTCTTTGTATGGTGGCATTTTAACTGCTGTGTTCCCCCAATTCCGATTTTGCTGGGGCATTCCTCCTTGAATATCCATGTGGCTGTTGCATTTGTTCCGGTGATCAGCAGCTGTTACGACCAAATTTAGGATGATTAGGCATAAGATTTGTTCAGATCAAACCACCTGCTGTTTTTCTGACTTCTTTTCTCCTTTCGCAGATCTCCTGTATGCGCTCTCAGATTTGCCGAGGCAGCTTAACTTCATTGAGCATACCAGTGACATTGGATGGAAAGAGTAAGCAACTAGTTTGAGAGAGTTTCTGTTTGTGTTTAAAAGTTGTCTGGTGGCTAAATTTGTTTATGTAGGTATCAGAGGGCAAAGCCGGTGATCATTGACCCCGGGCTATACAGCCTGAAGAAGTCGGATGTTTTCTGGATTACAGAAAAGAGGAGCCTGCCGACTGCTTTCAAGCTCTTTACTGGTGGGTGCTTCGTATTTTGTTGATAATTAGTAATTACTGGTCATGGTGTTCTATTTTGATCATCATCAATTAGGGATCATTTCCCAGTCCACTAGGCTTTATAGTTTTCTTTGCTCTCCAGATATGCAAAACAGGACTTTGATATGCCTGATCTTTTTCTTTTAGGGGTGAGTTACTTTGGTTGTGCAATGTGCATGAGACTATACATGTATGGTCCTTATTAATGATTGCCTTCCACTAATGGAGGTGTGAAAACTGAAAAGCGTTATGAATATCGTGTGTATATTCATGAGGCTCAATAGACAATATATATAGGGAGTATAAATGGATATTATAAGGAAATATGCCATATAAGGAAATATAGAGGCATATAAGAAAATACATATAAGGAATTCCTATTCTAACACCCCTCTCAAACTTATGGTGGATTGCACACACTGAGTTTGGAGAGAAAATACAAATGCTATGTTCTAGTCTGTGACTTCGTGAAGAAGTTAGTAATTTGTAACTCTGAGGTCACAAAGTGTAAACCAAGTACTCCCTCCTGTACCTATGAGCTAGTATATGAAGCATCGACACTAATGTGCTTGGTGAGCTCATGCTTCACTGGGTTACGGGCAATACTGATAACACTTGTACTGTCAGATAAAAGAGTCGTAGGTCCCATCATAGGCACTTCAAAATTTACAAGTAGCCACCTCAACCAAGTAACCTCTGCTGCCGCTACTGCTATAGCTCTCAACTTAGCCTCTACACTCGAATGGGAACTGCAGCCTATTTCTTTGTCTTCCAGGCAAATTAAGGAGGAGCTAAGAAAAACTCAGTAAGCAGAAAGAGAACGACGATAAAAAAGATCACTAGTCCAAGTCACATCGGAGTACGCTTGAAGCTATAGTGAGTTGGAGTTAGAGAAAAACAAACAACGAGAGATAGCGCTACGTAAGTAGCGACAAACACAAAGGTGACTGTAGTGAAGATGGGTAGAGCGAGCTATGAACTGACTCAAGATATGAATAGCATGAGCAATATCAGGACGGATGCTTATAAGATACAACAAACTTCCAACAAGATGGTGATATCGAGTAGGATCCTTAAGAAGATCACCATCAATGGCACGAAGCTAAAGGGATAGCTCTATGGGAGTCTCAGCAATGCGAGTGTTGGTCAAACTAGACCGTTCAAGAAGATTCTGGATATACTTCTGCTAAGAGAGATAGTAGCTCTCAGGCATGAAAGAAAACTCAATTCCAAGGAAGTACGTAAGAGAGCAAAGATCAGTCATCAGAAACTATTCACTGAGATGTTTCTTCACATACGTGATGAATGAGGAATCATCACCAGTGATGAGCATATCATCCACATATAGAAGAAGCGTCCTGTCCCGAGGTGAGACAAGGACAAAAAGAGCAAGATAGCAGAAACTTACAATGAAACCGATAGCGGTAATCACTGAAGTAAAACGTGTAAACCAGGCATGAGAAGCTTATTTGAGGTCATAAAGAGCATGACGAAAATGACAGACGTGCCCGTTTGAAACAAAATACCTAGGTGGTGGTTACATGTAGACCTCATGTAAGACACCATTAAGAAAGACATTTTTAACATCCAGTTAAGAGATAGACCACCGGTGAACAGAAGCAATCGCAACGAGAGTGCGAACAGTGGTCATATGGGCAACAGGGGAAAAGCCTTATCGTAGTCATGATCGTACTCCTGCTAGAAGCCATGAGCCACAAGACGAGCCTTGTAGCGCTTGATAGTACCATCAGATCAGGTCTTAATCTTGTACACCCACTTGCACATGATACAGTGAGCATGCAATGTGTTGTACAACATCCCAAGTCTCTGTATGCCAAAGAGCATCAAGCTCCTCTACCATAGTGAGCTGCCACTCAGAATGAGAAGTAGATTCTCACGATAAGAACTAAGCTCAGTGACAGAGAGAGAGCATGAGTTGCCGAAGTAAAACCAAGACGATCAAGAGACCGAGCTGGCGCCAAAGACTGGCTAGAACTTGGAAGAAGTTGACAAGAGGAGTCCTCCTAGTGAAGCGTCTTCAACTCATGCTGAAATGAAAAGAACTGAGCATCGTTGCTCTGTTGGTATCGCTCGCGCAAGTACTCCCAGATCTGATGAGTGGAACGCACACCAACAATGTCTGGTTGGATAGAGTCGTCAACGCTAACCACCAAGATGGCTTGAACACGGGCCTCATTAGCACACCAGCGCTCGAAAGCATCAATGGCATACTGAACGGTCTCATCATCAGCGGTAGCAGCGACAGCCTCTGCCTCCTTCTTGGCAGCCTTATCTTCTACAGGAGGTGCAGAAGTAGGTTGCCTAGGAGGAGGCTGAACTGGCGGTGGTGAACAAGTTTGTGCACTAGTGATATGTCCCCAAAGGCGGAGGCCATCGAGTATGATCTCCATGAGTGAAGAGCACAACCTGTAGTACATTCTATGAAGGTTTGTTCTCGAGAATAGGATCATAGCTGATGGAATGGAAGCCATTGGTAGGCGATGCTGGACGGCGTGGCGACCAAGGCAACGAAGCCTAACAGGCAGTGCTGGATGGCGCAGCGGTTAGATCGATGTGAAGTTTTTTAAAAAAATTTATTTTTATTTGTTTGGAATTGAAGCATTTTATAGAAGGTTACCGATGCGGTTTCATATGAAACCCGATCACTTCAGCCTTAGAAGTGATGGAGACGGCCGTTCCAGCGGGCGATAGCTCTGGCAGGCGGTGGCTTTTGAGGCGGTCCAATTCGGCTGAAGGAGACGGCAACAGGAGGTGGCGGTGGTAACGGCTAGGGCGGCGGCAGCCTGGGCGATGTCCGAGGTGGCGGTGGCAGTGGCCGCAGCAGCCAGGGTGGCGGCGGCCTCAGGCTGGGCGGCAACGGGATGGCAGCTGAAGGAGCTAGGTTAGTGCCATAGGCTCTGATACTATGTTATAAATATTGTGCGTATATTTATGAAGCCTAATGGGCAGTATATATAGAGTACAAGGTGATGTTACAAGGGAATATGTCATATACATATAAAGAAATACAAAGGCATATAGAAAATACATATAAGTAATTCCTATTCTAACAAAAAGTACTATTGAGTTAAAATGTCTCTCTACCGAACAATTCCATTTAATGATGGCCCGAACAATTCCATTTAATGATGGTCCTTCCGTGTTATAACTTGTATTAACTGCTCGTCCCCTCAGGTGGAGAGTTACATGTTAGAGAATGAGTCTTGCTCAATGCAGTATCAGTGTCTAATGCTATTAAGAAATAATTAATTGGTTTTTTTATCGATCAAGCATTTAAATGTCTGGCGCAATACTTGCCACATCTGGATTGTAATTCTAGGCTCTAGCAGCTTGCGGTATTCTGGATTCTTTTTCAGTTTGTATGAGACTTACATCAAGAAGTCCAGAAAATGGCACAGTGCCAAGTCTAACATGACCTGCACATATTTATCCCATTGATGTACTGGACTGAAAATGTTGAAATCTAATAGAAATTCTGCACGGCATGAACCACTTACCAAGACAGAAACTTTAGTCTTCTATCTATGTTATTGAGTTGCTATATTTACATCTTTTATCGATCTGGCCAAACATGTAGATTTTTTGCACTGTGGCTTCCTCTTTCTCCTACTCTCCAAGCTATTATCAAGACAAACAGATGGAACTCAAATTCTCTAACACGTTCCTCATTACTTTATGTGATAATGAATTGGGCTGGTACTACAAAAACCCTCCATAAGTAACATTAGTGAAAACTGCTACATGATGCACTAGATGTTAATGAAGTAAAGTAACTAGTCCCCCTTGCTAAGTTTTATTGATCTGTGTGGTAAGTGGTTGTTGGAAAGATCAAGTATTTGTTCGACTCCAATCTCTATATGCAAGTATTCATCTCAGCTGATTGAGCTTATGCCTCCTATTTTGTTATGGAAAGCAGTTAAGTGCAACATGTTGATATTTTTTTTCTCGAACACGCAGGAGGGCTGCGTATCATTATATTATAGAAGAAAAAAGAGGGGAAAGAACCCCAAGCACACTGAAAAAAAAAACTTAACCACAAAATCTACTGAGACTCCACATCGGCACTGGTAGTTTTTTTTTGGGGGGTCGCAAATGTGGCATCTATTTTCATACTTGGATGTTGGAACAGAATGTGTTCCTCTTTTTCACTTTGTGTTTTATAGAATATGAATAGCTGTTATTTCTATATTAACATCACCATGCATTCATCCTTCTTCAGGCTCGGCTTGGATGATGCTTACCCATCAGTTTGTTGAATTCTGCCTATGGGGATGGGACAATCTGCCGAGGACCATCCTGATGTATTACTCCAACTTTCTCTCTTCACCAGAGGGTTACTTCCACACAGTCGTCTGCAATGTTCCAGAGTTCCGTAACACCACAATCAACCATGATCTACATTTCATATCTTGGGACAACCCACCAAAGCAACATCCTCACTTCCTGACAATCTATGACTATCATAGTATGGTTAATAGCAATGCTCCCTTTGCCAGGAAGTTTGCGAGAAATGCCCCGGTACTAGACAGGATTGATAAGGAATTGTTGGCCCGTCAGGCGGATGGGTTTGTTCCTGGTGGATGGACTGATCTGTTAAATTCAACTGTTACTGACGGGCAATTCTCTGTGCAACACATACAAGATCTCCGCCCAGGCCCTGGCGCAGAGAGGCTAAAGAATCTTATCACAGCTTTGCTCACTCAGGAAGGATTTAACGACAAGCATTGCCTGTGAAGCTTCCAATAAGATGATTTTGGGGTTGACTATATTGTCAAATTGAGGGCATCGACTCATTTGCTAGTTATTGCTGCTCTGAAGAACCTGCAATAGGATCAAACAAGCACGGATGGCATGCTAAGATTGACTTCGTTATATGTAGGCATTTCATGACAGGATCAGACGAGGGCCAGCGAAGGCTGAGATCACACGCCACTTATAGCTCATTAGGGGGTATTAGAAGATCTGTAATAGCGTCATCTTTAATAACTACAGTATTATCGATCTTGGCGCTGACAGTTGTCACAGGTGCCCAATGCCCAATGATCCATTCAGAAAAAAGAAACAGCTCCAGATTTATTGACCAGCAGGCAGAGCTTGAGATTTCTGTGTATTAACAGGTGGACTCTCTTGGTGTAGCTTTCATGGCACAGTTCTGTAATATATGGCTGTATTATTTTGTTTCACTTGTCAAGTATAACATACTATCAAATTACACGTATCAGTCTTTGTTTTTCCTTCCTTTTTAAATTAACAACCTACTGCTGTGCAAAGTTGGGTATCTGGAAGAAAAAAAAGGGGTTTCTGTTGTTGTTTTGGTTTGAATAATGTGTTGTGAGTAAACTGCACTTATGTTAGCAGCGGACGACAAAACCCAGAATCCATTACGTCATAACTTGCAGATGTCCACAAGATAGCATTTTCTGATAGTCTAAATGTCTTGTATACTCCTTTTTAGGGTTGTTAGGTTTTTATAGTAAATTTCGAAAGTGTTTTTGCTTTAATATTTCTAGATATATTATCTAACTGGTAATGTTCATGCGAAAGGTATATCATAAATATTTTACTATGCCAAATGCTTCTGTGGCGTAACACGAAAAAACACCAAAGAGGTTTGGACTTCGGAGAAGCTATGAAACGAGGTGGTTTAGAAAAGTCGTGGAGATTATCTAGGTTGAGCCAGACGGATACACGGCCTTTTAGTTTTAGGTCAATAAAAGTCGTGGTTTGTAGCTACATTTTACCATACTTGAGTTAGGTATGTTTGACTTTCCATGGCAAACGGTTTGGTTCGATGCCATAATTGTGGGTCTGTGGAATAGATGCTTTTTTCTTACCCCACTTTGTCATAGACATATTGCTTTGCTAAAAATTGCTTAACTTGCACTGCTAAATTGGACATCACAACTTAGCAAGAACTTTGTGGCAAATGGTGGTATCTATCCAAACAAACCCTTAATGCACACCTAGGCTAAGAGCCCGTTGGACCGCAAGAATTTTACATTAAAACACTCCAATTCTAATAGGACTTTTAGGGAAAAAACTCACATTCCAAACAATGGTTGTTTAGACCGCATGAACTTCATAGGAATTTCGCAGAATACAATTCGTTTCTATAAGAATTGGCCAATCGTACAATACTCCCACCAAGCATCATTTTGCGAGCTCGACTAATCCATCCTAGAACAAAAATACCTAAATTTTATTAACAAATCAATTATATTTTTTCCCCGCGAAGGTTAGATGCAAAAGCTGGGGTTAACCATCTCTTTTCCTGAAGGGGGTTAACCATCTTTGCTTACTATGAATACCATAACGGAAAGACAAAAAAAGGAAAAAGGAAAAAAAAGGAAAAATCCTTGGAAAACGTCACGCAGTTTGGACGACGCGCGACAAGCCTTCAAAACCAACCAACGGTCCAGATGCCACGGCCACCTCGTACGAGTCACGCGACCGCAGCTCATCTCCCTTGCTCGCGACCTAACAAGGGCAGCCGAGCTCGGACTTCAATTTTTGGTTTTGGAACCTGGTTTCTAAATAAGTCAGCTGCTGAAGAAATTGGAGCCTAGAAATTTAAAGTGTTTAGCCTGAATTGCAGATTCTCAACTTTAGCTCCATTTACAGTTTGTGAAATATCCATGTTGCTCTTACTAGCACGTATCATTGAATTCCATAAAAACTAGGGCACAACCATCAATATTCATGCATGCTACACAATTTCCACTTGTGACATAAATATTGTAGCATTGTGATCTTGGTCTGGATCTGGTCCCAAGTAATTGTGATCCATCTGGGCATCTGGCCATCAAGTTTCTGGTTTACTTGAAAGTGTCTTGTGTAGTGCTAGCTTGTGGCCAATGGCACAGGGTCAGAGAGTTCAAATCAGAGTGTTAAGGGTCAGAGAGTTTGCTCACACGGCTTGGCGGTAGATTTTTCTCAGGCTGGACGAATCAAAGCTAAGGGTCAGAGGGCTAAAGGCAAGAAATTCTCTCAGATAACCACCTGTCGATGGCGAAGATGACCATGTATGAACATACAGGACCAAAACTCCAGAAGTATAGGGCCTATTTGGCTGTGGCTGCGACTTATGGCTTTTGATTGGAATTTTTGAATTTTTGCTGTTTACGGTACATATTACGGAGAGAGAGATACTCACTTGCGATTTTGGCTGGTACAGATGTGGGCTTTTAACGTGTACATCGTTTAACTTGTTGACCCCGTCTTGAGAAAATATTCCGTTTGAAAGTTAGGTACTGTAGCAAAAGCCAAAAGCCGTCAGCTTCGAAGGAAAAGAACATGCCCATAATAGTCAATTTGGTGGTACTACTGTAGCAAAAATATATCCTGGAGTGCACGATAGGAAAACTATTTGCACCATATTACATTAGATTTTTAAGGATTTGCACAAAAGATTTTTCATTAGTCATCATAATTAACTATTTGCACCATATTACATTATTCATCCTAATTAGTTAGATTAAGATGTGCTCATTTGGGTTTAAAAGCCATGGCTTATAACTATTTTACACTGTATCGGTTGAAAATGCATTGTAATTGATGGTAGCCTTTTCAGCGTAATTAAAATTAAAAAATGAAAGAAGTTATATCATTACGGGCAAGAAAAAAAGAAAAAGGCAAAAAAACCCCAAAAAAAACTATATCGCTAGAAAAAGACGAAAGTAGGAAACATAAAACCAGAAGGAAAAGGTATAATGAGCAAGGCCAATGCCGCAATCAATTCATCACGAAAGATGTCCATCAATCTTTTCATTTGATTGTGTAGCTAACGAACCTGACGTGTTTGAATATGAATACCTAGCATATCTGGTAGATATGGTCGGAATATAGTTGGGATCTTCATCACACCTAGCAAAATCCACATCTCCTATAGCATGATTACGTATAAAGTTGTGCAATGCCATATGTGCCACCACAATCATCTTTTACTTAGCAATAAAATAACTATGCATTCTAAGCAAGATCTATATTCGATTCCCATTTGACATGTAAAATCCATGCAGATCTGACATTCTTTGAAAAATAAAAAACAACAGACATACATGATCACTATCGTTCTACTAGTCCAACATAGCCTACACTCATTCAACAAGATAGGTTGGGCTCATCTCTGTAAAGTATCAGGGCAACATCATCTGTACCCATGACATACTACTTACACATTCAACAAATGGACATACTAATCAAGCGTAGATAACCTAGGTTCATCTCATAGGATTTTGCATCCAAATTAGACATCAACTTGGAGGGGATTCAGGACTAACCTTGCTTTTTCTGTAGGGAATGAATCAAATGAGGAGGGAGGTAGGGATTGGCGGGGAACAGGGGCACCGCGTTGAGGGAACAGGGGTGGGAGGGGGAAGCGGCGTCGAGGGACTAGGGGGTAGGGAGCCACCGGCGTTGGGGGACCAAGGTGCGCTGATGAGGGGGCCAGGTGTGTTGGAGAGGGTTTGGATAGGGGCACCGACGTCGGAGAGGCCCTAGGCGTCGGCGTTAGTGTCGAAGAGGAGCCTAGGCGTCAGCGTCGGCATCAAGGAGGGCCTTCTCGTGTGCCTACCTGCTACCACCTGGAGTCCCCTGCTGCCACTATAGCCTCTGGAGAATTGTTAGGGTTGAGAATTGAGAAGGGAATAAGTTGTAGAGAGGAGTGGCAAAATTTTGGTAATTTGTGTGAACCTTCAGCTGAAGTACATATCCCAAGCGTTAGGAGCCCCAGGAGCCATCCGTTCAATGCTTCGCAGATGCAGCCCAAAAAGGGCTTGGCTCTTAGTTAACTTCGTTGGAGCCCGACTTCAGAGCCCATGCGTTCGGTTAAGGGTTTGCTCATATAGGTTTTTAGTTTTAATTTATGAATAGTAATAGTTTGTAGAGAAGCTTGAAAGATATCTTCAAGTGTGATTTTAGTCGATATAAATAAAGTTGCTATATTACATACTATAATCGACTGGTAAGTCATTTTAAAAAGATGTTTTATTTAAAAATTAGATATTATAAAAATTATTTACCTGATAAAATCAGCTTTTTAACATGAATAGCGCGGAAGCAGCTCCCAGGCCCCAGCTCCAAAACCCAGAGGCCCGCCTCGAGCTCGCCTAGGGTTTTAAATCCGTTTCCTCCCATTCCGCCGACCACCGCCTCCTCTCCCTCCGCCTAGGGTTCCGGCGAGCGTGCTCTCCGGCCATGGCGCCGCCTCCGCCGCGCGAGCTCCTGGCTGTCATCGAGGCGGCTCTGCTCGGCCCCGCGCCGCCGTCGCCGGCGCAGCGCGTGGAGCTCCTGCACGCCGTCCGCGACGCCGCCCGGGCATTCCGCGCGCTCCTATCGTACCCGGTGTGTTCTCTGTCCGTCTCTCGCCCCCTCGTTGTAGGATTCGTGTGGTGTCGTCCGGGAGCTCAGTTTGACTGGGTCTGGTTTTGGCCTCTGTCGTCCGTGTGCGCAGGGGCCGAAGGCGTCGGATCGGGCTCAGGTGGAGGCAAAGGAGGTGCGGCTCTCGGATATGCCGCCCATCACGCTGGATGACATCGACGTGCAGACCGTAAGCTCCCTCACTCCCTACCGATAATTTTGTGTGATGCACGCTGCATTTACCTGGCATTGCTAGGAATGTGTGCAAATTGCATAGTTGTCCTGCTTAAGCTGAGCTATGTGTGACATGTTGTGTGCTTAATTGGAGCTCAAGAATCAGGGGGGTGCTTTACGTTTTGTTAGCTCTTGATTTTCGGAGGGAGCTTGTAACTTTGGATTAGTCTCTGGTAGAGAACTGAGATGATATTATCAGTTGCAAACGCATGACTTTTATTGAGACGAGCCATAATTTTGCCGGTGAGTTAGTGTCACTTTTAGCTCTTTTTGAGTACGTCAATTGCTTCAGTGTTTTTTTCTTTGTAGTTTGATATTGAAATGCTACTGTCCTTTAAGCGCTGTGGCTTTGTGATAAAATGGTTTTTTTTAAAGACGGGTTTTCTGGGGTGGTGTTTTTTTATGGGTGGTGATTGTGGTGGTGGTGGGTGGGTGGGTGGGTGGGTGGGTTGGGGGTAGCTTGTTCTACAATGTCGCATGGACAGACAGGTCTGCTTTTGGTATGACCATTGTAGAAATTTGTAGAGCTGTGTGTTGTAGTATTAGCTTAAGATACTCAATTGAGTCTGGGACCGCATATGATAGTCTTAGCTCTAGGTGCCTCTTTTCTCAAAAGATTGAGAAGATAATGTGTCTACTGTACCAATATCTCTGTAACAAAATGCTAGGATGTTGCTAGCTTCAAGACCGGGTAGTAGAAGTATGACCAGGGCTCATCGCCTCCTGGCTTGATGTTGCTTGATATTGTAAAATGGAAGAACCAGGTAGAAACTCTCGTTCATGTGTCCTGTAAATTATTACCTTCTCATATGCTTAAGATAGTGCACCATCAATGCATAGTATGGCTTGTGGTACCATTTTTTTTGCTTTGGTGATGCTGAAATACTTATGATATAAGATTGAAAACAAGGCTGGGTGCCTAACCAATGAAATATTGAAATGGTATGTCCAGGATAATTATTCTCGTACTATCTGAAAAACTACTACCATGTATTCTACATTTTATTATGCTACTGTGGAGATATTTTCTATGGTTGCATCACCCATCATTTGTCCCTTCATATTTCCTAAGGTTCAGATCTGAGATGGTTTCCTGTGGTTGCACCTATGAATCTCCATGCTTTGTCTTTTTGTTTATCTATCTCCATATGCCCTCTGATTTGTGACAACTGACAACACGTGGGCCGTTCACCTTTTGTTTTCTTCGCAAGTCAAAATTTGCATCTGTGCATTTTTCAGGCCCTTAAGTTGAGTGATGAACTCAATCTTAATGAAATTGAGTGTGTTCGTTTGCTAGTTGCTGCCAACAGAGAGGTATATTTTTCAGAACTAAAGTTTATTCTAGTTCTATATATATCATTTTTGTTTCAACTTATATTATGGTGGTTATTTTGTAGTGGGTTCTATATGGTCGAGAGCCACTGGAAATATATAGGCTTGCGGCTGGCCTTTGGTACATGGAGAGGAGGGATCTTATAACTTCTCTGTATATTCTGTTGCGGGTAATCTACCGATCATGTTCATTCCAGCTATAGACTAATTTGAGATTTGAAGGACACTTTGAATGGTTTTCTTTATCTTCTGTAGTCTGTTGTACTTGACCAAGGGCTTGATGCTGATCTGATGTATGAAATCCAAAGTCAAATGGAGGCTCTATTTAGTGATGGTCTCCGGCAACGGCTAATTACCCTTGTAAAGGTTGGACTTGATGTAACTTGAATATACCCTATGCATGCTTCGTGTTTTTTTTAACGAGCAATATTGGACATAATTTCAAAAACAATCACGGGGAGGCTAATGCCACATTCTGTAGAGTCAGCTCTGACAGACAGGGTGTGGAGTTAACCATTTCCATTCATATTCTATTTGCAATTCTGTTTTAAGTTAGGCTGTTCCAGTGGTATTTCTTAGTAACTATTCCCTCTATTCTTTTTTACTTGACAATCCGTACTGACAAATTTTCTAAAGTTTGACCACCAATATGTATAAAACTATATAGATTGGCTATATGAAAACTATATTATTAGATTTGTTAAAAATACTTTCATAATATTATAACGTTAATAGTTTATTTTAATATAAATTTATGAAAAATAACAATCAAAGTCACATTTTGGAGACCATGAAAAGTAAAAACGTCTAGTAAAAAAGAGTGGAGGGAGTATATGACTTTTTAGAAAATGTGTAGAAACTTTCTTAATTTTAACCATTAATATATACACAACTATTTAGGTTAGTAATGCAAACATATACCATTGAATTTGCCATGAAAAAGTACTTTTATACCATAATATTTTTATATTTCTTGTCAACATATTACTCTAGAAACTGATTGTCAACGTTACATATTGTAGATTGTCATGTCCAAAGTACCACATATTTTTGAACAGAGGGAGTAGAATATTTAGAAAATTTCATTCCAGAGTGCATTTGCAAAGGTTTCGTACCATTTCTATTTGAAAAACGATGACTGACATTTTTATTACATTCCTCATGAAGGAGCTTAACTGGGAAGAACCAGCTGGCATTGGCCGACCAAGCTCTGAGCGCTATGTGCTTGATTTCAGAGGGGCTCTTGTGGAAAGGCGCGCCATTGTCTCGAGAGAGAGATTAAGTTTGAGCCACTGCCTTGCTCTTTCTGCACTTATTAAACCAATGAGTAAGTTAAATGCTCTGTGAAATTGTTATGACCTTCTGATGAGCCTACCTAATAACTTTAATCATTGTCATTCCATTAGCCTTCCTGGAATGCAAATGTAGGAAGCTCCTTTTGTTCATTTCGCGTTATAGAGATCCACCACTAATGCTGTGCAACTTCATTTAGGTCCCAAGGAGGTTAAGGATGTATTTTCAATATTGAAAGACTGTGCAGCTGAAGTAAATGAAAATACTAGTGTGGAGCTTCAGGTTTGAAGTTTGAACCAGTTACTCTGATATTTGTAGACATGGTATTGGCGCAATTTTGAATTGTTTGTTGTTCTCATACAATGCTTACTATCATTTATCATTGCAGATCACCTACGGCGTTCTGTTTTCTCTTGTAATAACTTTTGTTTCTGATGCCCTAAGTACTTCCCATGAGAAAGCATCTTTGTCATCGTCTGATTCCTCGTTCAGACATGAATTTCATGAGCTAGTAAGCTTAAATGATATGCTTAAGTCTATATATTATACTAATCTTTGTTTGGTTGGTACATATAGCAAAATTTATGCTAATTGCAAGCTGTGACTGTTATAATATCAGGTGATGAGGACAGGTAACAATATGACTGTTGAAGGATTTGTTGGTGTTGTGCGACTTGCCTGGACTGTTCATTTGATGTTAACTCAAGATCGAAGTAGTGCTAGAGACTCTCTCACTAATGCTTCTTCTAGAGATGCGGCAGATATTTGGTCATGTCTGGAAATTATCTGTCACCAGAATGCTTTTGAGTTTTTGCAGGAGCGAGTTATGCAAACAGCTGCCTACCAGGTATAGCAACTCTGGACCCCGACATGATCTGGCATTCTGATTCCATAACTGTAACCAATTAGCCATGATGACCCTACTGTTTGAGCACAGAAAGATTGGTTTTGTAATTTTGAAATAGCTTACATTGTGTAATTTTGTTTGTATGATTATTGCTTTTATGTGCTTGCATAATCTTTCCTCCAATAAACGCCTCCTCTATAAATTTTTCCGTTATGTTTTATGATTCTGGTCTGTTTTGTCCTTCCTAACAGTTTCTTATCTTCATTTAGTTGAGTTCTATTGATTCCCGGTGCTTTTTTCCTTTGTCTTTTCCATCTTCATGCCTATCATAAAAATGTACTCTTTCAATTGGAACCCTTATGTTCCGGAAATCTTTGAATATTTCATCTATTACTGTTGATTTTCTGAATTGACCTGCAGAATGCCAGCAGAGGTAAAGAAATTAAGAGGAAATGAATTATGCACACAGTATATGTGCTTTAACTTTTTTAAACTATTATCCTTAGTTGATGAGTTTGTTGCAGATTCCAGATTAAATAAAGTATATTGCTATTGCGCATGAAGAAATGTTTTATGTCAATCCTGATTATACAATGCTGGCTTTGCCTATTGCCCCAAGCATAAGATATATTGCCGCATCTCCCAGAAAATTGAGTTTGTGCAATATCGCCATGGGATTACAATGCCTAGGGAGGTTTTTTTTTTGGGGGGCTGGATGTAGATTATTTGAGAACTCCTATTACTGTATCTAATAGGGTGTGGATATGGCTAACATTTATCATCTGGACAGTAATATCTCTATCTTAGTCCATATTGAAACATGGATGTGGATGAACTTCCCAATATATGATTCAGATCCGTTAATATGATATATGAGACTATGAGTATATATAAATTCAGAAATGAACTTTATGTGTATAGGAAATGTCTACTGACATTTGCAGAATATTTAATTGGGGATGTCCAGTGCTAGCCCCTAAGGGCCTAACTCGGTGCTAACATGCCAACCCATTCAGTTTAGGCATTAAATCAACTCAAACAGTTCTAAGAAAAAGCTGTAAAGTTAACCCTCCAAATCTTCTACAATCGTGTAATAAGTTCACACTAAAGCACAATTTGTGGCACGAGAGAGAGAGAGAGATTTGTTGCAAACAACAACTTTTGTATCCCCTCTCCCTTCTCCCTTTAATCATGATATTTTATATGGTTGGAGATGTGAATAAGGGCTACATCTACACTTTTTTTAAGAATCAAGTTGATTTAACACCTAAACTGCAATAGTTAGCCATGTTAGCACTGATTGGGTTAGCACTGAATACATCCCCTGTCTAATTTGACACTTGTTCTTTTTTTACTTGCAATTTGTAATAGTGTATCCTTTTGGACTCAATTTAACAAATAAAAGTGGTTCATTATGACACTTGTGATTGTAAGGTTATTATCATCTACTTGGTCACAAATTAGGCGGAAGTCTGAATCCGAACAATCTTTACAAAAGTCCAATTTGAGTTGCATCTGATATGTGCCAGATCTGTCTTTGAATCCAATCAAATTCAAATTGTATATGATATCATCAGATCTGTATTAAAATCTGAACGTATTAGAATTAGTATTAAAATCTGTCTAAAAAATACGGACGAGAATATGGTTTTAACCAATTTTTTATTGATATAATGATACTATTTCCCTATCAAATTTTGGCCAAGCTTGGATCACTAATATATGCAAAAGTATATAGACTGGGGGCATTGGATGCATGAAAAGTGAGATTAGTATTTCTGTTGGTCATTCTTGATGCTTTTCATATATTATTGGTCAACTGTTTTTGCAAGAATATCAAAAATCTGTTATTTTGATATGGAGGTAGAGGTAGTATATGATTTTTTTGGGGTATTATTGTTTCTTCTCATTTGATGCAGAATGATGATGAGGACATTGTTTACATGTACACTGGCTACACACACAAGTTGATGATGTGCTTTCTTTCCCATCCGACTTCTAGAGATAAGGTTAGATAGTTCCTTAAGTATCTTGACACAGCAAGGTATCTAATTTATTTTGTCACAAGTTTTTACAACTAATGTTCATCGCTCTTTCATTAATGTTCTAAGATGGGGACAACATGCTTACTTGTCTTCACTCCTTGTGCAAAAACGGTAATAATGTTGTCTTCAACAGATAAAGGAAATCAAGGAAAAAGCAATGAATGCTCTCAGTCCATACGGGCCACCACGAGATCATAGAGAAGACCCTAGTAGAAGTGGTCAACAAATTGGTCAGCCTACTAATCAGCCTTTCATATCTTTACTGGAACTGGTTAGAGAAATCTATCAGGTATTGCTTCTTTCATTGATATATTCAAGCAAATCTATGGACCTGAAAATGTACATGCTATAGCTTGCTGTCATGGAGGTTTACCTCCTTTTCTGGGTTCTATTGGTATAATTTCTAATTTTGTATCATTAGCTCATTGTCTGTAGCGTGTAGCCACATGGTTATGGCTGCTGATAGTGCTTTGGTGCTTCACACAAGGGTTGCCTTAACTGTCCTGTACACCATATAGACATGCGATTTCAGTTTCTTTGCTTAAGGTTTGGAACTGAGATATCAACTACAATTTCTTGGAAAATACTGCACAAATTTGACTATTGAAATCCCAGATAATGGTTTGTCTATATTTTCATCCACTCCAGCAAATATTGACCCAAAGCACAGTTTGTTTTCCTAGTTAGATGCATCCTTTAGTTTGATATAACCTTTAGATTTATTGGTTTTGAAGATATGTCTATAAAGAGGACAGGCGTTTCATGTATATAGGTGCATAGGCACCCAAATCAATACCTAGTTGGTAATGCTTAAAGATCTGTAGAATGCATAAAAAAGGGACCCTTTTTTTATTGCTAATTGCCATCTAACTTGGCCAGGGTTTACCGTGTTTAAGCTAGTTGGTACACTGTTTGTAACAAACCTTTTCTTGACCTGTTCCCCTAGCAAGTAACAACTGCTACCACTGGATGGGTGCTTTTATATTATTTTTCTGCAATTGAGATAATTTCTTGGCCTTGAATACTAAACACATACTTTATTGGCCTTGTCTCTTTTTACACAAAATATATGTCTGTTGTTGTCAACAAAAGGACATTCAAATATGCCCACACATGATGATTTTCACTTTACTAAGCTCATAATTTTGAGAACTTCTTCCTATGATTATCCCATCTTTTATGTATTCTCATCAGAAAGAGCCTGAGCTTGTGCATGGAAACGAGGAACTGTGGGCCTTTGTCATATATGCAGGTGAAGATCACACCAATACACAATCTCTAGTGGCCTTCCTTGGACTTCTTAGTACTTTGGTATGCAAAATGTTTACTGCTCTGTTCAATGTTCAATCTTTTGCTCCGACTGAACTATTTGGACTTGTTAGGCTACCAGTGAAGTTGGTGCTGCCAAAGTCTATGAATTGCTCCAGGGAAAAATTTACCGCTCAGTTGGGTGGAGCACTTTGTTTGATTGCTTGTCTATTTATGAAGAGAAGTTTAAGAAATCCCTTCAATCTTCCACAAGCATGTTGCCTGATTTTCCAGAGGGGGATGCACAGGCACTTGTTGCGTATTTAGCTGTCCTTCAGAAGGTCTGGAATTTCTGTCGTTTCTTATTCCTGTGTCTTGCTTCTACACGATCATTTTCTAAATAATAAATACTTAATGCACTTGCCTCTTTTATGGTTGGGAATTTTGGAATTGATATATTTTTTACAACATTGCCTTTTTTTTGGGCCAGCTAGAGCATTTTCTTCAAGTGGTCATGTTCACCACACCCTTTGTGGTGGGTTTCATGATTTTGATCTGACGTATCATTTACACCATAATTCTTTAGTTGTGAATAAACATTGTCAAGTATATATTTTTCCTAGTAAAGTAAGGTTAGAGAAATCATAGTCAAACTATGTGTTAGCAAATTCAAGCTATTCTTATCTTTAACTCCTTGACTTAATTATGCTATTAGTTTATTACCTGCGTTGAGGTTCTGGAATAGTAGAATTTTCAATAAGGCTAATAATCTTGTCTTAGACATGTGTTATACTGCTTATGGATGTGTACTAGCTAGCATGTCGTGGTCCAATTTGTACTTAGGTCTGACGTGTATCTTGGATTTCAGCTAGCTCTCTTTTGTCTAGTCTTGTTTACTTTTGTCAATGATGCATTGAGTTGTAAATTGTTGTGTGTTGCTTTTGTTTCTTATGTGCATGCACTATGTTATGCAGTTTAATCCGTTTCTTCTATCTTAGTTTGCCTCTGAGATGTATTCTGTTTCTTCTATCTTAGTTTGCCTCTGAGATGTATTCTTTCTTTCTTTCTTTTTTGAGGTGAGATATGTCCTTTCTTTATGAAGCAATACTCACTTTTGTTTCTCTATTTTATTATGCAAACTACAAATATACTGTAGGTGGTGGAAAATGGGAATCCTACTGAAAGAAGGAAATGGTTCCCTGACATTGAACCTTTGTTTAAGCTTCTCAGCTACGAAAATGTGCCTCCATATTTGAAGGTACAAGCTTTTTTTATGTGTACATATCAACATATTACATATGTACTTTTGGCAATTTCTTTTGGGGGTTTTCCTTCCATATTATGTGCTACGATCCATATGCAGGGGGCTTTGCGGAATTCAATCATTGCATTTATCAAAGTCTCACCCCTATTGAAAGATGCTATTTGGAGTTATCTTGAACAATATGATCTCCCAGTGGTTACGGCTCCACTTGGCCAGCATACAGCAACACAGGTACCCTAAAAGTTCACTGTGACACTACTTTGTTTTTAACTGGGATGAATGATATTGGCTACTTTAATGACATAATTTATGACCTATTTTTTATTGCCATAAAGCAAAACAAAGTGAAGAACAAGAAATTGATCCTATTTCCTTTTTCATATGTTTTAGGAAGGACATTGCTCTAAGCGAAAATTAGTCTGCTATTTGACTATTGGACTTTTGTCTTTCGCTATTGTAACTAACATATACTTAAGATGGATGTAGATCTTGTTACTTATATATTTGCTCATTTCATATTGCTGCCATTTTAGCACCTTAATCTCACCTTTTCTCGTTATGACTGTTGTCAATCACTCAGTTGTTGAATTACTGTGTTTGCTAAGTTCTGTAGAAGTTACTATATTTGTTTATATTGTTAGATATGTACTTCATACCTGTGTATTTACCCCATTGTATAAGGGGTTTCTTGCATATATGCCACCTGTACATGTATATATATATTGGCCCTTTGGCCACATGAGGAATACAAGCTGTTATTCCAACATGGTATCAGAGCTAAGGATTCGTTATACCTAGGGTTTCGTTAAATCTAGGGTTTTTGCCTGGCTTGCTGCTTGTTTCCACCGCTCGTCGCCGTCGTATCACGCACTCGGCCATCTCTCGTTGTCGCCGCCGTACTATTCGCCAGATCCGCCGGATCGTCGTCGTCACGCTTCGCGGATCGATCTCCTTCGGCGCTCAAGACCGTCGCCGAGGACGCCATCATCGGTTCGCCGTCGGCCGACGGCCGTCGCCGCCGACCGCGAGCCGCCGCCGACTCGCCGTTGGCACCGATTCCACCGCCGCCGCCGACGCCGCTTCCGTCGCCGCCGATCGCCGCCGGCCGATTCTTGCCGCGGCCGACATCGCTTCCACGCCGCCCGCGCGCTGCTTCGCTCGCCGCCATCCGCCTCGGCCGCCGGCCGCGCAGTCTTCGCCGCGCCGGCCGTCCGTCGACCTCGCTTCACGGCCGACCGCCGTCGCTAAGCCTCCGCCGTCGCCAAGCCTCCGCCGTCGCCAAGCCTCGTGTTTCGGCTATTGGTGATCGGCCGGCCATGTGCTCTCGATCGGTTTATAAACCGACCGACCAATCACAAAAAAAAATAAAAAAATCAAAAAAATCAAAAGAAAAAGAAAAAGAAAAGATGTCTTCTTTTGCGTGCACCGTTCTGTTCCTCGTTGCCGGTGATCTTCGATGGTCTCAATTATCGGATTGGTTTCAAGACACGCGCATCCACATGCGTGGTCGGCGCCTTTGGGAGTTTCTTACGCGAGTTGCCTTGCCCGCCTCGCCCTACTCCACTGTTGAGCCCGCCCTCCCGAAAGATGCTTCCAAGATGCTCGTACAAAAGGCTTCGAGACTTTTGAGGATGCCATGGAGACTTTTCGGACTCAAGATGCCGCTTACAAGACATGGATTGATGAAGATGCTTGTGCCTCTGCTATTTTGGTTGCTAGCATGGAGGTGCATCTCACCGGTGATGTTGTTGGGTGACTTACGCACATGCGATGTGGACACATCTACGCACCGCCACGAGCCGTTTGGTGATTCTTTATACCTTTATGTTGTGCAGAGAGAGCGATCGCTAAAGCGAGGAGATACCTGCGTGGATGAGTTCTATGCTCGGTTATCCGCGATATGGCGTCGATCGACTCTTTGGGGCCGATGTTTGCCGCACTTGTCGGTGTTGTCGGCGTCGCGATCTCACATGGAGCCGCGCATCTATGATTTTTGACACGCCTTGGCCCGAGCTTGAGCGACTCGTGCTCGATTCTTCGCTCGTCATCCTCGTGTGACTTTGTTGGAGGCCCTTGCACTGCTCGTCGAGGAGATTCGACTCGTGGAGCGGGTCCGCTATCATCGTCATCACTTCCTTCGGTTTTGGTGGCTTCTCCGGCCTCTACACCGTGTGCCTTTGCCTCCACCACGGTGTGCATACATCGATGGCACCTTTGTTGGTAAGGGTCTTCACTGCACCTATTGCAACAAGGATGGACATGTAGAACAGTTTTGCTACAAGAAGAAGAAGGATCTTTGTCGTGGTGCTCATCCTTCGAAGAGCCTTGGAGGTTCCTCCTTTCAGCAGAGTTCTAGTACTTCTGACACTCAGCAGCTTCTCACATTGCTAAGCCGCATGGTTGCTTCTGCATCGTTTGGTTCTGCTGGTTCTGCTTCTCAGTCTTCCGGTGAGAGACCACCTTCTACTTCTCCTTCCTCAGGTACATCACCTTGGATTCTTGATTCTGGTGCTTCTTTTCATATGACATCTGATTCCACCTGTCTTACTTCCATTAGTCCTTTAGTCGCTCCTATCACCGCCACACAAGCAGATGGTACCTCTCTTTGCGTCACAGACGAGGCACTCTTTCAAATTCCTCTTTTCATGTTCTGTTGTGTCTCATGTTCCAAAACTAACCATGCACTCATATCTGTTGCGCCACCACCGATCATGGTTGTCGTGTTATTTTCGATTTTGACTCTTGTTGTGTTCGGGATCGCCGCACGGACTCGTTGGTACCGCCTCGCCGTGACTCCCAACGGCTTTGGGAGCTTGATCGCTTCGCCTTCCTTCCGCCGCCCGGTCGGTCTTCTCGCGCCCACCTGCGGTGCTGCAGTCTCCACCGCTTCGTTTGCTCGGTGGCATCATCGCTTAGGACATCTTTGTGGTTCCCGCATGGCTTCTTTACTCGCCGAGGTCTCTTAGGGTCGTGGTGCGGTGATGCTTCTCTACATTGTCGGGGTTGTAAGCTTGGCAAACGGCTTCAACTCCTTATCCTTCTAGTGAGTCGGTGTCTCGGCGTCCTTTTGATCTTGTTCATTCGATGTATGGGACCACTCCTTTTGTTTGAAAGGAGGTCATAGATATTATATCATTTTTATTGATGATTTTTCTCGCTATACATGGATATACTTTATGTCATCTCGAGTGAGGTTTTATCTATCTACAAGACCTTTGCCACCATGATTCGCACTCGCTTGACTCTCCTATTCGTGTTTTTCGCACCGATCTACTGGAGAGTACTTGTCGGGAGTCCTTCGTGGCTTTCTTCCGAGCAGGCACTCTCTCTCGATTTTCTTGTCCAGTGCTCATGCTCGAATGGTGTGGCCGAGCGCAAGCATCGTCATCTTCTTGAGACACTCGTGCTCTCATGATTGCTTCATTGCTCCACCACATTTTTGGCCGAGGTCGTTTCATCGCCACTTTCTTGATCAACATTCACCCTCCTCTCGCTCTGCAGGTGGGATTCAGATTGAGCGTCTATGTGGCGCACTCGATTATTCCGCACTTCGCCTCTTTGGGTGTGTGTGCTATGTTCTTCTTGCACTCGTGAGCGCACCAAACCGATCGCCATCGATTGAGTGTGTTTTTCAGGCTCTGATCACGAGCACAAGGGATATTGTTGTTGGGATCCTGTTGGCCGACGGATGCGGATATCTAGGGATGTTACTTTTGATGAGTCTCGTCCTTTCTATCCTCGTCCGTCTCCTTCCTCCACTTCAGCATCCGTCGTTGAGCCGCTTTCATTTCGACTTTTCCTTCCAATCCTATAGGCACCACTCCACCACATCATTTGGTCTCTCCGCACCTCCTCCTCGCCAAGACCTACTTCATCACCGGCATCCTCTCCCGAGGCTGCTCCTGATCTTGTTCCTTCTTATCCTCTCTACTATACTCGCCGTCCGCGAGTTGAGGTTCCTTCTGATATGCCCTCTCCTTCTGACGGGTCATCTCCTTCGGCTACTCGTTATAGTCTTCGTGATCGCCGATCTATTCGGCCTCCGAGCGTTTTGGTTTTGCCGCCGCAGCCTTGCCGAACCGACTTCTTATCGTGATGTCTTGTTGTTCATCGGAGAGGCGACATGCGATGGCGAGGAGATTGCGCCCTTGAGCGCATCGCACGTGAGATCTTGTTCCTCTTCTGCGCGTGTTACTCCTATCACGTGCAAGTGGGTCTATAAGGTTAAGACTCGCTCGATGGTTCTCTTGAGCGTTACAAGGCTCGCCTTGTAGCGCGTGGTTTCCAGCAGAGTATGGCGTGACTATGATGAGACTTTTGCTCCTGCCGCCACATGACCACCGCTCGCACTCTTCTTGGTGTGGCCTCTGCTCGATAGTGGTCTATCTCTCGCTTGGATGTCAAGAATGCCTTTCTCAATGGCGAGTTGCGTGAGGAGGTCTACATGCACCACCCCGGGTATTCATTCTCGATGGTATGGTTTGTCGTCTTCGCCGATCTCTCTATGGCCTCAAGCAAGCTCCTCGTGCCGGTTTGATCGTTTCTCCTCTGTTGTCACCGCACTGGTTTTTCGCGAGTGCTCATGATCTGCTCTCTTTTATCCACGCTTCATCTCGTGGTGGACGCTTCTCCTTTTGTATGTTGATGATATGATCATTCATCGCGATGATCCTCGTGATATCACTTTTGTCAAGGAGCGGCTTCATGAGCGCTTCTTATCCGATCTAGGTCCTCTTCGCTATTTTCTTGGGATTGAGGTTATTTCTACTCCGAGGGTTTCTATCCGTCCCAAGAAAAGTATATCCAGATCTTCTTGATCGTGCCTCTCTCATCGATCAATGGACACCGAGACTCCCATGGAGCTTAATGTTCATCTTCGCCCCACGGATGGTGAGCCTCTTGCTGATCCTACTCGCTATCGTCATCTTGTTGGGAGCCTTGTTTATCTTGGTGTCACTCGTCCCGACATTTCGTACCTCATGCGTATCTTGAGTCGCTTTGTTTCAGCTCCCACTCGGCTCCACTATAGTCATCTTCTTCGTGTTCTACGATATCTTCGTGGAACTATCTCTCGTTGTCTCTTTTTCCTCGCTCCACTCTTTACTGACTCGGGCATATTCGATGCCACCGGGCTAGTGATCCCTCGATCGCGCGATCTCTCTCGCTTATTGTGTTTTTCTTGGTGGTTCTCTCATTGCTTGGAAGACTAAGAAGCGGACATCGCTCGCTCGAGGCCGAGGCCGAGGTGAGTTGCGGGCTATGGCTTTGTTGATGCGGAGGTGACTTGGCTCTGATGGTTACTTGAGGATTTTGGTGTTTCGTTTTCGCACCGACTCCTCTTTTGTCCGACAAGACAAAGCTATTAGCATTGCTAAAGATCCGTGAAGCATGAGCTTACAAAGCATATTGGTGTTGATGCTTCCTACATGCGCACAGTGCGAGACAGATTGTTGCTCTTCAAGATGTGCCTTCCGAGATTGGGCCATGATTTCTTCACAAAGGCACAAACCAGAGCTCAACACAGTTTTCATCTCTCCAAACTTCATGTTGTTGATCCACCATAAGTTTGAGGGGGGTGTTAGATATGTATTTCATACCTGTGTATTTACCCCATTGTATAAGGGGTTTCTTGCATATATGCCACCTGTACATGTATATATATATTGGCCCTTTGGCCACATGAGGAATACAAGCTGTTATTCCAACATATATTAGCAGGAACTATTTTCTGAGTTTTTCTGATATTATTTTTTTACTATCTTGGATATATCTTCCCTTATGGTTATATTGTTTTTGTTTGACTTGTCATTAGTTTCTGAAATTACAGTTTTATGAGGATGCTTTATATGTTCGGTGAATTAGGGTCTGCTTAACTAGTACAACTTCCTCTATCAGAAGGCCTGGTGCCTGCTGTCTGAAACATTGGAAAACAGCAACTAAGATTTGTTGATATTTGCAAGCGAATGCAAATACATGATGTACTTGTTGACTATAATCCAAGATGGCAAAACCTTGCATGAAAATGAATAGTCCAGTTTTTATTTTATTTTATTTTTATGTGAAGTCAACTATCACTATCTGCAAAATGTCACATAAATTCTAGTATCCACAATATTGATGGTTGTTCTATATTCATGTATAAATGGAATAAGTCCATATGAATACCAGTATAGGAAGCTTGGTTAATGTTCTACATTGTTGATGAAAGAAGTCTCTGGCAGGTCTACGACATGAGGTTTGAGTTGAATGAAGTTGAAGCAAGGAGGGAGAGTTATCCATCAACCATATCATTTCTCAACTTGGTCAATGCTCTCATTTCAGAAGAAAGAAACATTAGTGACAAAGGCCGGAGGTACTTATTACTAATTATTATGTACTTTTGTTTGATCTCAAACATTTTGGAGAGTAAGATTCGTTTGCTAACAGGTTCATGGGTATCTTTAAGTTCGTATATGAGGATGTCTTTGGGCCTTTTCCTCAAAGAGCCTACTCTGATCCCCGGGAAAAGTGGGAATTGGCACTTGCCTGCTTGGAGCACTTTCGCATGTGAGTATCATGATTGACATACATCTCTTATATTATGTATGTTTCAAATTTTCATTTTTTGGATGGGGAACAGTAGGGAGGACCCTACTAATATATTATATTCAAAGAACAACTGTACAGAAAGTTATATACAATAAAATTTAAAAGAGTGAAAGAGAATGGTAATGTTATCCCAGCTAGTGAGGAGATATCTGATCTGCCTCAATGAGAGATTTCATAGTTACAAATTTTCTGTAAGACTGAAGTTACTTCTGTGCAATGCAACGGTGCTCTCAAAAATATGTTGACTATTGTTCAAATACAGGGTTTTGAGCATGTATGACATCAAGGATGATGATATTTATGCTGCTGCTAACACATCTGGACCTTCAACAATATCACATGCCTCAATCGAGAGACAGCTCCCTGTGCTAGAACTACTCAAAGTATGTCCACTTATTTCAAGCAGCCCTAACATCTTTTATGCAAGTTCAATATGAGTGTATTGTACTGGCCTACCGGGTACTTCATCACAACTTTCTTGCCATTGGATCCATTTTTTGTGAACATTGCATGCTCCTTACTCATTGTCCAATGCGTTTATCCATTAGTATTATGGCCTATTATATTTCTCTACTAGCGTTTTCATTTCATTTGGCCAAGGGCACCTTTCCGGCATCATGCTGTATGTGTCGCTTAATAGTTTGCATGATTTGCAAGGTTGATAACTTTTTTGAGCACCCTACTAAATATAAAAATCAAAGCATATTGCTTTACTGTATTTGCAAACTGAAGGCTGGAAAATAGTGGCTGACGCTGTCATCAGTTGGGTTGTGAGCTTTCTTTCCATGTATAATACCTTTGTAGCAATATTATCAGCTCAGAAAACACTTTTAGGAATGTACTGCCTGATTTGATTTATGATTTCTCATGCTTGTCAAGATCAAGTACATAGTTATTTACTTGATCACACACTTTTCTCAACAGTAATAGTTTTACCAGATAAGTATACATTTTGTGCACTTCAATTTATATGGAACTTATGTTCTTTGCTTCAGTAGGTAATTGCTTGCTTGCTTATGCTTTATGCTGTGTATCCGATCCCATAGATATGTTGGATGTTGCTAATATTGTTTAAATATCTAAATATTTTGCATGAACTTCTACACAACCTCTATATGTGCATTGTGTATAATTTGCGATTGTGAAATTCTAATGCAGGATTTCATGAGTGGGAAAGTTGCTTTCCGCAATATTATGAACATCATATTAGTGGGTGTGGACACTCTTATTAATGAGCGAACTACCCAAACTTATGGGATTCTTCTGGAGAAAACTGTCCATCTTTCACTGGAAATATTTATTCTTGTGATGGAGAGAGATCTGACTCTTGCTGATATTTTCCGTCCACTATACCAGGTTTTTGTTCTTTGTTTATGTCACTTTCTGGTTTTTTGGTCATTCCTCTCTCTCTATCTGATTGCTTGCTTTTCTGTTGTATTTTCAATTATGTGTTGTCCTTTCAATTATGCAGCCCTTGGACGTTATATTGGCTCAAAATCATAGACAGATTGTAGCTCTGCTAGAGTTTGTACGATATGATTATCGTCCTCAAATTCAACAGTGTTCAATACAAATTATGGGCATCCTGAGGTATATACAAATTACTTACGTTTTTTCTGTGTGCTGCCTGTTTCAGCTTTCTAGTTATTAAAGGTCTATTCTAGTTATTAAAGGTCTACCTTTTATTTCATGTTAACTGTTATCAAATGGACCTGTGTATTCCAATGGGCCAAAGGCCAACTATACTAAAGGGAGAAATAAGCAAATAGTACCCTATGCAAAGCAATAATGCTACAACTCCTATACATGTCTAACACCTCCTCAAAGAGTCAAAGTCATGGTGGATCAGAAACACCGAGTCTGGAGAGGTAGAAGCTGTGCCGAGTTCTTGTCTGTGTCTTGGTAAAGAAATCTGCTAGTTGAAGTTTTGAAGGCACATACTGAAGAGCAACCACCTGTACCTGCACTTGCGATCTCATGTAGAAAGTATCAATGCCAATATGCTTTGTGAGCTCATGTTTCATTGGATCGCGAGCAACACTGATCGCACTCGTGCTGTCTAACAAGAAAAGAGTTGGTGCAGAAACAGAAACACCAAAGTCCGCAAAAGGCACCATAACCAAGTGACTCAATCCAAGCAGAGAGGAACCAAGAAAGACACAATAGGCAGAAAGGGACCGACGATCAGAATGATCGCTGGCCCAGTCGCATCAGAGTACGCCTGAAGATGCAAAGAACTAGAGCGAAGAAAGAAGACATCGAGAGATGGTTCCGCCAAGATATCGCAGAACACGAAGGTGGTTGTAGTGGAGCTGAGTGGGAGCTGAAACAAACTGACACAAAATGTGAACATAATGGGAAATGTCCGGTCTAGTGATTCCAAGGTAGATCAGACTATCAACAAGGTGACGGTATCTAGTGGGGTCCTCAAGGGGCTCACCATCAGTGGGTCGAAGATGGGCTCCAAGCTCCATAAGAGTGTCCACCGTGCGTTGATTAGCGAGACAAGCATGAGCAAGAAGATCCTAAATTTACTTATCCTGGAAGAGGTAGCAGCTCTTAGGCGTAAAAGAAAACTCAATCCCAAGGAAGTAATGAAGGGGATCTAGATCAAACATCAAGAAATGCTCACTAAGACGCTTCTTAACGAAAGCAATATAGTGTGGATCATCCCCAGTAATGATCATATTATCCATATAAAGGAGCATCTGATCACGAGGGGAAGTGTGAACAAAGAGAGTAGCATTGTGATCGCTGGCGGTGAAACCGGCAACAGTGATAACGGAAGAGAAACTCGCAAACTAAGCATAAGGGGCTTGCTTGAGCCCATAAAGGGAGCGGCGAAGGCGATAAACCATACCCTCAGGGACAGAATACCCAGAGGGTGGCTGCATGTAGGCCTAAGACATAAGATAGATCCAAGTATAGCGAGAATAATCATAAATAAAAATTACATAGTAGCGATGACTCCTTTCGAAATGAAGGGGGCCGAACCCCAAACATTAGAATGAACAAGATAAAAAGGATGGTGAGACACAGAATCACTATAGGGGTATAGGAGTTGTAGCTGCTTGTCAAGCTTACAACCCATACAATGTAAGGAAGTGTCACTAAAAACAAACCCAAGAACACTCCAAACTAGCAAAGACAAACGTGAACCTCCGATGTGACCTAAACGATAATGCCACTGGACGAAGGTGGCAGTGGAAGAAGCTACTAAAGCGGAGGCGGTGGAAAGGACCGATTGGTTGGTGGAGGCAGTGGAAGGAAGGTGCAGCCAGTCGAGCTCCCAGATATGCTGCGAATCATGACGTCTAGGGCCAGTCCCAACCAGAGTTCCGGTGCGATGATCCCGAACACAACACGAGCCAGACTCAAAAATGATACAACAACCATGATCAATGATCTGACCAATGGACCTAAGTTGCATAGCTAGTTTGGGAACATGAAAGACTGTAGGAACTAAAAGGAAGTAGAGAGTGCCTTGTCCTGCAACAGGGAGGTACAATCTGCAGTCGTAACTGTGAGGAAGAATAGGAGAACTCATAGAGGCGAGGTGAGTAGAATTTGGTGTCATGTGGAACGAAGCACCAGAATCTAGAATCCAAGGGAATGTGATACTTGAGGAAAGATGTGGTGGTGGTAGAAGACTGAGCAGCAAAACTAGCAGAACCAAACGGAGCTGAGGTAGCAAGGCGCCGAAGTAGAGTGAGCATCTCTTGCTGAACCTCGGAAGGGGAGCTCTGGCGAGAACCTGATTGGGAGGAGCCACCAGTGCCCTTGGGAGGGTGATCACCCCTGCGGCCTTGGTTCTTCCACCTATAGCATTGTTGAAATGTGTGATCGGACCTATCATAGGTGCAGTGAAGACCTGTAATAGAAACTCTTGCCATCGGTGCAACTGGAGGCACCGGTGCAACGGAAGCAGGTGCTAGAGAAGACGCCCGAGCAACCAGAACAGAGGTGGATTGCAGCTGGCCACACTGCGAAGATGAGTCTCCTCAGCACGAATAGCGGTGAGAGCCTCTAGCACGGACAAACGCGGCTGACGAGTCAGTAGGTGAGCACGAATAGGCTCAAACTCCGATCAAAGACGTGTTAGGAACTCGTAGAGATGGTGAGTCTCTAGGTGAGCACGTTGACACACACAACAGGGACAAGTCTAACAGACGTCCGGTCCCAGAGAGTCAAGCTGATGCCATACTGCAGACATTTGCTGATAGAAGTCGTCTGTAGTGGCATTAAGCTGCTGAAGAGAGTGCACTTGGTGCACGATCGAAAGATAGATAGCATCACTCATCGGCTTGTAGTGGCATGAAGGCGTTCCCATATCAGCTGAGATGTCGGCAGCTCCACCACATCTATGGAGATAGCCACAGTCATGCTACCCACCAGGATAGCAGAAGCACGAGCTTTGTCGTCTTGCCATCTCTTGTAGGAGTGAAGTTGAGCCTGGTGAACCTCTATGGCCTCTTCAAAGACAGTGATCGCAACCTTCTAGATTGCCTCGTTAGCAGTTGTAGGGATTTAAGGGGTGGCTAACAGCAGAGGGTAAGGCGGACAAGGCCTCTCGCCAGTAAGATGGCTTCAGAAGCACTAGCTCTTCATGTGGATCCACATGTGCATAGTCCACTCGCGATAGTTCATCCTGTCAAAGATAACCTTCGGAACCAGGATAGCACTATGTGTGGCCATCATATCGGACACTCACTCTCCTGGAGGCCGGCGACAAACCGGAGCTTGTGGTCGGGTGGCACCTGAGTCACGGAGTCTTGGGACGACAAAGCGGCGAGCGGCGACTGGTCCGACCTAGGAAGACAAAGCGCGATCGCAACACCGGCGACTTGGCTGCAGCGGTGACAGCCGTGGGTGGTGTAGGACCGTAGCGCTGCGAGCGGGTGATAGATAAGTCTTTGTGTTGTCTGCACATGGTGTACATGGTGTTTTTTTTGTTTTTGCTTTAGCATCTAGGACTTGCTTTTGCTTTAGCATCTAGGACTTGCTTTTTGCTTTAGCAGATTTTTGCTTTAGCATCTTAGACTAGCTTTAGGACAGCATCTTGGACTAGTCTAGTATAGCATCTTGGCATATGCTTGGTGACTAGCGACCTATAAATATGTATCTCCAACCCTCGAGTTGGTATGGCATTGTGTGAGCAATAAACAAGAAAACTTGCCCTATCTCCTAGTGTCATCCTCTCCATGAGAGTAAGGATTTTGCTATCACCAAGAGCAAGAGTCCAGCGACTAACAAGTGGTATCGAGCCTTATTATCCCGTAGCCCGAGCATCTCCCGCTCATCTCCTTCTCCGACCTCACACAGAAATTTCACCGTGCAGAGCAAGCAGCAGCCTCGGTGTCCCCGCCACTCCTCTCCGAGACGGCAAGCGGCTCGTCGGCGCCTCTCTCCACGCAACGGCCCCGAGAGCGCGCCATGTCCGCAGGCGATCTCGGCCTTCGGCCGCCTCGAGCACGAGGCGTCGCAGACGGCCGAGCTCGCGCGCGGCAGCAGCATGGCGGCGCAGCGCGCAGCGCGCGGCGGAAAAAGCGTCAAGGCGGGCGGCGGCGAGCGGCAGCGGCAGAGCAGAGCGAGCGGCGGCGGCGGCGGCGGCAGATCGCGGCGGCAAAGAAGCAGAGGTCAAAGCTCTGCGCGACAAAGAATAAGCGGCTCGGCTCATGATGACAGCAGCGACGCGACCCTCACCGCTGGAGAGGAGGCGGCGCAGGCGAAGCAGCGCAATGGCGGCGCGCAAGACGCCACGAGCGCGGCGGCACTCAGACAGCGCGGACGCGCGGCGGCGCTCTAAAGGAGGCGACACGGCGGTGGCGCCTGGGCGGTCGACGGAGAGCGGCCCCTCACAGTAACGCGACTTTCTCTCCGGTCGATGCCGTGGTCACCACGAGTACCGGTATCGTCGAGGACGTCGGCCCGGCGGCGGGTGGCCTACCTCACCAAGACCAACTACGCCGAGCGGGTGCGGTGATGAGGTAAAGCTCCAGTGCGGCATATGTGGGATGCGATCCGTGACGGCGACGCCGACTACGACCGGGATCGACGGCGCTAGATGCCCTCATCGCCGCAGCCCCGCCGAGATGCGCTTCGCACCAACAAGCGATCGCCAAAGAGGCTTGGGACGCCATCGCTGCAAAGACGCATCGGCGGCGACCGCGCGCGCAAGTCTACATTGCGAGCACTACGCACGGAGTGGGAGAACACGGCCTTCAAGCGGTGAAGACGTTGATGACTTTGCTCTCGTCTCAACACTATGTTGCGAGTTGGTGCGATTCGGTGGCGACACCTACGGCGAGAGAGAGGCGTGGAGAAGCTCTTCCGCTGCGCCCCGAGATGTACAAGCGGATGGCTCGCTCGATCGGGTCTCTGCTGGACCTTTCCACGATGACCATCGAGGAGGCGCGGTCGCCTCAAGGTCGTCGATATCGATGAGCCACGAGCCTCTCGGGACCCGTTACCATTGGCGGAAGCTCCTCACTCGGGAGCAGCTGGTCTGCCGGCCAAGGTGACAGGAAGAAGGGAGCCTTCTTCCACGACAGCGCGCGCAAGCATGGCAAGCGCGCAAGCCGCGCAAAGACGCCGTGCAGGGCGCGAGAGCGCCAGGCGGCGATCTTTGGCAAGCAAAGCGCAAGACGAGGCGACTCTTGCCACAATCTGCGGCAAGCTTGGTCATTGGGCCAAGGATTGTCGGCGACCACGACGCGGCCAGCCCACGTCGCGCAAGCGGAGGAGGAGGAGCGGCGGTCTGTTCATTGCTCATGCGAGCATCGAACTACCCTAGCGGCACCGGCCGCAGTGGCTCTCCTCCACCTTGACGAGCCAAAGCACACGCCTCCTCGGCGGCGCCCGGCAATGACAAGACCGACGGGTGGTGCCTCGACACCGCGCCACCCACCACATGACCGGCGGCGGAGTTCTTCTCGAGCTCGACTCAGCGCTCGAGGCACCGTCAAGTTCGGCGATGCCTCCGCCGTGGAGATCAAGGCGTCGGCTCTGCTGTCTTCGCCGCCAAGATCGGCGAGCACCGGCCGCCACCGGCGTCTACTACATCCCCGACTGCGGAACTCCATCATCGCCTTGGGATGGATGAGAACGGCTCGCGTGTCGAGATCGAGCACGGTGCCGCGGATTTGGGATCTTCGACGCCGCCTTCTTGCAACCGAGGCGCAAATCGACTCTACACTCTTCACGTGCAGTGGCACAACCCTCTGTCTCGCCGCTCGTCGGACGACGAGGCGTGGCGATGGCAAGAGCGCTGGGCACCTTCACTTCGAGGCCCCGGCGGCTCGGTGCCACGGAAATGGTGCGAGGCTGCCGTGTTTTGACCATGTGGAGCGATTCTGCGACATCTGCGTGTTGACGAGGCGAGGCGACTCCTTTCCCAAAGAGCGAGTTTCCGAGCCAAGGAGAGGCTCGAGCTCGTGCACGGGACTTGTGTGGGCGGTGACACCGCGCCACCGGGAGACGACGCTACTTCTGCCGCCGTCGACGACCTCTCCGCTACATGTGGGTGATGGTCCTCGGCGGCAAGAAGGGAGAGGGCGCGACGCCATCAGCGCACGCAGTCGCCGCGGAGGCGAGCGGCGCAAGCCGCGCTGCTCGCGCGCACGGACAACGGCGCGACCACGGCGGTGAATCCGCTGCATCTTTGCGATGAGGCATTGGCGCCACTACTCCGCCGTCTGCCCGCAGCAGAAGCGGCGTTGTCGAGCAGCGCAACGAGGCGGTTGTGGGGATGGCTCGAGCCCTCCTCAGCGAGAGGATGCCGGTATCTTACGGGAGAGCGGTGGTGACGGCCGTCTACATCCTCAACCGCTCGCCTACCAAGGCGCTCGGCGACGGGGCCGTGACGAGGCTTGGCATGGCGCAAGCCGGCGGTCTCCCACTTGCGGGTCTTGGCTCCCTCGCGTTCGCCAGGAGCTTGGCCACATCGGCAAGCTCGACGGCGAGAGCACTCGGGAGTGTTCATCGGCCACGCGGAGGGCTCGAAGGCCTACCGCATCCTCGACCTGTCACACGTCAAGGCCCGCATCTCGCGTGACGCGTGTTCGGACGGCGGCGGGCCGTGGGACAAGGCGGTGGGCGGCGGTTCGCCTCGACTCGTGGACTTTGTTGTCGACTCACGCCCACTTCGAGAGAGCGGGAGCTAGCGGCTCTTCACCGAGCTCGCCCACCTCGACACCTTGCTCGCCACGGCCCGGCGAGTGCTCCACCACCTTCGCGCCGCCGCCACGCCCACCCTTCACCACCGGCCACCACTCTCCGCACCGCGCCACACCACCGGATCGGCCCCAACGGCCGGCCCACGATGGCGAGCGCAAGACGGTGGAGTTTGCTACTCCATTGTCTCACGACGAGGACGCGTCGACGCCTACCACGACGAGCGAGCCTCGCGCTATCGTACCATGGACAACATCCTCGAGCCGCTGCCGTCCTCGATCGGGCGCAGCGCGATCGCGAGGCGGAGCCGCACTTGGCATGCGACGACGGCGAGCCCCGCTCCTTCGCCGAGGCGGAGGAGACGCGGCGTGGCGTGTCGCGATGAAGCGAGAGATGGACGCCGCCGAGCGAGCCGGGCGAGAGTGGCGGATCTTCCGCCGGCCACCGCGCGATCACCTTAAGTGGGTGTTTGTGAAGCGGGATGAAGCGGCGCCATCGTCAAGCACAAGGCTCGCTTGGTGGCACGAGGCTTCGTGCGGCGGGAGGGGTCGACCGATGACGCCGCCCGTCGCACGAATGGAGTCCGTGCGACTCCTCCTGCGCTAGCCGCCCAGAAGGTGGCGTGTTCATCACATGGATGTCAAGTCGAATTTCTTAACGGCGACTTGAAGGAGGAGGTCTACGTGCATCACCGCCGGATTTGCGATCCCCGGCAAGGAGGCAGGTGCTCGCTCGCGCAAGGCCCTCATGGCTTGCGACAGAACCGAGGGCGTGGAACGCCAAGTTGGACTCCACGCCGAAAGGATGGGCTTGAGCAAAGTCCGCACGAGGCGCCATCTACCGGCGGGCGATGGAGAAAATGCCTCGCGGTGGGTGTCTACGTCGACGATTTGGTGATCACCGGCACCAAGGATGCGGAGGTGGCGGCATTCAAGGAAGAGATGAAGGCCACCTTCTAGATGAGTGACACGGGTCTCTCCTTCTACTTAGGATCGAGGTGCACGGGATGATTAGGGATCACGCCGACTGCATCGCCACGCTAAGCCGCGTCGTTGAGCTAGCCGGGCTCACCGATCGCAACCCGCTCTCACCCAATGGAGGAGAGGTCGGCCGAGCCGCGACAAAGACGACGGAGGAGGTGGACGCACGCAGCGATCGGCGTCTTGTGGGGAGCCTTCGCTACCTCGCCCACACACGGCCGGACTTGGCATTCTCCGTCGGCACGTTAGTCGGTTCATGCAACGACCGACGACGAGCATCGGCAGGTCGTGAAGAGGATCATCCGCTACGTTGCGGGGACCCTTGACCACGGTCTCCATTACCCGAGGTGTCTGGCGCGCGCACGCCGTCGCATGCACAATGACGGTGACCACGCGGCGACATCGACACCGGCAAAAGCACAAGCGGGATTCTCTTCTTCCTCGGCAAGTGCCTCGTTCACCGGCGATCGATCAAGCGGCGGTGGTGGCCTGTCGGTGTGAGGCCGAGTACATAGCGGCTTCCACCGCTCGACTCAGGCACTCTGGCTCGCTCGACTCCTTGGTGATCTCCTCCGCAGGGACACTGAAGCAGTGGAGCTCAGGGTGGACGGCAAGTCCGCTCTAGCCCTGGCAAAGAACCCCGTTTTCCATGAACGGAGCAAGCACATCCGGGTGAAGTACCATTTCATCCGAGGCTGCTTGGATGAAGGAAGCATCAAGGCAAGCTACATCAACACCACGGATCAGCTTGCGGATCTGCTCACCAAGTCTCTTGGAAGGATCAAGTTCCTTGAGCTTTGCTCCAAGATCAGGATGGTTCAAGTCTCCCACAAAACGACGCACAAGACTTAGGGGGAGAATGATAGATAAGTCTTTGTGTTGTCTGCACATGGTGTACATGGTGTTTTTTTGTTTTTGCTTTAGCATTTAGGACTTGCTTTTTGCTTTAGCAGCCTTTTGCTTTAGCATCTTAGACTAGCTTTAGGACAGCATCTTGGACTAGTCTAGATAGCATCTTGGCATATGCTTGGCTGACTAGCAGCTTATAAATATGTATCTCCAACCCCTCAGGTTGGTATGGCATTGTGTGAGCAATAAACAAGAAAACTTGCCCCATCTCCTAGTGTCATCCTCTCCATGAGAGTAAGGATTTTGCTATCACCAAGAGCAAGAGTCCAGCGACTAACAGCGGGAGCGTGAGCATGGCGGTGCTGATCGAGCTCGGTGTGGGCTGGATCTGGGCAAGGTAGCGGCGTCCGGGCGCGGGCCAGCGGGGCGGCACAGATCGAGCTCGGAGACTGCTGGATCTGGCGCGGCGAGGTCGGAGACGTCTGGATCCGGGTACGGCGGCGTCGTCCTGGCGTGGATCGAGCTCGGGGCGGGCGCGGCGGCAGCTAGGGTTTTGAAACCCTAACCCTAGCCATCTCCTGGGCTTGATACCATGTTATGAAATGGACTTGTCTATTCCAATGGGCCAAGGCCAACTGTACCGGAGGGAGAAATAAGTAAATAGCTCCCTATACAAAGCAATAATGCTACAGCCCCTATACATGTCTAACATTAACATGATAACATCTGGAATTAGTGTAATATAGACAAATATGCTAATCTGCTTCTTGTTTGTTGCCATGGCAGTTCTAGAATAGTTGGTCTTGTACAGTTGCTTTTGAAAGCAGATGTTGCTAAATCTGTAATCGAGGATTATGCCACTTGCTTGGAGTTCCGATTTGATGATTTCCAGGTCATAGAGAACACGAAAGATGATGTTGGTGTTCTAATACTGCAGGTTGTTATCTGTAGCTTTCTTTGAGTTTCTTTTACGAACTACTTAATATACCTGTCTTCTAACTCTGCAGTTGCTCATTGACAATGTTTTCATGCAGTTACTTATTGACAATATTTGCCGTCCAGCTCCCAACGTTACACATTTACTCTTAAGATTTGATTTCGATGGATCCATAGAAAGAACAGTTTTAAAACCAAAATCCCACTACAGGTTAATTTCAGACTGTGTGCTTATATGAAGTGATATGCTTTTTTGAAACTGACTCTCATTATTCTGCAGTTGTTTGAAGGTAATCCTTGAGAATCTTGAAAAAGTGACAAAACCAGATATAAATACCTTACTTCATGAGTTCAGTTTTCAGGTTTGTTTTTTAGCATATAATTCAGAAATCAGATCTTCTTATTTTACTTATTTTTATGCCAAAATTTGTACTTGCCCTATTTAAATTCAGCTTCTGTACGAGTTATGTTTTGATCCTTTAACTTGCGGACCTGTCATGGATCTCCTGAGTACAACGAAGTACCAGTTCTTTTCTAAGGTTCTCATTTCTTCTTTTGTTATTTTGAATCAATATAGCTCAAAGTTTGAATTGGAACTCATATTGTTCTGTGCCTACTGATCTCAGCATGTTGGAACCATTGGTGTTTCACCACTTCCCAAAAGGAACAATAATCAAGCTCTTCGTATCAGCATGCTCCATGAGGTATAATTCTCTACACTTTGACCTTTCTTGCTTTCATCAAATTTTAGAAGTTTTTTTAAGTGTGGAAATTAGCAAAACTGAAAACCAATCCAGGTCAAAACTTGATGATGTCAATCCATTGTGCGATTAAACCTTCTATTGAATTATTCTTGATATATGGAATCATAGTTTGGAACAAAATGTAGGACAATACAATCTGAAAACATGGTGATTTATTGACATGTTTGGTACTTTTTTGAGCACCCTTTTTAGGGTGTTTTCATTTTCTGTGAATGTGTTACATTTGTGCTACTATCTAGGTCTACTTATGCTGGAATGTTAATACTTGCAATAATTGAAAAATGCTGGTGAGTTGAAAAGCGTTTGATTTGATCTGATGGGATTTGGGAAAATAAATGTACTTTTGGAGATCTTGGAATTTTGGTACTTAGCATTTTGGCGATCGTATATAGGCTGCAAAATTTAGATGACTGCTTTTCAGGATGTTATTGCCTTTCGATGGTTGACTGCTATTTATTTAATTTTGTTGGTATTTTTCGTTCTGTTAAACTATAATTTGTTGATTTCAGAGGGCATGGTTGCTTAAGATGTTAGCGTTGGCATTACATGTATCTGATATATCATCATCGGTGTATCGGGAAGCTTGTCTGGCTATTCTTTATCATTCTTTTGGCCAGTGTTCTGAGAACTTGAGGAGTGCAAACATGTTCCAATCTCCTGGCACTTCCATTGGCAGTATCAATGGACCAATGAATAAAAATAAGGTAATGCTTGATGTCTGTCATTGTTGTTTGTTGACGTGTTTTTTTGGTAATGAAGAAATAGTGTTTCTAATGTTACATGGACTGTTTAATCCACCTAGTTTTGTTTGTGCAGACCTTGTCAGTATTCTTTCATGGTTTTTATCAAATTATTTTCATTCAGGGATTAGAATCCTGAATGAAAATCCACAATCAATGCAGTTTGTTAGAAAACAAAATTCCTAGTTTTGCTTGCCACATCTGAGTATGCAAATTAGACAGAAACTAGAAGCTGTTCAAGGAACTGATGTCACTAGAAGGCACTAAGTTCGAAGTTTGTACTGAGATAAGTACTATGCTATCCAGATTGTGAAGGAAAAGCTTTTGGGGTGGAACCTATAGTTTGCCCAATTATTAAGAGCTCTTGCTTTCTCAGTGAAAGCACCTAGAAACCGGCTGGCACCACTTACCACCGAAGTCTGGCTGGAAATTTGATGGTGCTGGTACCACTTACCACCAAAGTCTCATCTGCAGATATAATTTTGGCTGCAGACTTTGAATTGTCCAACTTGCCTTAGCTGCCTGCCCGGATTTTTTCAGTTCCTTCTGGTAACCATAAACTAGTACCACATCCCTTAGTTGACTACATTTTATTTTGCTAGCTAGCATATGCATGAATTGAAAAGATCTATCAAATTTTCTAGCAATGGAGCAACTACATCAATCTAGAAGATTATGCATTTAACCAAAACAAAAGGTGGAGCACCCTTGATGCTCAATACCCAGAAACTTTGGTTTCAAACTTAGTGAACTTTTGGAGCACAAAGGCCAGCACCACTTGAGGTGGGACTCTCTGGTGGCAGCATGCCAGCATGTTTGGCGAACTGGAGGGCCTTGTACGGCACTGTATTTGGGATTGTTGATGGCCTAGCCACTGAACTTGATGGAGTTGGAGGTGGTTGGAAGTGCACATGATGCACATGCACCAGCCTTAAGAATACTGGTGGCTGCACATGCATTGGCCACATGGAGGGCCGTGTAAGTGAGGTGAAGGCAGAGGCTTCGCGGAGGGTGGCTGCTTGGTAATATGGAGTTTGTGCCTCTCTCTCTCTCTCTGAAAATTGTCACTGGGACTGATTTTTCATGTCACGGGATTGTCCAATCCTAAGGAAGTGTCCTTATCCTGGGCCAGCCAAACAGAACTTTAGCCCAACCACATTCTGTTCCCCGCCTGCAATATTCTCATGGAATGTGCTAAGAAACTGGACATCCAAACAGGGCCTTTAGAGATTACATGGAATCCTTCCATAACTCTTGTGAACAGAAATCTTTTAAGATTGTTCAAGATTGCCATAACCGAATTACTACGATTTCTGTTAATCTGATTAGCTCTTCAAAGTGTGGATCTCTTGGATTATGGATGTAGTGTAGTCTTGTTTCTCGTTATTGAATAATAACTCCAAATTCCATGTCATTATTTTCAAAATGTATCATCTGAGGGGCCCATTGTCTACTGTCGTACATGGTTAAGCTGAGCTCCTTTTTGGTCCACCATTCAGGACACCACAAAAACTCCATAAATATCCCAGCCTCGCTACATTTTTATTCACTGCTGGTCAAAATAAAGTGTTTAAACATTTTTCCATGCTGGAAAAACTTGCGTGTGATTTTTCACTTAGGTTTTGGACTTGCTTGAAGTCGTACAATTCAGATGTCCAGACATTTCGGTGAAATACCCACAGTTGCTTTCAAACCTGAGAGTTGAATCAAAGGTACACCATTTAAACATTTCAATTTACTATTTTTGCTTAGTTCTCATCAAATTTTGGTGTTCATAGATTGAAGAGATCCTCAGGAATTCTACAACGTCTGAATCTGGTGGTGTATATTATTATTCAGAGAGAGGTGATCGATTGATTGATCTGGATGCCTTCCATCAAAAACTTCTCCAGGTTATGTGTTCAGTCTTAGTTCATCCTTGTTGTGTTCATACTTTTTTTTAAATATTGTATTTGACGTGTTGCTTCTTTTGTTATTCAGATGTCTCAAGAATTGAACCTGCAATTAAGTGAGTCTGAGAAAGGCGAGCTAAAAGAATCATTCCATCATATGCTGAAATGGGCCTGGAGATATAACAAAAATCTTGAAGAACAGGCAGCCCAGCTTCACATGTTGACTGGCTGGTCTCAGATTGTCGAAGTGAGTTGTGCTTGTGTGTTTGCTTGGCCG
This sequence comes from Dendrocalamus sinicus, assembly GCA_036346575.1. Taxonomy (NCBI): domain Eukaryota; kingdom Viridiplantae; phylum Streptophyta; class Magnoliopsida; order Poales; family Poaceae; genus Dendrocalamus; species Dendrocalamus sinicus. The sequence continues at coordinate 14,405,949 of CM070646.1, forward strand.
CTTTTCTTAGGTTGGAAATTTTGATGCAGTACACCGTTTTCTATTTGTTATTTCCAGGTAGCTGTATCTAGAAGAATGTCATTGCTTGAGGATCGTTCTCAGTTATTGTTTGAGTGAGTGGTGCCTCCCTTCTCATAGATTGTAAATTCTTATTCTAGACAACTGTACCAAGTTTATTGGATGCATGCTGCAGGCTGCTTGATGCTTCATTGAGTGCCACAACATCTCCAGATTGCTCAGTAAAAATGGCGTATATTCTGACCAATGTAAGTTAGTTGTGAATTGACATGTATCAAATATCAATCTCTTAATCAAGTACCATACCTTTGTAGATTTCTTGAAATTTATTCATGTGCTCATTTTCAAGGTAGCGTTGACCTGTATGGCTAAACTGCGGGATGAAAGATTCGTATGCCCAACTGGGGCGGATTCTGATGCAGTTACTTGCCTTGACATTATTTCGGCAAAGCAGTTGTCAAATGCGGCTTGTAACTCATTATTGTTCAAGCTCATTATGGCAATACAGAGAAACGAATCGTCCGAAACCTTGAGAAGACGGTAACTTCACTATCTTTGGTGACTATGAGCGCCGAGAACCCTTCCTTATTAACTTGTTGTTCTCTCCATTTATGAACATAAATGCTGACATTGAATTATCTTTTGCAGCCAATATGCATTACTATTGAGTTATTTTCAATATTGTTGTAGCATCCTTGACTCAGATATTCCTCCATCAGTTCTTCGCTTTTTGCTACTTGAAGAACAAGAGGGAGATGATGATGATGAACTCACTCTTCAAAAGGTCTGTTCTACTGCATTATCTTTGCCTTTTGTGACGTGAGTATTTCCTGATTGTTTCAATGTGCTTTTTAAAGGTTCTCAAGGAACAAAATGAATTAGCTCGCGCCAACTTTTCTATCATAAGGAAGGAAGCGCACACGGCCATCGATTTGGTATGCCATTCTTCTGTTGATGTGAAAGAAATGACATTTTGTAATGTTAGATGTCTTGCACAAAGCTGTTGGAATCTCTTGCCAAAACCTTGTCATTTCTGAAGATGTAGGTGAGGTTGCTTGGTGCCAACGTATTCAGTTAGCCAAGGGTGGGTTGCTGTAGTGATAACTGACAACTTATTCAGTTGACATTAGGCTAAGTTGTAGATATGCTAACCTGACAATATTGTTTGGATAGATTGGAGATGGTTTCTTTATATATTTTTGTCATGCTTTAGATGCTGCCCTTCTCTGTGTTGGGTAGCACTTCCCTTTTTCAACTTCGGCTTGATTTCCATTAGTACTACAGTAAAATCTAGTTAAAAATCCTTCTGAGAGTTTGTACAAGGGATGCAAAACATGGTTATTAAAGCGATGCGGCGAGGCGCAGCGACTCACCACCTTCACACCACAATATCGCTTATGGCGTGCGGCGTGGCGATGCCATACACACATCTTAACCTAGTTTGATAGCAAATTAAATCGACAATATAGTAGAATATGCATACTTTGATTTTGTCCATTTGTAATATGTCGTAAAGGGCCTCTATCGTGCATGTGTAGCAAACTCCCAAGTTCGATTGGCGAACATGACCATCACAAGCCAAAGAGTTGTATGAGGGTTCGGTTTTCACTGAGAGAAGTTCGCTTACGTTTTAGGGTGAATACGGGGTTTCTTAGTCGAGTAATATGTCGTGCTTCTGCATGTTGCAAACTAGCATTGGCACATGACCATGATTGTATGACACTAGGAGCACTAGCAGAGAAGTACATAGCAGTAGCACATCGAGCATATCAGTAGTAGTGTAGCAATTAGCAAAGCATATCAACCATATCAGTATATAGTAGTAGCAGTGCAGCATTTAGCAAAGCATATCAGTGTATAGTGCATACCATATAGCAGTACATAGCAGTAGCACAACAACCATATCAGCAATTACCAAAACATATTAGTGTAGTGTAGTGTATACTAATATAGCAGTAGCATTTAGCAAAGCATTATATATAGCAGGTAGTAGTAGACAACATATGCATGGAGAGTGATTTCATACTCACTGAAGTTTGCCGAGTGGAGAGGAGACACAGGAGACGGCGCTAGACATGGGCCTCGGCGACAGAGGTGTGGAGGCGGCGGCGGCTGGCCATGGTTATTAAGGCGGTGTGGCGAGGCGCGGTGATTCACCACCTTCGCATAACAATATCGCTTATGGTGCGCAACGTGGCGACGCCATACACACAAGTAGCCGCAACAATATTGGACTTTCAGAGGGCCCAAACAGAAGAAATACAAAGAGAGGACTTTATTGCAATTTTAGAAAATAAGAGGGCTAAATTGCAAAATGTCAAAACCCTCACATAATCGGCAGTCGCCTTGTGCTCGACATTCCTCGCGGCTTCGGCGCTTTGCCCTCATTGCCTCTCTCCCTCTCCCCTCCCCCCTCTCCACCTCCGATGTCGGCAAGGCCGAGCCAGCTCGTCGACGGTTGCTCCCTCTTCCCGTCGCCACTCTCCACCGCTCCCAAGCTATAGCCGCGGAGGAGGCGACGGAGAAGACTCGTCGCCCGGCGAAGCAGGAGGCGCCATAGCGAAGACCGGAGCCGGCGGAGCCGTGTAGACCCAATCTGGCGGAGGCAGTGGATCCGGCGGCGGCAACGGCAGATCCGGTTGCAGGGACAGCAGAGGTAGTGGATCCGATGACGGCGGATACGGCGCACCTCCATGCCGGATGGCATGGAGCCTCCGGTCCGCCACGGCGATATGGCGATGAGATATCGCCGATATCTTGACGCCTTAATAACCATGCGGCCGGCAGACCGGAGGAGATGGCGGTGGACTGGAGGAGTAGAGGCGACGATGTGGTGGAGACCGGAGCCGCGGATGGGTCCAAAAAGCTGAGGAGAACTCGTTGCCCGGTGAAACAGGAGGCCTGATCTGGCGGACGAGACCGGAACCGGTGGCGGCGACTCTCCTCGCTTTTTCGGCCAGCTGCGGAGACTTCTCCTCAGCTTCCCAAAACCCTGTGAGGTATCCGTCTGGAGTCTTGACTCGAGTGCTCGACTTTAACCCCCCAATGGCGTCCGCTACCGACGCCTTACCGCCATAACGCTGCCACGAGGATGCTTTATCGCCATATCGCCTCTATGGCGGATGGCATGCGCCGTAGCTTCATGCCGTCCACACGGCATTTACCTCAGTCTGCCACGGCGATATGGCGACGATATGGTAACGCCTCAATAACCATGATGCAAAATGTATTGTAAGTTTGTAGCACAGCTGTTGCACGGATATGTAATATCACCAAAATCTCAATCAAGGAGGCCGTGCTAAATTTGTTATACACCAGCCATCTATCTGTCATCACTCTTCACCATTCACCAGCTCATGGTTCTAGATGGTGCGACATGGTTTTGAACTTTACATACAACCTTTTCCAATTATAATTAATGAAGTATGCACTGCTATATGCTTATGTTTCCCCAAACTCTAGCATTTATGGAATTGCTTATATCTTATAGATGTTGGAACCTGACTAAATTAACTAAGCACATGTTGATCATACAAGTGATATAATATTTCATTTTTCATCTTTGTTCTTTTTACAGGTTACTAAGGATGCTATTCATGGGAGTGAAGCAGGGAAAGCAATTTCATTCTATGTTCTTGATTCATTAATTAGTATTGACCATGACAAATATTTCTTAAACCAGCTTCAAAGTCGAGGAATTCTCAGATCATGTTTAAGTGATGTTAGCAACTACTTGTCAAAGGTCTAAACTTTCTTTCCCATTGTTCTAACTTTTTCTTGACCTTCTGGTCTAGTTTTAGACATTATTTTATTATGCCACCGGCATATTGCTAATCTTCTTAAAAATGATTCTGTGTTTGTGGACCTTTTTTTTCTCTCATTCTGTATGTGTGACAGTATGATGGTTTTGGAGCGCATCTAATAGGAAGTAGTCTTAAAATAGGAGAATGAAAACTAAGCTAGGCCACCATACCAGATTTGGATGGTGCAGATCAAACCATCAAGGTGGGACTGTTAATCTCCCTAGAAGGTGCGAGGTTACGGATTTAAAGGTGAAATTGTTTAGGGATTTTCTGGAAAGATGATGGTTGCTTTTATTAGTTTATCATACCAAGCCATGAAGACATGATTCAATGGCCAAGATGGACTTCTGATTGTCTTACTTCAAGGATGGCATTTATTTGATCTCTTTTGAATCTAGGAACTCTAGTTATGCCCTTTTTGTTTTTCTGAAATGCAGTGATAACATATATCTGTATTGTTTTATGAAGCCTGTGGTTTGCATTATTTTCCATTATCTTGTCTTGTAGTACACATGGTGAATATTAAGATGAACCATTGAAATTACTCCACATTTAGATGGGGTTTATGTGGAAAATGTTTCTTGGAGGTTTTGTTGTGATAATCTGTTCTTTTTATGCCCCCCATGCTAGCTGTGGTTTTGTAGTTATCATTAGTGCATTAGCAATGAATATTGTTGCTGCCAGTTCTTTGTCTAGCATTTTCCTATGTTCTGTTTTGTCATCAACTTTCATTCTTTTTTTAGGATATATCATTCTCATCAGTGTCTTCCCAGCGGTTTTGCACTATTGACGCTCAATTTTCATTACTTCTGAGAATCAGTTACCATTATGGCAAGCATGGCTCTCAGATTTTGTTGTCCATGGGTGCCCTACAAGATCTTTCATCATGCAACCTCATGGGTTATCAGAAAAAGGTGCCCCTTGTTACCCAATTTAACTTCCTATCCTGGATGCAGATGCACTTACAGTATTAGCATATTTTCAGGGAAATTCAAGCCTAACCTCCAATGTTGTGAAGGAAAGAGCTGGGGAAATTGACAAGAAAAGGTCACTTACTGCACCAATACTGCGAATAGTCATGTCTTTCACATCACTTGTGGACTCAGCTGATTTTCTTGAGGTTAGCTAATGTTGTGGATATCCACATTTTCTGCATGTGATATGCATAGTGCATATGGAAATCAAAATTTTATTTACATAATAACGAAACTATGAAAAATAAATGGTCATTTTGTTTGTCATGTTGAACTTTATTTGACAGAGTAATGGAGACAGTAGGGGAGGGCCCTACTGAAGAATTTGATATAAACAAAACTGTAAAAATAAATTAAAACGGAAATAAGACTGTCACATTATCTCGACTGAATGCTGCAGTGCAGCTGTAGCATAACATACTTGTGACTGGAGTGATAAATGCAACATATTTCCTAGTTTAATGCTGATATTATTTTGCAAAATTTGTGGTTAAAGGGGAGAACATAAATGAAGAAAAGTTTGTACTTTTAGTTCTCCATTAACTGTTCCATTTTGAACAAAAAATTATGATGATCTATTAGCTGGATGAAGGAAATAGTAGCTGGTAGGTATTTGCATCCCATTTTGTCTTTAATTATGATGACTAGATACTACATAGCTTAACAGTTTTGTACTAGGCCTGCCATTTTAATAATCTGATCTTTGCAATGACATAACTTTAGGTACATTTCATTACTTAAACTAAATATCATTGCCATGTAAGTATATTAGACATCTATGATCTTGTTGATGAAACTTATTGTCTATTCTATGTTGGCAATGGTGGGGACCGTGGGTTTGTTGCTGGTGATGAATTTTACTTGAGATGCATGTTTCCTTGTTCTGTGAACTTCCTGTATTTCTGTTCCTCTTTATAAAACTTTAATTCTTTATTCAGGTGAAGAACAGAATTGTACGTGAGATAGTGGACTTCGCCAAGCAGCATCAGTCCATGTTTAATAGCATTTTAAGGGAGAACATAACTAGAGCTAATGCCTTCACCTTGGAGCAGCTTAATATGGTGGTTTCTATTCTCAGCAAGGTTTGCTATTTGCTTCTCATTTGATTTTGGTCATTTGTGTTATGGAGGTTCATAGGTGCTAAGTCACAGGTGCTAAGTAATTTATAGGTATGGGCGTATGAGGAAAACGATGAATGCAGCTTTGTCCAAGATCTATTTTGCATGATGCATTCTCTTTTTAGTCTTGATTTTGGGTCTCTGAATTTTATGCAATCACCAAATATGATCGAGGTAAGCCCTAGTTATCTTTAAAGTAGCTGCATTATAAATATGTATATTTATGCACTATTTATGCACCCCGAGATTCTTCTAATGCTTGCAAATATTACTGCTTACCAGAATCAGAAGTCAGAATTGGTAGTATTTGGTCTGTGCTTTGGTCTTGTCTCTTACCTATATTTTCTGGCTACAAAGAAGGATATGCGGTTGCAAGTAAGTAATGTAGTTTCAAACCTCTATTCATTCTCATTCATGATCTTTTACTCTTGTACACTCTGCTCCAAATCCTGGTGGTGATGAGTCATGACAATAAGATTCCTGACAGTAAAGGGAAAAAACTTTTTGGAGCTTTTGATACTTTGATAGTTAGGTGCAGTCATAATAGTTTTGGACAGGTTTGGCCTTGTTAGTAATAACAAAAATTAACTAAACTGTTTTTTAAAAATTTTAAATTTTAAATTGATTGAGAACTAACCAAGTCGGCTTGTTTTTTCTACAGTTCTAGGTATTATCTATTTTTTTGGGTCTATACTTGCAGTACCTGCTAGTTTCTGTGAGTGTTAATATTTTCCCTTGTTTTCAAATTATATTCTGAAACAACATCTTTGCATACAAGAATAGTGTGAAACTTGGCTTGAATAAGTGAGTACTGTGGATAAATTGACGTTACTAGGAGTAGCGTGACATGCATTCCCCTCACCTGTGCTGAATGTTACTTGAAAACCACACAGGAACCTTAACCCTTGGGACTCATACTTACTATAGTTTGTTGTCGAATGCTCTGTGCCTCTGTGCCATGCTGATTGCGGGAAAACTGCAAATTACAGTGATGATTGATACTTAGCCTTTCTGTTTACTGCTCAGGAAAACAGATCTTGGCCACAAAACAGGCGAAAACTGGTTTTCTTAGTGGGGCCGAGATTTGTCTGAACTAGCTGAATATTTCATAATAAAAGAAGTGATTGTTATGAATATTGTGTGTATTGATATGAGACCCAAAGGGCCATATATATAATAGAGTACAAGAGGATATGCCATATAGAGATAAGGCATATATAGAATAGAATACAACTCTATCTCCTAATACAACTCTATCTCCTTAACACCCCCCCCTCAAATGCGGGCGCGGAGGGGCGCAGGCGGCCCGGAGGAGGAGACGGCGCAGGCGCGCAGGCGGCCCGGAGGAGGAGACGGTGCAGCGCGTCGGAGGTGGCGATCCGGAAGAGGCGGCGGCGGCGGCGCGGTGCCTCGCGGATCCGGCGGATCCGGCGGATCCGGCGAGTGGGCAGATCCGGCGAGAAGCGGTGACGGCAGATCCGACGCGCGGATCAGGCGGCGGCGGTCGGGCAGAGGCGGCGCGCGGCAGATCGCGCGACGCGACCTTGGCCGGCGGCAGGCGGACCGCAGCGGCCGAGAAGGCCCGAGAAGGCGGATCCGCCGGATCTGGGGCGGCGGCGGCGCGGCGGCGGCAGAGGCGGGCGCAGCCGAATCGCGCGACGCGACCTTCGGCGGCCGTCGTCGGTCGGCCAGCAATGGCGCGACGGCGCAAGATCCGGGAGCCGGCCGAGCAAGATCCACCTTCGGGGCCGGCGGTGCAGCGGCGGCGGCGACCATGACGATGGCGTGGCGACGGCGACGGCGTCACCTTCAGGAGGATGAGCTCGACGGGAAGAAAACGTGGCCGCCCAACGAGATGGCCGCCCCCGGGAGAGATCGATCCTCCCAGGGCAGCAGCAACAGCGGAAGTAGATCGATTAGGGTTTTAACCTAAGCTCTGATACCATGTTATGAATATTGTGTGTATTGATATGAGACCCAAAGGGTCATATATATAGGAGAGTACAAGAGGATATGCCATATAGAGATAAGGCATATATAGGGGATGTTTGGGACTGCTCCACTCCACGTTTTTCAGCTCCGCTCTATGTTTTTTAGCCAAACAGGTTCAGCTCCACGCACTCTGTTCGAGGAAAAAAAAGGTGGAGTTGTGAGAGCACCTAAAGGGGTGCTCCACAAACTCTAGGTTTTTTGTGGAGTTGCTCCACGGTAGAATTCGTGGAGCAGAGTTTGTGGAGCAGTCCCAAACACCCTCATAGAATAGAATACAACTCTATCTCCTAATACTACTCTATCTCCTTAACAGTGATAACCCTCAACTAATTAGAAACTCGCGTGGCTCAGCAGTTATACGTGAGGCTTGTAAAGTGGACAGTGTGGGCTCGAGTTCCAGAAATATCTAAGTTTGTGACGCTTTTCTAATTTTTTTTGGAAATTCAAATTTGAATTCAGAATAGTTTGGCCGGTTTTCTTCTGAGATTTTACGATATTCTGGTTTTCAAATTTCTCAGTGGGGGGTGAAATCTTTTTCCTACCGATTTCCCCCCTGTTCTTGCTCCTCTCCCTAATAGGTGCTGTGTAGACTTCGACAGTTTCCAATATATAACTTTGGTCATTATTTTTCACAGTAATATGTTAGTAAAAAGTATAAAATTGTAATGTTATGAAATATTATATTGAAAAATCTTCCACAGGATTTATGTAGTTCTAACCAATAGCTAGGTGCAATCATGCAAATCACTTTGGATTGGGTACCAAATCAACATGGAAAATTATGAAAAATAACTTATACCACCCTTTAAAAATTCAAGTTCAAACTCAAAACAGTGTTAGCAGAAACAAAAAAGAAAGAAAGACAAGTTCTCTGTACTAATGCAAATTTTGTGTTGCCAATCTCAACAATTGTGTGTATTAGTTGCCAAAGTTAAAAAATACGACTGCACACGTTAGGAACTATGGGAGTACTTTGTTTCATCAAATCTTCCTATTGCTTTAAAACCCAGGTGCCTATATATATATATATATAGGAAAATTACATAAGGCACCTGGGTGCCTAGGCACCCACATCAAGAACCGTCCGATACACGTGTATGATTGATAATTTTTTTGAGTTTGGGTATAGAAATGTTTCATACCCTTGATATATTTATGGTAAGTAAGTTTTGAACTCAGTTCAAACTAGTTTGAACTACTTTTGAGTTCAATGCGACTACAGTGAGTATATACCATAAAAATAGTTCAAACTAATTAAACTGAAGTTGAATTTAATTTTTTTCGGAGTTTGACATCTCAAATTTACTTTTTTATGGGTATATGAAGATACCCACATCAAAATTTGCGAATCTCAAAGCAAATCAACGGGTATTGATATGGGTGCCTAGGCACCAAGATGCATGAAACACTCGTCCTATGTATATATGTACATATGTACGTATTCATTCTTTGATAATATTCTGCATCTTGATCATGCAGATTTCACATGGTGATAATAGCGAACATGGTCAACAGCAACCAACACTACAAAAGGTTTCAGATCTTCTGAACTCAATAACACTTGCTCTGGACAGAGTAGGTGAAGAAAAATATTTGTTGTTAAATAAGGTATTCAACTAGCTAACCTGCTTTTCACAAGTTGACATTAAGTCTATTTTATTTTGAGTGGATTTCATGTACGGAGAATATGAGCTGAATCTGCTCTTGGAAGTGAGAATACATATCTGGAGTAGAGGGAAATGATTTCAACAATTTAGTAGTTTATATGGGTTTGAAAGTAACCATGTGTGCGTGTGGTCCAACTTTGATTCTGCAGTAGTTAACTTGCCTGTTTTGTGCTGTAGATTCGTGACTTAAATGAGTTATCCAGGAAGGAGGTTGATGAGATAATTAAAGTATGCATGAAGCAAGATTGCATCTCTCCCAACGATAACATCCGTAAAAGGTATATGGTGCCTTTTTATTTAGAAGATTCTTCCCAATATCATTGGTTCTGATATAGGCTGTCCTGTCATTTAAAATCTTTGTTGATCACTCATCTTATTCTTTAACAACAACACATATTTGAAAGGGAAAAAATAACGAACAATTAAGGAAAATGTTTTCTGGATCCCCTAATTAAATTTTCTTCATTCTGCCTGGCATGACAATATTTGGCAACCCATTGTGAAGCAGAATCTGGTATGAGCGATGCATCATTTAATGCTGGTCAACATTTTTGTTTTTTCTGATATGACATTATCACGTGGTGGTGCATGCACCAGTATAGCTAATCCTACAACAATACGTGCTTTTATTTCTCTGGAATGATCGTGTCGCAATAATCAGCCACAAGGTAGCATTTTCAGGAATAGGTAACACTAGTCTCTTCTCTATTTGCAGGAGGTACATTGCAATGATAGATCTGTGTTGCATGGCTGGCAACCGAGACCAACTTATAAACCTTCTACTCCAGATTGCTGAATGCAGCACCACTATCCTCCTTGTTCATTTTCACGACGAGTATGGATATTTATTAGTTGTATAAAGGCTATATATATCTTACTGTTCTGTTCTTACAGTTTGAAACAATTACATTTCTGTATTCATAGGGCTTGTGCAAAAGATCTTTCTTCATTTTCTGATGAACTACTTCCTATACTGGAGAGGCTAGAGCATTTAAAAGAGGTACGAAGCTCGTATAAATAAAATATGGTTTGCTCTTGTCTGTATCACTTTATTGGCTCAGCTTTCATTTAATGCGTGTCTGCAAATTTTGGCCAAGCGTATACAATGCATAAATTGAAATCGAATATGTATGCAAATGCAATTTCTGAAGATATACACGTGAGAAACATAAAATACTATAATATTTTACATTGAATTACGGGCAAGTTCGGCATCTACTTCTCTTTCAGGCTTGGCTTTGTTGGGGTTAATGTGCTCTGACAAATGAAAATATTTTGTTGGCTGCGCAGGACAAAGTTGGACGTAGTCTCAAGTTGTTGCACAGATCTGTTACCACTCTGAAGGAGATGACCATCAGAAGCATGGCCCTGTGAAAGATGGTGGGGGAGGTGTGTACAATATAAATGTTTTGTAGGATAGCTGCATTTTGCTAGGTCTCTAGCTGTAAAACGTTGTTGCCGTATAAGGATTACTTGGATTGTACTGCTCTAGTGAGTATGTATATTACATGCAAATTTTCATGTAATTGGTGGTCGAAGGAACGCTGATTGTGTTTGCTGTATCTTCTGCATGAGCATTCTTGATTTGCTGTGTTCGCGCAGAATGCTTCATTTGTTTGAGGAATAAGTCGTAGTTAATTGATGTTTACCTAGTGATACTTACGCTTACAAACGTACAAATACATGCGTTGAAGCATGACCTAACAGGAAGCAAGTCTACATAATTTGCATAGAGGAATAATAACACGGCTTGAACATTTTAACTTCCACATTGTAATTTGTAATTCAATGGTATGTTACCAACTAAATCAGTAAGGACGTGTTTGGTTTGGTGGATGGAACCAATCTATTTTAGATGATGTCTCGACTCCGTTTTTGGTTGAAGGGATGAAACCAACCTATCTCAGACGGGTTAATTTTACTTAGATAGTTTGGTAGAGTATTTTATCTAGATGCTATATCAATTTGTTCGGCCAAATCACACCGTTCCACCATCCCATCCACCTTCGTACCAATCAACCAAACGCATCAGCTCCCACCAATCACTAGGCAGATCCAAGCGCTCCAGTGCATTCACCAAACCAAGGAATGCTTGCCTTCCGTTCCTGTAGTGGTGGGGGCAAGTGCAACACACGACGCAATCCACAGCTGCATGCATGCCAAACGTATTTACATCAAGCAAAGTTGTAAACCCTGTACATCGACGCACGTAATGCTGCACCACCAACCGCTCACTCGTTGCCGCGGCGGCAGAGGGCCAAAGATGTCGATGTAGCAGGCGCCCGCCGCCGGCCCTGTCAACACCTTCGGAAGACTGAAGAAGTGGAAGAGGAAACCAGTCCGAAGAGTAACGTTTCATCGCGTTTCAGTTCAGTTATCTTTGATGGTCAGGATTTCTTCTTACACTTTTGGTGGGCATCAACGGTCTGGATTGGTTTCCGTGAAGTGGGTTTAAGCATTCCAGTAATTTTACTTTGGGTGGAGTTTATGTTTTGTTAATCTGGGGTTAAACCCTTGTAATCATCTTTTAATGCTAATGTGGGACTCTGTACTCGGATATACTCCTTTCGGTGGAATGAAGGAATATGCTAAGTACTGCTATTCTCTAGTCTACTGTAGCCCTAGTTATTCGGAAACGGATTCTCTGCAGTCGCGCGTACGGTGACTGCAGAGAGAAGTCGTAGATCTGAGCCGTCGGATTGAAAAAGGGCGGCTCAGATCCGTACAGAAAGATAAAATTACCGTAGCAACGGATTTTTACTATAGAAAAAGGATCGAGCCGTCGGATTGAAAATCAGATCTGCTACTAAGAAAATTACCGTAGCATGCAGATTTTTACTATAGCAACGGGATCTGAGCTGTCTTTTTTCAATCCGACGGCTCAGATCCGCGACTTCTCTTTGCAGTCGCGTACGGCGACCGCAAAGAATCTCATTTCAGTTATTCTGTTGCTCTCGCGACTTTCTTTCCCCTTTGTGATTTCCAGATTTCCTGCTAGTGTTCTTCCTCGGTTGGATCCCTGAATCTGGGGGATCTGACAGGCCCTGGCCCTGCAGGGCTCAAGAAAAGGCCGCTCTCGTGGTGCAACAAGCTCGGAGCCGCCAAAAGAGGCCTCTCCTTTGGCCGATGCGCCGCAAACGGCCGACGGGTTGAGGTCGCGGAACAGGAGCTCCAACGGCGGCGACAGCCTCGTGGCCGCCACCGACAACGCCGGCGCCGGGCCGTGACAGCAATTTAGCGCCCGCGCCTTGACGCGCACCAGGGCCGCCGTCTTTTCGGTCGTGCCTCCGACCGACGACGGTGGCTGCTCGCCAGGCGGGGCCTCCGGGCCGGTGAGCCGTTGCACCAGCGGCATGAACTCGTCGGCCTCCACGTGGATGATCTTGGTGGACACCATGTAGATCACGACCGGCTTTCGCTGACGCGCCGCCGTCTTGCCGATCCCGCGCGACGCGCCGTGCACGCCGACGGCGCCGCCCACAACGGCGCTGTGTCAATGTCGACGACGCTTGTGCTGGCCATGACATGGAGAGTCAGAGATCGCTGACAGATTCGTTGGCGTGGATGGTGGACAGAAGATTAGCACGGAAGTTTTTAAGGTTATATGGAATGACTGATTCTTTTCGGTTACGGTTTATGATTACAATTTAGTTTTTGATTTTAGTATGAGCGTTTATACGAATAAACCGAATACCAATGAACCAATAATCCGCTTCAAAAAGATTATTTTGATAAGTCACTCCAAAAAGTTAGCGGAGAAACTGTCTTATTTATTTGTTTAGGAGAAGCTGTAGACCATAAGATATAAGCTGAAAAGAAGCCAACACGACTACAAATAGCACAATACTAGATGCCATATCACATATGATTACTCAAAACCGTCACTATTAAATACAATCACAGATGGTTTGTAGGATCGGATAGACAACAGAGGAGTGAATTGTGCCTTAAAATTTCCCTTAAGTATTCATTTATCTTTTACTCCAATAGCTATAAAGTTATGAAGATTAAGATAGCAATCCCACTGGGAAGTCAGAGATTCTCAAAGCTGAGCAAAAACAGTTAGAAAAACAACTAGGTTGAATTTCGACTACATGGTCGGAAGTCACACAAATCTGAGCGCAACCTGATCGAAAAAACACCGTGATCAAAATTTGACTATCAGTAAAAAATCAACGTGGTCGGAGTTCGATTACCAGTCGGAAATCAACGTGGTCGGAGTTCTACTCTAGTGGCGATGACCAGAAAGCGGCCGAAAGCCGACGTAATCAAAAACCACGTGGTCAAAATCTAGCGTTATCGAAATTTGACTCGAGTGGTCAACAACTAGAAACCGGTCAAAACCAACATAGTCGAAGGCCAACGTGATCGAAAATCGACTAGAGTGATCGAAAATCATTGTGGTCAAAACCAGCGTAGTCGAAGACCAAATCAACGTGGTCGAAAGCCAACGAGTGGTCTAAAATTGGCGTGATCGAATCAGGTCGAAATACGACCAATGAGATCGACGACTAGTGAGTGGTCAAAAATCCAATGTGGTTGAAAAGAGACAATATGGTCGAAGACTTGATCGTGGTCGAAAACTTGAATGTGGTCGAAAACTAAAGAAAATAGACGATGAATAGAGGCTTTTAGTAGAGTTTGAAAAAGCAAATTTGATGTAACTTTTGATCCATAGATCCAATGATATGAAACCTTACAGGATCTTCTCTAAGGTATTGTGAACATATTCCAATAAATGATCATGAGAATCATGGCCAAAGTTAAGACCTTTTTTAGTTTGCTGGAAGGTTTCCTCAAAACCGAGTTAAAATCAAAATTGGTGAATACAACTTGCTCATGGGTGGATGATGACCAAGATAGGTCTAGATATATTCCCACATATCAGCAAGTTAAATCACCAAAGAAATCAACTCAAAAATCCTCAGATAAAAAAAATCACACTTTTGTCCTAAACCAAGCAAAAAACGTGGTTTCCTCAAGAACTTTCTCTAGATCATACCTAGATGATGGGATCTTATCTTCAAGAGACATCTTCTCCTCTTGTATGTCCTTGGCATTAAAAAAACTCAAGAGAAAAGAAATCCAAACAAGAAAAGCAAGAAAATCAAAAGCGAATGAGGGGATTAATGGCACAACTCATTTGGGCAAAATTTGGATGTCCATTTTACTTGGAGAGAAATATTTTTACAGCTAATCCCTTAGGATAATAGAGCTCTAAGTCTAGAGCATACATACACAAGGCTTCAACCCAAGAAACCCTAATCTCACATGGAGGGAGGAAGAGCTAACCACCATAAAGACTTAGCCAAAATCCTGAAATCTCACCTCTTGCCTCTTCTTCAGCACATTAGTGAATCAACACTTGATCGACTTCATATTTTCAGCACATACAAGACCTAAACCACTTAGGGCAACACAGCGGTTTCACATACTGCCACTCTTCTTGTATTTGGGCAATTTACCAAAATGCTCCTCTACCGCCTTCCACGAAGCTTCCCGCTTCCTTCACCCATGTTTCGCCATCTTCCACATGGCCGCAATGACTTACTGTCAAGCCTTTCACGCATCCGGATCTCACTGAACCGTCCTTGCTTGCGAATGGCCCAAGTCACTTGGTGTACCACATGCCTCTTCTTGCATATGATGGCACCCGGTTTTCTTGACCATTTGGACCTCGATTCCTCCCTAAGCCTAGTCCCGGTCCACCTTGCCATTGCCCATCATGATCACCACCAGTAGCTCCCGCTTCGGTTCCTCATCATCCCGGCTTGCAACCACCCCGCAAGTCTTAGTCATCTTCAGCGTCTCCCTGGTCGTTCTGGACCTCAACACCACGATGTGCTTAGTCCCGGTCCTGCCTCACCGTGACCTAGCTCCTAAGTATTGCAACCAACAACAACAAGCAAGTCGTCACGTAGCACCGCACAACACACAAAGTCATCAATTGCGTAATTCATCCAAACAATGCTTAATGCAAAATGTATGCATCCAAATACTGATCCTAAACTTAGGACCAAACAATAAACCCATGTGCACACAAGCAACAACACCTAGGTCAAACCATGACCAAATCCTCAAAAGCCCTACTTTTCTGGGAAGATCAGTAGCACCGCTCTTAACACATTGGTACTACCGCACTGTGGTACTACCGCTCCCTAAAGCGGTATTTTCGTACCTTGCGAACCCGCATTGGATCTCTCTGAAAAAACATACCGTAATTCAGAGCAGAACTACAGCCTTGTGGTACTACCGTGTTTACAACTACGGTACTTTTGATTTTTCTGACATTTTCAAAGAAAACTGTCTAGCTCAAATGTAATCCTTGCAAAACTCTAAAAAAACCAAACTCAAACCCCCACAAATACTCTAATCTAAAAGTCAATTACCCATCACAACCACATGGTGACCTACACATGGTCTCACAGTTTTAATTTAGAGACCATCTGTGTTGCTGTCACCGTTAAAAACCGTCTATGAAGAGGTAATATCACATACACTGTTTGTAAAGTATCACAAATGGTTATTAACAAGAACCGTATATAATATTACTAAATATCACATATAATTCTTTTTAAAACCTACATGACAAGCTTCCAACAATTAAGCTCAGGTCAACAGCAACCAGAGCGAGGTAGGCGAGACACGTGCCTAACGGGTTGTTGATCTGATGCGGCCTTGCCCTGTGGATTTATCGGGCGCCAGCTTCTTCTAGTTGGAGTTAGCGACGGGAGGGAACTCTTAACACCACCGTTAGGGGCTTGTTTGGATAGATGAGGATTATACTCTCGATCCCTTTGGATTGATAGGAAATCGTGCGAAAATCTCTGTCATCCGAAAGGGTTGGCTTTAATCCCTTCATATCCAAACAAGTCCTTAACGGACGGCATGCGAGACTCATAACATTTATGTATGATGGTGACACCTTCATCGCTTACAAGGGAGGAATGGAGGAGGTCACCTTGCTTAAATACATTCTAAAAAGGCTCACCCAAACAATACGATTCTCGACAAAACCTACACAAGAGCTCAGTCTCTTCAGTTAGCTAGGTGCAAGGGCATCTACATAGAACCGGAAGGATTCCCTGACAGCAAAAATTGAGGAAGAAAGTGTTTGGCCTGCTAGGGAAAAATGACTAGTGCAAATCCTAATTATCTCGGATAATTAGGTTCTAATTCTTTTTTCTATCTGTATAAAACAGGCAGCTCTCTTGCCGGTTTTCATTTAAAAAGAAAGGTGAAGCTAGCATCTACAGCCCAAAAACTGGAGCTAAAGCTCCGCAACCCATCTTCCTATCCAAACTTTGTGCAGCAGCGTTGCACCTTCCAAATTTCTGATGCCGGCCTACATCGCTACGGCCACAGAAGATCCTCTACACGTGTGCCGCCCTCAGTAGTTAGACCAGTAGTGAGCCTCTTCTTTTTAATTTCTAAAAATTATTTTTTAACTTTTTTACAGTAACAAAACTGAATTGCTAAAGAAAAATTTAGGTGATGATATAAAATAATAAAGTTTTGCCATCAGTTCCTGCTTGCCCTTTTGGCTGAGATGGCGAGTGTTTAGTTTAATCCCACAAATTATTAGCTGTGCAGCTTCAGCTCAGCTCATATATGGAGACGACTCAGGCGTCTATGGTGGTGATTATTTGGGCTTTTTTTTGGCTTATAGCTGAAAAGCACTGTAACTGACAGAGGCTTATTTAGCATAATTAAATTTTAAAAAATTAAAAAATATAAAAAATATGTTAGCCCATTATGTATAATACAAACAAATACGGGAAAAAAAGAACCAGCAAAAAAGCTCAAAAAAGCTAAAAGTTCAAAAAAAACAAAATTTATGGATAATGAAAAATAAGTCAGAAGCTGAAACCGAAACAATCATAGCACAGTGCTACCTTTCTCTCTCATTTGTCAGAACTCATGAAGCATGAGCTTAATTATCTGATAGCAGAAGTTTTAAAGGTTGTATGGGATTATAAGCAAGTAGGAACAGTAACAATAGAAGTATATGTACAGGTTTTCATATTTAATCAAGAAAATTTCCTGTGGCAACTGATTTTAGCAAACTGATACGCAATCTCAAATTCAGCACATTCGGACAAACGTGATCCATAATCCAGCAATTTTTCGTTAGATTCGTAGTCGTTACAATATGTAACGCACACAGGCACAACAGGCATGCATGACCTGCGCGAAGGCAGAGGCGGCGTGCTGCACACGGCGACGTCGTCGTCGAGGCGGCTGGGAGGACTCGCCGGCCGCGCGCTATTTCATGGCGGCGCAGGTGGGCGGCAGGGGACGCGGACTGCGGCGCAACGATCCCGCGGAGTTGGGCAGGAGGGAGTACATATATTCCACCCAACGAGTCTTTCTTTGGCGCTTGGAAGGTTCCTAAGATATCTTCCTGTAAAACAGCAGGCCTGCTCTTTTTATCTAAGTCTTTATGGTTTTTAGCTGTGACTTATAATTTTTAGATTATTTATGTGAGAGATTACAGAGTAATAAAAACTCACATACTGTTTTTGCTGATATAAATAAGGGAAAATTTGTTCTGTAGCACTGAAAGATCACCTCTTTCGGAAAATACCACTAAAAAAACGGGGTTCCGAAAATTACCACCGAAAGTTACATTTTCTTGATTTAGCATTTTGGACAAAAATACCCTCTCCCTCACCTTCTCTCCTCCTGCGCCGCCCGTGCGCCTCCTCGCCGCCGGCCGCCCCGCCTCTCCTCTTCTCCCGCTCCCTTCCTCCTCTCGCCTCCTCTCGCCTCCTCGCCTCTCCCGCGGCTCCCCTCCCCGCCGCTCCTCCTCCGCTCCTCTCGCCGCCGCCTCCTCGCCGCCTCCTCCGCCTCTCCCGGCTCCCCCCCCCGCGCTCGCCTCTCGGCGGCGGCAAGATACGCGCGGCCGGGCGCGAGGCACGGAGGCTGCGGCGCCGGTGGCGCGCGGCCGCCCGAGGCAAGGCGCGCGGGCCGAGGCGGTGCTCATGGCGGCCGAGGTGGCTACGGGAGGACCGCGGGTGGGTGGCGTGCATGTGGCGTGTGGAGGCCGGAGATGCCGATGCCGGCGGCGGTGGCCGCATGCAGAGAGAGGAGCGGCGGGGAGGGGGAGCCGGGAGGAGCGGAGGAGGCGGCGAGGAGGGGGCGACGGGAGGAGCGGAGGAGGAGCGGCGGGGAGGGGAGCCGCGGGGAGAGGCGGGGAGGCGGAGGGTGAGCAGGAGGGAGAGGAAGGGGAGCGGGGAGAAGAGGGAGAGGCGGGGAGGCCGGCGGCGAGAGGGAGGCGCACGGGGCGGCGCAGGAGGAGAGAAGGTGAGGGAGAGGGGTATTTTTGTCCAAAATGCTAAATCCCGAAAAAAAAATGCAACTTTCGGTGGTAATTTTCGGAACCCCGTTTTTTAGTGGTATTTTCCGAAAGAGGTGATCTTTCAGTGCTACAGAACAAATTTTTCCTATAAATAAAGTTGGTACAATATGTACTACAATTAACTAGGAGATCCTATCTTGAAAAGACACTTCGTTTAAAAGCTAGTTACTATAGAAAAATCAAAAGTGAAAGCTAAAAGTAGAAAAAGAACAGGACCCCATCAACGGTTGGTGTAAAAAGGGATAACTTTGGAATGTACATTTTCTTTAAACTTAGATAACAAACTAATTATTCTTTAAACTTAGATAACGAAGTAATTATTGATAGGGCTAAATCCCTAACCAGTCGCTCCTATCTACAACACCGGTATAAATGCATGTCTCCATTGACCCTCCTCCAGTTCCCCTCCACGCTCCAAAGTCTTGAAGTAGATACATGGCAAAGCACCCCTACTTTTACCCATTCTTTAATTCTCATCCATACGGGAGCGCACACATTCATCCCGAATTTTTTTGTATTTTAGCCTTTTTTTTTTGAAAAATATTCACATTTAGACCCCTAATAGTTTTAATTCCATTTTTGGACCCAGAGCTCGGCGCCGTGACCCACGGCGCCGAGGTAACACGTCTCGGCGCCGTGGACCACGGCGCCGAGGTGCTGCACCAGCGCCCGGCGTGGTGGCTGCGTGGCGCCGACGTGGCGCACCTCGGCGCGCCAGGTCGTGGCTCCGAGCTCGAGCCGTGAATTATGGCGCCGAACTCGAGCCGTGGATCTTGGCGCCGAGCTCGAGCACTTATCCAGCGCCGAGCATGCCCTTGTTCATTTTGCCGCCCGACTCCAGCCCGCGCCGCCCCGCGCGACCGCCTCCCGGCCCCGCCGCCTCCCGGCCGCGGCGCCTCCGGCCCCGCCGCCTCCCGGCCACAGCGCCTCCTCGCCTACTGCCTCTCCCGCCGCCATCGGTATAGCTGCGCTTTGCGATTATTATTGTCTTGGGTGTTTTATTTGGAATGATCATGATGATATGATGGTTTGGAGCATATGAGCTGAAGAATTTTTGTTATATATTGAATGATTTCGCCCTGCTAAGGCTAACAATTGTTTGGTACTACACAAGCATATAATGCCTTATTACCCGATCCGATCAACTATCATCCGGATCACTTGAGTACCATATAGATTCTACTATATTCTTGTTGTCATGGCAATGCTTACAAGCTATCTCAGCCGATGTCCAAGTTTGCCTGACAATCTGAGATATATACCATTCTATGGTTAAGTGCAATGCTATCCTATTCGAACAGTCTCAGGCCTGATAACACATCGTATGAAATAGTGTACAAACTCGGTCACTCGGATAGCTGCGATGTATAGTTGGTATAGACTACAGAAATTTTGCTCTTTTTAGATCCGCCATGTACTTTTGCTTGTCTTTTCAACTAGCCATTGAATAGCCAAATCATTACTATTTTGCAGTTAGTAGTTGCTAGGATTAACCTGCCTCAAGAATATAGACTTTCAATCAATAGCTTTTCTAGCCAAATCATTATTATGGTTATGTAGTATCATAGCAATATTTAGTGCCGGCCAGCTTTTGGCAAATGGAGGCAGTACTAGTACAGTAGGCAATCTATAATTGGTTTGGTTACTGTACTAGTTTCATAGCAATATTTAGTGCCGGCCAGCTCATACTTATTGATTGTATGCAGGAGGGAAGGAATTACTGTGTGACGATACCTTCTTGGATTGCCCGCTTTGTCCACTATCATCGTCGGACAGGTAATATTGACTATCCAATTCAGTTAGTTAACAAGCATCAATTATACTGTAGTAGTTAGTTAATTTAGGTACTTAGGTAGTCAGCCAGTATCCAATTTCGCTTAAAGGTATTAAGTTTGGTTTTCTGTATGAACTAGATGGACAACCTAGTCACCCTATATCATGGAGGCAGTGTGACAAGTGATGATTATGGAAATGTTCGGTTTGTTGAAATGCAAAGGGTGCCTCTGATATTCAGTGATCGGCCGTCGTTTAGTGAGTTGGTTGCTAGGGCCCGGGAGGAGCTACATTGTCATGCAAACGAGGAGAGCATCACAGTTGAGGGGTTACTTCACTTCGGTTCGAAAGACACAATTCTAATTCGTTGTATATATGTTGTAATGAGCTAGGAGGCACGTTGTAATGAGCTACTTGTTGTATATATGTTGTAATGAGCTACTTGTTGTGTATATGTGTATATGTTATATTCATGTGATATTTGTGTACGAATCCGTAGTCTGTACTTTGTTGTTCTATAATTCCTGCAATGAATTTATGTTTCCTGCAAACGACAGCAAATTTACAAGTAGCCATGAGTATAGCCGATTAGTGATTAACACACACACATACACTTATAAATTTACAAAATCATTCGGATGCCATGCGTGCTACTGTTCAGATAGTAGAACTGTACGAGTACAAGTTTATCCCTCTGACCTTATTGGTGAAGTTCCACCGTCCATTACCTGGGAGGATATCTTCACCATTGCTGGTTTCAGCTACACGATACAAGATTTACTTAGATACACGGTTGAAAATCAAGCACGTCAAAACCTTGTAAGTACATAAAATTCTCACCGACCTTGGGGGCTTGCAGGACCCTTCCTTCCACAAAACGGGCCAGCTTTGCTCCGTGAGGTGACAAAAAGATGCCAGTGGTACGCAGTGACATGACAAAACGACGCAGCTTTGCCTAGTGACTTGACAAAACGGGCCAGCTACAATTTGCAGGCTCTGAAAAGGCTTCATAGGGACATTTATTGCTACACTGCAATCCTGACTATCCTCAAAAGATTCCCATGTTGTCCTCTCCATGGACTATGCCCACTGCACCAGATAACCTGCCTACATAAAGGCCTCCCTCCTATGTCTTCCATACCACATCGCCTCCTCAAGGCATCACAATACTACTACACAACAATGTCTTCCTGGAGGTCCGACCCATTTGGAGTGTCGGAGTGGCATGAGCGCCCGAAGTGCCATTGCGGCTTTAGGACGATGTTGGGAGTCTGGACTGATCGAGTACAACGAGCCAAATACGGCCGTAGGTTCTTCAAATGTCCTGACCTGGATGACGACTTCGTGGTAACGACCACAACTAAATCATTTGTTTCTCGTTATCTTTTTTCAACTTGATCGATGACATCTACCACGCCACACATAGGCTTGCAGGTTCATCGAATGGGTGGATCGGGTGTCGCCGGCATGGCCAGATAACCGGGCAGTGGAGGTGGAAAACAAAGCACAATACTTTGTCAAGATGACTCAGGCTCGCGAGGTGGAACGACAGATGCGGCTTGAGCAAGAGCGCCGCGTGAGGGTGGACCAAATCCGTCTGAAGGGCAAGGAGGATGAGCTGCAAAGGAGGCGGAGCGATTAAGTTCGCATGAAGCGCCATCAAGCGTCGGGAGAAGGAGCTTCAAGCTCGGAGGCGCTCTCAAGACCAAGAGTGACAGAAGAAGGATGCAATGAGCCATCTTGAGCGTGACAAAAGGGGAAACAACCACGCTACACCCAGAGACAAAATGTAATAGACCCAGCAAGTTATTTTCCTAAGGCATGCATGTTAGGACTAGTGGTGGAATTCAACATTAGAAGTACAGAGTTGCACACATGCCACATGCCCGCCATGTCAAAATATCACTAACCTTCGAAATATCACTTACCACTATATGCATCGATATTTCTACGCTCAATCCTTCGGCAAAAAAATTTAGCATAATTTGGTTTGCATGTCCAACTTGCAATGAACATAAACTTTTATTACGACTTCATCAGATTCGCTCCCATATTACAACTACAAAATTACCAAACCTTGCAAAAACCACGGGAATTGCAAACCCTTAAAACATACCAAACCTTAAAAGTCACTTACCATTTTATATATCGACCGTTCTACGCACAATCGTTCCTAAAAAAATTACCATATTTTTTTATGCATCTACAACGAGCCAATCAACATAAACTTGTTTTACAATTTTATCAGATTGTTTTGTAATTCACAACTACAAAATTAACAAAACTTATAATCATTACAGTTCTGCACTCATTCCCACGTGTTCAATATCACTTTCGCTCATTTCGCCTAATTGTTCATATCACATTTGTGCTCAAAATTTTTTCATTAAATTGTACTCACATCAAAATTTTTCAAAACCATTACCAACGTACCATAATATTTTAAAAATCTACAAAAATTTCCTACATGTATCATCCGCAACATAACGAATTTTCAAAATATATGTCGATTTTTCTCTCTATAAATAAATAAATATATTACATAATATTACTAAAATTAAATAAATATATTACATAATATTACTATAATTAAATAATCAAAATAAAAAATACAACTAGTAATTCTTTTTGCGACAACGTAAAGCCTGATCGGTGCAAACTCTAGACGCCGAGTGTCTGCAGACATGGCAGGGAGCTCAGCGCCACGTGGCAGGCAACTCGGCGCCACGATCTACGGCTCCGAGCTCGGCGCCACGACCCACGGCTCCGAGCTCGGAGCCACGATCCACGGCGCCGAGGTGTCGCCACGCCGCCACGCAGCCACCAGTCGAGCGGGCTGCGACCTCGGAGCCATGGACCACGGCGCCGAGACGTGTTACGTCGGCGCCGTGGGTCACGGCTCCGACCCCCTGGGTCCAAAAACGGAATTAAAACTACCAAGGGTCTAAATGTGAATATTTTTCAAAAAAAGGCTAAAATAGAAAAAATTCGGCACATTCATCCTTTGCTCTGGCAGTTATCCTCTTCCACCACAATCATCTGTAATTTTTGGAAACATTATATACTTTATGTTCAATTACTTGTTTAATGTTCAGTTACTTAGTCTGCAGCATAGATAAGAAAAAAAATACAGAGTTGATTTCAATTCATCCATACGGAGCACAGACGTTGGTTACGTTCGTCCCTTCCACCACAATCATTTGTAACTTTTGGAAAAATTATGTACTTTATGTTCAATTACTTAGTTTAGGCCCTGATCAATATGGCTTCAGCTTCTGGCTTCAGCTTATTTTTGCACTATTCATAAATTCGTCTTTTTCTGAACTTTTAGTTTTTTTTGAGTTTTTTACCGGTTCTTTTTTTTCCTCGTATTTGTTTACATTATACGTGATGGGCTAATATGTTTTTTCTATTTTTAAATTTTTTTAAATTTAATTATGATAAATAAGCTTCATCACATTCTGATGCTTTTTTCACCAACATACTGATGTTTTCAGCCATAAGCCATGAAGCTTTCAGCCGAACCGATCACCACCTTAATGTTCGGTTGCTTAGCCTTCAGCAACGACAAGATAAAGTACAGAGTTTATTCAATTCATTCATACGGGAGCACAGATGTTCGTCCTCTACGTTCGCAATTGTCCTCTACCAGACTACCACCATCAGTGGCGCATTTAGGATGAAAATAGATGGAGAGCTCTACTGTTGAGGCTATAGCACAATATAAATATACCAAAACTACATCTACTAGTCTTTTGCAATTGAAATATCAAATTCATACATAAATAGGAAGAGAACAAATTGAAAATGTACAACACAATAAATTTAGTACTTTGCTAATGGATAATATGCCCCAAATATTCATAAATATGTAAGTACCAATCTGTAGATAAGAAATATCAAATGTAGTGATACAATATTAAATTGTGAATGTCTATAAACATTAAAAATGAAATGAAAATATATCACTAAGTCACTAAATCTGATTATGACACAATTTCACTATACAAGTTTTCATGTCTTGAAAGCGCTGAATGATTCTTTTGTTATAAAGGCTTCTAAATAAATTGACTAATCGGCTAATATCTAATAACTACTGTCGTTAACCAATAATTTACATTAGATATTCAGATGAACAATAATCGGTGCCTCACAGTCTCAGTACTATCACTTACCTCACGGCTCACGCGGTCAGCCAGTCACGCACGCACACGGCTCACGCCGACTGCCGACACGCACACACCTCACAGACGGCCGGACGGACAGCTCACACTTGGGCACGCCTCACAGACGGCCGGACGGTCACGCACGCATGCGGCTCATGCCGATTGCCGATACGCACACGCCTCACAGTCGGGCACTCCGCACTTGGGCCGGCGACGGGCTCACAGCTCGACTCATAGGCCACTACTAGTCACCTGTTGCCACTTCATTCGGCCAAACGGCGAATGGAGAAAATGGCCGGGCGCCCGGGCAACGTCGCCTCGTCCACCGACCGCCGCTCTGCTCCGCCGCTCCCGCTCAGGCTCGGCCTCGCTAGCCCCACTCCGTCGCTCGACCTCACCCGCGCCCGCGCCCGGCCTCCTCCTCGGCGGCTCCCTCCGCAGCTCCGCTCCGCCTTCCGCCTCCGCGTCAAGCCGCCCTCCGTGCTGTGCCGCTGAGTCGCCGACCGGCGACCACCTCCCCCTTCCTGGCTCGGCGGCTCCCCCTCCGCCGCGCCGGGCTGCGGGCTGCGGCGGCTGCCGACTCCGTGACTCGTGACGCCGTCGCCGTGAGAGGTGAGACCATGACGTCGTCGATTCAGTGCTGCCGTCTCATGCTTTCTTCGACAGTTCGACTCACTCCGGCATTCTGGCCTCCGGTTCTTCACCCTCTGGGCTGGGCGGCCGGACGGGTCTTCTTCAACGACAATAGGAGGAGGGGTGCTCGAGTACCCACAAGCACCCACGGTAGATTCGCCACTGACCACCATAATCATCTATAAATTTTGGAAAATTTATGTACTTTTTATTCAACTAGGAGGGTGGCCCGCGCAAAAGCATGGCTAGATTAGTTCCAAAGTTACGATTTTATTTATTTTTTTATTCCAAATGACTATTATTCAGTTATTTAGGAATTTTAGTTTGAAAATTGTATTAAAATTAAGTTGATTATTTCATATTTTTTGTATTTTACATGGCGTGGACTTTTTATTTGAATACGAACCCTTATATTTTAGGCGCACCACGATGGATGGTGCATATTTTATTTTTACTTGGTAACACTATATTTTGTAATTAATATTTTCTGTATAAAGGAAGGTGAGATAAAAGGCAAACTACATGTAGAGGAAATATAATTTTAGTATAAGATTTGTTTAGGAAAATAACAATTATTTAAATATAAAACGTATCAGGAAAATACACTTTTAGGATAAAGCAAGCTGATGCCTTTTTCTACTGCATGGTGTCCTTTCGTTCCAGCTTTATCTAATAGGTAGCTTGTTCGCCATTTACTTTCTTCCATCTTGCCACCACTTTGGAATTGTGATTGGGTTCGTCCAAATCTAGGAGCAATAAAATTACTCCGCTTCTGCTCGCATGCTCTGGTGTCACGGCCTTCTTCGTCCTGCCCATGGACGCCAAGTAGACCTACAACAATGACCTAGCAAGTAGGTACTTGCAGGGGTGGATATCGAGCCAACTCATCGTCTTCTCGAGCTTTTTCTAAAAATGACATAGTTTGATTTAATATCATTTTACATATAATTTAAAAGTATTTTTAGAAACGAGCTACGAGCCGAGCCGAGCGAGCTTGAGCAAAATTCAAATTCATTTGAAATCAACTCATTTTAATGTTTAACCAATTAACAAGTATAATTGAAGCAATTTTTTTCCAACCCTAGGTACTTGGCAGCAACAAGATGACTGTCTTCGTAGTCGAGGCACATAGAGGCGCTGTGGTTGAGGCGTCGTGGTTGAGCAGTCATAGAAGGAGCGGTCGTAGTTAGACTCGAGCGGTCATACAAGGAATTCTTCGATGGAATTTGTCTGAACAAAAATCCAAATTTCAACATTGAATTCAAGACAAAAGGGAGATTCTTACCCCATTGTTTCTAAGACACTTGTAGTACTTTTTTCCTCGATTCTTCGAGCTCCCGGACACAGCCTAGATCATCTTTGCATGGCACTTTGGGCATGGCATGAGATGTAGCCAACCGCTAGGCACTGTCACTGTCGATGACCACTCAGAGTGTGCCTCCGCGCAATCCTTCTTCTTGTAGATGGTGCGGCAATGCGAGGGGGAGCAGACGCCCTAACCCTAGACATGCGATCCTTCTTATCGATGACCACTTGTAAGTTACTGTACCTAGTCGATAGTCGAAATTACAGTACCCAGTCGGTATTCAAAAGCTACAGTACCTAGTCGGTAGTCGGAAGCTACAATACTCGGTCGGTAGTCAGAGGGTCTGAGTACTGTAGCGGTCAGAATGTCTGAGTACCATGGCGGTGTCTAAGTACTGAAGAGGTCAGAGATCATACTCGTAAGAGTACTGTAGCAAATGTACTCGTACATCGAGTAGCAGTCAAGGTCATAAGTCGTGGCTGGGCGTCCGAGTAGCGACCGTAACTTGAGTCAATGAGTTGGCCGAGTCGTACGGATTGTGGAGAAAATTCTAGACATTGGCATGAGAATAAGTCATAGTTGTTAGCTAGTGTAGTTAGTGGGTGCATGGAGTACAGGTCGTGTGACCGTGTGTGCGTGAGGCTTATTTAAGGCGTGTACTTCCTGATAAGCAAATTGAGAAGCGAGTGAATAACAAAGAAAGAAGAAAAGGCGTGTGTTGCCATAAAAAGAAATCTCTCCTATGTTTATTCATTCTCCACTCATGTGCATTTAATCCTTGGGTTGTGCCAACAGAGGTCCACATTGACGTAAGCACCCTCTCCTTCATCGTTGGCAACGACGTGTTGGGCCTGTAGGTGCACCATGGCAGCCGCTGGGTCACCGAGCGCTTAGAGCCGGGCAAAGCTATTGTCAATATGGCTAAATGTCAGGTCAGTGGTTGCACTTAGTTTGAAGACTTGATATAACCAATGACCTTTTTAGTTTTAACTTTGGTATTTTGCCAAAAAGAGGATAGTTGAAGTTATAGATTAACGTGGGGGTTTCTAAAGGAAAATTTAATGAGTAAAGAGATAGATAGATAGATAGATAGATAGATAGATAGATAGATAGATAGATAGATAGATAGATAGATAGATAGATAGATGGAGGCATAGATAGATGTTGTGCACTGCATATATAAAAAGCTCTATTGAATACCAATCTAATGCACACGTGCTATTTTCTATATCTCTCAGTGTGGCAATAAAAATCATAAATGAAACTGCATATAGGAAATTGGATTTTGATGTCGCATGAAATACTTGAGTTTGCAAATACAATATAATCAAATATAATAATCTAATCTATATACTTTATGTTCATTTTACTTGTCCTCTTAGGCCTTGTCTAGTATGCTTGATGTTCAAATTGGCCACATGTCTTTTGTCATTTTGCATCAACACTTCGTGTCTTTGTGCTATGAACTTTAATAGCCAAACTTTTTGCTAACCATATAGATTTAGTAATAACAGACTTTTGTTTTGGCATACTCGACATCTAAGTCTTCATCTTCAATCCCTATCTTTGTGTGTTTTGCATCAACACTTTTCATCTTTTTGATGTTTCCTAGTGTATTTATTTCAGTGCAATCTTCTTCAGAGTCAGTTTGTATTACAATAGATGTACACCTTCTTTCATTGTCATACGTTTCTTGATTAAAGATATTTCTGTCATTATCTTTCAGTTCCTCTTTCACTTGCACCAATGAACTGGATCCCTTTTTGCTAGGCGAATCATTGTTGACTTATTTCTGCAAAATTTTAAAATATTTGAGAAAATTTAACCACATGTTTTAAAAATAAGGATGTTATGGTTACGCACCTTTTTAACTGGCACTTTCAGTTTATTTGTGCCTTGTTTTAATACGTTGTCTACTTCATCGTCCATCAAATCCTATCAAACATAATGCACAAAGAAATTAGTGCAAGAAAATAATCAGTATTGATTTTACAATTAAGTAAATGCAATTTTACCTCATGAACTTTATCTTTCAAGTACTACATCTCAAGCTTATCATCAGGCACAAATGGTAACTTAAGTCAATGAGTTATTCGAGTCATGCAGATCATCAAAAAGATCCCAGACAGTGGCATGAGAATAGGTTCTAGTTGTTAGCTAATGTGCATGTCTCTGTGTTTGTTCTCATGTGCATGTGTAAGTTGTGTCCACGTGCTCGCGTGTGTTTGATCCTAGGGGCAAAGCCAACACTTGGTATCAGAGTGAGGTGGAAAGTGTGGAGATACTTTTTGGTGATGGCTCATCAATCGGTAGCATGTCCATGTGGCTCCATGTGGGGAGCAGCGATGGTTGGAGCAGCACAAGTGGGCTGCAAGGCGCGAGCGGCGTCGAGGTGAATGATGTTCTTCCACCATCAGCAGCGTCATGGTGTAAGATGTCGCGAACACAGTGAGGTCTAAAGCGGCTACGGCATCGTCGAAGTGTGTGAGTGAGAGAGATGGCACAATAGGAATGTTGCATGTGTCATTTATCTATTTGAGCATGTAGGAGGTGTGTTACGTACGTGCGCATATTTGTGTTATGGTCGTACATGTAGGAAGTCAGTGCATGATGCATGTGAGTGTGTGTGAGTTTTTGTAGTTGTGCCCAAGTTCTCATGTGTGTAAGCTCTGATGAGAGTCTTCGTTGCCGTCAAGATGTGTCACTGGCGGAAGACAATTGAAGCTAAGAAAGTGGTCAAAGTCGTCGGCGAGGTGTGTCATCGGTGGTGAAGAAGTGAAAGACGTCGAAAAGTTGTGTCACCGGCGGCATGGTCAGCAAGAAGGCAAAACTCTTTGGAGATGTGTCCGGAGATCAGACTTTGTCTTGTGAAGTTTAGCAAGTCAAGATTAGGGGGAGATTATTGGAACTAATCTTGACACATGTCGAGCACTCGTGTATTCGAGTACGTGTAGGAGTCGAAGACCTCGGAGTCGGAGAGCAGTCGGATACCCTGGAGTCATAAACTACAATGAACCGGTCATAATTACAGTGAACCGGTCGTGAGCTACAATGAACCGGTTGGGAGTCGTAAGCTACAGTATACGGTCGGTGCTTAAAAGACCTGCGTGGTTGAACATCGGTAGTACCGTCTCTGTGTGAGCGGTACGACTAGAGTTGCAATGAAGTGCCGTGGTCGAGTCATGGTCAAAGTGTCGTGGTCAAGCAGCCGTGTGTAAGTTGTGTCCACGTGCTCGCGTGTGTTTGATCTTCGGGGCAAAGCCAACATTCTGGCAGCAGTAAGGCAGTGGTGTTGGTGCTGTTGGGGCCACTGGTGGCATCGTGGAGCCACAGTGATGATATTGATAATAAAGATTTAGAGGGAAGAGAAGGTATCTTGTAAAAAGGAACCTTGCAACTCTGTTATTTTGATTCAATGTTGTTATTACCTTAGTGATACAGATGCACTATGGAGCATGTCAATTAGAAATATTCTTTTCAGGCAATATTGATTCTATATGATTCTTTTCGAGATAGTTAGTTTTAGGTTTTTGAAGGATGAACGTTAATCAAACATAACTTTACAAGAGCATTAAGTTGCCTAATTCATTGTCAATACCACTGAATGATAGGTCATTGTCTACACTTAGTTTGAAGAGTTGATATAACCAATGAGCAGTTTAGTTTTAACTTTGGTATTCTGCCAAAAAGAGGCTAGATGAAGTTATAGATTAACATGGGGGCTTCCGAAGGAGAATTCAATTAGTAATGGAGGCATAGATAGATGTTGTACACTGCATATAGCAAACACTCTATTGAATACTAATCTAATGCACACATGTGCTATTTTCTAAATCTCTAAGTGGGTTGTGTCTTACCTGCTAAGCCAAGCCTCCGCACGTTCGAGGAGTTGGCCGAGTCGGAGAAGTCGGTGCTCAGGATCGGGCAACTTTGGCATGAGGCCAGTGCAACCAAGCAGGTGTTCTACATGCTAGCCAAGCCGTGATGAATGGCTTCGTGGAGATCCTATTCAACTCCGTCAGAGCGCAAGTGCTGCATGTTGTCGTCTTCCTCCTGGCCGAGCTCGCCTCCCGGGACACAAGAAAGGGCTAGTTAAGGCCGTTGTTCTACATGTACTCGTATTATCTTTGTATTGGATTGTGTTTTGTTTGCTAGTGTGTATTGTGTTCCACCTAAACACGATTTCCTCCCCCTCTTCCCTAGGTCAGAAAGGATCTTTTTCTTGCTATAAAGACCTACCGATCATCGGTACTTTCGAGGGAAATGCCTTCTCGAAGTCAAACCTTTCAAGCACCTTCTGGGTATAGGTTGACTGATGTACCAAGATTCCTTCAGGGACATGCTCAAGCTGCAGGCCTAAGCAAAACTTGGTCTTGCCCAATCTTTCATTTTAAATTCTGACTCCAAGTAGGAGCTTGCTTCTTTGATATCTTCTGCTGTCCTGATGATGTTCAGATCATCTACATACACAGGGATTATACAGAATCCATTCTGGGATCGCCGTATAAATACACAAGGACAGTCTTCATTGTTTGTGTAGCCTTTTTTGCAGAGAAAGTCGCTCAAGCGATTATACCACATTCTTCCAGATTGTTTCAGTCTATACAGTGACTTTCTGAGTTTCACACTGTATATATTTCTATTTGCTCTGTCTTGGTTCGGGAGAGGGATCCCTTTAGGAACTTTCATATAAATCTCCGAATCCAAGTTACCATAAAGGTATGCAGTCACAACATCCATCAGTTTCATTTCTAAGTTCAAGTTCACTGCCATTGAGATCAAATATCTAAAGGTGATTCCACTCATGACTGGGGAGTAGGTTTCTTCATAATCAACTTCGGGACGTTGAGTGAAACCTTGTGCTACCAGCCTTGCTTTGTATATCACTACTTCATTTCTTTCATTTCTCTTTCGAACAAATACCCACTTGTGCCCAACAGGGTGTACATGGGGAGGCGTGCGGCATACGGGCCCAAACACCTCTCTTTTGTTCAAAGATAGCAATTCAGTTGCTATTGCCTTCTTCCAATCTTCCCAATCTGATCTTTTCTTACATTCAGCGAGCGATGCAGACTCAAGATCAACATCAATGATGGAGGCAATTTCTTTGCGAAGTAGATATCAATATTAGCTGTTATTCTATTTAGGGACTCTCCCGTGTGCACATAATTTATAGCTATTTCTTCATGAGTTGCTTCTTTTGGAGCGATTGCTTCTGCTGGAGCTTCACCTTGCGCGTCGCTTCTTTCAATTGCGGTGGCAAGTCCCTTTAGTTTTTCGGCATGGATGTGCGCACACACATCCATGCCGATAGGGATATTCAGATCCGGTATGCCCTTTTCTGAAGGTGTCATACTTGTGCCAGGTCTCAACTGGCTCCCCTTCTCATTCTGGGGAACTTCAATGATCAGCTGTGATAAGTCATTCTTATCCTTCTTCACTAGGCGTCCCCGGTTACTAAGGATTCGAGGAACCGGAGTTCTCATCCTCTTTTTTATTTTTTTGAGGCCTTTGGACGAGATTAGGGATACCTTCTGCTTTCTTTGGTATTTCAACCCTCTCCGGTGCAGTGCGTGCAGGCAAATGCGACTTAGTCACGCTCTTCAAATCACTAAAGTGATCAGACAGTTGATTTGCTAATGCTTGCAATCTATTGTCTTCTGGACTTCTCTTGTCTTCTAGACTTCTATTGTCTTCTGGACATCTATTTGCTTCATTATTGCGTAGGTCATGAATTCCCGTGGCTTGCCACGTAATTTCCCGACATTATTCATCAAGGGGTTGATTTCCTCTCCCTAATGTTGGGAAATTATCCTCATCAAAAATGCAATCAGCGAAACAGGCAGTACGCTGTGGAGGTGGTATCGGTACATAAACCTTGCATCCAAGCCTCCTAAGATGAGAAATTTTCAGTGGTGACCCTTGCGCTAGTTACGTAGGTGAATGGATTTATAGGCCGAAGGTCTAAGGTTGATGAGATTCGCAGCATGAAGGACTGCGTGTCCCCAACATGTAGCTAGCAAATTACTTTTATGCAAGAGGGGTCGGGCAATAAATTTGATTCTTTTAATTAAAGCCTCTGCCAAACCGTTCTGGGTATGGACATGCGGTACCGAATGCTCAACTGCAATTCCCATCGCCATGCAATAATCATCAAATGCCTTCGAAGTAAATTCTCCGGCGTTGTCCATTCTGATGGACTTGATATGATGATCTGGAAACACATTTCTGATGTGAATGATCTGCGAGATCAATTTTGCAAAGGCGTGGTTTCTTGTGGACAACAAACCCACATATGACCACTTCGAAGAAGCGTCAATGAGCACCATGAAATACCTAAACGGCCCTGAGACGGGCTGAATGGGACCGCAAATATCTCCCTGGATGCGTTCCAGGAATGCAGGGACTTCATCCTTCACTTTCAAAGTGGAGGGTCTAGTAATTAGTTTTCCGGTGGCACATGCAGGGCACACAAAATCTTCATGATTCGGGAAATGCTTCACATTAATATTATGCCCATGTGAGTTATTTATTATGTTTTTCATCATCCTAAGACTTGGGTGGCCTAATCTGTCATGCCAAAGCCAGAAGAGTTCAGGACTTCTAAACACTGTCTTCAGAACAGTGTACGCTGCAGGCGCTTTAATGTTGGTATAATATAGCTCAGTTTCAAGTGAAGGAAGTTTTTCCATTACCCTTTTGCCATTCTCTTCGCGCTTCGTGATGAGCAGGTATTCCTTACCGTACTCTTCGTCAGTCTCAACGTGGAAACCATTGGCGCGAATATCCTTAAAATTTAGGAGAGTTCTAGTCGATTCTGGGTACAATAAGGCTTCTTTAATGACCAAAGTTGTGCCAATGTGGCTCTTCCTGAACCAATTATTCATGCATCGCTTCTGGCGATTGTCGTAAGGCTGCCAGTGCTCTTATGAATCGACTGAAAATACATAGTCTCTCTTAAGATGATATGCGTTGTGCCGCTGCTGGCTAAGCACACTTCCTTCATAGGGCGCTACTCGCGTTCTAATATAGGGTATTTTATTAATATGCATGAGAAGGCAATCAACACATAAATAAAATACTCCAGTATCAGAACATCTCATGCCATTATAAACTGAATAAATGAATGAATTCTTCAAATATCATCCAACCATCATGAGAAAATAACAATTCTTAAGTACCATCCATGCAAATTCTAACATATTCTTCCACACAAAATAAATGACAATTAAAGTCGAAATGCATTCAGTGCACTAGACTTCTTCTATTTTCTCGGGGTTGACATTCTCTTCAAGAGAAATCATGGCGTTGGCTGCTTCTAGGTCGAGAGGGATTGCTGCTGTCGTGATGGTTTCAACCTCCATCGGTGCAGGCAGCTACTCAGAATTCTCCCCCTCAGCTGATGCAGAGTGGGCTTCATGCTGCCCTTTGCCATCCCGTTTTGGCTTGCTAGCCTTATTCTCATGTGGAGCGTCTGATTTGCCTTTCTGGGCTACGGCTTTACCCTTCCTTCCCCTTCTCTTCATTAAGGGATTTCACACCTTATTGCTCCCGGCGTTGGCTTCACGGCCAGTGGAGCTCCCAGATGGCTGAGTGACTTAGTTCTTGCAGAGAACTTCGTCCTGAGCCTCCGCAACTTGCATCATATCAATCAATTCGGCATATTCTCATAGCCGTCTTGACGATAATTGTGTGCGGATTGTACTTCATTGGGGTGGAAGGTGGATAGGGTTCTTTCGATCTTCTACTCGTCTGTGATTTGCTTGCCACAGAGTTGAAGATTAGTATAAGTCCTGTGCAAGGCAGAATTGTACTCCTCGACCGTCTTAAAGTCGGCAAACCTTAGTCTGACCCACTCTTGCTCTGCTTGAGGAAGAATGGTGTACTTTAGCCTCTCAAACCGCTTCTGGAGTGCGGTCCAGAGTGCTAACGCACTCTTCTCTGCCATGTACTCATTCTTGAGAGTGAGACAGAGGTTGGACGTCATGCGGTCCGTCAATCCCAATAGCTGCGCGGAGCTTCTTGGCTCCAACTACAATCTCGACATCGGATGCCCATTCAGATAGTTTTGGCCATGCTGGGCCAGCTCCTCGAACTCCCGGTTCGTGATGCCAGTCATCTATATGTGTATATAAATTTACTGCTGGTAAACATACATGGAATAATTTACTGCGTGTAAATAAATGGTACCAAAGGTTCTCGTAATGTTCCAGAATTTTCTATGCATTTTCTATAATTTTACTACTAATTTTAGTGATTAAAAACAATTTTCAGCAATTACAATTAACCAAAAACAGTAAATAAATACAGAAAATACATAAAACAGTAATGGCATACATAAATAAATAAGCTTCAAATGCTAAAAATAATTCAAGATTCGGATTCCCGAGGCCCTTTTATGCTAAAATATGAAATTTCAGCAAATTCTGCAATTTCTGGGGTTTCTACGTAAATTTCCAGTTTAGAGGAAACTTCGCGCAATTTTCTGATTTACTGAGGGGTTTTCTGAAAAATTCTGGACCCACTCGTAAATTTGAGGGCTTATTTGTAATTTTTGAAACTACAAGGCCTATTATGCAAAATTCAGGACTTAGATGCAAGTTTTAGGGCCTTTCTGTAATTTATAGAAACTTAGGGGGTTTTCTGCAAAAATCCGGCACCAGCTATCTCTCTTTTTTTTATCCGGCCCATTTGCCTTGCTCCCCCGGCCCATAAGGCCCGATCGGCCCATAAGGCCTTCCGGCCGACACAAACAATAGAGAGAGGGGGAGGGTTCTAGGGTTTCCCCTCCCCCTCACTTCATCAGTGGCGGGGGTGGGAGCTCACACCGGACCGGGTGTGGCGCGTGTGGTCCGGCCGGCCGTGCAGTGGCAAGGGCGAAGCCATCGGCGCAGCAGCGGCCGGACGGCGCGGCCGTGTGCAAAGCGAGCCATGCGGGCGGCTAGCGGCAAGGCCGGTCGCGCGGCACGCGAGATGACGCGCGAGAGAAGCCAACGCGGCGCGCAAGGTGGAGTCGCGGGACCCCAAGCGCGGAGGCCATCGGCGATGTGTGGCGCGCACCGACTTTGGTGCGGGTCGGGCCGGCCGGGCGGCACGCATGCGCGGCGCGGCCGGAGGTGGCGCGCATGCGAGGTAAGCGGAGGCTGGAGTAGTCGGTCGGCTTCGGGCGGACGGCGGCAAGCCGGGCCGCATGCAAGCGGCGGTCGGGTGCGAGCCAAGCAATGCGGTGTGTGACCGGGCCGGTGGCGCACAGGCGGCGGCCAGAGGCAGCGTGCTGGCCGGTCTTCCTTGGGTCGCTGTGGGCGGCGCAATCTTCGGGACTGCCGGCCAAAAGGCCAAGTGTTGGCGCTTCGGGTGCAATCCGTGGGCGGCGGCGGTCAGTCTTCAAGCCGGTTTCAACAATGCGCATGCAGGCGCTGTGCACGCCAAGCGGTGCTTCCGACATCTCGGCCGGCTGCTGGCCGGCGACCTGGCGGCGCACATGTGGGTGTGGCCACCGTGTCCGATCTTTTCTGTGCATAGGCTGAGCAACGAGAAAACGATGCAATTTCGTACAGTAACGAACAGGGAAACTAATGCATAATTTTTTTCCCGTTTTTCATGCAATGATCGTGCAGAATCAAACAAAATCCATGCAAAATTTTCGTTTCCAATCTACGATGCAATCAACATCTACCCCGTTTCGCAATCCACCGATCGACATTGTGTCGACGATTTCAGATCTGCTTGCGGTAGATTTAGGGCGGATTTGCATCGTTCTACAGTGCAATCAACATCTACCCCGTTTCACAATCTACCGATCGGCATTGTGCCGGTGACTTCAAGTTTGATCGCAGTAGATTAGGGCGGATTTGCACCGTAGAGATTCAATCTAGAACGTGAAAAGAAAATACAGATTCAAAAGCGATCTAGAAAATTCAATCTGTGCTTCGATGATTACCTCGTTCACCAGAACGAAGTCGTGCTGATAACGTATTGAGGAACCGTCGTTGGCGACCAGTCCGAGCGATTCCTCTGTTTAGAACAAGAACGAATCAATCATAGAATCACATAACAATACATTGAACACACAGAGAGAGGAACTCCTGATTCTTCTTTATTGCTTTCATTCATGTGTATATAATGAGTTGGTATAGCTCTATATTTATAGACTACAATAAGGTGCCCACCATGGGCTGCAGGCTGCTGGTCCAGGCCCAGGTTTACAGTTTGCAACTGAAAAGATAAGCGCGTTGGTTTAGCGGTTACAATCGGAAGGACTTTTTGTGTGCTCCCTTTCCTTTTAATTCGGTAAGTATATGAAATTACCAATATAGCGTTCCAACCGATCTTTAAGTTAATACCTGGGCTATAATTTTAATATCTCTCCATAGATACCTTTAATCCGCGGATCATTAGATTGTAACTAATGAATAATCACCGTACCTTGCACGCACCGAAGAAAGTCTCTCAGCCAACTATCGCCGATTTCTGGTTCTTGTAATGTTCTTTGTAATGGTGGCCACTGACTTCGCTAGTCTGCATCCCGACCTATCCCAAGGATTATTCTATTAAATCACCGAATACCAGCAGCTCAGCATCCCGTTGTTTAGCATCAGCTTTACATAATTATGTGAATGATCTGTCACGGCAACAACATACATACTCCTAATTAACAAATCAGCAACTATTCTAAAAAAAGATCAGCAATTTGCAAAGAAAAAAAGGATGAGCATCAGGAACCACATCAACCAATTCTGACACAACAATGTTCAATCGATAAATCAAAGCTGTACACTCACTTCATGGGCCACACACAAACCTGCAGATGAACACAGAACAACAGAGTCACCCAACATTCGTATTCCTCAAACGGAAAAAGGAAGGCTGCACATTCAGGTTTATGGTTATGCAGAACTTTACTATTTATCAATGTATGCTAACCCTATTTCCCCCTCCTTTTACGACAGTTCGGAACCACGCATTATATGAAAAATACCGAGTTACATGACACGGAAAAGGAGAACCAAATCCCAGCTACGAGCAAGCGTCAAGATTGAGCAGCTTTGCGCATTCCGAGCAAAGAGATGGAATTGCATACAGCATATCAGTGAAATCATTTGGCAGCCTGCTCAATCAGTCCCGGGTATCTTGTTTCACCTCTCCGGCTCCTCCTGCCCATTGCTGCCGTGCAGAGGTGGCAGGGAGAAGACGCTCACCGTCGAGCTCCCGCTCCGGATCTCCTTCAGCGCCCGAAGAGCGGCGACCGTGCTCTTCATGTACATGCTCTTCACGTCCTCGACCTCGTCCAGTTCCAGGGATCCACCGCCGTTGGCCAAGGAAGAGCTGGGCTTTGAAGGCTTGTCCTCGCCGTCGCTGTCTTCTTTTCCGTCTTCACTTGGTACCGACGGTTCATTTGACGGTTTGAGCTGATCCAGCATGGCCTCACATTCCTTCACGAGCTTGTACAGGAGCTCAGTGGTGACGAAGGGCTGCTGCAGTACCTTCTGGATGAATGGGAGACGGATCAGGGCACCGGTTCTCTTGTCGTACTTCTTGAGAATTTTAACCAATCCTGCAAAAGGGTAACATGTAACATAACCATATGTGGTAATTACTGTTGATATAAGAATGTTCAAACAAAGAGAACTTGCCATTCCTTTGCAAATGATAAAGCATTCCTGTCCAACAGAATAGCATTAAGTCCTGAGGTGTGTATTCAAAATGCATATACGTTGACCATAACATATCGAGTTCATAGCACTCCCCACATTGAGATCTTTTGCGCACCCATTCAACTTAATCATCGGTGTTTTGATAGTAATTTAAATGGGATACGATGAGCACCTTACAACCAAATGATTGCAGCATCTTCCGTACGGACATGAACTAACGCATCTTGAAATCTGCACTCAACAGGATTACAGGGGAACTACAAATTCTTCTCCTGATTAAAGCATTTATCTGCCTTAGATAAACAGTTCTACATTAACTACGTCAGAGAAAAAAAACTACTGCAGAGCTGCAGATGCCTTACAATTTGTGTCAGCACAAAGGCAATAAAAGGGGCCAGCAAGTAACTTGCTAATTTTTGCTCGAAGTTCACTACAAATCCACCAAGAATGTGAGAGCTGACTTTCAGAATTTAGCATATGAGAAGAGTAATGCCAGCAAGCTGATCACCCATTGTTGCATCAAGAAACGTTTATTTGGACATGTGGACAAATCTTATAAAACAAAAGTGTGTAAGTACAAAAGTCAATTATGCCTTGTGGCCCCATTAGACTCAGCAGATTTTCTCTAAGATTTCCACATTGATGTATACTATAGGAATCCTATAAATTTTAGTGGGAACCACACTTTGTTGGCATACAACCTAATGTCCATCAATGATTGATTGACCTTTATTTGAAGAAATTGCACCTCACATAGAAAAAGGCAAGTGATTCATCACTTTGCCCAATTGGGCTTGTGTGTTCAATAGTGTTCCACACTTACACTAGTGTGTTATTCTTGATGACGAAAGAAAAGGTTTAACCAATAAGGAAACAACATAGGTATGCGCACTAGTGAGATCGACTAACTGATAAAAATGTTGGGGAAATAGGCAACAAATGCGCTGTGTAGCATAAACAAAGATAAATGGTGGGTTTTTTCGGCTGTAACTGATGGCTTATGGTTGTATGATAGCTTTTGGTCTTAGCATGGACGTTTGTATGAACGAACCGAATGTTAATAAGCTGCTTCGAAAAAAATATCCTGATAAGCCGCTTCAAAAAAACGACGGAGAAATCATCATGTTTGTTTGTTCAGAGGGAAGTCATAAGCTAAAAAGAAGCAGGTCAAAATTAACATTTCTAAATAGTTCTTAGCATTGTTAGTTTTGTTGGTGAGTTACTAATAAGCCGTAGCAAGTTAAGGACACAGATACTTGTCCCCATCCACGAGTGCGCACATATACTTATTACCAACTCATAGTTGTAGTCATGCCACAGCTTGTGAAAGGATAAGCAATTTAGTTGAACTAAATCGAATCAAATTCTACTTCCATATCTATTGCGGGTTACTGGATTTGTCGGCTTTTCTAATTCTGCATTCCCTCAAACTTCACAAATGTAAGTACGCGGCGGAGACTCATTCGTGTACTTCAAAAATAGAAAACGATGTACCCTGTTCTCTTCAAATCATTGGAAGCTGACATGTCATGCGATGCAACGGAATATCCTTAGCCCGAAAAGTACAGGTGTTAAATTGCACTACTGTAGATTTCCATGATAAGAAGTACACCACAATCCGAAAGAACTAAAAAAACAGAGGTGGGCGCAGTCCGACGAGGTTTTGGTCCAAACAGTAAATTTTAAAATGTGTTTAAGTATAAATAATACCTTCACAGTCGTAACGACAAAAACGACACACTATCCACGTGGGTACCGTACGATTTTAGTCAACAGAGCAACATGTGACAGAGCACCGTACCGTTACCGTACAGTTTTGACGCTAAAACTGCATGGTGACCGTGTGACACTCTGCCATATATCGCCTCGTGACTAAAACCGCTAGTGCTCTGCCATGTATCAACCCGTAGCTTATCATTATTTTTGCAATTGCAGTTGCGAGACTATCATGTTTGTTAAACACGTTTCAAAATTTGCCATTTCGGCAAAAAAAAAAATCCAGCCCGGCGGGGAGGGAGAGCTCACCGGTGTAGTTGAGCGCGCTGTAGTTCTCGAGCAGCACCATCTCGCCGTGGAAATCGACGATCTCCTTCCGCACCCGCATCAGCTCCTCCGCCGACCCCATCTCCGCCGCCCTCACCACCCGGTCCTGCAGCTCCTGCTTCCCCCAACCGCACAGGAATCAGAACGATAAAAGCACACACGCAACGAAACAACGTGAACAGGAACAAGAGCAGGGAATTGAATCGAATCAACGAACCACCTTTTGCCGGATGATGTACTCCTCCTCCTTCTCGAGGAAGAAGGCGTTGAACTTGTCGAGCTCGGCCTCGAGGAGGCTGACGAACCCGGCCTCCTCCGGCGTCATCGGCGGCGGAGAGCCGCCGCCGCCATCGACGCGCCGGCGCTTTCTCTGCGGCTCGGCGGCGCCTGCGCCGGCGTCACCGATGAGCTTGAGCCGCTTCTTGAGGTCCTTGTAGGACAGGAACTTGTCGCGCCACTCCGGCAGTGTCTCCACGATCTGGTTGCTCAGGCTCTTGCCGAACTTCATCTCGAATCCGCGAGGGAGACCTAGAACGGAAATTGAATCGAATTGCTCGAGGATTTGTGGCGGGTAGGGGAGGAGAGGATAGCTAAATAGAGAGGCAGAGGAGGTGGAGGAGGAGAGGAGAGGAGGATATGCGGCGGGTGGGAACGGGAAGAGGGAATATTCGTCTCGCGTCGTGGCGCGAGCGGCCTCATCGGGTTGGGGGTTATCGGGTGGAAGGGAAAATGGTATGTGTACCAAAGAGGCAAATAGTGATCCCTATGGCATTAGGAATGGTCGCCAGGGCTGTATTTCACCCATTGTGAGCGTGTTTGATAAAAACGGTTATAGTGATTAATGAGAGTAGTATCTTAGTGTGGTTGCAGTTTCATCTGTTACATGCGTGATTGGTAGAATTATATTATAATGGTCAATGGGAATAATATTTTGTGTGGCCGCATTATGTCCGTTGCGACGTGATTACAATGATCAATGGGATGTGTGCGGTTGACTACATTTTCATCCATGGTGGGTGTAGTTGGTACCAACATATTAAAGTGATTAATGGGAGTAGAGTTTCGCGTGTTGAATTCTATCCGTAGTGGTGTCATTTGTGTGAGCATGTCAATTTGAGTAGTGTTTATCGTGTGATAGGGCATGTTCTTTGTGGCTTCGGCTTATGGTTTATGGATACAGCTTATGACTTTTGACTATTTGTAAAGAGAGTATGAAGATGAATAACTCGTTTGCTATTTTACCGATACAAATGAAGTTGTTACAGTGTGTATTACAATTAACTTATAGACCTTGCCTTTAAAAGACAATCCGTTTGAAAGTTAATTACTATAGAAAAACCAAAAAATAGTTTTTACAAGCTAAAAGAAGAGACCTATAGTATTTTATAAATGGTTGCATTTTATTCTCAATAACAGTTATTAATTACCATAGGTAGTATGAAGCTCATAAAATTGTATGGCTATCAACGATTGTGCTTTTATGTAAAGTTGCATTTCGGTATTGTTTTGAATTTTTCATTCATCGGTGCTTCTTGATTTTGCCTGTAGAATGCTGAGTGTATGCAGCATGGTTAAGTGAAGTTATCCGTGTCTCTTTCATTTTTCAGGAAAGTAGGAGTGAACCTAGCAAAAGAATTTCAACCCAGCTGCCTTGGTGCGCCACCAGTTGTTGGATATCCTACATGGCCGTTCGTGGGTTGGTTCTCCATGACCCGTTAATTTAGCAAGCAAGAAAATACTACACACTGTGATAAATCAATATATATATCCACCATTTGATGAGCGAGTAAATCTAGCTGGATCAAGCTGTAAGTTTGTCAAAAAAATTTCAACTTGAAGGGACAGCATTAAATGCTTCCATTTATTTATTCGTTCTTGCGTGTTGAACTTTTCCGTAGAATATTCTGCTCTTCAAATACGATTCAAATTTAATGCGGAGGTCGCCACGAGATATCGTGCCAAGATATCCTCCTCTTCGTGCTGGCGATAAGGACAAACCTTTTTTAATTAGTTGCAGGTGGACCACGAAATTAATAGATATGTGTACAATGCTCTACTAATTAATCGATCAAGTTGCGTAAATA
This sequence comes from Dendrocalamus sinicus, assembly GCA_036346575.1. NCBI lineage: Eukaryota > Viridiplantae > Streptophyta > Magnoliopsida > Poales > Poaceae > Dendrocalamus > Dendrocalamus sinicus. Next base: position 14,448,541 of record CM070646.1, read on the forward strand.
ATCCCTACATCACACGATCCGATCAACGGTGTAGGCATGCATTTACCTTCTTTTTTTGGATCGAATTAGGTTAGTTTGTTGCGGGATATGATACGCTTGCAGCTAGTACTACCTTATTACTAGTAGTACAAGCGATGATGTATACTTTTTTTTTAAATGAGCGATGATGGACATGCTCTTTTCGGTTTCTAAAAGTTATTTTTTGACTTTTTACAGTAATTAATTTTTAAATAAAGCATTTTTTAAATCGGAGTCTATAAGTTAATTGTAATACACATTGTAGCGACTCCATTTATATTAACTAAAACTGCACGTAAGTTTCTGTTACTATATACTCTCTCTCTCACGAACAGTCTAAAGTCATACGTCACAGCTAAAAAGAACAGTCCATGCACATGAGATATTCAAAAGTTACAAAGTCCCAAAGCAAACATGAGATATTCAAAAGTTACAAAGGCCCAAAGCAATGTTTAATCTGACTTTTTTAGTGGGTTCTAGCTTTTGACTGGTGGCTTTCAACTAAAATTATACTATAGCGACAATTAGTGTTTTTGAATCATTCAATTAAAGAAAAATAAATAAACAAGAAAAAACATCATTATATCTCTATAGACAATATAAAGAAAAAAAGATAAAAAAGAAATGACAAAAGGTAAAAAAAACCTAAAACTAAAAAGCAAATGTGTTCATTTCATTCTCTAAAAATCAGATGCTAGTACGGCGCCTAAGATAATATACAATATATTGAGCGGACTAGGGCGTCGAAGATTCCGAGTATAATTCCGTTTGGGGAAACGAATATCCAAAGTGGATATACTGCCACGGATCCCCTTCCCTCCAACTCGTGATCAGCTCCTTCCTTCCCTCCCTCTCTACATCCGAGGCGTCCCAGTCCAAACCATCCCTTCCCTGATTCCTTCCCCCCTCCGTTTCTTCCGACGAAACCAAAATCTTTCCTCTCTCGCACAAGAGAATCTTCTGCTCTGCGAAGCCTTCTCTCCTCGCCACGGACAAACGAGTTCGAGCATTGCCGAGTCAGGCTTGGACTCTTGGACCGAGCGATGGAGTTTCCTAGGCGCTCAAGCAAGTGATCGCTCGATCCTCTGCGGCGGTGGCCGCCGTTCGTGTGGCTCCATGTGTCCGGCGGACACGGCTGGCGGCGCGGGGGCCCACACGAGTCAAGCTCCCCGGCCTCGTTGACCCGGTGTACCTGCTCGTTGAAATCGTGATGACGTGGACCGACAGGGGATACTGGGCCCACAAAAGATCCCTTAATGAAAGCTAAGGAAGTGGGTTGTCGTGCTTCTCGCGAGTTCTCGTATGTGGTGGCAGCGTGTGAGATATCGTAAGACGTGCGGTTAGGTTAAGTGAGCGTCTAGGGACACTCCAGCCGTTTGAGTGAAGTAGATATAGGATAAAATACTTTATGTTCAAAAGCGTACGGATATGACATTCGTCAAGTTTGTGGTCCACATGTGGAGACCATATGTTTTCTTGTCCCACTTTTCGAGTATTGCCGTGATAGTGATACTGTATTCCTTAAAACATATAAAAATACATATAAAATTTGATATTAAAAAATTCATGCAGGCCCTTTGTTTATTCAATTATTACAAGTGAACATGTGAATTTCCTAACCTTTGCATTGCATACGTAATATCGCACACCTGTGTATGCACGATGCAGCATGTTTCGATTCCTTGCCCACCTTACTTTGCTAGGCAAGAGGAAAAAGTAGCCTATATGAGCAATAGCTCAAGGAAGCAACAATAGGTCCTTTCCCTTAAATGTGTAAAACAAGAGTACGTTTTTATGGAAAAGTGTAATGATTGTTTATCCTCGGTAGTATTTATTTGGAACTATTTTGTGCACCCCAACATGGCATTAGGCATGGCAATTTCCTCGGTGTGGGCAAGGATTTGCAGGAATAATCCTTATAGGGGGTAGGTGCGGGGACAGGACCCCCTCGCGAGGGAATAGGGACGGGCCAAGGATCGACCTCCCCATAGGGCCCCATGGAGATCCTACAGGACTTAAAAATATATTATTTTGTTTATATATTATATTTTTCCAACACATTTAGACTAAAAGTTGAATCTACTCCCTCTTGGTCATAGAAACAATTCATTTTGGAATGCTTACAGTCAAACTTTGAAAATTTTAGCTATCGATATCTTTCTAAATATTTAGATTAGACATATGAAAACCATATTGTTGATTCATCTCGAAAAATACTTTCATAATATTATAATTATTTTTGGGTTTTACAAATGTATTATAATAGTAATTTAATGGTTAAAGTTGTATTTTGGAGATCGTGTTGATATCCAAAATGAGTTGTTTTTGTGAACTGGAATGAGTATATGTTAAGATATAAAATTTGAAGCTATATATTGCAAAAAAAAACATAACTATTTATAAATCAATAGCTTAAGTCATAGTAACAAGTAAAGAGTTATTTTAAAACAATAATTTTAGTCCCCACGGGGATCCCTGCAGGGCTTGTGTCCCCGATGAGGGCAGGAACTAGAGATGGCAACGGGTAAATACCCATCGGGTATTGCTATTCCATACCCGTACCCGCTAGGTGTAAATTTACCCGTCGGGTTACCCGTATTCGCACGCGGGTAGGAAAATTTACCCATACCCGTACCCGCGCGGGTATTACTACCCGACGGGTAACCCGTACCCGCAAGCATACCCGGTTCAACACATAAGAATATCATCAATTTAGATATTCATTAATCATACATGCCAAGCACAAAAGCGTCTAATGATCAAAATTAGTACATCACATAAACATACTTGACATGACCATATTAACATATGACAAACAAATAAACAATCAACAACAAGTAGATAATAAAATTAACATTTGAGTGGGATGTCTAGTTGTCTAATGCGGGTATTCATTACTCGGGTAGGCGGTATGGGTAGTATATACCCACACCCGCACCCGCTTACCCGACGGGTAGAGGATTTCGCCCAATAACGTACCCATGGGTACATAAAATTTTCTATACCCGTCTCTTTATCGGGTAAAACCCGTCGGGTATTCAGGTATCGGGTACCCATTGCCATCTCTAGCAGGAATGGAGCCAGACCATCGATTTCCCTCGCGAAGCTTGGCGGGGGTGGGGCAGGGATGGCCTAGCGGGGATTGGGCGCTTATTAAGTAAAGCTAGATGGACAAATTTGTTTGGGCTAGTAAAGGCACCAAAACATGTCCTGAGATAAAAATCTATTTAGTTGAAAATGAGTTGTTTTTGTTTGGTTCAAATAGTAAAGGAAAAATGTATAGAATGTCTCTACTACTTAAAAGAAGTTGGTGAGGGGTACGTTCATCCTCCCCTTCCACCCTATCTAATGAATTTGCACGTCGACAGTTGGGACATTAGGCCTGCATGATTCCGTCAGTCGTTCAGTGTGATATCCCAAATTACTAGAATTTATTTAATTGGATTTTTTTTCTAGATTTTCTTTTCTTTTCTATTAATTTAAGCCTAGGACAAGATATAAAACTTGTGTTTATTTGTAGCCAAATCAAGTTGAGAAAATTTGAGAATTTTTCTAGATTTTTAGGGAATTTTTCGCTATTTTCTAAACCTTTTTTCTATTTAACTGACATTTATTTTAAAATAAAAATAAATTAAAACCCCTCTCTTCCCCGGGCCGACACTTGGACGGCCCATATTTCCTCCTCACGCCACGTGGCGCGCATCGCCATGCTCACGCCCACTCCTCCCCCTCTTCGGCGCGACGGCCAGATGCATCCCCACCGCTACACGTCACAATCTCCTACCCCGGCCGCCTGCCTCTCTCCCGTCTCTTCTCTCTTACGCTGCTAGGTGGGTCTACCTCGTTAGCCTCCCTTCTCTCTCGCACTGCCCCTGGGCCACGTCTTGTCATCCCCTCTTGCCCGCTGCCACCTTGGCCCCACCCCTCTTCTTCCTCCTCCCACCTTCTCTCCCGTACCACGGAGTACATTTCTGGACACTAATTCATATTGGTTTTTTAGTTTGTCTATTATGCTAGAGGTGGCCTGTGACAAGACAGTTCCCAGGAGGAGGGTAAAACACAAGAGGAGGAACATCAGTGTGAGAGGAGGCAATAGAGGGCTGTTAGGCAGTATGAATGGCTGCCAGGTGATGGGGTGGAGACTGAACCCGAGAGAGGGGATGGGTTGGATTTCCATTGCAACGCACGGGCACATAACTAGTTTATATAAATTGTCATCTCAGTGAGTTAAGTCTCTAAACTTGACAGCCTTATTATTTAGCTCACTGCGGAGTTAAAATGACATCAGTAACATAATCTACGAATTTAAAGAGCAGGTAAATTAATTTCCGAGTTTATGACTTGTACGGCATGATTTCAGACCAACCCAGTATACAATGTTCAACTGGAACAACAGACTTTCGTTTGGCCCGTTTGGATTTCACAGAACACATGTAACTACCGTAGGAATGGACGGTTATATGGATGGCCGGGCAGGGCAGTCGCAGTTTAAAGATGGATTCTTTCCGGCTATAACTGATGACTACAGATGATAGATTTTAATTTAAATGTGAATTTTTATATAAATAAATTGAATATTGATAAACCGTCCAACAAAATTGTTTGTTCGGAGAAGGTGTAAACCGATGCACAAAAGATCATGCAGAGAACGGACGCTTGGTCTCGGTTTCTCAGTCCGTCGGGAGGACGTTGTTATCAGAGAGAGCTGAATGTTTCGATCCGTGAAGCAAGCAACCGGCCGGAACTGAACCTAGCCTTGAACCTGGCCTACTTTGCAGAAAAGGACCCGGGCTAGCCAGCGGCCAAAGACGCATGGACCTCCTTGCATTATCCTCATGGGAATGCGTCTATGCAGAATACGTCCGAATCTTCTCTTCGGCTAAAACCGAAAGCTTCGTTCATAACTTCATATGCAGTGCAGCAAGTTTCTTGTCTTCTCCAACCTGAAATGTGGGCTAGTTCGAGTGTAGCGGACGTATGGTATATTAGCTTCTACGTGTCAGTCAATAATGGCTTTAGAAAGCATGCTGCATACATTAAACAAAAAAATGAAATTCTTCACAGCAGCCTAGTCAGGCTCTGATTTTGCATCCACCTACCTCGGTACCATTGAGTCATCGACTCAGCTTCTTCACAGAGGATCTTCGTTCCACTGCTTGAGTTTGCTCTCTTATCATGGAAATGGTTCCTCTTACTTTCCATTGTTAAACCTTCTGCGCGACCTCCGAAATTCCCACGGTGATGGCATCTTTCGTATTTGTTTTCGCGTTTGCGATGGTATTTATCAGTTCTAACCTCTCTTCGTGATGGTATTTTGCTGCCGCGTAGCTATCTCGATGGTAGAAACAAATTTGCTCAAAATGAACAGAGGCAGAGAGAGGCATGACGAAGGAGAGAAGAAAGAAAAAGAAAAAGGTTAAGGGGTCGATGGGAATTTTAGGCTCCCAAACAAGTTCTTACAAGATCCGTGTAGGCCGAACAGAGTCCAAGCCCATCCGGCCCGCAAAATTAACAAGGCTCACATCCCAAGGCCCAACGAACTGCCATTTCTCACGCCCATCACAAACGGGCTCCGCATGTGCTGTGCTGTTCCGTCCTTCTCGCTTGCCGCCGCCGCGGCCGCCGCGTGCTCCGGGATCGCGAGGCGCTGCTACGGCGAGACCTCTCCGACAGGAAGCGACCCTATTGCCCAGTAAGTTCGTGGTCGCCTCCTTCGCGTTGAGTCGTAGCCGACGAGGGGGTTTCGTAGTGTCTGTTGTTCTGTTCCTCGGAGGGAGCGGGGATGTGGGGTTTGGGGATTCCGATCTGATCTCAGGTGGGATTCGTGGCGAGCGTTTTGAGTTGGCGACCGTTTGAGGGTTCTGTGGGATGGGACGGGAGATGTGCCGGTGTGATGATGATGTTTTGTGAACTTGTGTTCGGGATTTTTTTGGGGGGGGAGAAAATCCAATTGGAACGAAGCTAATGCGTGCAAGTGTATTCTGGCTGCGTAGACGTGATGTTGGGGATTTCTCCTGGAAATTCGAGCTATTCTGGCTGGGATTTTCCGGAAGATCTGACCATTTGCTTCGTCAAATAGCACCTAATCGCGTTCGGGTTTCTACTGCTGTCGATTTGAGTTGAATTGAACGTGAAATGAATGGATTGCGGGGTCACTATTAGCAATTTAATTAATATCCAGTGTGCAAATACAACAGATGTTTGACTAGTTTTCGCTGAAAATTACTGTCAAGCAAACTTGCAGTGTCTGTTATTACCAGTAATAGAAACTTTTATTTGAATTAATGTTCATTGGGCATAGTGCTGGTAGTGTTTTCTTGTATACGCTGGATGCCGTGGTGTAATGATCATTAGATTTCGGAAACTTACACTGACTCTTTTTTTCTGCAACATAGGGCAATTATGTATTATTCTGGATGCCTTTTTAGGTAGTGTCATCAATGATTTGGATGGTATTGTATACTAGGAAATAGTAAAAAAATCTTGGGTAATAGGATACTAGAAAAAATTGGGAAACTGGAGAAGACACTGTTGCCTTCTTGTTTATAAGATTCCAGGCAAATTCTATGAAATTTAAGTGGCTTCATTGAAATCCATATTCTACTGGGTGTGGCGCGGAAGTATCGGCCAAAATCTATGGTTTGATGAACTTTGTCAAAATAAGACTTCCATAAGGTGCATTCTTGCAAGGAGCTCGATAAATTCCCTTCCAAACATTAAACTGAATAAGACTAGTTTGCATATTTGCTCCAAGATTTGTCAATGTTCTAGACTTCTAGTTTGTCATAAAAAAATAGGTTGGTTAAGATGCATGCAGCCTTTTCAAGGTTCAAGTTTACAGTGTGTGAGCTGATTTCTGTTTTCCTTTTCTTCTATGCAGTTTTCTGGTGTTTTCTTCCCTCAACTGAATGGGACAAGTGGAGAATGATTCAGCTGATAATTTGCTTGCTCCATCTGATAATAGTAACGAGTTGGAGGGTAATTGCATTAAATTTTCTTCACAGAGAATGCATTTATTCATGAACTTTGACAAGCTGTACAAGGAAAGAGGCTACTTTATTTTAGACTAAATATTTCATTAGTTAGGAGTTCAAGAATCCATTAATAAAAATCTCTTGTCTCTACTGACTTTATTTATGGCCTTTCACTTTATCAACTGATGGACATTCTGTATTTCTGTTGTCATAGGTTTGCTTTTCTTGATTCGTGCAAACATCATACCAGCCTTGTTTCTTGGCCTCATTTCATGTTGGCTGAATGTATCACCTGCACCTTATTAAATGCTTGCCTTCTTTCTGCCCCATGTATTCAATCAGAGAACCGAAATGTCTTCTTCCTGATATTTGTTACTTTTACAGATTTACATGTGAAGGAAAGATGCTTTGAGCAGAGAGAAGCTCTTCCTGGGGAGCCTCGCTGTGTTATATGTGGTCGATATGGTGAATATATATGTGATCAGACTGATGATGACATCTGCAGTGTAGAATGCAAGACATCTCTTCTTGCCAGGCTTGCTGCTAAAACAAAGCTGGCAGTAAAAGCAGCAAAACATGTAAATCTTCCATTTGGTGATGAGAGCTTTTTTTTTTTTTTGAAATATACAGCAGGGGAGGCCCCCACTGTGAATTTTATTAAAACAAAAAGAAAGACAACACTGAACAAAGGGAACACAACAGGGGAAGAAGGAGCTACACAAGAAGCAAGTCTTGGGAAGGCTGGAGAACTAGGCTAGAGGAGCTATACAGGAGAGGAACTCTAGACACTTTACATCATTGAACCTATGAGCCTGGAGCCTAGCTTCTTCACAGAAGGAGTTCTTCCAAGAGGTAAAAGAAGGCCGACTGCTATCAAAGATGAGGTTGTTTCTCTGCTTCCAAATTTGCCATGCCGCAATGGTGAGGAATTCCATGAAGAAGGGGTTCTGAGATTGGGTTTTAGCCTGCTGCATCATCTCGAAAAATTCTCTTGTGAAATCCCAATTAATTCCAAGGTGCTGCCAACAAGTTTGGCTAAAGGGTGATGAGAGCTTCTGTGTCAGAGACAATAATTTTCCTGAAATACCAAGTTTGCACACCGGCCAGATCACTTCACTAAGAAGTGAACTTCACATTTGTGTCAAGGGTGAAGCTGTTCCTGATCCAATCATGTGTTTCTCTTCCTGTGGTCTCCCTGAGAAGCTTGTGCACGATCTTGAAACTGCAGGATATATTATGCCTACTCCAGTGCAAATGCAAGTCATCCCTGCATCAATACGTAATAGAAGCTTACTTGTCTCTGCAGATACTGGTTCAGGGAAAACAGTTTCTTTTCTAGTTCCTATAATTGCACATTGTTCACGAGTACGGTCGCAGCAATGTACAAGCGAGGGCCATTGGCTATAGTTCTTGCTCCAACTAGAGAACTATGCCTGCAGGTGGAAGAGCAAGCAAAAGTGCTTGGAAAGGGTTTACCTTTTAAAAACTGCTCTAGTTGTTTGTGGAGACCCCTTGGCTCAGCAAATCTACAGAATTGAACATGGTATCGAGTTAATTGTTGGCACCCCTGGGAGGCTAATTGATCTTCTCGTGAAATACAATGTTGTCCTTAACGATGTTTCTGTTTTTGTTTTGGATGAGGTGGACTGCTTGCTAGAGAGGGGATTCAGGGATCAGGCCATGCAAATCTTTCGGGCACTTTCACATCCGCAGGTTTTAATGTTTTCAGCAACAATACATTCAGAAGTTGAAAATATGTCAAACTCACTGGCTAACAATGTGATACATATTTTAAGTGGTCATTTGGGTGGAGTCTAAGCAGAAGAAGCAGAAGATTTTTGATATAATGACAAGTAAGCAGCACTTTAAACCTCCTACCATTGTGTTTGTGAGTTCCAGAGTTGGTGCTGGTCTCTTGTCTGAAGCAATTACTGTTGCTACTGGATTGGAGGTTATTTCTATTCATGGTGAGAAGACAATGAATGAGAGAAGAGAAAGTTTGAGAAGGTTTCTCACAGGAGAAGTATCTGTTCTTGTCTGTACAGGGGTGTTGGGACGTGGAATGGATCTCGTGAAAGTTCATCAAGTGATATTGTTTGACATGCCAGTCTCCATTGATGAATATGTTCACCAAGTTGGACGAGCATGTCGAATGGGCGAGGAGGGTGCAGCTATTGTCTTTGTGAATGAGGAGGATAAGAAACTTTTCAGGGAGCTTGCTCAGGTTCTGAAGGCCGCAGGTGCTCCAATTCCCCGAGAACTTGCAAATTCAAAATACACAAGCGGTTTATCTCTTGGCAGCCACAGGAAGAGAAAATTAAGTTCTAGTGCCCGTTCTTGACCAGGATGCATAACAGAGTGGTGGCCAATCTTTCTTAAAGATGACACAATTACATGCCTATCAGGAATATGGCTTTGTTGTTCAATAGTCAAGGTTAAATATTTGTAGAAGGAAGTGTATTTGTGGGCTCCATCTTCCAGAGGATAAGTCAGATAGCTCTGGAATTCATACTTGTGTGGAATTTTCAGGCACTTCCTGAGCCAACTTAAGGAAACAGTCTGAAGATTATTCCTCTGGCACATCTCTGGAATCAATTCATGCGGGACTTGTATAGAAGCTACGATATATGTAAATGTCAACAAAATGTAAGTCAAAACACACATGGTACAATTGACATACAATTGATATAATATGCATTTCCCTTGATTCCATCATCTTACATTAATGGTTTGCTGGCTCTAGTTTGTTTTCTTTTGTTATTATCTATTTCTTCCTTCGAATCATTGATTACAGGGCCATTATTAGGCCAAATGTTAGAATTGTAAACTTATCTGCTCCTACAATATTAGGAGTTCTCCAAAACCTTTGTGCAAGTTTTTCTGTTGCAGTTTCAACTATTTTTATGAGTACCCCTAGTTTTCATCCACCAAACACCAATAAATCTTTACTAGGAATTTAGTATTAACATTAATTAGCTTTGGTGTCTCCTTCCTGGTAGGCTACCCCGACTCCTGTTTTACCTCCCATAGAATTGTTCTGTTGTCATGTTTGGCTACAACTAGCAAATGCAGGGTTGAACATGAGGTCTTAACACATCATGTCTAAAACTAAGCAATTAGTAAGAGTGATTTCATTGATAATCTGAATGAATGGAAGCTCCGATAGGAAATTGAATGGTGAAAATCACTGAAAACTCGATAAGTATTGTTGTGATTCAGGTTCAATATTACCTGTGTATAATTCCATAAGAGTAGTGTGGGTACTAAACATATAGCAATATGTATACATCAAGCATTTAATGGACCCATATTAGTAGCGAAGCCTAAGCAATATTAGGACCACTGTGCTGTGGTACTTAGACCTACTCAAAGGAGCAGATTGGATCCTACACTCTAGTTGTTGTCGTTACTCCTTACTAAAGGTATATAATGTGTTGATCAACTGTCTGTAGCTTGTTGCTGACCAAATATGCCGTGTTAAACCTGACAATTTAACCATTCAACATGAAGTAACTATGCTAACAAATCTAGCTAGAGTCTAGGCTCTAGACATTTTTTTTTCACATCAGATTCACACCCTTAGTGAGTATCCAATTATTTTGTTTATTTCTGTTTGCTTCCTGCTTATTTGATGCATGTTTAGGGAATATATACTTGTTCACTTTATTTATTAAAAAAAGTTACTAGTTGCGATAGTTCAAGTACAATGGTGAACTCACTATATGAAAACGATTTTGTTGAATCAACAGTACTATAGCATTCTTTACGATTATTGCAACATCAACGTCCTTTTGCAACTACAATATTATGTTGTCCTGCAAACTGTATTAGCTGTATCACAACATCTTTTTACTACTACAGTGACATTCTATTTAAACTAGTACAACATCTGACTGCAAGATAAGAAAAAACTAGGTATGCGATTTTAGTAGACCTCTGCGTAATGCTTCCATGCTGCCTTTGTTTTTCATTTGTTCTCAGTTGAACAGTAATTTCTTTGTTAGATTTTGAACGACCATTTGTCTAAGCATGATGTTGATGTTGGTACTAATAATCTTCCAAATACAAATTATGCTTTGTTTGGTCTGCTAGATTAATTAGAACTTGGCTTGCTTTGAATGTGGTTCAGTTCACCAACTTACAATCCCATCATGTGAAACCATCAACCCACTGATATTATATCTATATTTCCCCCTTAGAACATACTCGAACCAATTGACATGTACATGTGATCTTGTTTAAACCATTTTTGGTAGATCTAGTATATGATATCACTATCACAAAGTAAGTAAATGCAATATGCTTTACAATCTTAGTTAAGATGACATCACTGATTGATTTGAATAGTATTGAAGCAAAGGGCAGAGTTAATGTTGGGGGACCACCACAGCTATCTTGCTGGATGTATTTAAAGCATGCTTTTGCAACATAGAAGTTCCTTGACCAGCAAACGTGGTACCAGAAATTATCGAACACAGAATAGTGGAAAATTTGGGGTAGTCATCTCATGCCTCTGAATTATGAGGCTATATAGACTTAAACTAATTTCCGCTTACCTTTGCAGGATTCTTTTTAAACTTGTTTTTCATGTTATAATTTATTAATACTCGGATGTGTAGCTTCTCTATTGAATTTTGATGGATGGAGGAGTGATCTAAATTTGCGCAATTTTCACCAAGTGGTGCACATGCATGTTAAAGTCTAACATTGTAAATTATAGGAATGATTCTCCTATAGTTGTTAGCTCGTTCTTGACAAATCCGATTGGGTGCTCATAATTTGGAGTAAAAGGATTCGAACTTTTGCATGCCGGTACCAAAAACCGATGCCTTACCACTTGGCTGTACTCAAAACCAAAGTTGTCAATACCGTACCGGAGGCCATACCAGTTTGATTCTTGGAATGATACGTTTTGATACCGGTCCATACTGGTGTACCATTTCGGATTTAATATAATAATACGAGTATATATATTTGTTTAATTATATGCACACCAAATGTTACTTGTAATATTATTCTAAATATATAGTAGTACTATTAAATATAACATATAGTTCAATAGACGGCATTATCAATTCTGCCGGTACTGGCCGGTATTGACCAGTATCAAAGCCGGTATGACCGGTATCAAGCCAATATGACCGGTACGGTATGTAGGCTACTTTATACCGGTTTAGGTGATGGTACGACACATACTGGCCGGTATGGCCGGTACCAAAACGGTATTAACAAGTCTACTCCAAATGGTTGGTTCCTAGGGAGAGGGGGAGAGGGGAGAAGTAGGGTTCGAAGAAAACGAGCCGTGCAAGGACACGAGGATATAACAAGTAAGCAGCAAGGTTTTCCCTTTAGGACCGACTACAACAAGCTCGCAACTCTAATAGAAACAAAGGGTCAGCTTTCTGCTCTATTTGCTTTCAATGTGTTGCCTATCAAAGTCAGTGAACACTTCCAACCCCCTTTGCCCTTGTTGCGCAACATGCCAACGAAGAACCTTGGTTCCGTTGCACCCTGTATTCCGTGGCAACCATTTGGCGCGGTTCAATCCATTTCCCGATCCGAAAATTCCGATAATGTACCTATATGAGTGGGATGGATGGTAAATCATTTGCAGTCTTTTTCGGCAGGACCTAGACATGGAGGTTCGGGAAGTAGCGCATAATAACATTCACTGGTCAAAGGACTAGCAGCAGTGAGAGCACCATAGTTGACATGGTTGGAGCTACAGTCCCCATATCTGTCTCTACTATTTCTGTAATTGACTCCCTCCCGCTCTCAGCCAACCCTTTCCTTTGAAAGGTCTTCCACTAGTGGTTGAGGGATATGAATCTGGATCCCGATCTTGTCTCACGGACTATCCCGTAGTGGTTATGTGACCGTCAATTGGAACTATTTCTTTCACACTGTCAACTGGCATTAGTAAAATTAACTGGCTGGCTGCTATTGATTGATATCAGAGCCCAAGCCTTTGCCCCGTTTTGCATGGTCAACGAGTTATGGTCCACCTCCTATCAGCTACTGAAGCCCGAGTATCAAACTACTGAAAGCAGAGGTTCAAATACCTTGGTACCTATTCGATGGTGATGGCAGGGCGACTACTTGGTCTGGGGGGTTCCATATCAATCCATGGGGGCTTTAGTCATAGCCCCCACCTCTGCTTTGTTCCCGCTCTAGGCTTAGACCATCCTTCATCTGTGCTTCCCGTGTTTCTGATTATGGAGCTGTATGACCTTCTAGGTCAACGAATGAAAGGAAACAACTGCCTCTCCTCTCTCTCTCCCCCTCTACCATCCATCAAAAAGTGTTATTTCCTCTGGCTTCTGACTCCGCTTCTCCCTCCAATGCCGGTAGATTAATTCATTCACAAAACCCATTGATTCCATTGGTGAGAAAATCGCTAATGCGAACTTGGTAGTGCCACTGAAACCACTTTGTGCATCTTTTGTTGCCAGGAAAGAAAGACGTACTGGGTCAATCCACTCTCACATGTAGGCGGAGATGGAGACTCGTTCAAACTTTCTACTGAAGGGTGGAATGGAACCATTCGGTTCATTTCCTTAAGGTAGGACGCCCGAGAGTCTATCCCCCTATTTCAGTTCAGATTCAGTCTGCCCTTAGACCGGAGTCGTTGGGCACCCTATATACCCCCAAATGGACAGGTAGCCAACCTGGCGGGAGCCAGCGACAGAAGTGCCTGCTTGGTACAGCTAAATACTTCTCTTTTCTTATTTTTGATCCACAATTCCTGGGTCCCTTTCTTAATTGGGTAGACTTGGGCCATGCAATTCGTAGGCAACGACCTTGTCTACAAAAGATGAAAAGACCAAGTTAGTATAAAAATTCCTGTACAGCTGTACCTTCATTGTTCTTTGAGATCCTGCTATCCAAATTCAGTAAGTTAGCTGTATTACATACAGGTATCCACACCTTTTGTTTCATCATATCATTTAACTTCAGAAGGTCTTAATCAGATGCTATTTTGTCATTTTATGTACTATGAATGTAATGCCATTTGTTCCATGACACCCAAGAACTCACTATGCAGAAACTATGGTTGGCAGCTAGTTTCCTTCTCTGTGTAATAATTTTCTTCTTTTCTGATACAATCGTACATTATGACTGACCAACTAACTGACTGGGCCATTAAGCATTGACTGCATGCTTTGTACCAACCTCTAAACCCAACCATGGAGTTGATACTTGCTTCTTTTGTCATTTCTGTGTGATCTGAAGTTTGGAAAGAAAAAGAATGTGGGGGACCTTGCTCTTTGTTATTGATTGTGTGTGTCTTTATCTTTTTACACTCATATATGAACTTTTTTTACTTGCCAGTGTTGAGTTAGCATCCCAACTCACAAACCCAAACCATTAAGGTACTTCCAGTACAATATTTGCTTGAAGTTAGCAGCGATTGCTTGTTGTGGCTTTACTACCACTATGATGGATGGTCACCATTACGTAAACTATTCTCACTTACTCACCTTATTGGATGGGCGTCTCTTCAATGCATGATTGACATGAGCTGGAGCTGTATTGTGATTTTGTTCTTTCTGATTATCAGTTGAGGCTCCAAGGCTACTATCGGTTGTTCCTAGTTTGAAGGCGAAGGTTCCGTTGGTCATTATGGCATGGCTTGTCCTAGCTAGCCTAACATTTATTATCACTTATTTATATATTACATTTGCTTATTGAATGAGGAGAAATACAACTCTGAGGTCTTTAAACTGTTTGTTGTACACATGTACTCAAATAATGCTTCGATGGCCCTTGCATTGGGTTCATCACTCATAGCCTTAAGGTTAGGGCCTGTTTGGATAGGGGGACTTTTAGGATTTCTTGAGATTTAGATCAAAAATCCTAAAAAAAAACTCTCATCCAAATGTCCCCGAGTGTATACATATATTGTTGTGGGGGTGGCCCAGCCTCAAACGACTAGGCGTTGCAGCAGGTCAAATAGTATAAGCCCAGTAGTATAAAGGAATGTACTAATGTATCCCTACCTTTTGTAATGATTAAAGGATAGAATGAGAATTTCCCATCTTACCCCACTCATGTATATAAACCCCTAAGAGGGAGATGAGGGAGCCAGATCTACTCATTTTTACACTAGCTTTCTCTCTCTGTTGGTTAGCTCTAGCACCTTCGGTTCCATATCTCCCAAGGGGAAAAGGTGTACCCTGTACCTACTATTGTGCTTACACCACAGCATATGTATTTCTGACATGTGATTTTTACATGATGTTGATCATATTATTATACATGAGCACAAGATTGGCAGAATGGAGCATCCAGAATATTTCCTTCTCCTGTCTCTGTTTAGTGGTGATGTGGAATTGAACGTCTAGAAATATGACCTTCGTTATGACTGTGCAATGATGATGGAAGTGCCATATTGTGTGTTAGCAGACACCCAATGCCAAATTGTGAGCATCTAATGGATAACTTATTTTTAGTGAACTAATCTGCACCTAATTCTTCTCACTGAATTTTATTTCATTCTCACATAGCCCTTCAATAGAGTTACTCATTTACTCTTTTTTTTTTGCCATGCGAGTTACTCATTTACTAGTTGATAAAAATTGATTTGAGACGATGAAAGAAATATTCATTCATCTGTGCTTGGCTGCTTGCTGGTTTGTCTTATATGTCTTGTAAATGTATTTCCTCGCAATAAATCGTACACACTTGGCATAAATACACCAGAAATGGGTATTTTCTTCTCATATATATAAACCTTAAGAGAGTCCTTGGAAATGATTATGTCGTATAAAGCAGAGGTTTTATTCACAAATATCACCTTCAGCATGTTCTTGAGATTTGTCAACAGAGTCCAATATTGGAGTCTGAAGTTGAACAAAGGATGAACAGTGACACAGAGTCACAATCTATTTATTTCCTTTATGAGAAGCTATATAACTGACATTGATGTGTAACAAAGTATCTTGATGGTGACTGCGTATATAATAATATAAGTACATATAGCTGCACACAATTACAAACGTATCATTCTTGTAAGTTGGATTAAGTAATAGACATATCTATCTTACTGAAGCAACCTGAACTGCTTGTGTACTAACCAGCCTACCGGAATCCTGATCTGGGATGGTGACCTCATTATGCTGTTTCATCCATGTTTTTCAGATGACAAAGCTACCTTTGTCCTCACCATGTGAAGGTGAAGCTGGACTGCTGCTGTTCAGCAGCTCCTCGATCATCTGCAGCGCGATTCTCTCCTCATCATCCATTGTTGCTGGTGAAGCTGTTACTGCTGATTTGGACTGTGCTGCAGCATCACTGGATGCCGCCTCTTTGTTGAGCTCCACGGTCATGACCCAGTTGGAGTCAGCACGGGCCCCTGCACTTTTCTGCCAGACGCCAATGTGGGACTTCTCGGGGTCAAGGCGGAGGCAGGTTAGGGATGGAGATGGCACCTTGCAAGACTTGCGGAGCTTGGCACTGAGAATCTGGGATAGGTTGCTCATAGAGGAGCTGCTACCGCCATTGCTGCGGATGTCCAGACCTGCAGCTGGAGCAAGATCACCAGTGGTGCTCCTTTGGACAGGGAAGTTGGTCTTGGCATTGCGGCCGCTCATCAACACGGCAGCCTCGTCATAGGCCCGTGCAGCCTCTTCAGCCGTCTCAAAGGTACCGAGCCACACCCTCCTTTTCCTGCATTCATTGCAAAACAGCCATGCATTTAGACTTGTAGATGGATTAAGAACTACTGTTAACTAAAATTAGAGGGAGGGAAGGGCTTACAGGAGGGGGTGTCTGATCTCAGAGACCCAGGAGCCCCAGTGGCGCTGCCTGACTCCACGGAACTTGTTCTTTGGTTGTACCATTTCTCTGGAGTGGAGATTCTCTGTCACTGAAGGGCAGAGGAGGCAGAGACGAGAGAATGAGCTGCTGGGCGCCTCTGAACAAAGGGGTTGCGGGGGAGGAAGAAAGCGCTGGTTTGAGTGAATATAAACTGCCCAGCCTGTACTTGTGTCTGCAGTATTGTGTTAAATGCGGTTAGATGCGTAGGTAGTCAAATAATATGTGTGCGTGAGAGAGAGGGTTGGCCTAGTTTGCACTGACCATCATTGAAGGTATACACTAGAGAGCAGGGGTGCTGGGATCACTAGAAGTATAGCAAGCGTGTCATGGGATAAAACTTTGGAGGCAGAAGATAGAGATGAAAAGCGAAATCAGGTTAGGAGGGACAACTGAAGGGGGTCCACAGGGTCTGCAAGGGTGGTCTGTCGGTGAACTGTGTTTGTATAGCATAACCACCTTCTCTGCTAGTACAGTGGTAATAAACACACACCTACACCAGTGGCAGCCACATTTATTGTGGGGGCAACCCTGAGTTGATTCACGTAGGCTCCTACAACTAGCTAGTTGTTGCTTGTGCTAGGTAAATGTGCATCAGTCAGATTAACTCCATCTCTGAATTTGTCCGTAGCTACGGCGCATGGTCCAATCATGCGTTTGAGTGCCATTGGACGCATGGACGTTGTACTTAACTGTGTGACTGATATGGTAAGACTTGTGTTGAAAAATAGTGTTGGGATAAGTTGTGATTTATTTGTGATACCGTCTTCGGTTTCTTTTGCGTTATTTGGAATTTTTCATCATATTGCAACGCCGGATCTTGCTTGGGGAGTAGAACTAGAGCTTGAAATGTACTATAAGAAAATGTTGCTTTAAGTGGGTGTAGATTGTGTTTATGCTATAAACTTTATAGTGATTTTGGGCAAAACTTGTAAGAGAATTATCAAGTTTTACATTGTCATAAGATTTTAGCTATGGAATCGCTTGGAGTTGGTTGGCATATAAGCTTGTCTAAGGTAGCCTCCATGTACAGGCTGGTGATGATGATGGTGTGTGCTCGTTGTTGGTTGATGCTCTTTCTTGATAAACATTTGAAAGTTATATTTCCTGACATTGTATTGACTATTGCGTTATTTAGTTTATTCATTGCTCAGTGGATAACATGATGATATATTTAATTTCGTGCTTTTGTAATATTTTCACAAGTGAAGTCAGGAAGCAGAAATAGTAGACAGTTGGAGCAATAGTTGTCTTCGTATGCATAACTTTTTGCCTTGATTAAATAACTGAGCTAAGGATTCAATGTGCAGAAAATTCTACTCTAGTTGAATCATGAGTGTTGTTGTTTAGTTTCTGTAATTCATCATAATTTATGGGTTTATAATAGTCTGTACAGCTATCACTACAAGTCCCAACTGACTTAAGAAAAAGAGGATAGCGAATATCTGTAATAAATCCTTGACAAAAAAATATATAATAAGGACTTAACGAAGAGAACCTTAGCTAAATCCTCACATGTTGAGTGATTTTGGGTTTACTAAAGGAAGCGGTTTGGAGTCTTTACTTAAAATGCTTGATTGCCACTGTGTGCTCTTCATTGTTGTGTTTGCTGTAGCCTGCAATTTTTCCTGATTGGGGGCTTTCCCTAAAAATTTGTTACTCTCATTTTTGTTTGGCCACATCGTTTCACACTTCTTGCTTAGCATTGAAGTATTGCTTGAGGGCAAAATCTGATCTATTTCATGTTTATCCTCTCTCTTTATACAAGGCAGTATATGGTGATCTATTTCGTGTTTTTTGCTCTTTTTGTACAAGGCATACACGTTGCTCCTTTATGGAGTCTGAATATTCTATAACTTTCAAAGGGCATGCTCTTGGTGTCCATAATTTTGCTGAATCGAGATGCCCTGACTCTTCTTGCAGTCTGATATGCATGGCAAGTGTACTAGTGATATCAGCATTGAAGTATCGAACGGTTGGTCTGCAGTAATTGGTGACTTGTCATATTTCACCAAGCAACCGCCCATTGCTACATAAGTCTTTTTTTTTGTAAAAGTGAATCGGATTGATGAAGTTTGTTGCCCCTGTCGACTCAATTAATGAGACAGGTACGTGCAGTGCAGTACGTTTACGGTTTGGCTCCACAGACATCTCAGTCCTTACTGGATAAGAAGCTTCTGTAGCTGAACTCTTCTTCTGACACTGTCTATAGTACACCCTTTCCTCACAGGAAGTGCAAGCAACTTTAAAATGTCAGTAGTACAGATAGTCAAGAAGTAGGATCATGTAGTAATGTAACAATAAAAGAGTAGCAGTATTTCATTTTGTCTTATCGCATATGTTTTTTTGCTGATGTTGTGGGGGAACAAGGGTCCAAGGGACCATGGTCAGGCCGGGTTCCAGAGATTATTGATTTACAGCAAAATTCTGGACCTTAGCGGGATACCGGAATCTGGCCGGCCTCCGTTGTTTTCTGGTCCGCTCTGTCCGGTATCTGTAAACCTGTGTGAATGGACCTCACCAATAGCTATGATTAATCAGTGATCACCTTCTGGCTGGATAACGCACTTGCCATAAAAATGAGTGAGCTAAGAAATGCTAGATGATACACTTGCCATAAAAATGAGTGAGATAAGAAATGCTAGACGATACACTTGCCATAAAAATAAAATATGGCTGGTAATGTCTAGCGATTGTTATATGAAACTGAATTTAGATGTACACTAGTCTT
Source organism: Dendrocalamus sinicus (assembly GCA_036346575.1). Taxonomy (NCBI): domain Eukaryota; kingdom Viridiplantae; phylum Streptophyta; class Magnoliopsida; order Poales; family Poaceae; genus Dendrocalamus; species Dendrocalamus sinicus. The sequence continues at coordinate 14,468,080 of CM070646.1, forward strand.
CACATGGACCCAACTAAGTGGTTGGATGCTTTCCGATCTTGCGTTACGAAATAGTCTCATGATTATCCATTCTGGACGTAATTAGATGTCGTTTGTCCCATGCTAAGATCTGAACATCAAAGCGTGGTTTGGTGAAGGAAATAATAAAAAGGGTTAGTAGGATAAGGGTGGTTGTGCATTAGTACTGGCGCACTGGCAGCTTCATACTGTAGTTGTAGTACTATCGGTCGCGACTAGTCCTTTGCTATGCTATTTTTTTCTAAAAAGGGTTGCCGAAAGGACAAATCTGTATACAAGGCAAAAAAAAAAAGCTGGCTTTATTAAGTCCAGCGGTAGCGCTCTCGTTAGGCATGTCCTTTTTAGGTTACTGTTTATAGATTTTGGTTATAGTTTATTAATTTAATAAATAGTAATTATCAAAAGAAATTGAAGTTTTAATTTGGCTGAAAAGTATAGGGCCTTATTCGTGCATGGACCGAGCATGCATATACACCAAACGCGCACCATCACAACGTTGGACGCAGAAGCCAGTCCTGGATCAATTGGTCGATGTCTTCAGCAAGTTACTACAAAATTAAGGTACACACGCTGTTATGATTCATCTTGAATTGAATCAATAACCTTCACCACCACAGCACTGGACGCAGAGGCCAGGCCTGGATTGGTCGATGCCTGTATCAAGTCACAAAATCAGGATACACACGCCGTTACTAGGCATCTTAAATTGAATCCATAACCTGGGATAGCCATGCCGCACAACGGTACAAAGCACCGTTCGTTTTGCTAATTGAGCTAAGCCTCTTTGAATATGAAGTTCAGCTTCGATGGGTACGGTATTTTTTTAAGGGAGCAAGGCTTCGCACCCATAAACTAAACCACCACAACTTTGTGGTTTACCACTAGGCTGCATGGGCAACCCAGAGGTGGAGCCAGGATTGGACCTATTTACAATTGCTTAGTTTAGCTAAATAGAAATTGGTAATTAATTAGAGAAATTTTTTTAGACTACATATTCACCCCCTTCTAGTCGATCTTCTCGATCAAACACCTGCCCTTTGCAAAGTAACTTGCATGAGTCCACCTCAAAGTGATACCTTACAATCTTTGAGTTTATGCAACCTCACAAACATTAGATTCTTCTTTAAGCCAGAAATATACCGAACTTCCGTCAATATGCGATGTGCTCTATCATACATCTCCAATGTAATTGTTCCCACCTTAGTAATTGCATACTCTTTATACTCTGCTAAGTGAACAGTTCCATACGTTGGACATAGAGATCCTTCGTCAAACATCTCTCTCACCGAATATATATGGAAATAGTAACCTTAAATTCTTTAAACACAACCTCAAAAGAGTACAAGAGATTGTCGCTCACTCGCAATCTTCTCGAATCTTTTAGGACCATCAAATCTTTATCATATACAAGAATCTAGCGCTAAAGAATATCATAACCTCAAATTCTATCGTGCATGTTCTGCTTTGACCGAGTAGGCTTGATTACTTCTTCATGGTCACCCCTATGGTTTATATAGTCCTTCGTATCCCTTCTCTAATTTAGAGTAGGAATCCTAACTAAATAGGAGCAGGAGTCATAATACTAGTAGAATTCATCTAGAATTCTTTATAATATATTTTTAAAAAATTTAAGACTTGAAATGAGTCACCTAACTCAACACTGACTCAACAGTGACGTATACAGCTAGGTTCACTAATTAATACTACATGTGGACCTGCCATTACGTTAAGCTCGGTTAACTTGTCTGTGTCAAGCAGTGATATCACTCGGACGAGAGAGAGAGAGAGAGAGATGGAGCATCCAATGCAACAACGTATGACAGTGTGAGCTCCTGTCTGCGGCGGCCGGCCGTCTGTTTTCTCGATTCCATCGATGACGCTGATTGCATGCTCAGAGAGAGAGAGAGAGAGAGAGAGAGCCTGATGCGAGATGCAAGCGCTTCCCAATCAATCAGGCGCTGCCGTTGTTTAATTCGGTCGATCTCTCCTGCCCTCGCATTGCATTGCATGGTATAAGGTCAGCGTCAGCTAATGCCGACTGTCTCGGCCGGGGCCGAAAACGACCACGCACCTGAGCACGACATGTTCTTGCATTGCATGTACACGTGTAATGCGACCGTACGTACGTGATTCAACCCCATCAATTCGATCCAAGGATCATTACGAGATCGATCGAGTTTAATTAAGAAACGTGACCTCATTAGGCGACTTGATTATAGGTACATAATGCTTGGATTTGACGCTATAACCAGTCTCCGATTCCTGTATCATCCACGCACTATCGAAATTTGTTAAGCCCCGAGTGCTTGCTTGTTTCCTGGGTGTTTTTGGCGCACAGGAACTAAGCATTTCTTGTTAGAGGGAAGTGTTCTAGACAACTCTTACCTTTAAAAGAGGAGTTACTGCTTATTCTTTTTTATTCAATGTATCAGCTTAGTTAGGATGTAGTCATGTAAGAATTAGGATTCTTTTTTATTCCATGGAACGACTTACTTAGGATGTAATTATGTAAGAGCACGTACAATGCAAATGTTTAGAGAGATATTTAACAATTAAAAACTGATTTTCTCGCCACATAGGATAAATAAGGTTCTTATTTTTGAAGTATCGTTGCTCAGCAAATAAACATTGCTGCTTAGCAGGTACTTATATGCATAACTATATTTAATTAATAGATAATATATGTCTAAACATCCATGAAAAAGATGTTTGCATTAGAAAAAGTAGCTTTTATATAGGTGTTTGATGGTATAGCTATATTCTCTCTCTTTTTGTATTTATATATAAAGTATTGTATATGTCCTAATATTAGGAGAGACCGAGAGAGGCTGGGACAGGAGAGAAAATTGAAGAGAAGGTTAATTAGGTTGCTGCCACTAATAGTCTAGGTACGTACGTACGTACACATTAATAGGGTTGTCTCCTTTGGTGGTTGATCTTGGCTGTACCTGGCTATGGTTTTAAGGGTTGAAATTTTCGACTGTAGCTAATGATTTTTAGTTTTAGTATGGATGTTTATATGAATATATCGTATACTAATTAGCTATTTTAAAAAGACGATAGAGAACTCATCTTATTTATTTGTTTAAAGAAAGATATAAGTCATATACTGAAATGTTGAGGTTTAAATCTAGTGAAACCATCAGATCGAGATGAGTTTTAACTAAGTATTTCGTTAATCATTCATCCAGCTCAGTTTAGGCTGTGATCATTTTAACTTTAGCTTTTAGCTTCCGGCTTATTTTTCACTATTCATAAATTTCATCTTTTTCTGAACTTTTGGCTTTTTGTTGAGTTTTTTTGCCGGTTCTTTTTTCCCGTATTTGTTTGTATCATATGTAATGGGCTAACATATTTTTTATATTTTTAATTTTTTTAAATTTAATTATACTAAATAAGTCTCTGTCAGCTACAGTATTTTTTCAACCAGTTACAATGTTTTTCAGCCATAAACTATAAAAAAAAAATCAAATGATCACCACCTTAATTTGCCCTTTCGTTTCGTCTATTGATCTATCGAGTAGTACGTACGAATTCATGTCATGGCTGTAGGCAGCTTGTACCATCAACGTCTGTCTGCGTCGTCAGTAGCTGCCTAGCTAGGTCTCGTATAGAGTGGGCAGGACTTGCAAATTGCAATGCAAATTTGAGCTTCTTTTCTTTCCTCTTGGGATTTATGGTTAATTAATGGAAGCATCAACCCGTAGGCAAAATTGTCATGTACGTGGAATCTAGCGTGTATAAATGTCCGGCCGTTCTTTTTATAGCTTTTGGGTGTGGCAGAATGATTTTGTGTGCGTTTTTTACTGCGGTTAATTTATAGCTGTGGCTGATGACTTTTGATTTTAGTATGAATGTTTGTGCAAATGAATCGTATGATGATGAGCTAATAAGCCACTTTGAAAAGGCTGTCTCGATAAACTGCTTTGAAACGACGACGAAAAAACTGTCCTATTTATTTATTCGAAGAAAGTTATAAACCATAAATAAAAAATGAGACCATTACCCTATATTGAGTGAGAGGTGCTTTTTCCCTATAGAATCATTCCTACATTCTAAACAGGTCACAACCGGATAGTTTGGACTTAGAAGACAGGTTATGACTTATGTTTTATCAAGTGTAAGTCACATTTTCGAACTACTGGATCAATCTAAAATCAAGCAGACACGCATCTTAAAACTAATCTAAAGGCAAAGAAAAGTGACTTAACAAAAAAAAAATCAGGTAGCAACCATGTATTCACAATCCATGCGCGTTGTGAGCCCACTTAGATCTGAGACGTCCCAATATCGTCCAACGACTCAAATTAGGAGTTTATACGCATGTTATTAGCACCTAGATATATGCTTGCATTGTGTACTTCTGTGTTTAATTTGTGGAAAGACTGCTGAAAGCTACACATAATTATAGCAGGCCAACCCCAGATACGTAACTACAATGCCAATTGGGCCATTAAGATGAAGGGCTCATGGAGTGGGCTGTAAATCTGCAAAGGCATCCTCATTGTTTAATCCCTTGAATGCATGAACAAAACAACTGAACTAGAGGGCCCTACCCAGTTTAAGCCCGGGCTTCGGAGCCCACTAACTAGCACAATGGGCCGCTATGGACCCATTCAGCCCATTGCTCGTTCGTTCGCCGCTGCATGTGGACCACGAGGTCAAAGTCGGCACGGATTAGTGGCACGACAACCGTGCTGTCACTGCAGCAGGAATCCCCTGCGAGGAGGGACACTGCCGACTTCACTGATAGGTGCAGCCGAATTTAACGGGTTTTAACGAAGATGAAGGCCCGCTTCAAAGGTTTTAGTTTGTGACTTCTATCTTTTTAATTTTTTTTGACTAATAGTTTTTTTGCCTTTTCTTTTTTTTTATTTGCATTGTTTTATAATGATATAATTTTTATTTTTTTAAATTTAATTACTAAAAAAAACTAACCGCCGCTACAATGCAAAAAAAAAAAAAGCCACGACTTACAAGTCACACTGAGCAGGGCCTGGATATTTTACCAAAACTACGAGGGGATTTATATTAGCTATGATTGATAGGTTTTAACTATGGCTGATGGCTTTTGGTTGAAAATAAATAGTAATGATTTTTAGAAAGAGGGAGTGAGCAGTGGGAAAGGTGATTGAGATATACGTGCGCGAGACAGGAGCAGAGGAGTAAGATGTGTGATGCGCTAGTAACTCCTGCATTATCCGGGAGAGACTAAGGGCATGTTTTTTTCCTCTGAAACTGGCGGCTTTTGGCTTTTGCTACAGTACCTAACTTTCAAACGAAATATTTTTTCAAGACATGGTCTACAAGTTAAACGATCTACACGTTAAAAAACCAAATATCTGTACCAGCCAAAATCGCAAGTGAGTATCTGTCTCTCCGTAATCTGTACCGTAAACAGCCAAAATTCAAAAATTTCAGCCAAAAGCCATAAGCCACAGCCGTTGCCAAACAGGCCCTAAAGCAACAGGAGTTAAGAAAGTACTTCGAGAAATCGGATATACTTCGTATATTATGACCGGGGGAGTTCCCGGCCTCTCCGCGTGCCCACGTCAGCGATTTGCCCCTCCGTCTGGCGCTCCGGCCGACGTGTGTGCGCGAACGCCTCGAGCGGATGGTGCGCGTGGGTTCGTCGAGCTTTGCCGCCGTCCGTTCGTCGCGTCATCGCATCCGTTCGCCCGCGTGTTCGTCCGCATGTTCGTCCGCGCGCGACGAGCTTAGTTTAAGCTCAACGTCAGAATGAAAAAAAGATTTATTTCACACAGGTTGGCTTACCTATGGTGCACATTTTTATCCATGATTGCTGTACTCGATGTGAGCTATCGTGTATCGCATCGCTCCAAACAACGTGTGTTTACGGTACAGCCGTGACCGTGGTTTCCCGTAATTATGAACAGACCCTTATTTCTTCCGAAAAGGCCCTCGGCTTTTTTTGCGAAAAAAACCCCTCCACTCTCCTTTTATTACGAAAAGGGCCTCGATTTTTTTTTTTTGCAAAAAAACCTCTGCGCTTTTTTTTTGCGAATTTTCGCCTCTTTTACTTCGGTCCACACGGTGACTGGCGTGGCGTGGCGCCACGCCTACGTGGCTAGTACTATTATTCCCGGGGACTCCCCGGAAGGGGAGGGCATCCACGTGTCGTCCTCCGCGAAATAGCCCGCAAAGATTTAGTAATTACGTTTAGGTCCCCGGTTTTCGCAAAAAGGTCCCTGGATTGTTGCGAAAAGGCCCCTGCATATTTTTTGCTGGGTAGCGACCCGGGGTTTCCCGTAATTACGAACAGACCCTTATTTCTTCTGAAAAGGCCCTCAGTTTTTTGCGCAAAAGCCCCTCCACTCCTTTTATTGCGAAAAGGCCCACGATTTTTTGCAAAGCTTTCTTTTTTCTGCGAATTTTTCCCTCTTTTATTTCGGTTCACATGGTGGCTAGCGTGACGTGGCGCCACGCCTATGTGGCTAGTTGATATTAAACGTGTAGCTTCTCTAAATAGCAGACAGAAGCAAAGGTTATTATAAACAGACTCTAGATGTGGTTTATCCAAACGTTCCTTCGCGACGGTGCTCAATTAGGAGCTAGGTCCATCACCTAATGGGAGAGGACGAGTACATTCTTGGCACATTCCTTTCTCCTATGGTCTGGCCTTCTTTGGAAAGAGGTTTGGAACCAAACGGTGTGTGATCTGCTTGATTACGTATACTTCGGATCTGATCCTCCCACTTGTTGCATTCCTTTCCTTGCCATTCAGTTGTTCTCCGTTTTGATCCCTTCCCTCCTCCTAGAGACCATCCGTTCTTCCAATGCGGCTATGTTCTTTTTAGCTTCTAAAAGCTGTTTTTCAGCTTTTCTACAGTAACTAGCTTTTAAACAAAGTATTTTTTAAAGATATGATCTACTAGTTAATTGTAATACATACTTTACTAACTTCATTTATATCAGTAAAAACCACACGCGAGTTTCTGTTACTCTGTAATCTCTCGTACAAACAGCCTAGAAGCCACAACCAAAAACCATAAACCGTAGCTAAAACGAACAGGCCTCCGGCCTAAACATCTCTAGACGCCATTGGAACTTAAAAGAATTTTACATGCCCTTTTGACTCTCTGTTTGAATCGACATGTTGGTCGAGAATTGCAAGATTAGACTCGTAAGGTTGACAAACCATGGATTAAAGGTGGAATTCCCCTGCTGCCAAGTATTAGCGCTCTATTGTGATAACAATATCACATATACATAGATTATCTGCCGACATTATTCGAGTCGAAACTATTTGTAACCCTCAACCCCACCATCTACAGTAGCACAGAAAATAATACTGCACAACATTGCTTAGTTACTCCATTTATTCATTTAAATAAAACAGTAGGACACCTTATCCTAGATCGTAACAACAGTATCTCATCGTAAAGTTACCCAGAATAAGAATTCGTACGCGTAGCCTCTTAGCTATATACACGTATTCCTATTTATATAAATTTTACGAAAAATGACATAAATTTTTGAAAGCTCGCGTAGAAAACAAGAAGAAGAGATACCTTTCGTCCAATCAAAAAAAGGGAAATTGGATTATTTGCTCTATAATTAATGTCTATTTGATGATTTAATCTATAATATCTCACTAATATATAGATTTGTATTTGATGATTTGACCAATAATATCTCATTGATATATGAACTCTGAAAATATCATAGGATAAACCATCAAGTATATATCAGCTATGAGGAAACTTATACGTCACTGAGTTATTATAAGGTAAATTATTAAATGCATATTAAACATGAGGCACATGACAAAATATTTCACAAAACAAAAAGGTAAAAAACCATTAGAAAACATACCGCGCGTTTGAGCAGCTCTTAGCATAGCATCGCCAATTCGCCATCGTGAAAGCCTCCCCGGATATTCGCTTCCCCTTGGAGACCCACCCAGCCAACTCCATCGCCACTACGCAGCACGGAACAGGAGAACGCCACCTCCTCTTCGCTTGCTCCTCTCCTCTTCCCACTCCCAAACCCTCGCTGTCGCCGTCGCCCAAGCCGGCGCCATGTCCGGCACGGCGGCCCAGGTGGTGGAGCCCCGCCCAGCAACAGCAGCAGCAGCCTCCCCGGCTACCACCACGTCCCAGGCGGCGGCGGCGGCGGCGAGGGGAGGGGGAGGGTGCGACCCGGTGCGGAAGCCGGGGCCGGCGACGATGGAGCACGTGCTGCTGGCGCTGCACGAGACGGAGGCGGAGCGGGAGGCGCGGATCCGCGACATGTTCGGCTTCTTCGACGCGTCGGGGCGGGGCCACCTCGACCACGCGCAGATCGAGGCCGGCCTCGCCGCGCTGCGCTTGCCGGATGGGGGCGGCGGCAGCAACGAGGACTACGCGCGCGAGCTGCTCCGCGCGTGCGACCGCGACCGCGACGGCCGCGTCGGCTACGACGACTTCCGGAGGTACATGGACGACAAGGAGCTCGAGCTCTACCGCATCTTCCAGGCCATCGACGTCGAGCACAACGGCTGCATCCTGCCCGAGGAGCTCTGGCACGCCCTCGGCAAGGCTGGTAACTCAAATGCCGCTCGATCCTTGTAGTGCCTTCCTCTCTCGCAGGCTCAATTCTGTGGTGTCATATGTGGTTCAAATGAGGCGATGGTTTTGAGGGAGTTAAGATCGTAGCGTGATTTTGGTATCTGAGTTCAAATTTTGCATTGCTCGAACAAATGTGATGCTGGATGTTGACGGAGGCATGCAGTGAGGTGATGGTTGTGCTTTGGAAGCGAAGATAGTTGCACAATTTTGGTGTCCTAGTTCAGTTTTGGTTGTTGATAGTGCTGGAAGCTAAATCAGTTCCCTTGAAAAGTGAAAGCGTAATGCGATACATGCTTGAAGGATGGGGCACGTGCATCCCCTAGCAATTATGGTGCTTATTGGTTGTAGAGATCTTCCCCAGAGAGCTTTATGATGTGCTTATGGATAAGTTTGGGCAGTTCCGGTGTGGAAGTTCAATATGACGTTGCCTCTTGCTGACATGTGAGAAAATTAGTCCCCTTGGATGTCATGCCAAATATAGTGGAAGGGTATGTTGATGGAATGCAAAATGGGTTGAATGGGAGGTCATTGAAAGTCGCCCCTATCCAGACCAATTAGTTAGCCCAATTTTCACCTCTGTGAATCTGGTTTGCTCATCATAGGATGGTAGCCTGCCTAGTAGCCTAATTTTTCTGAACAGAATCCATGGGGCCAACATGCAATTGGGACCTAATAGTTTAGCAAGCATCGCTGTTCTAGTAAAATTAGTTTGGCAACGGAACTCAGGTTCTAGGCTATTTGGCAGCAAAATGGAACTCAGAATGGAATTTCTACTTGTTAGCAATTGCTGATAATCAAAGGAAACACATGAGTTTCAATATAAAACATTTTTAGTCAGTTTGCAGCTGGACTATCAGATGTCATAACCGGGTCAGCTTTAAGTGTGGCTAGTCAAGACCATGGCATATTTGTGAGATGCACTACAATGCATATTTTAAAATTGAATTCATAACCCATTTGGAGCCTTTCTGAGATATTAATGCTGACCACCATTATTGCTATCCATATAAGAAATTAACATTCACCATCATTGGTTGTATCTAAATGAGAGTATGTAAATCTACAAAATTCCGACTGATTATTTGGGGATTTGAAGGCTAATTGTGTGGCCAAGCATGTGGTGTTTTGGGTTGAACATCTGGTCCAATCTAGTTTGGTATCTGTAAGACTGTAACTCTTTTCTGTCCTTGAATTGTCGATGTGATACTAAAATATCTAAGAAATACAACTACTATCGTGGTTATCCACTAATTGAATGAATGTATTTTTTCTGATTTTCTGGTAATTATTATTATTTATCTCAGGAATGGGCTGAGAGCCTTCAATATCATATGTTATTATTATATGTTGGGTAGATATGAGATATTTGTGTGTCATGTGTGCTTTACTCTGGAACCAACAAAATAAAAATGAGTAATTTCGTAACATCATGATTAGGGCCTGCTAGAAATTATTTTCAGAGACGAACATTTAAAGTGTTTAAGCTGAGGTGGTTTCAAGTTTCAGCCTGGTAATCAGTCGGAACCTGGTAACTAGTCAATTTAATCCCACACCCTTGTTTTTAATGTGGACCTCTAAACTCCATTTTAGCATTCAAGGGTTTTTTTGCCTCCACTGTTCTCACAACCATACAAAGGGGGGAAATCCTTTCACATGTGTAAGCAAGGTTGTAGGAAGCATATGCTCACCTAGTTCACCATAATAAAAGTAGTAGTTAGTTCCTCACATCTGGATCTTGTTTAGCCTTGAAAAGTATCCTGTGCAGGGTTTTTGGACAGTTCTTTGCTATAAGCTGTAAATCACTATGTCCTAGGAAAGCACGTGATAATTATACTCTCTTTAATATGTCTTAAGTAATATCACTTTGCTGTTTGCAGGTATAGAAATTGATGACGAGGAGCTTGCACGATTTGTTGAGCATGTGGATAAGGACAACAATGGAATCATTACTTTTGAAGAATGGAGGGACTTTCTTTTGCTTTATCCTCGTGAAGCAACCATCGAGAACATTTACCATCACTGGGAAAGAGTCTGTCTTGTAGATATAGGCGAGCAGGCTGCTATACCAGAAGGAATAAGTAAACATGTAAGTGCAAGCAAATATCTAATTGCAGGAGGGGTTGCTGGTGCAGCATCTCGTACTGCAACTGCACCTCTTGATCGTCTCAAAGTTATTATGCAAGTACAAACAAACCGTACTACAGCCATACATGCAGTCAAGGATATATGGAGAGAGGGTGGTCTCCGGGGATTCTTTAGAGGAAATGGATTGAATGTGGTAAAGGTTGCTCCAGAAAGTGCTATAAGATTTTACGCCTATGAAATGATAAAAGAATACATTATGAAAAGTAAAGGAGAAAATAAGAGTGACATTGGCACTTCTGGACGTCTCATGGCTGGTGGTTTGGCTGGTGCAGTCGCACAGACAGCAATATATCCTATAGATTTAGTGAAGACTCGACTGCAAACTTATGCATGTGAGAGTGGTAGTATTCCTAGCCTCGGTGCACTATCAAGAGACATATGGATGAAGGAAGGTCCTCGAGCTTTCTACAGAGGCCTTGTTCCATCTTTGCTTGGTATGGTCCCCTATGCTGGAATTGATCTTACTCTCTATGAAACACTGAAAGAAATGTCCAAGACATATATCCTCAAGGACAGCGGTACACCTCTTACCAAAATGTGTATGCATTTCTATCCTCTCACTTTCAATGGGTGTCACTAAAATATGTCCTTGTTTCATATAGATCCTGGTCCTTTAGTACAACTGGGCTGTGGGACAGTCTCAGGAGCTCTAGGAGCGACATGTGTTTACCCTTTACAAGTCATCAGAACAAGGTGAGCAGTAGCTGCTTTTGTGGATAGAAATGTACACTTGTACACCCAGGCATCTCTCTCACACAGACACACATTTGACCTTTTTTTCTTCTTAATAACACTTTTAGACTGCAAGCTCAACGAGCCAATTCGGAGGCTGCATATCGAGGAATGTCTGATGTTTTTTGGAGAACACTACAGCATGAGGGATTTCCTGGTTTCTACAAAGGACTTGTACCAAATCTTCTCAAAGTGGTGCCAGCTGCAAGTATAACCTATCTAGTTTATGAGACAATGAAGAAAAGTCTCTCTCTTGATTAACTTTTTCTATACTTTTTGCATATTAGCCATCATTATTGACATGGCTGATTGTAAAGATAATGTTGAGGCATGAGGTTGCTGGTTGAGTAGGTGCTAACATTCCCCCCTGAAGTGAGAGATGGTGCTTTGCCTTCAGAAAAAAAGTAAAGTCTTGAGTCTCAACAGCAACTTTTCTACTAATCCTTATAGGAAGAAATAAAAGAAGTTACTAGTTAGACCATCAAGGGCCCATGATGAAATACAGGTACTTATCCATATTTGTCAATTGTCATTCTGTATCACTACCATTTCTCTGTATGCCTTTGTTATGTACCTGTTTTGGTACGGCTCCAAGGACCCATGTCCATAACAGCCTTCTTTTTCTGCTTATACTAGTTCTCTTCACTTACACAACTTCTGATCAGCCTTATACTGTAAATCTGTAACACTAATTTGTTCTTATGTTTGTTTGTTCGAAGCATTGTTCTCACAGAGAAGACACTATGACTAACAAATTGTACCACATCAACTTATCTAGCATTGACTAGCTAATCCACGCTCACCGAGGAAGTGGCTGACTTCTTCCCATTGGTTGTTCACTTGTTCTCACTGAGAACCATAAATGTTTCATCAATAATTATTGACATTTGGAAGCATGTGAAAGTATGAAACTCCTGCTGGTGTCTTTTGGAAATAAGAACTACCAAGGTTTTAGTTGGATTGAAATGGCAGGTAATGATTTATGGACATGAAAGAACCTGGGCCCTGGGGTCAATACATGAATGTAGTGGAGTTATAGACTAAATGATAAGCTTCAGCAAGCATAGTTCGCCTCATTACCTGTAATACCATACATGAATGTAGGAGTTCATTATCCATTAGTGGAGTTAATAGACTAAATGTAAATGATAAGCTTGAACAAGCAAAGTTCACCTGTAATACCAACAATTCTGGTGCAAAGCAGCACATGATTGGTTCAGAGCAAGAGAGATGTGAGGAGAACTCAAGTGGTTGAACTTTGTGCCCTTCCTCTGTGAATGGGGGTAATGTAGATTTTAGAGTCCAGTCTGACTTGGAAAACATTTTTGGTCTGACCAACTTTGACCTTAGCAAAGCGATAGTTTGAGCCAACAATAGGTGGTGTTTTGAAATTTACGATGTGCTAATGTTTATGTCAGTATTGCATAATAAACATGATGCTTTGTCAAACTGGTTGCCAGATATCTTGTTAACTATTTGGCTAGGTAAAGCTAGCGCTTACTGGATGTTAAGCTGCAAATGTAATATGAAACCAACTTCATAAAATAATCTAGGTCCTCCAGCTTAAATTCATTATTCTAGATTAATTCACAAGGAGCTGTCATCTGACATCATATCCATGTGGAATTTTTGCCCCGAGAGTTGCTAGATAATTTTATTCATCTGTCTTTAAGCAGCGCACGAATCCTAGATTCTCCAGCTGAAAAGGAATGCATGAGATGTGATTGTAAAAGTTATCTGGTAGGGTAATTCTGCATTGTCTTCGGTGTTTTAGTCCCTTCAGTAGGCACTCTCTTTCCCTTTTTGGGCATGAGCTCCAAGCTGGAAGAACATATTATGGATATCTTTTCTAGCTTAAGTTGATTCAATCTGCTTGATGTATTGGACAATTGGAACTATTATCTGTGAAATCATTGAACACTATTGGACGTTTATGAATGTGTGCTTCTTGCTATTGATATTATCAACCGTACAAATTCAAGTAATTCTCATTCTGTTTTGACTCTTACCTTTTTACGTTTCAGTGTAATGGGCATCTCCGGCATCAAGTTAGCTGTTGAGTCACGATCTGCTGAAGGCTCGTTTTGCTCCTGAACAAGGAGCGATTTTGTTCATACAATTTGTAACCATTACAGGGGTAATTTATTTAACTCACTCCAATTCCTTGTGCTCCTGAGCTTGACAGGAGCTGTGACCTTCACTGATCCAGCAGTTGCCAGCATAAAAGGGTGCTGCTTACATGTATTTGTGTTTTCCATACCTACATATGGATCTGCATGATCAACCTGGGCATCTTCTGGTGACCCGTTGCATTGATGCACAGCTCGCCGAGCTACGTGACCTAACTGATCTGAAAGTTGTAATAGAGCGGTAAATTGCTCACCGTTTATATGCATATCAACCAACCATTCTTGCGGATTGCTGGGCTTATCTGTTTCATAAGCAGGGAGGAGATCAAGGGCCTGTTCTTTTTGGCTGCGGCTTTTGGCTTTTGGTTTTGGCTTGTGACTTTTGGGATATTTGTGCGAAAGATTACAAAATAATAAAAACTCACGTACGGTTTTTGTTGATATAAATGAATTCGGTAAAGTATGTACTATAATTAACTAGTAGATCTATCTTGAAAAGATAATCCGTTTAAAAGCTAGCTACTGTAGAAAAGCCGAAAAACAGCCTTTAGAAGCAAAAAAGAACATAGCCCTTGCATGCCTTATTTAGTAGTTTCATTGAAGAACGGCTGTTGCCTTGCAGATTTTATATATATATATATATATATATATATATATATATATATATATATATATATATATATATATATATATATATATATATATATATATATATATATATATATATATATATATATATATATATATATATAATATATATATATATATATATATATATATGAAAAACTTTACATCCACCCCTAATATACCACCTAAATAAACTTAAAATACTCCTTTATCACTTTAAGTATACTCGTATACTAATTATAAGATACTTCAATGTGAACTATACGAAAAATTACAAGGCAGACAATAGTTTTAGTATATTTTGTAAATACCTTCATATATACACATAAAAAGGAGTATGTCTAAAAAAACTCACATGGGAAAGGACTACACGTAGAAACATTTGGCTGCAAAACACATGATATAATTTTGAGTTTTAGATTTCTTTTAACATTTTTAATTAGATTTAATTTCAATGTTTGTAAAATTGTTTTATTTGTGATATTTTCAATATTATTTGGTATAATAGAGAATATAGAGAGACAATAGTTATATCCGCCACCTCCAGCCACTCTGGTAGTAGTGACAATAGTTAGCTCTATAAATCACTAAACACTAGCCCACACGCTGTCGTATCCACACTTCATGTTACATTGTTTCTTGTGCCAATGTGTCTTGCATGAGACCGATTTGCAGTGTGCTCAGTTGAGCTTATTTTTTGTGGTTTATGGCTGAATTTTTATTGTAACTGGTTGAAATTACACTGTACCTGATGATGGCTTATTTGACATAATTAAATTTAAAAAAATAAAAATAGAAAAAAGGGTTAGCCAGCACATATAATGCAAACGAATACAAAAAAAAGAACCAGCAAAAAAGCTTAAAAAATGCAAAAAATCAGAAAAAGACGAAATTTAGGAATAGTGAAAAATAAGCCGGAAGTCTAAACCCAAACGAGCAGGGGTCATATCTCTTGCATTCTCTCTTTATATCATCAAAAATTCTATGTAACAAATTTAAAAACAGTTAATATCATATCATTAGACATGCTCTTAGAATTTTATCTATATTCATCTGCATTCTTTTCAAATAATGTGCACTAATTTTAAGATGGGCACTTGAAAACTTGCGATATTCACATATTCACTGAAATATATTCGTGTAACACCTTCCTCACATGTCGATTATCCATGTTCTTTACCTTTTCTTTTTGTTCGACGACAATTACAACACCGCACCGTGAAGTGTACGCATGTGTTGATAATCGCTTCAATCGCCTGATATTAATTACATAGAATTTGCATGCATGGAAGATCGAGTTTGGATCTCTTAAGGGTCTGTTTGGCAGAGCTCCACCAACTCCAGATCCACCAAAAATAGCTTCACTCCACGAATTTTTACCCAAACGCTCCAGCTCCACGAAATCTGGATCCACCAAAATACTGAATCTAGCTCTAGATTCATGAAATCCATGGAGCACCTCAAGGGGTGCTCCACGAAACCTTGTTTCGTACCTACTCGTGGAGTTGGGTGGTAATTACCCACCTTTTGCCACTGGTTACACACCCCATCCCATACCACCATAAAACCCATGGGCAAACAGGCCATTCCACCAAAAACTCGGTTTTGTGGATCTGGAGCTGCTGTGCAAGCCAAACAGTTTTGTCTAGCTCCATGGTGGGATCCCAGATTCACGGTGGAGCTGTTTTTTGTGGATCTGCTGCTTCAGATTCATTTTTTCAGTGGTGGAGCTCTGCCAAACAGGCCCTAACTTTCGATCGACGGGCTGGGTACTTTCATCCGTCTTAATTTATTATAAGAGTTCTCCGACTACACATATGTGCATATATACCATGGTGTAAATCAATTTTATGTGTACTTTCATTATTCGAGAAAAATCACTGGCTTGATATGTTAATCATAAGGTCTCACCCAATTAAGAACAAGATGCTTTTATATTATTTTTTGATAATTTCTATCAATTATCCTCATTTATCATATAGCATCCATTGTTAATATAATTAGGGTCTACTGAATTAAGAGTCATATGTTTTTATAAGAATTTCTAGAATTATTTTCTTTTTTCTTAACACCTGGTTGGCCTGCTTGGTTGCACGGGTAGTGTATATTGCCTAATTTGAAATCTACATGAATATTACCAATTGGTGGTTAGTCTAACTGGTATGATACTTGTAATTTGATCCATTATGATATGCGCTGACACTTCTATAGGAAATGTCATTACAGATGGTTTAAAAACGTCATCACAGATGGTTTAGTGAGTCGTTTGAGTTTATGGGGTCAATAATGATATGAGGTCATCACCGATGGTTTTCAAACCATCTGTGATACTTACTATCATAGACTGTTATTAATTCATAACCGTTTGTAATAGTTCACTATATGTTGGTCATCACAGATGGTTCGGATTAAAAACTATCTATGATGTCTGCAATTATCATAGACGATTTTTAATAAGAACTGTCTATAATATTTATACTGATGATTTTTTATCTCTCCATTTTCTCGTCTTTTTCTCTACTCCACAGAATGCCTTCAATGGATCATCACATTTGCGCCCTTGCTCCGCGAACAGGAACTTCACCGCGACTGACCGACCATGGCAGATCAACCATGGTAGAATGACCACGACAAAACGATCACCGCAGAATGACCACGGTGGAATAATCACCGCAAAATGACCACGGTAAATCGACTACGATAGAACAATCACCACAGAATGACTACAGCAAATCAACCATGGCAAAACGACCACCGAAGATCGAGCACGGCAGAACAACCACCATAGATTGACCATGGCAGAAACACCACGAACCAAAACTTCATGTACTCATCAAGGCTGCAGGGACCGTACAACAGAGGGTCATCAAAAGTGCACGCCACCTCCCTTGGGCATGGACCTGAATAGAATCGAGTAATGCTTGCGCTTGCTCAGCGTCCTGAGACGGTGCATGCAGGATAGCACCCTCCCATTCGTCACGGCCTACAATCACATTCACAGGCTATAGTCATCGCCTAGTCTTCTTGATAACATTCAGAAGGAAGGGAAGAAAGGATGGATGGGGCTTGTACATACCGTGAGTAGATCGTCGGTCTTGACGGTGAGGCCTCCGACTTAGAGAGCACAGTGAGCCAGCTCCTGTCATTTGCCTGCATGTAACATCCTGATTTTCAAAGTTTATTTGGAGCTTTAAAATAAAATTCACCATCTGGATTATTATAGAATTAATTAAAGCTTAAAATAAATTTTATTAATTAAAAGGATTTAATATGACTAAATTAAACTTTAGCATTTGTTGAAAGTATTTTATTTAGGTTCCTTGTGCTTCAATGAATTTTTTGGAATTTTCTAAGATTTTTTAGGAGTTATTTGCTATTTTTAGGAGCTCAAATGAATTTATTTGAATTTTTAGGAGCCAACTCTCTCTAAACCGGCCTGCCACGTGTCCGACACACATCGCACATCCAACCGCTGCCCTCTCCACTGATGGTCGACACGTGTCAACCAACGGCAGCCCTTCTCACTAGCGCCGTTGCACCTTGGTCGTCCGATCCTTTTGAGTCACCGATAGGTGGGGCCCACCTGTGAGGCGCTCCATCTTTATCATGGACTCTCACCACGGCCATCTCCATGACAGACTCCTCGCCGTTTATGCCGCACCCGCCTCGGACTCCGTACCCTTGACCGCCTCGGACTCTTTGCGTCCGTGCTTTAAATAGCGCTGGCCCTCATGTTTTGAGCCATCCCGAGCCACTCACCCGTGCGCCATCATGCCCATCATCTCCGCCGGTAAGCACCTCGCCTACTCTGCCGTCGCCCTAATTTCGGCCATCGCACCGCATGGCCACACTGCCTCGATTCGCGCGCACCACCATTCAGCCACCACCGATGCTTCATCCCCATTAACTAATCACTGTGTGCCACGTGTCAGCAGCCTAGCCGTTCGATTCACCCTGTGATCGACCAATCGAATCTACACCGACACTTTGATCCGACAGTTGGTATTCATCCACATGGTTCTCTGGAAGCCGTTGGATCTCAGCGTCTCTTTGCACTCCACCCCAGATGACATCATTAGGATGACATCAGCCCTAGCTGAGTCAACCACCCATGTTCATCCATGGGTCATGCCACCTCAACAGCCATGTCAATGTCGAGTCTGCCACCACGTCATCAAGCCATGCACGGTGCACTGTTCCATACGCCGAGTCCACCATAGACCTGCTATTCCATGCACCGGGTCCACAACATAGTAGAATTTTTGAATTTTCAGTATTTTCTTTAGGTTTATTTTTCAAGAGCCCGTTCTTCTCCGTCCTAACCTTGATTGACCCGATTGCTTTCCCTAAATTCATTTAAAATTGATCTCTACCTTTTGGTTCTGGTTTTAAAGTTTTTGGATTTTATTTAGAATTTTATTTGATTTTATTTGTATTCCATTCGCTTTCTCTCCTGTTAGATAACATCTTCGAAGGAGCAAAAGTTCAAGAGTTGTTAAGTGAGCAAGGCCAAGGCATGTCGTGCCTTTGATCATGTTAAACCTAGTTTTTAAATCTATTTATTTATTATTTTATTTTAAATTATCTTGCATTGCTATTTTAATACAAACCTTTGTCTCTGGTAGTTATTGTCCAACTTGATTATTCCATCACTTGATAATTTGAGTGCCATAATTCCATTGTTACCATAGGATAGGTATTTATCTAGTGATGCAATACTAGCTGTCACATGAGTTGTACGTCTAGTATGTTAATTAATTAATTTTAATTTAATGAGATATTGAATCGTGGTGGTCAGCCACAATTATAAAACTTGTGCACCATGGCATGGTAGTATCATGGGTGGTAGTCATACAAAATAGTTTTCACTTGGGCGAATGAACGTGCAGTAAATGAGAAGTATGATTAGCACTTTTTGGATGTGGATGTTTCGCCTGGATACTGTCTAAGGACTTAACTTTGTGCGTTGATTTGAGCTTTATCGTACAACCACATGTCCAGTATGGGATGGACCTAGCCAATTACTTTGTGATATTTTAGTTTCGATTCCGTCATTTTGATGAATGCGGTTTAGCAGTAGCCATGGATCCACATTAAGGAAGTCGATAGAACTGGGTTGAGATTGAACATTGTAAAGGCTTTGTCATAAACTCTCTGTCGCACACCAAAGAAAGTGTGCTAATCGCATGGCAATAGGTGATTTCACACGAGGGTTAGAGTTTTCATAAAACCTGGTTGTGTTAGGTTGGAAAGTGAAGGGTTAGTTCACTGGTGGTTCATTACGTGAATGGTTAGTTCACGGGAGGTTCATTGGATGAATTGTCAGTTTACTTGTGGGTGAATGGTCAGTTCGCTTGTGGTTACTCTCAATTCCTTTGATTATTTACTTATTAATCATTTTCAAAGCTTGCTTTTAATCTATTTATTGTATTTATTTTAAATTATTGCTTTCTGCAAAATAACCACTCAGCCATCATTTGGTAAGCCTTGTATATTATATTGCATCTTTGTTACAAACGACTTGCTGAGTACTCTATGTACTCATGACTATATCTATACTTGCTAAGTTGAAAAAGAAGAACAACCACACCAACCAGAGGTGTGTGAAGGAGGATACTGTGACGACTTCTTATATTAGGACTTCACTAACCAGTTGTTTAATTGTGGGCATATCGGATGGCCACTTCATCATTGTTGTGTTTTTCGCTGCTAGTTTTGCTAGCCTTTTTGGCTCTTAAAGTGTAACTTGACCATAAGGTCATAACTCTGATAAACACTTGATATTTGAGTCTTTCTTTTGGTTAACCATGTGTATGGTTGATATTTCATATATGTTTCACTCTGTGCGCTAGCGTGATACTGGACTAGTGCAGCACACACAGAGGGGTCCGAATTTGCATATTCGGGTCTCGACACTGTATCTCGAGGCCCTTGACATCGTGCGAGATAGGAAACAGAGAAGAGGAGAATGGTGAGGCCTGCATCTCGAGGGATTACTAAGGTGTGAGAGGTGAGAAAAACCAATGCTTGCCGTTCGATGAGGAGAGAATGGACAAGTGAGATCGAGATCCCGGGGGAGATGTCGTGGATCGATATATGGTGGGGCGAGACTGAAATTTCATATACAATTATCACAGACGATTCTTGTTAAAAACTATATGTGATATTGCCTCTTCACATATGGTTTTTAGTGCTGGCAGCAACACAAACGATCTCTAAACCTAAGCTGTCTGTGATTGTATTTAATACTGATTGTTTCGGTAAACCATCTGTGATGAGGCGTCTAGTATTAGCCTTTTCTAGCAATGTGATATGATCCATGGTATCCACCAAGATTGTTTAGAGGTTGTATCTACCAAGTTGAGGAGTAAGGGGGTATCACAAATTTTCCCTCACAAATTTGCTTCCAATAAAAGAATGTTTGGAGCTAAATCTAATTTGATAATGCAATTAGGTGCCACAGTGAAATCAAACGCTGGTTGCATGATAGTCCAAAGTAATACTTCAAAATATTCCATGTCACAAACTTTTAGTTTGCATATGCATGCAATTTATAACATGCATATATTGTAGTTGTATATGTCTCCATCCGAAATATTAAAAACTATCACTAATCCACTCCTGCATTAAAATTTTGTAGATGTTGTTTGTCAATTCCTTCGCTAGTGAGTAAGGTGGCTTTTATGAGGAGTTGTGGCTCATGCTTCAGGACTTGAGTTACACTCACTGCCCTCGGTTGCATGGATTCACAACCACTAGGGATGGTAGAGAGGTCTAGAGGATCAGAATCACCATCTTCTCCAACGATGGACGTGACAGCCGCCCTTATCACTTCACCGTGGAGCGTGAGACTTTTAAGTGAGGATGCCAAGAAGCTGCTAGAGTAGCCCTCACCCACTTGAGTTTCACTTACCGTCGTTCTTTGGCAAGTACTACCTTCCATTACTTTCTCTATCGCAAGAAGGGGGAAATCTTCAGCACGATCGGGAGTTCAGAAGGTGAAGTCGATCCCACGGTTGTCCACATGGCTTCACTCATCAAGGCGCAATATGATGCCTACAACCACCTAGGCTTGGAATTGGAAGGTACTCAGGCAAAGCTAAGAGAGGCGCGGTTGGAATTGGCATAATTCAAAGAGTTACACCAAGACATACAACAACCACTACTAGATTCCGACCTTTTAGCCACGAAACGCATCGCAACGACACTAAATTAGTTGCAATAGGTATGTACTATTGCAACGTTTTGCCAAAATCGTGGTGATATGTACACAGTATTGTCTCTAAAATATTGCGTTGCGATAGTCATTGAATTCGTTGTAATAAGGTGGCTTTATCACCACCATTTAGAAAATGGTTGCGAGTAGTATGACTTTATTGCCAAGGTTGTCTTGCGTTGTGATAATATTGATTTTCGTTGCAATAGTTAGGAGGTATTGCCACCTTATAGAATTTCATTGTGAGTGGGTGACAATATTGCCACAATTTTATTGCGTTGTCATAATCATCAATTGCGTTGCAAAAGGTTCCTATACAATGCGTATGAAATGAGTTTGTATTGCCACGAAATAAATTTGTTGCTATATATGATGATTGTTCGTGGCAATAATCTGTTATTGCAACGCTTTGTTTTCGTGGGCCTAACTGCTTAACACAAGGGCTGAATTGGTGTGGAGGAATTATATTATCTATAGTTACTAGTACAATGCCCGTGCGTTGCAACGGATTCTCAAAAAAGGTGATATACAATATCAGTATGATTCTAAAATTTACAATAAATATAAATTTGGTTTCACACGTGACAAAGCGAAACATAACTCTGCATAAGGAGCATCTTCCAAACACCTTATAAGGGACATTGGTTTTGAGAAATATTTTTGCCAGAATTCTATGTTTTACTACCCACTAACTGAATGTCCGTGAGTTGCTACGGATTTTAAAATTTTATAGTACTACATATTCTGAAATTAACAGATGGTAAAAATTTTTAGAACAATCAAATCGTTGCCCCACGCGATTCCTTAGTCGTGTGGTTGAGCAGACCATCACAGTGACTTTTCAAAGTACCTCGCCCCTTCCATCATTTCACCCTATGGGTCGCTCCCACTTGCGGTGGGTCTCATACGTTGTGCGGGATGTTCTCCTTCTGAACGTCTAGTAGCTGGCCACCCCCCTGCTAGCCCACCACAGCAGAACTTCACCCTCTGCGAGTGTCCCATTCAAGCCGTCTCACAGACAGCCGCTTGCACTATCCCTCCAACCTCTCCTGGAAGGATGACTTTCAGGGTCCGGTAAATCTACTAAGCCAAGTTGTACTTTACAGACTTGTGGTTGTACTGTTTTACACAGGAGGTTATGACAAGATTCAGTCCTTAGTGCTATCTGGGCGGTTCTACCACAAACTCACTTTGTGCTTCCACCGCACCACACTCATACCCTCGAACCATCCACCCAGATATTTAAGCAAGTTGGGGATTTTGGAAACATAAAATAATCATAGCCAACATATAACAGTCATTACCACCATGACTGCCCAACCAAATTTTCTCATGATTAAAGTGATGCTTGGGCGTTCTCGCGCCCATGAATACCTAAGCGATACTAAGCCTGGCATATAAATTACGGACTTATTTTTGAAAGGTTACTATTATAATTTTCTTAGGGCGACAAGGTTCACATATTCAGATTTTCCAAAGGAGGTGTAATATTATTCAAGGCAAACAATGGGCATATATCTAGAATCTTAAATTAACATGTATTTGCATATAAAGTAACAGCATGCAATTTGATAATTTAAACAAAAATAGTTTGCAGAAAATGTAGGTTCAACATGATCAAAGTATTGACTCGCCTTGGTCACGGGAGTCGAGGTCTTGATTTTCTGAAGCTTCTAGGGTGGCTGCCTCCTCTTCTTCTTCTTGAGCTTCGTACGCTATTTAATCGCGTGAAAGCCCAAATAAAAGAAAAGCACAATCACTCAAAATTTCACCAAAAATTCATGTGGACTCTAAAAAACATGGTTCTGGTTTCATTTGATAGATCTTGAATTTAGACGAATTTAGAAATTTGTCCCACTCAATTTGGAGTTAAATTGAATAAGTTACATGCATTTAAAGTTCCCAGTTCATGAAAATCCCAGAAATTATAAAAATCTGACATGTGGGTCCCACTGGTGATTTTTAATTCATTTACATTATTTTATTCCTATGTACAGTGTCTATGACAGGTGGGTCCTACTAGCATTTAATATTTATTTTATTTCTATCTCGTGTGCTACTGACAAGTAGGCCCTACTGTCAGTGGGTTGCTCGGGCTACATCTGCTGACTGGTGGAGCCCACCTGTCAGCCCGAAAATTAAAAGAAGAAACTCAACCCGGCGAGCTGCGGAGCTTCGGGGGGGAGAGAGAAGAAAGTTAACCGCGCTAGCCAGGAGAGCCTCAAGTTGCTTCTTACTCAATAGGGGTGATAAATTTTCTTATACCGCTACTCCTAGCGTCATGGGTGTAAAGGAATTCCAACTAAACTTGTGGCCGAGGGAAATCGAACCCAGGCCGGCAGTATGAGTTCGCACGGTGCTAACCACTCAGTCAACCGGTGTTACCTGATGGGGGCAAGCGGGAGTTGTATTGGGGGCGTGTAGCGGGGCACAGAGCAGAGGAGGCTCGGGGCCGGCGATGGGGGTGGCGGCTCGTCGGCGAGGAGGGACCAGAGAGGGTCTAGCGACGACCAAAATGGGATCCTTGCGCCCTCCTGATGCTGATGGCAGTGACGGCGGTAGTCGGGGATCACCGGAGGAGCGTCGGCGACGTACGGTGGCGGTGGTCTCGGGAGAGGATCGACGCCGGCGTCGTACAGGCCGGGAGGGGCTCGACCGAGGGTAGGATTAGCTTCGGTGGGATCCCAGGAAAGGCGTGGGAGGGAGGAATTGGCCAGAGGTGGATAGATGCGGTGGCGCGCTCGGTCGCCGGAGTTTAGGGAGAAGAGGGCACGGTGGCGATTGGGGCGGTTATTTTTTGATTCCTTTCTTCGGGAGAGCGTAGGCGAGGTGGGGAGTCCATGGGAGCCCTCAGGGGCGGTTATAATCGTGCGAGGAGGGCCGGCATCGAAATCATGCCCTGGCGATCACATCCGGAGCGGCGGAGCGAGTGGCGGCGAGGCATAGCAATCCCGCATAGGATTCGGCATCACACCACTGTGCTGCGCCTGCTGGGTGGCAGGGATCTCGAGCCATGTGCATGGAGGGACGGCTCAGGCAGCACGGGGAGGAAAAAGAGCGGGCGGGGCTCTTTCGCGCGCGATCCTTCGAGGCGAGGCGGCGGCGGCCGTTGGTCCGGCGATGATCCACCGTCCGTGCGCGCGAGGAGGAGGCGGGGCGGGGTGTGGCGGGACAGACGGGGAGGAGCTGCGGCCGGAGGGAGAAGGAGGGTTGGGAAGAAGCACAGAGAGAGGAGGGCCACTCGCATGCAGAGGAGAAGAGAAGGTGGGCGCGCGGATTGGGAGAAAAGGGGGTTGGGCTGGGCCAGCTTGGCCTGGTCTGACCCCCCCACCATATATTTTTTTCATTTTATTTTGTGTATGTATATACATATATATTTATTTTATTTATATATATGTACATATATGCATATTCTTTTTATATACCTGTGGATGTTTCCTTCATGCTTATATAGATATTTTCTTGTATTCATACCTTTTACGTCTTGCTCATCTTTCTAGGCCTTTTTGTATCCATATTTATATATTTATTTTTGCTGCCCTTTTATACTATTATTTTCAAAATGAATCTTTTATATTTTATTAACTCAGGTTTCTCTGGATTATCTTCTCATATTCACATTTAAAATTTTTGAGTTTCCATCATTCATATATTCTCTTTGTGACATTTCTAATTTTTGTTTTTCAATCTTTCTTCACTTGTTGAAAATCTCAATCAAACTTTTAGAAAAATACATAAACTCCAAATTCAAATGAAATACATTGCATAAATAATTTAAAAGCTTTCTATTTTTAAATTTTTGAATTTTTGGGATGTTACAGTATGTCACACCATTGGGCGCGTGTGCATGGATGAACGGGCTGGGGTCAATATAATGTAGTTGGAGTGCCGGAAAGTGAGGTGCCCGTCCGTTACTACACGAGATCGACCCTCACCTCACCCTCATTGCATCATGTATCGCGCGCCTAGCTACTTCAATTCATGAAGCCATCCATGCCATTCATTTGTACCTAATCAACATGGTTTTAAGTTTCACTCAAACTTATACAAAGTTCATCAAATCATTAATGGTCCACGAACATGATGTGATGACACCCAAACAAAATTTCTAAAATTTGACAAATTGGACAGCTCGCAAATTTATAAATGAAGTTAAAATTCCGCCAAAATAGAGATCCCGCCAATATTCTCCCAAACGAAGTCACAAGCGCGCCTTCTTCCTGCTAAAAACCGCAAAAAAAGACGAAGCGCCAAAACCCCCGCCTGGACCCACGTTTTTGCCGCCCCCGCCTACCCTCCGCCCAAATTAATCCCCTCCCTAATCTAATCTGGAGGGGGAGAAAGAGAGAGCCTCCGCCAGATAGTGTCTCCGCTCCTGTAGATGGCGACACTTGAGGACTCGACGGGAGCACCTGCGGCCACGGGGGGAAGGGAAGGTGGGTCACCGGCGGCCACGACGGCAGCGGCGGTTCTGTACCTGAACCCAATGATGAGGACTTAGATGATGATGATGAAGATGATGACACCTACATAGATGATTTATAATAGTAAAGATATATATATATATATTATATTTTTAGAAATCATAAAATTTTTCCTCCCTAATAACTTTCCCACAATACGCGACTCCTTCTTTTATAATAGTAAAGATATATGTATATGTATATATATATATTTATTTTTATTTTTATTATATTTGTAAAAAACATAAAAATTTTCCCTCCCTAATAACTTCCCCACGATACGCACATCCCGCCCAAAACCATCGCGGCCCTAAATCTTACGCCCGCGCGCCTCGCCCCCACCTCCCGGCCTCCCCGCCCTGTCTCGCTCGCCCGCGCCCCTCGGCCCCTCGCCTCGCCTCCCAGCCTCCCCACTCCGCCGGCGCCGCTCCCACGGGACCCCTCCCACGCCGCCCCACCGCCTCATCCCCACCTCCCGCCGCCGCCTCGCCCCCACCTCCCGGCCTCCCGCCCCCCGTCTCCCTCCGCCCTCGCCTCCCGGCCTCCCCACTCCGCCCGACGCCACTCCCACGGGACCCTCCCACGCCGCCCGCGCCTCATCCCCACCTCCCGCCGCCGCCTCGCCCCCACCTCCCTCGACCTCCCGCCCGCCGCCTCCCGTCTCCATCTCGCATCCTCCGCCTCCCGGCCCTTCGCCACCCACCGCCTCCGCCTCCGTCACCTCCCGCTGCCGCCCCCGCCTTCCCCACCTCCCGCCTCCACCGCATCCCGCCTCCCTCCGCCTCGCGCCCGCCCCTCCGCCTCCATCGCCTCCCTCCGCCGCCCCCTCGCCTCCCTCGCCTCCGCCTCCCCGCCGCGTCGGTTCGGAGAAGACCTAGGTCGACAAGACGATGGCGATGACTCCATCGACGACGCTGATCACTGGTTCGGCCGCCGCCAACGCCACCGACGGGGATTTCGCCATCACGAGGGCCGACCGACGGGTTCCACCTCGAACTTCTGGCGCTGAAGAAGACGGCACGGATGATGCTTCCCTCCCCAGGTATGAAGCTTCATCATCTCCATCAAAAATTTGTGTCTAGTTTATTTCATATCAAATTTTCTTGATGCAAAAAGACTGAATACTTCGGTTGACTATTATGTTGCCATGTCAAACAACATTTTGGGCAGTAACTCTGCACCCATTAATCATCAACATCAGCTATTCTAAAGGTTGTGTAATCTGGAAATAGTGAATGTGTACATACTGATAGGGAAATTGATTTTTTCGCAGTAGTAAATATGAATACGATAATTTGTTCCATCTTGCCTACTGCTGTTATTTTAATAGTGACATGTTCATTGGTTTCGATTGGTTAGTTTTTTGCAACTAGTCGGCGGCGAAACTCTCCAACAGCCCAAATTGGATGCAAGTTGCGGTAATTGCCGTAATTGAAGTAGAAGGAGCAGTTGAAGCATCCAACGCGTTCCTGTCATCAAAGGTGAAGGCTCAGATTACTTACCAATAACCATCGCAGGATACTGAGACATATATATGAAGTAGGGTCGTAAGGTCAATTGCAGGCAAGGCTGTCCGGATTAGTTTTCTAGGTAGAGTCGTTTTCGTGTTGGTAGTCTTGGATTGTAGGATCATGCCCGTATCATACCTCAAAAATCTTTAGATTAAATATCATAGATCTATGTCTTTAGATGAAATATCATAGATCTATATCATTGTCCAAACAGCCCTGAGAACCCAATCCAGAAACCTTATCTAGTGTATGCTGATGCTGGATATTTCCTCTTAGAAGTGCATCATGTTTTGAAGCTTCCACACGAAATGTTGGTGGCTCGAGGTCACGAAAACCTGCGATCATCACTTCCCTTGAGTATGCGGAGCGAGAGATGGACGTGACAAGCGTGATGGAAGATCCTTTCGATTATTCGATGCTAGATTCACTTCCCTTGTGGAACGCTTTGCTGGAGTTATTGCAACAGTCTCCAGATTGTACTGTAGTTGAACTGGGCAAAAGAGAACAGAATGCTTTGGAAGGATCAGGCAGACGTTAAACATGCATCCAGATGCAGTACTCTTTGCTTTGACAGGTGAATGACTGTATGGAGTATCACAAGATCTAGTTGAACCTGAAAGAAGATTTAAAGAGTCAAGCAAATACCCCAAGAGAAGCTCACGCTTTCCAACGGAGTTCCAGAGAGCAATGAATAACATGTAGTGCAAGCGAAGTGGCTGCAAGATAAGCAACTCACTTATGTTACGAAATGCAGTCATAACAACTTAGTTAAGAACTACAGTCATATAGTGATGACACAAAAGTTCTTTGAGTTTATAACTCACACATGCATGAATAATTCAGAATGTTAGGATACATTTAGTTTTTTCTAGATGACAGGAACTCCTTTATTCATTTTGAGTAGGATTACAGTCCAAGAACAAGGCCTCATGCAAGAAGCTGGGTAACAGCATTGCTTTGCCATGTACACCGCCTCAAGTTACAAGGGACACCTTAGCACAAATATGGAAATGACATTGCTTTTCCTTCTAATAAAACGAAAAACAAAATTCATAGAGTGTTTTAGGACACATTCGATTAGGATGATGTACTTGGACATTATGATATGCAATCCTTGACGTCAAAGAAGTATGGCGCGAAGCCATGTCGCATCTTGCTCAAAATGTTATTTATCTACCAAAGTCCGAAATGGAAGATTACTCATAAAACACTTGATATTTAGCCGGGGCAATCACCTTACTCATGGAACATGGTATAATGACGTAATAAAGAAACCATAGGGATTCTGGGGGTGTGCATTTATGCTCATTCTAAACAAATGAATGCAAATTTTGAAGTGGTAATGATTAGATAAACAAGGATCAAGTGCAGCGAATGCAATTTCAAGCCCTCATCTAAGCATACACACTTTAAGATTCACAATCATGGTTGTGCTTATCGCTTTGACTATTCTATTGACTTGTTTTTTTTCATGTTTGTCCTTTAATTAACTGTGATTTTCTTTGAAATCTATGTTGGTGGGCTGCCCTATGTGATGATGATATCAAACAAAGCTATGGATTAATTTCCGTGTGAGGCTTGTTGTCATAGTTACTCGATAGGCTGCCATATCAACCTTTGAATTTTCTTCTATGCAAATTTGCCTAACTTTTTCGTGGAGAATAATATTTGCTCTACTTAGGCAGAATCCAAAATCAGCAACCAGATTAGTTTTGTGGATAGAAACACGCTCAGACACCATCTTGTGTATTGTCCGAATAGCATTGTCTTCTCGACTTGGTTTCTGGTCGAAAAAATGTCACCGGTTTGAACCAAGTATGGAGTTAAAGTTTATTCTGGCTTTATAACATTGATCATCAAATTTCCCTGACTTGAAAGCTCAAGAGTCAAGACCAAAACAATACTTGTCTGTTCTTTAGAAAACTTTTTTATTATGTATGTTGGAGTTTTGCATAGAGATCATTTAATATAATAATCACTTGATCATAATAAAGTGATGTGTGACCAGAGTCAACTGTTGAAAGATAGACTCGATGAACAATCCCGTGCTTCAGCTGCAGCCCAGCGAAAAAATAATGAGCTCGAAGATGAGGTGCAAATGTTAAAGGAACAAATTGCAAATGGAGTTGCTGAAAGGGAAGAAACTAGGCGAGAGATGCAAGAGGAACTGGAGAAGGAAAGGAACGTAAGAGAACAACTTAGGCAAGAGTTCCTTTCATTGCTAGCACAAAAAAGAGAAGCAACATTACAGGTAATACATCTCAGACATACGCATCAAGAAATTCTGCACTGTTTGTTGTTGATGGCTTGCAGAGACCACCCACCTAACGAGTCCTAATATTTTTCCTCATGGTCCATATGCAAAGCTAACCAGGAAGTATATTGAACACAAGGAAAGCGAGGCTAATCCAAGTGAGGAAGACGAAAACATGACAACATTGGACAAGGCTAACCCGGATAGTACATTGAACACCACAGAAAAGACACTGAACATGTGGAAGAAACATTACAACAGTAACAAAATTTGCAAATAGTTTGCTGCCATAAGGGATTTGGACTTTGTACATTCTATTGATGACTGCTGATGTGTACCTTCCACGAACTTCAATTGATGCATGCATGCTGAACATATTTTAATAGTAGTACACATCGGGATGCTAATATTTTTATTCTACATTTTACATTTGCGAATGATCCAAAGAAGCATCGACCACACAAAAGATGCTAGACCACCTATTCGCATCACTCGAGCTTCTAATCTTAACCAAGCCTCTTCCAAAATGTCATTGTTAATAATGGTTCATCGAACTTCATTCCTCCACAACAATTGAAGAATCTTGCTATAACTTGTTCAAGAAAAGGAGGGACCATCGGTATGAAATGAAAATGTGACTAATCTTCATCTGTCATTGTTCTTATGTCAAATATAGCATCTTGTTCTAAACTACTAAAAATTATGTCGTGAAGTAGGGCTACTACATATCAGTAAATGAAATGAAATTAAATAATTCTGCTGGAATCACTTGCTAAACTTGCACTATGATGTACTTAAGTATGTGCTGCTAGAATCACTTGCTAAACACAACTGAACTAGAGAACTCAGGATTGCTATTTTCAGCTGTAACTCGTATCTCTAAACTTGCATTATGATGTATTTAAGTATGTGCTGCTGGACAATACTCACATTAAGGTCGCTCTTTATTGTTCATGTTCTATCAGGATGAAACAATTTGATCAGAGCATACAGACTCGTGGCGTCGTCAAGTCAGGAAATTCAACATGGCAAAGAAGCACGGACAAATGGAATGAAAGTGATAGTACTTTTGTTATTAGTTACAAACTTTGTAGTTTAAGTACGGAGATTGATATGTAATTCCTGCATGAGTGGTGGCACTTTTAAATTATTATGTGTTGAATTAATATATGTGTTTTTGATCCAGCCGTGTTCCTAATTTGATTATTAATTTGCAACAACAAATTATAATAAACTATCATATATATGCTACCGCAAATTTTACCGTTGCGATAAACCTGTATGCAAAATTGGTATTTCGTTGTGATAGGCTGTTGCAACGCCGCTACTATGTTGTGATTCCACTATATACCATGAACAATGTTCGTTGCTATAGGATCTATTTGCCACAAAACATATTTCGTCGCAGTAACTTTATGGCAATGAAATGCCTTCCGTGGCAATAAAACATATTGCAACGAAACACCTCCGTGGCAATTAAACCTCCCGCAACGAAATGCTTCCGTAGCAATATATCCTGTTGCAACGAAATGCTCTCGTGGCAATAGGGTCTATTGCCACGAACCATTGGCGTGGCAATAGAACTTATTACCACGCAATATTTTCGTGGCAAATGATACTATTGCCACGACCAAATTTCGTGGCAAAAGAAGCTATTGCCACGGAGTCAACCGTGGCAATAGCCTATATCGCCACGACATCATTCGTTGCAACAACAAACAATTGCCACAACACATTGCATGGCAATAACCATAGGTATTGCAACGAAACCACAATCCGTTGCACAATCTTTTAAGCACGCAAGTACTTGCCACGCTTGCCAACGGAAGTGATGTGTTGCAATAGGTATATATTGCATCTATTTTGGCCCTATTGCAACGATTTCGCTCCGTTGTCCTAGACCTGAAAACTAGTAGTGAACTTCAAGTGCTACAATAAGAGCTGGTGTGTCAGCAGGAGCTCGAGCACGTGAAGGAGCCTCGACCCCGGATGCCACAGGAGCAGCAGGCTTCATACTCCCCTATGGACTTACCACCTCGAGGGTTTACTCTGGACGCATCTCCAGTTCAGCATCGACATATGAAGCTCAGGACCATCACACGCAAGAAGATCTCACACCCTCGTCAGTTGGACAACTTTGTGTCTATGAGGGAGTACTGCACGATGCATCCGATAGGGCCCCTGCTAGAGGAGTAGAATGGCTCAACGAAGCAGATGAACTAGAAGAGGAAGAAGATCCAGAAGAGTGCAGGTTTGATAAGGATGCCCAGGAGGACAGAGAATAGAAGAGTAGCATTAGAGTAGTAGTGGTAGTAAGAGTGTGTATTAGAATGTATTGGTTTTTATTTGCTATTGCTTGTGATGTGAGCTACAGTTTTGCTTTCAGCATTATGTTGTACCCATGTCAATGATCTTTACTTGGAGTTATTGAAAGTGTTTTCTTTTGTTAGCCTCTCCCAGCTAAGCGTTTGCTTAGATGAAGTTACCATTAGATATCCCCCTTAGACGGGTTACCTCTTGCCTATTGCTTTTCCGTCTTTCCTTAGTAACTTTGGTGTCATCTTGTTAGATGGTTGATACCTAGAATTCAGTTGACCACAGTTAGATGTAGCAGGAGCCAGGAAGCAGTGCCGCAAATCTGCCAACACAAGTACCCCAGTCAGTACCACTAGGAGAGGATCCTATGTTGAGTCAGTTCATGGCAGCCCAGATTCAGTTGATGAACACCATGATGCAAAACATGAATGTAGCAATGAATCAGCAGAATCAAGAGGTAGTTGCACGTAGCCAGTTCAGTAATAGTCAAAGTTTGCAGAGTTCATGAGGACAAGACCGCCAACTCATTCCCAGACTTCTGAACCCTTGGAAGCTGATGATTGGCTTCATTCTATAGAGAAGAAACTGAATCTTGCTCAGTGCACGGATCGAGAGAAAGTTCTCTACGCTGCCCACCAGTTGGAAGGAGTCACCATAGAATGGTGGGAGAACTATTGTGTCGCGCATGAGAACTAGGATAGCATCACGTGGGCAGAGTTTGCAATAGTTTTTCGTCATACCCATATCCTGGATGGGGTGATTGAGATGAAGAAGGAAGAATTTCACGAACTACAGTAGAAGAATATGTCAGTGAGTGAATATCTCAACAAGTTTACTCAGCTAGCTCGTTATGCCCCAGAGGATGTAGCGACTGACAATGCATGTCAGAAGTGATTCAAAAGGGGCCTCAACCCTGCATTAAAAGTCTAAGTTGTGGCAATGACTATACCAGTTTTCAAAACATGGCGGACAAAGCCATACTCAATGAGAAAAGTTGTCGTGAGCTAGAAGAGACTCGTAAGAGAAAGATGATGTAGTAGGGAGCTCACATGCATCAGTCTTAGAAGCCTCGCTTCAATGTCTATCAACCTACGCGTGTGCCATAGCAGTCGGGATTCAGAAACTCCAGCATTGGCACCCCGCTTCAATGCTTTAGGACTGTACCCAATCAATGGAAGCAGTCAGCCTTAGAGGAATGCCAATCCTGTAGCAGCAATTACCTGTTTTAAGTGCCATGAGCCCGGTCACTACGCCAATAAGTGTACATAGAAGCAAGCACCAACCCCAGTTCATTGTAATCTGGGAGCTATGCCAGATAGAACCCCTACTTCAAGATCAGGACGTGGAGCACCTCAGGTATCAAGTCAAGTCAATCGAGCACAGTAGTCCATGGTCTGAGGACAAGTGAACCACGTCACCACAGAGAAGGCCCAAACAGCACCAGCTACAATTTTGTTTAATTCTGGAGCTTCGCATTCATTTGTTTCTCGAAGTTTTGTGGTTAGGCAACGGTTGAAAACTGTTATTCTTGGTTCCATTGTTTTGGTTCAATCCCCTGGTTTATAGTTCAATACGAATCTAGGATGTTCGGGAGTGAAGATCACCATTTAAGAAGTGGAATTTCTCACTGATCTTGTCGTCCTAGATATCTAGTCCTTGGATGTAATCCTAGGCATGGATTGGCTTAAGAAGCACTAAGCCGTATTGGATTGTGGAAGTAAAGTCATATGTAATTGTATTTTTACATGTTTTAGATTTGTAATGGTATAATGAAAAGAATGTTGGTACCATTTAATGTACACGTAATCCGATCTAATCTTAATAACTACATCCGACTAATCCTTCTATAGTTGTAATCCCAACATCTTACTTTTAGGCCCGATATGCTATGGAAGTGCTAGTCTATTAAAGACATTATTTCTTTTTTCTGTCTCAACTCTCTATATAATTTTAGGGATAACTTTGTAAGCAATTTGATTTGATAGTCATCTAATACTCAAATGACTAACTTCTATCTATTTTAACTACAAGGAGGTGAAGAGAAGTATGAACTTCCTCTAAAGAAAAATGATGATATATGCACAATAATGTACATCAGTGGAACAATAGGTGATCCTAAGGGAGTTTTAATCTCTAATAGTAGCATTATTACCATTGTTTCGATAGGATACAAAAAATTATGAGGTTACATTTCAGTAGGAATTTTATGAGATTGTGGATTTATCTCTAGCCTTAGTATTTCTTGCCATATACATAGGGACGCACTAGCATGTGTATAGTGTATGCTTGCGCATCTTCTTTGTAATCACAAAAATATCTACATGCTAAGTAATTTAATTTTTTTAAATCATAACAAAGCATGGGCATTATACTAGTATTATATAATAGATTTGGTCGTGTTTTAGGCCCCGCTCATCTTTATTTGAGCTTCTAGTTTCTGGCTTATTTTTCACTATTTCTAAATTTCATAGTTTTTTTTTTGGCTTTTTTAGCTTTTTTTGGTTCTTTTTTTCATATTTGTTTGCATTGTCCGTGATGGGCTAACCTGTTTTTTATTTTTAAATTTTTTAAATTTAGTTACATCAAATAAGTCACCATCAAATACAATGTAATTTTAGTCAGTTATAGTACAATTTTAATCACACAGCGGCTTATTTCAGTTTAACTGAGCGGCACCTTAGTATCTATGGGATTGTCGTTTTCACGGACACATCTGAATTTTTGGTTTGCACAGAGATGGATGCATTTTTGTGAAGTTATGTGCACTACAGATTATGCTCTGTCATGTACGGGTAGGAATTGCAAGTGTTTTGCATGGCGTTGTGAGTGCCATTTTCGGGTACTACTGTTTGTTTTCTGTAGGTCTTGCTGGAAGCTCCATGGCAAGATTTAGTTTGGGTTTTTTTGTTTAAAATTAGTTTATTTTATATTGTTTATAATAATTAGTTTTTAAATGATGTGCTTTTTAAGACGAGTCAATAAAAAAATTGTAGTAAAAACTATACTGAGTTCAGCTGTACCGGTTAAAATCATATGTGACTATTTTTTCTGTATATTTTTTCTTACAAACAATCAGATTTTAAATATTTAATTCATAAACCAAAAGAATCCACTCTTAACCTGGAGCTCGGAAGCAAACAAAGAGTACGATTTCTGCGTCTATTGGTTGTTCTTAGAAGCTTTAGGAGACCATATGTCGAAAACTTCTGTACACCCAGCGAAAGAATGTGAAGATGAAAGGCCTCCAAAAAGAGCAGGAAACTCGACGGAAGTTTCTTTCTTTCCGAGGGAAGTTTCTTAGGCCTCCAAAAAGAGTAGGAAACCCGAGGGAAATTTCTTTCTTTCTGAGGGAAGTTCCTTTCTTCCTTTCTTTCCTGCAGGGTGGTTGTACTTGTACTATGAGTTTTTTTTATTACGGTTGATAGTTTATAGATATAGCTAATGCTTTTTATCCTAATATAATTATTTATATAAACATATCAAATATTGGTAAATTAATAAATCACTTTAAAAACAACAAAGAGACTATCCTATTCCTTGCCTTGCTCGGTGGAAACGCAGAAACTTCACGGCTGTTTGCACCATCGGAATTTTACAGGAATCCCTACGACTTTGGCATAAAACGATACGCAATCCCTACGTGAAAGCCGCGAAAAAAATCCTACATTTCAAACAGTACCCAGAAAGCGCGTTCTCTTTCGCGGCGAATTTCTACGTACCGCGACAGAACACATGCCTGCTTGTATTCTACCGCTTGTTGATCGATATCGATAATAAAGTGGCAGCACATCGTTCGTTCTGTGTGGCTGTTTTTTTTTTTTTTTGCGTCGGCCCTGTTTAATTGAGCTTTAGCTTTTAGTTTCTTAATTCCATGTTTTGACTTTTTATTTTTTTGGAGGCTTTTTTACTTTTTTATTCCTTTGCATTGTTTATGATGAGAGAACATATCTTTTTTTATTTTTAAATTTAATTACACTAAAAAACTTATAACACCTTTAATAAAAAAACCCTCAAACAATAAAAAAATCTAAAAGCAGAAAGCTTACACCAACTTGAGCACTGTCTCGCAGAGCGGCAACGGCCGAGACGAGACCCACATTGCTTGTGCTGATCAAGGGAATGCTGGTCTTCGGGTGCCGTCTCGAATTAATCCAGCCTCTTGATGGCAAGAATTCTGGCTGGTTCCTTGGACCTGTGACAGCGTCGGCACGGGCTGGACAGGTGGCAGTCTCGCCGCGGACACCTGCCGAATTCCGTCGCTCGTGGGCTCTGCGCGCGACCAAATGGCACCTCGGAGGCTCTCGAGGCCGCCCAGCCGGCGACAAGTGTCCCGACAGCGACGGCTCTCCGGCGGTAGCCAACTGGCCAGCCTCGCCGCGAGGGAGAGAGCGACGCGGAAGTAGACGAGATAGCTCCGGAGAAGAGCCAACGTGCAATGGACCGACCGACTGCTGTGCTCAATATGGCTTTTTTTAGTGATTTATGACTGAAAAGCATTGTAGTTAGCTGAAAAAATATTGTAGTTGACAGAGGCTTATTTAGCATAATTAAATTTAAAAATTTTAAAAAATAGAAAACAAACATATTAGCCCATCACGTATAATGCAAATAAATACGGAAAAATAGGCAAAAAACTTGAAAAAAGCCAAAAATTCAGAAAAAAGACGAAATTTATGAATAGTGAAAAATAAGCCAGAAACTGAAGCTGAAACGAGCGGGACATAGTCCAATATCAGTGGATAGAGCAAATATCGTTTTGTTTATATTTTATTTTATATTTTTAAATTAAAGTTAGATATAGGTAGTATCAGATATCTATCTTTTCTTTTCGTATTCGCTCCGTAAACCTTTGGTCAATCAAATAGACAGCTACAGACACTGATCCAAAAAATTAGACTACCGATGTTATCACATGCTAATCTTATTTTCACATGCTAATCGTGGCGATCAGTGGTCGCTGCTAGACCAGGGTCGCCGGCTAGTCCGTCGGTCGCTTACGTTGTCGGGAATGGATACGTGCCCTCCGTTTCACGGTGGCAGCCTGTTGCGTATACAAGAAGTTATATTATTTAAATAATATTTAATAAAATTATATTATATTTGATTCTATCACATAGAGTATTACAAAGTCCGAAATATATACAGTCAAATTAATTTTATGTTTTTTAGATAGGCGCGCGTACTAATCCTGTCAGACGGAGGGAGTAGTTTCCAATCGCAGGTCATGTCCTTTTTTTTTCTTCAGTTTTTCAATTTTCTTTTTCCGAGGACCGCAGGTCACGGTGTTGCTACGTGCAGTAATACGGCGTTGCTGCATGCTTCGGCCCGACAGTATCTAGGAAGCTGTGCCGAACCCAGGTGTCCCTTTCTCATGACCTGTTTTCTTGCCACGGCTGATTTTTTTAATGTGACTATGGTTTTTATATGTGTTATTTATATAGTAATAGACCGCGTGCGTAATTTTGAATTTAAAAAGCTTTTTAGAAAAGTCACTTCAGAAAAATATTTAAAAACACATTCTATTCAGAAAATAATTAAAAAGCTTTTTAGAAAAGTTATTTCAAAAAAATTATTTTTAAAATCCTATTCTATTTATTTTAACTTCTGAAAAAAAATCAAAGCAAAAAATCCTAAAAGAACAGACCCAAATCTCTTGGGCTGCTGGAGTGTACGAGTATACCACTACTGGTGGGATCCTTTTCTTACGAGAAGAATAATAAATCAAGGTACTGGAGCAGTATCGTTATTCAACAGTGGCCACCTCGTAAAGGGGAGAAAAAACTCAAGTTTTTTAGCTTTTTTTTGTTGCCGAATTGGACTCTTTCTATACTTAATACTTCCCCTGAATTTGGCGATTCTTTTTCATTTTCGATTAACGTGTTATTCTTCACATGGTCACGTTAGGAGGTCCAACTCTATCCCCTGTCCTGGCGTGTTCTTTTCCCCATGGACATAATTGACATTAACATAGGCATATCCCCCTTAATTTGGCCATGCGACAAATGACGTCGAGCTGCACCATAGTTAGCCTCCTAACACACTTCCCAGTTGGCTCTTCATCGTCGCACGAGCTAAACCACAAAAGTCAAACTGCAAAGCACCACCCAAAAAGAAAACCATTAGACAAAAAGTGGTTTTGACAGGTACAAGCCGGATAAAGTATTTGTTACTTTTTTTTTTAGGGTCCGTTTATACTAGCTTCTATGATTGATGATTTTTTACTGCAACTAATATTTTTTTTGCTAAAAATAAGTGGTAGTGATTGAAAGAAGTAACTTAAGTGGATGAGCAGCTGAGAAAGTGAGGGAGATACATACATAAAATAAAAAACGAGAAGAGTAAGATACATGACGCATACGTAGCCCCCTTCTCATTAGAGATTAAATAAGAGGGAGATCTGATGATTTATCCTATCTTTATTTGCCACTTAATAAAATGTCTCGTGATGCCTCACTGACATATGGGGTCAGAACCCGTATAACAGTAAGACATCGCTTACTATTTCAATAAAAGATAAAATAAATCATCAATTCATCTATATAAATATACCTTTGTTTTCACTATTTCAGGTACATTATCTGATGATCGGTAAGTTCATGCATAAAATGGGAAGGATGACCCATAAAATACTGCGTCCGAAACATAAAAAAATATGTGCATTTATTTCTAGGCCCCGTTTGGCACGGCTCCACTTCACAAGTGGAGCTGTTTTTTTACTTCACAAGTGGAGCTGGGTGAAACTACTTTTTTCAGCTCCTTGGGTGGAGCTACTTTTGTCTCAGCAGGTTTTAAGGAACTACTTGGATGGAGCTATTTTGCTTTACCCCGTTTGGCACAAAACAGCTCCAAGGAGCTGGTGGTGGAGCTGTGCCAAACGGGGCCCTAGTTGGCAAGGAGGACACGTGTACATGCATACAGGGAAGGAGGTTCGAGAGACTCAAGAAACGTGCCTTTTAGATAGGATGCAAACGGTATAGATTAATTTTGACTGATTCGATACTGAATTTGATCCATACCAAATATGAAAAATTAATTTAGTATCTAATATCAAATTTGGTTGGTATCGGATAGTTGTTATCAGATATGGTAGCGAAAACAAGAGAGCTAAATTCCGACTGAATAGCGTCGGTAAACGGTAAACCGGATACTATCTGACCGGATATCCAATAAGTAAGTTAATACCCTAATCGGCCCAACTCATCAACCATCACTGACACCAACGGATTTAGGTTTTACCTAAGTCCTAACCTAACTCCAGAATCTGGCCACTCCAGCCAATCGCCACCAATCCTCTCCGCTTATGTTGAACTTATATATGAATTTATCGGTTTTCAAATTTATGTATGAATTTACCAATTTTCAAATTTATGTATGAATTTATCATTTATATTGAATTTGTGTTGTATCGGCTATCATACTTAAGTAATCTACATGAATTTATTGCTAATTGAAGGGTTGAAGTGATAGTACTATGGTTCAGTATATTCCTTTATGTATGTACATAATATCCAACTATATTATCCATTTCTGATTCAAAATCGTCATATATCCGTCATGATAGTATCGTATTTGAAATTTCGAATACCTCAAATTCGTATTCGATTTTATCATATCCAACTATGAATCTGAGAAAAGATATAGATTAAGATATAATATAAACAATATCTATCTGAATTTGATTTGATTGTACCTCTATTTCTAGACGAGATCACGGACGTAGATACGCTAGAGCCCACTCTTAGGTTGGGCGGACAGTGGATATTGCCAGTCGTCAAATTTAAGAGACAGAAGAAGATCAGTTTTATGAGCACCCTTCATTTTAGTTTTTGATCCGTCACTAGAGAGAGAAGAAGATTAGTTTTATGAGCACCTCCTTCAGTTTAATGGTCTCTACTTTTCAATTTTTAAAAACTGGTTTTCGATTTTTTTTATGATAACTATATTTCTAACGAAATATCTTTTCAAGACAGGCTCTATAAGTTAATTATAATATATACTATAGTAACTTTATTTATATCAACTAAATATGCAGGTAAGTTTATATTACTATGTATTCTTTTTCATAAATAATCTAAAATTCATAAGTTACAACCAAAAGTTATAGGTGATCGGTTCGGCTGAAAAGCTCGTGGCTTATAGCTGAAAACACTGTAGCTGACAGAGGCTTATTTAGCATAATTAAATTTAAAAAATTTAAAAATAAAAAAATATGTTAGCCCATTACGTATAATACAAACAAATACGGGAAAAAAGAACCGGCAAAAAAGCTCAACAAAAAGCCAAAAATTCAGAAAAAGACGAAACTTATGAATAGTGAAAAATAAGCCAGAAGTCGAAACCGAGTTGATCAGGACCATAAACGCAAACAAAAAAGAACATGCCGAGTTTATGATCAGTCACTGACACACTCCGTGGACTGCAAAAACGCGACAAATTACGACGGCATCGGCCGGAATGCATCAATCTTGTGACCTCGGCGAGAAGAAACATGCGGATAAAACCAGGCTAGTTTTGTCAGGCATGCATAGACAGCTGCTGCATCCGTGCATATGTACTTCCGTGCATATACAGCTGCTGCATCCGTGCATGTACAGCTGCATCCGTGCATGTACAGCTGCTGCATCCGTGCTAGTTTTGTCAGGATGCCATCGTACTTACGCATGTACAGCTGCTGCATCCGTGCATATGTTGCTGCAGATTTTGATCCGGTATTATCCGCCAACCATCGCCGACGGCCTAACCGTCATGCTTCTTTCAACTAAAACCGAGGGTGCATATACTTGAAATTTACAGTAATCTCTCTATTTTAAAAAGATATATAATTCTTTGAGGAAAATATGACCTGTTTTTCAGGTTCCGAGGAAGTAAATTGCTTCCTATGAAACTTATGCGTTCAAAAGCAAGACAGGTCGTGATATGAGATATGATGAACCAGGATATTGGAAACGTTGCTCTGGTCCTTGTGCATTATTTGTGAATTTGTTCTGCATTCATACATGATTAAAGACTAAGGAAAAACCAGAAAGTCTAAAACTAAACAAACAGATCTATACCTGACTTCCTGTTTCTTA
This sequence comes from Dendrocalamus sinicus, assembly GCA_036346575.1. Lineage (NCBI taxonomy): Eukaryota > Viridiplantae > Streptophyta > Magnoliopsida > Poales > Poaceae > Dendrocalamus > Dendrocalamus sinicus. The sequence goes on from CM070646.1 coordinate 14,509,132, forward strand.
AAAGCTAGGTGTTTATAGGTTAATTAAGTCAAAAAGTTAACTTTAAGCTATAAGCCAAATAGCCTAAGCTAAAATAAACAGAGTCGTATTTTGCACTGTAACTGCTGATGGCTTTTAACGTAATTGAAATTTTAAAAATAAAAAACAGATTAACTCATCATAGATAATATAAAGGAATAAAAAACCAAAAAAACAGAAAATTAAAATTAAAAAAACTAAAAACTAAAAGTCTAATAAAGACCCGAAATAAGCGAGGCAAGCCATTTTGAACACCCCTAAACAGTCGGGGCGTGTGTGGAGGGGACACCCAACCCCAGCAGGAAAGGACACCTAGCCTATATTACTATAATATAGGCAGTGCCACCACGCCCAAACTAACCCAAACGGGCCAAACCTCCTCTAGTTACGGAACGAAGTTCACCGAACGGTAAGGGCATGAACAATGATACGAACAACGATTGTATGTAATACATTATTATATTATTTATAAATAAAATTAAAGATAATTTATATAATAGATTGTTTATATAGTTATTTATAATAATCTCATATAATTAATGAATTGTTTATATAGTTGTCTCTATAATAGAAAACCGTTTATAAGATTGTCTGTTAAATATTACACAACATATTTCTTTCCTCTTCTCTCTCCTCTACATCATCTAAAATTATATAAAAGCATATACAATAGTTTATCTCTTAGGTTTGTTTCTAAGGCTTCTACCTCATATGAAGACAGCACTAGAAACAACCTCTTCAATAGTAAATCATTCATCTAAGGGCACCTCTAATAGTGTCATCTCAGCTATCTATTAGCTATATTAAATAAGTAAAATCGTATGTAGGTAAGAGAGGAGGTGAGGAGAGCTAATGTGGTGCCTCTTATACAAAAGATGACTTGAGCTCATAAATCAAAGTAAACTAGCTGAATGCCCGTGCGTTGCTACGGATTTAAAAAAAACTAGAACATATTTATATGCACGTTCCAACAAATTTTACCACTCGTTAATTTTAGAACATGTAGTATGATAAAATTTTAAAATCCGTAGCAACGCACGGGCATTCAGCTAGTATAGAACAAAAGGTTGACTTGTAACTGAATGATACATATAAGTGTGTGCAATTCATTGGATCACAATTCAAGCTAAACCATCCACTGTGTGCTTTTCTTAAGCCCCAGATTGTGTGATAGTGGTGTTCACTGTTCAATAAGACGCAGTTTATACAGAGTTCTAGCAATAAGCAATAAATAAAAGACAGAATATTCATGAGTGGGTCCAAGTCATCTAAGTGGAAGCACTGAGAGGTGAATGGAGATGTGTAGTAGATAGACCATTTGTGACAAAAAAGGAATATTGTCGTAAAACCGCAATCTTGAGATGCTCTTAGCTTAATAATTGTAGATCAAATATCACTACTCAAAACAGAGGAGGAATTATCTGTCTTAACCTATGAGTCGCACGCTCAGACGTTGTGTATCGAATCTCTCGCTTAGAATATTGTTGGTATCGGCTCATTGACCGATCAATGCTGAAAGAGAGAATAAAAGCTCGATTAGTGATGGTTCAAATATTCGATGATGAGGCGCTACCAGTTCAACTTGGATAGTCAATTGTTGAAATCTTACGTACATGCAAGAAAGATTAAGATATAACATGTCCCCAGTTAATTAAGCTGACGGTTTGAATAATCAGTGATTAGCTAGAGTGCTACCAGTTCAACTTGGATAGTCAACTACTGAAATCTTACATACATGTAAGGAAGATTAAGATATATCATGTCCCCAGTTAAAATGAAATTGCCATTACAGACCGTGTCTTGGAGACTTGGACTATCTATAGAGGTCCAAAAAAATCAATACCCTATCTATCTGATGCAAGCACATTCTGACGCTTTGTTAATATCTCTTCGTTCTGGTATTTTTAGGCGTCTAGGATGGTAGCTGTTGGGACAAAGATAGTTTTTATTGGGTTGTGAGCATTTTACATATCTGATAAACAATTACAGGGCAGATGCTAGATCTAAATTGAGAATATAATTTGTTCATTTCGGCTATACTATTTGCTTTTTTTACCTATACCACGATTACTTCCCAATGCACTAACAAGGCAAAGTTACACCATTAGCTCTGAACCATTTAATTTTGTGCAATCAAACAACCCCTAGTCTCATTTTGTTGATTCCAGTCCGTCTGCTATTTTATTTTGTGCAATTAAAACCTTCTAACTATTTTTGTTTATATGAGCCCTTATAGTACTCAAAATTGTCCAATTACATTTTTGTCCATACGACTAACAGATTGATGGTGTGACTATAAACATGTGCCATAGCTAAAATATAACATCATAGTAAACTATTATTAAACCTCACTATTGTGTTCTAAAGGATAAATGTTTACTATTACATTTTTTGAATTGGATTTTTTTCACTAATTATTGTTTTGGTGAGATATTGTCCTCCAAAACACATCAGCAAGCCTAGATAGCAGCTAATCTTGTTAAGTTTAATGAGTTACATATCTCCGTCAGCTCGAGTTAACATACACATCAACAATCCATTAGACAGAAGGGTTTGATTCAGTAATTTTTAGTAGTAAAGGGCTCCACTGAATAAAAATCAAATAGTAGAGAGGATTCGAATCAACAAAATCATGGTGAATGGACTTGATTGCCCGAGCGTTGCTACGGATTTTAAAATTTTATCATACTACATGTTCTAAAACTAACGAGTGGTAAAATTTGCTGGAACGTGCATACAAATATGTTCTAATTTTTTTAAATCCGTAGCAACGCACGAGCATTCAGCTAGTCTGAGTATAATATGAGAATTTAGTTGAAGTTCTTTGTCACGAGTAGCCTCAAAAATTTCAAACGAAAATTCATCTATTCAGCACCATGAAAAAACAATGAACACTTGGGTCCAAGTAATCCAAATCACCTATGGAATTAATTTGTCAAATTTAAAGAAAACTTCCATTTGTCTAAAGAGTTCTTTGTTAGTATTAATAAGGAATAACAGTTATAAACTACTACCAAAACTTCACATGTTTATGTTGAAACATACTGCCCATTGACATTCAATGGTGGAACCAGAATTTGGTTACGCCTCGGGCTAAACTCTAACAACCAAAAACTAACGCCAATTTATACCCATACCATGACATAACAAAAGTACATCACAATTGCGTCATTGATATGAAACTTGATTTCAATGCTAAAACATAAAGCATAATAAGGAAAACAAGGCATAATGTTTAAGCACACCTGATTTTCCCATTGCATTGTAACAGACATGGCTTCTTGGTATGAAGCTGACAAGGCTAAGTTCTCCTCAAACCGCTTTTCTAATTCTGATGATTGAGAATCAATCTATTGAACAAAATAAAAAACTTAGCCATGACTTAGGAAGCTTATTTCGTTTCAAAGAAAAGGAAGGTAACATCAAACACCTCCATTAACAGCTTTTACCGGCTGCCCTCTAGCCTCTCAACCATCAAAGCCATATCATGCAACATTGCAACTGGTTTTCAAGTTTTTCCCTATCTTGCTTCCATAGTGAAATATGCTGTCAGTACAGCTTGCATTAAGAGTTGAGCTCAGCTAGAAGCATCCTATGAACAAACAACACAACATGTACATACAACTGTTCTAATCACCCCTGTAAATTTTGACAACAAGGTGTCTGGATCACAGGTGCTCAATCATCCAGTTATCACACTGGATTACAGGTGATATCCAATATATACTGTAAAAAGCTTAAATTATGAAAATTTTTGAGAGTGTGTTAGATGCATTACCATTGAAAATGCCTACCGGGAGGGGGGCAGTGCAGGCCGGGAGGCAGGCGGCGCTGGCCGGGAGGGGGGCGCTGGCCGACGCGGGCCGAGGCGTGGCAACGTCTGGAGGAGGGCGAGCCTAGCAGGCGGCGCTGGCCGAGATCCGAGAGGAGGGAGTCGGGCGGCACCGGCCGGGAGGGCATCGGAGGGCGCGCTGCCAGAGACGGCGGCGCAGCGGAGGAGGGCACCGGCGGTGCAGCCGGGAGGCGGCGGTGCGGCGAGGGTGGCGCCGTAGTGGCGCGTGCTGGTGCAGCAGCGGACCGCGGCGTCGCCACGCCGGGAGCGAGGGGCGAGGACGGCGGCCGACGACGAGCGCGGCGCGCGCAGCGAGATGGTGGCGGCGGCGCGACAAGGAAGCCGTCGAGACCCTCCTCTCGTCCCCTCCCGCCCCGCCTCGAGCCGCGCGAAGAGGGATTGGCTCCGAGTCCGGCGGTCGACAAGCACTCGACGTCGGTGCCGCTCGACGCAGATTGACCGCACGCACGGCGCGCGGGGGAGGGTGGCGTGGCCGTGAGGCGAGGCGGGGCGGGGCGGGCGCGAGGGGTGTTTAGGAGGAGCGGCGGGCGAAGCGGCGGGACGACGAGGCGGGCGACGCGGGCCATGTGAGGAGGCGGCGAGCGAAGAAGTTGGGGGAGGAGGCGCGGCGCGCGGGGGGGAGGAGTAGGCGAGGCGAGCGGCAGATGAGGAGGGACGAGGCGAGGCGAGGACGGAGGAGGAGGCGCGCGGAGAACCGGGAGACGCGGAGGGAGATGGGGAGAAGGTGGGAGAACCGGGAGACGCGGAGGAGACGGGGGAGAACGTGGGGAGGCACGGAATCGCGCGGGGCGGGGGACAGTGGGGGCAGCGCAGGTTTCGTGAGGTGGAGTGGGGGTGTAGGATGCACCATCACCTTGAACTCCTTTTAAGGAGTAGAGATAGTGAGAGAGTGTGAGAAAAGAAATTACGGTAAAAACAGTATAAAATAATTAGAGAACTAATTTACTATTAGAGATGTCATCTCTAATGTTGTCTTTAGGTGGGGTGAAAATATTTGAAATAACCTTAAAAGACATACTATTATACATACTCTATTTTATACTATTTTTACCATAACTTCTTTTCTCACCCTTTGTATTGATTTGTGGGTTTAAGTCATTTTCTTACTTAATAGATAGTATATTATCTTCCCTCATCTTTCTTCTTATGTACATAAAATTTTACTCATTTAGTATAGTTAAGAAATAGTAGAAATAATAATATTAAAAATACTCTTAAGAAATAGTACAAGAGGCATGTATCGCTGTACATTGCCTAACTGAAAGTCTGAAACGGTCTCTCGTCCCGGGTCGCCTTTATTACCCGCCCCACCCACGCCCAGCGAGGTGTCAACAAGAAACCACCTACCTACCATGGCCTCGTCTTCATCGTCGTCGATGGGCGGCTCCCTCGCGCTCGCCGCCGCCACCGCCATGGCGCTCTCCGGCTCCCTAGTCATCTTCTCCCTCTGCCGCCCGGCCAAGCCCCACGGCGAGGCCTCTTCTTCGTCGTCGTCGTCCGAGCCTGCCCTCCGCCCCTGCCTCTCCTCTTCAGGTGAGTAAAACAATCGATCTCCCGAAGTTTCTTGCTTGGCACGCACGGTTCTCTTCTTCTTTATATGAGACGGATGGGATTTCTCACGGTCTGTTCGGTTCTCGATCGTGTGCAGAGAAGCGGAGGCGCGGGGGGAAGGCGCGGCGGAAGGGCGAGAAGAGGGTGCGCTTCGCCGAGGACGTCGTCGACAATGAGGGCGCGGCCAGGCCGCTCCCGGCCGAGCCGACATGCAGGGGCGCGGCGGAGGCGGACGCGGAGCGGATGCCGGCCAACCGGGAGGCGCTCTACCGTGGCATGCTCCGCGACCGCTCCATGCACCGGGTCGCATGCTCCTACTGACCAACCAGCCAGCCAACCAAAGCCTCGCCGCCGGCCGCCGTGCTCGATCAATCACAAGAGCTCAATCAGAGTTGAAAAGTAGTCCCCTGCTTCTGCTTGATTTTGTTGCTTCCTTTCTTGGTCTCTCTTCTTTCTTCCTTATGTCGCTGTTAGTGTTTGGTTGCTTTGATAGGCGGGCCGTTGACTTCTGGTACACCCTGTACAGTGGATGGGTTAATGGTAGTTTTTTAATCTTTTTATTTTCTTTTTTTCATTTGGGTGAGGAAAGCTTTCCTCTGTAAATAGGCTCTCTGCTCTCATGCACTCGCAAGAAAAAAAGATGAATTGAGAAGCTTGGATTTGAGAGTCGTTGTGAATTGGAAATTACGGTACATGTCGTCGTAACATATCTCTATTCGTTTCTTCCTCTCTTCTCGGTTTTTTTTTGAGCAGGCCTCTTGTGTGAACACGAGCCACGCGTGAGTTTTACACCGAACGTTTTTTTTCTAGAGTATTGCTATACAACATTCGACTATTTTTGAGGACAAAAACAGTCAGATTGATCTGGGGCGTTAGATCTCCATCCAACGGATCCACCCATATAAACCCTCCTCCAAAAAAATGATCTAAGGCATTGGATCTTCATCTAACGGCTTAAATTCTGACTGTTTTTGTATAAAAAACAGTTGAATGTTATATAGACACTCCCTTTTTTCTACCTGTACGAGATGCCGGTGTTCGTGTTGAATTTATTTATGGAGTATCAGATTCACTGGAAAACAGAAACGGATGGGTAATCTAATTCACGGCCAGAGTTGGAACTAAGGAAGGTTCGGTGTGAACGGGTTCACCGCTTCACGGTCACGCGTGCGAACATCGCATTGGCCCTATTCTTTTTTTGTTGCAGAAACAGCGACGCGAATGGCACGCTTGAAAAACTGTTTTGAAAATTTCTGTTATTTCGGCTCCTAAAAAAAATAACGTTAGAAGCTATTAAAAAAAGAAAAGGTGGGTTCTAAAGAGTTTTAGCTTTTTGGTTTTTATATGGAGCTACAGTAACTAATTTCTAAACGGCGTATTTAAGGTAAGATTTATAAATTAATTATAGCATATATTGTATCCACTTTAGCTGTCGGTTAAAATCGTATATAATTGTTTTTTATAATTTTTTAAACAAATAGTTCAAATTTAAATGTGGTAAGACATACACAAGACATTCGCCGAGAGATGGGCCAATCACGGCAGCCACAGCTACTGGTTATTTTCTTTCCCTTTGTCGCGGGAAGCGCAAGATGCGGGCCGCCGTGCGACGGCGACGGATACGGACGCGATGGCAGCCGACCAGCGCAAACGTTCACATCGGACGTCTCATCCACCGCGACGCGCGCTTGTTTTCGAGCTGCGTGGGGTCGCGGCCCGCCCCTCACCCGCAGTGTGATTATATGAGGCCCTAATTTCACCACATTCCTACGGATATGTAGAAGCAGGGAATTTAGAAATCTTCTTTGTTTTTAGAGGAACTGAACCGTTTTGGTTTTTTTCCCTATGAAATTCTCGTGTTCCGAACAAGACTTTTAATCCCTTTTTTGGGTTTTATTAAACATCATCCGGATGTTTTTTTTCCTAACTATCATCTAGATTTAGGACCATTGGATTAGAGATCCAATAACCATGAATTCTTTCCCCTCTCCTTTGAAAAAAAATCTCCTCCCTTCAAAAATAAGGAGCCTCTTGATATCTAATCCAAGAGTCACAAATTTGGATTATAGTTAGTGTTGAACATCTAGTCAATATTCGGCATATTTTAATCCAGAAATTCAGCATATAAAACATGACATAAACAAGCATGAGTGATCTATCATCGACGTATTTAAATTCGCTAACGAATAAGCTAACAGAAACATCTATTAGCATATTCATAGCGCACAGAAACAAATACACCAGAAAAGGTTTCGGATTATACCCTCGGGCGGGGCGGTCGAGACACCGAGGCGCCGTTACCATCAGTCGTCATGATGGCCTATTCGATGTAGTCGATCAAGGCGTGATGCACGAAGAAGCTTGATGCAGGAAGATGTTCGCAGTGCAGTCCCGTGAACGATTCACCACCAGGAAGAAGACGTCGCAGAATGAGTAGTCGCGCTGATGCGCTCCCCAAAAACTTGATCGCCCGCCTACCCGTGCGGTACACAAATGGACGGTTCCGAGGCCTACTCGCCCGAAACTTGTGCGCGCAAGGTTCGGACCGAGATTGCAGAGCAGCCAAAAAAGAGAGAGAGTTTCGCCCTTTGTATCCCATTGGAATGGAGAGAGAGCCCTCTTTTGTAACAAAGAAAAACGAAGAGACGATAACGGCAGCCATTACTCAAAGTAACCACACGCCATAATCGTGCACCGCATCGCCACCATCGCGCTTTCGTTTTCGAATAGATAAAGAAAAATGCGCCGCACCCGACACGCGCTGGCAGACGACGACACACGCACGCACCGCACCGCGCACCGCGCGCGCGCGGCGCGGCGTGGCGTGGCGCGGCGAAGAGCGAGCGTGTGTAATGGCTCTCTCCAATTCCACAAGGGGGTTACCACATTCCACCTTTTAAAGTGGTGTAACTCCCATTCAATTCTCCATATGGGACTAAACAATTTTCTACCTAGCATTAGTTGTGGGCCTAGGAATTTCATTTGATTAATTGCTAAATTAAAATGGGCCAATCCCAATTAATCCAACAATCCCCACCAAATTTCAAGGCACACGAGAAATGCTCTCAGTTCTGCTGTTGTTTGATATACCAGTGTTTCGATGGAGATTAAGTTGAACATCCACCTAGGAAAGGAGTTACACTCATCCACAATCGAACAATGGACTATGCCTTGAATTGTGAGTTTTGCGAACAAGCTTTACCCAATTCCTTTACTAGTACTAGGTGCCTAAAACATCCCCTCCGGTTGGAGCGTATAAGTCATACTCTGTGCCTATTCATGAGTATCTAGAGATCACCCAAATCTCATAGATCGTGACCAGCAAATCGAACTCATATAGGTGTGTTCTTTCTAAGATGTCCTGTAGGCCGACATCTCGCTTTAAAAAAGCCACTTGGATCACATTAAGGTAAAAACCAACCCGCCATACTGAATAGGAGAGAAGCGCATCATCAAGAAATGAGCCCCGTAAAGGTCTCTCCTCCCGACCAACCAACAGCTTGTTTCACCATCCTACTTCACGGATCTCCGATCACATAGAACAGTTACCACCGTGGTATGACTCATGTGGGTCTCGAGCCCATCTCACTGATGCACTATCTATCACATTACGTGATAAACCCTTTGTAAATTGGTGCGCAGATTCTTAGTTATGTCGGACATAGTCCATGCTATAACTCCGAGTTTTTCAGCTTTCGACAGACTTCAACCGCCTCTTAACATGCCTAGATGACTTCATGTTGTCCTTAGAACTGTTCACCTTGATAATTACAAATCGATTATCACAGTTCATCGGACAACCGGTATCGATTTTCAACCACCGGCAGATCCATAAGGAGTTCACGAAGCCACTCGGCCTCAACAGTGGCGGTATCTAACGCCGTGAGTTCGCTTCCATTGTTGACCTCGTTAAGATGGTCGCTTGCAAGACTTCGAAACAAAGCACCACCTCCAAGTGTGAACACATATCCACTCGTGACTTTTATCTCATCAAAGATCGAGATCCGGTTTGAATCACTATATCCCTCCGGTACCTTTGGGTACCCAAAGATAGTGAATAACATAGCTCACATTGCCTTTAGATAGCGCATCACTCTCTCAAGAGCACGCTAATGATCATCTCGGATTTGAAACAAACCGCTTAGCTTGCTCACAAAGAAACGAGATGTCGAGCCTCGTAGCACTAGCTAAATACATCAATGAGCCAATGATCTGGGAGTATCTCAATTGATCCCTTGTTATTCTTCTGGTTTTCCTCAATAACACACTAGGATCATAAGGAGTAGAAGGCACTTGCATCACTATAACCAAAGCGACTCAAGACCTTATCCACATAGTGGGATTGCATGAGTGTAACCCCACCATCACCTTCTCTCAGTAGCTTAATGTTAAGAATCACATCACCACTCCCAAATCTTTCATCTCAAAATTCTTGGACAGAAAGTCCTTGACCTCCTCAATCACATTGAGGTTGGTCCCAAAAATCGATATGTCATCAACATACAAGCACAAAATCACTCTTTCTCCCCACCATAGCGATAGTACACACATTTGTCGACTTCATTCACAACAAAGCAGCAGATGTCAAAGTTTTGTCAAACTTCTCATGCCATTGCTTAGGTGCTTGCTTTAGGCCATACAAAGACTTTAACAACTTGCACACCTTTCCTTCTTGACCTTCTACCACAAACCCGTCTGGTGATCCATATAAATCTCCTCCTCCAACTCTCCATTTAGGAAAGCTGTTTTAACGTCCATTTGATGAACGAGAAGACCATGAGAAGCAGCCAGGCAAGTAGTACTCGAATTGTGGTCGGGCAACAGTGAATAAGTATCAAAGAAGTCCTCGCCTTCTTTAGGTATAACCCTTGGCCACAAGCCTTGCCTTGTACTTTTCAATTGTACCATCAGCCTAAGCTTTTCTTGAAAATCCATTTACATCCTCAAAGTTTACACCCATAGGACGGTCAACGACCTCCCAAGTTCCATTAGACATAATAGAGTCCATCTCACTCCGCATCGCTTCCTTCCAATAGTCGTGTCGGAGAAGAATATGCCTCTTCCATGGTTCTTGAGTGTCATCCACGAGATATACAATGAAATCATCACCAAAAGACTTTGCAATCCTCTGTCTCTTACTCTTTCGAGTAACTTCATTGTTATCCTCTTCAAGATTTTTCATAGGCGTTTCCTCAACATGTTCTATCGGCACAAAGGAATCAAGAGAAATTATAGGTTCTTCACTAGATGACTAGGTACATCATTATTCATAGGAAATTCATTCTCAAAAAATGTAGCATCTCTGGACTCTATGATTGTACCAATACGCACGTCGAGCACTCCTCCATTTTATAATTAAGAACCTATAACCCACGTTTGTGTATAGCATAACCAAGGAATACACAATCTACGGTTTTTGGTCCAAGTTTGCGCTTCTTGACAATTGGCACGTTAACTTTGGCCAAACATCCCTAGGTACGCAGGTATGAGAGAGTCAACTTCTTCTTTTCCCATTCCTCGAATGGTGTTACTTCTTTGTTCTTTGTAGGAACTCTATTCAGGACATGACATGCGGTCAATATAGCCTCACCTCACCATTCCTTAGAAAGTCCCGCAGTTGTCTAACATGGCGTTAACCAAATCGTTAGAGTGCGGTTCTTTCTTTCGGCAATCCCGCTTGATTCAGAGAATAGGAGGCGTCCTCTCATGAATAATTCCATGTTCCTCGAGAATCTGATAAACTCATTTGAAAAATACTCTCCTCCACGATCGACCTTACCCGCTTGATTTTCCTTTCAAGTTGGTTTTCTACCTCACTTTATAGATCTTAAAGTAATTCAATGCTTCATCTTTTGTTTTCAATAAGTACATATAGCAAAATCTAGTGCAATCATCTATAAGCGTCATGAAATATTTCTTTCCCTTTAGTCAACACGCCATTCATCTCGCATAAATCGAATGAATGAGTTCTAACGGTGCCAAATTCCTCGCCTCTTTTCTGCGCTTGTGAGGCTTGCGAGGTTGTTTCGATTGAACACACGCATGGCACTTAGAACCTTTGACCAAAGTGAATTTCGGGATTAAACTCATATTAGCTAAGCGCGTCATACACCCAAAATTAACATGACAAAGTCGTGAATGCCAAACATTAGACTCATCATCATCATTACACACATGGTTCACAATTTTATTACAGAATCCATCAAAGAAAAACGGAACAAACCTCCGCTCTCATAGCCTTTACCAACAAATGTTCCATACTTAGACACGACACATTTATTTGACTCAAAAGCAAGCCTAAAACCATCTCTACATAGTAGAGATCCGCTAACGAGATTCTTCTTTATGGAGGGACATGCTGCACGTTCTTCAAGCGCAGTCTTTCCCAAGTAAACTTCAGATCGACCGTACCAACACCATGAACAGCTGCATGCGATCCGCTCCCCATCAACAAGGAGCAACCTCGACCGACTGATAAGATGAAAACAAGGAAATATCAGCACAAACATGAATATTAGCACCGGTGTCAACCCACCACTCGGTGATTGACAAACAGAAAGAACTGTAGGTAAATAATTACCGCACTCGATGTTCCTCCAAAGATCACTAATAACCATGTTGGCGGACTTCTTCGCTTATCCTTGCGATCCGGACAATCCTTAGCCCAATGGCCGAATCACCGCACACAAAGCATCCGCCCTTTCCTTTGCCTTTCTTCTTAAACTCGTGGTAGCCTTGGCTTGACAAAAGGCTTATTTTTCTTTTGTTGTGGAAAGCCCGACGATTCTTCTTTCGCACCAAATTGGCGCTAGAACCTCCTCAAGAAGAACTTTCTTGCCACGAGTATCTTTTGCCCTCGCCTTCTCTTCAACACCAAGAGTGCCAATGAGATCGTGAACATCGAACTTCGCCTCTTGTGCTTTAGAGAAGTAGCAAAATCCGACCAAGAGGGTGGTAACTTAGCGATAATACCGACACCACAAACTTGTCCCAGAACTCGCACTTATTGTTCTCAAGCTCCTTTGCGGCGCTCAATCTCATGAGCTTGCTCTACTACGTAACGGTCATCGACCATCTTGTAGTCATAGAACGCTCCATGACATACACTCACCGCCAAGATCGAAACTCCGAACTTGACCTCAAGTGCATTCCACATATCTTTTCCCTAGGCAAATGCATGTACACATCCACAATGTTATCCGCCAGAATGTTGACAAGCGCACCTCGGAAAAAGTTATCCGCTACATTGAACTTGCGTTCATCCTCATCGACAGAGGCTCGGGCTTTCCTTGTGCAACATGAAAACATTCCATGGCGAGAAACCACGTGGATCGCGCGTGCACGCCATCTCTTAAAATTTGAACCATCAAACGGAGGTGTGGCTTAAGCGACGCAGCAAAGCCAACTACCAAAAGACCTATCAAGTTTTTGGATTGTTTAACATCTAGTCAATATTCGGCATATTTTAATCCAGAAATTCAGCATATAAAACATGACATAAACAAGCATGAGTGATCTATCATCGACGTATTTAAATTCGCTAACGAATAAGCTAACAGAAACATCTATTAGCATATTCATAGCGCATGTAAAACAAATACACCGAAAATGTTTGGATTATACCTCGGGCGGGGCGATCTCGAGACACCGGAGGCGCCGTTACCATCAGTCGTCATGATGCCCTATTCGATATAGTCGATCAAGGCGTGATGCAGGAAGATGTTCGCAGTGCAGTCCCGTGAACGATTCACCACCGGGAAGAAGACGTCGCGAGAATGAGTAGTCGCACGATGCGCTCCCCAAAACTTGATCGCCCGCCTACCCGTGCGGTACACAAATGGACGGTTCCGAGGCCTACTCGCCGTAAACTTGCGCGCAAGGTTCGGACCGGAGATTGCAGAGAGCCAAAACAGAGAGAGTTTCGTCCTTTGTATCCCATTGGAATGGAGAGAGAGCCTCTTTGTAACAAAAAAACGAAGAGATCGATAATGTGACCATTACTCAAAGTAACCACGCCATAATCGTGCACCGTTATCGCGACCATCGGCGCTTTCGTTTTTCGAATAGATAAAGAAAACGCGCCGCGCCGACCGGCACGCGACGCGCGGCGCGGCGATGAGCGAGCGCGCGCGTGTAATGGCTCTCTCCAATTCCACAAGGGGGTTACCACATTCCACCTTTTAAAGTGGTGTAACTCCCATTCAATTCTCCATATGGGACTAAACAATTTTCTACCTAGCATTAGTTGTGGGCCTAGGAATTTCATTTGATTAATTGCTAAATTAAAATGGGCCAATCCCAATTAATCCAACAGTTAGAAGGAAAACATCCGGGTAATATCTAGACACTCCCCCTTTTTTCTATAAAATCCATTTAGTTTCATTTTTCTGCGAAATCCATGCGCTCTAGGCGTGTAATTGGTGCTCGTAGCTTAATTTCTCGTGTCATGAAACTGTGACGACTTGTGAAGCTGTTCGACCATGCGTGCAGATGGAACGGTTGTTTTTGCGTCGCGCACGCGGTTCCGCTCGGTTGGGCTGAGAACAGGTTTGTGCCGGAGTAGGACAAGCAGGGCATCTTCACGACTGGTGTGGAAGATTCCTTTATCCACTTCTTCTAATACATGGTCGTTCGAGGCTGCGAGTAGTATATTCTGAGCACGCACATCAGGCGCAAAACAAGTTAGGACTAGGCTACTCTTCTTCCAACCATTGTACTATTTGCTTTGCTTTGATTTTTTTTTCTGAGAGAAAGCAATGACATTACCTGGAAGCAGGGCAGGTGCGGCACACATTCTGGTGAGTCATAGACAGAGGCTGGAATTATTGGGTTTGGTCAAACTAATCTTTTGGGGATTTGGAGATTTTCTGATATGGGATGGCCATCTATTGATTTTCCCACCATCTTCCTAAAATCGGGTCATCGTCACCTTCTCCATGCTTTAGTAGCTATGTAAAAGGAGCTACAATTTTTTTTCAGATTTTTTCTTATGGTTTTATTCATCATATACCCTCCCCTCATATGGAAATTCAGGATTTACCCTCCTATCCCACACGTCAGTGACTTATGATGACCCCACATGTCATTGAGGTGGAAGGATAAATCCTGAATTTCCCAACTAAGGGGAGGGTATATGATACAATCCCCTTTTCATATTGATTTCATACTCAAACATAAAGCTTGTATATTTTGCCTTCTTGGGGGTAGAATTCAGGGTTGTAACAATCCATAATGTACTACTACTAGATTGGTAGCTGCATTTTGCCTCCATGTATCTATCCATGTGAAGGGTAAGTACCATGTTCAAGCATGCCACCGTATCACTATCGAAGTCTTCTTAAGGAAAAGATTGGAGAAAAGAAACCTAAGGCTGTGCTCTTGGAGATAACCGGCTCCTAATTAATCAAGTACGAGTACGACATGAAGATGCAAGGAAGGAAGCAGACAAGTAGTGGCTTACCATGTCATTTTCCTAACCCAAATTTTCTCGGTTGAGATTGCGATGCAAGCAATCTAGCTTAGCTATCCCATGAACCCAATTGAAAATCCAGTAGAGATTATTTGAGCTTTAGCTTATGGTTTATACCTTTTCACTTTCGTCTTTTTCTAGTGATATAATTTTTTATCTTGTCTTTTTTTCTTATTTATTTTTATTGTCTGTAATGATATAATATTTTTGCCTTTTTAAATTTAATTATGTTGAAAAATTACTGGCAGTTAGAGTACAAAAAGATTAAAAGTCCAAATGAACACCACGTTAATTCGCCAAGGATCGATAGCGATGGGATCGCATCATCACAAGACAATTAACAACGCTGTTTATTTATCAATTCATTTTTCTAGGCCTCGAGGTTGCAAGTTGCTCTCCCCTTCGGTGGAAATGGAAATGGCCGGTGGGATCGCATCGTGCGCCACCGTCGATGATCTCACTCTCTACTGTGGTTGACCGCTGCATTATTGGATTATATATTTCCCCCTACTCTCTCTAAGGCTATGGCTGTCATCGTTTTGACTTCAGCTTTTAGCTTTTGGTTTATTTTTTACTATTCATAAATTTCGTCTTTTTCTGAACTTTTAGCTCTTTGTTGAGCTTTTTTGCCAGTTCCTTTTTTCCGTATTTGTTTGTATTATACGTAATGGGCTAACATATTTTTTAATTTTTTTAAATTTAATTGTGCTAAATAAGCCCCTGTCAGCTACAGTGTTTTTTCAGCCAGCTATAGCGCTTTTCAGCCATAAGCCAAAAAAAACCCAAATGATCGCCACCGTATCAATTGTGCAATCGTCTCTTTCTTTTTACTTTGCTCTTGAAGCTTGGTGCCGGAGGTGGCTCAAATAGTTCCTTCCAATTTCATACATTCACTGGTTTGAGTATCAGGAAATGTTCCTACATTTCTGTCGTTGTCGAAAATATCAGAATGTTGTAGAGAAAATAAGGATATAAACTTTTTTCTTCTCCATTTCGGTAAAAATACAAGCTCTTTTCTCGGAAGTGGGTAAACCCTAAAGGTCTTGTTTAGATAGGCCAGGCATGACCCTAGATCCTGGCCAGTCCACGTGGAGACTTAGGGTCTGATTGGATACAAAGTATTCTTGGGAGTTTTGAGGGAATACCATGGTTTCTAAAGAATAAATAGTATCAAAAACTTTGAAGTGTTTGGATGCAACAAACAATGGAGTTTTACAAATTGTAGTTTTCAGAATACCATGGTATTTTTGGATCGGAGTTTTAAAAAAAAGACCACTTGAGACCTCTTCTTCTCAAAACTGAGCCGCCTCGCAACTTCCGTATTCTCTGCGTACTCTTGTGCAGTTCAAGCGCTCCTGAGACTTAGTTGAAAGTAAAAAAAAAAAACCGTTCTTGACTTATACCGTATACTACACAATGTTACGTACTTTGATCCTACCTTCATATATATACGTATCGGCTGAGATTTGCTAACCTCTACCATTTGATCAAACAATTGAATCCATATCGTCCATATATAAAGTTCAAGGCTTCTAATTAAGTATGGTAAAGCTAACTACAATAAAGATGCACGATAAAAACATAGTTCAAGCGCTCCTGAGACTTAGTTGAAAGTAAAAAAAAAAAACCGTTCTTGACTTATACCGTATACTACACAATGTTACGTACTTTGATCCTACCTTCATATATATACGTATCGGCTGAGATTTGCTAACCTCTACCATTTGATCAAGGGCTCAATTGAATCCATATCGTCCATATATAAAGTACTCAAGGCTTCTAATTAAGTATGGTAAAGCTAACTACAATAAAGATGCACGATAAAAATCTCCATATATAGACTTGTTTAGTTTTATTATCGTGGCTATTCAACATAATATCTATTCAAAAAAAATAAAATTCTGCAATTACTGTAACTACCAAACACATCATGGTTTCCCAAATACCATAAAAAACTATGGTTTTTTTTTGCAAATTGTGGTATTTCACGTCTCACACCTGAAAAACTGCGGTTTTCAAAGACTGGTTTTCGAATGCCGTGACATCCAAACCGGCCCTTAGCCATGGTTTGATCCCCTTGTTTAAAACAAAAGTATAGAAGCCTTTTTTTCCTGGTAGTACTGTATTGTACAATAATAATTGGTTACGACATTCTTTTGGCTTAATTGGGTTTCTAGAAGCACTTTTATCTCTAATCATGGTCACCAAACTTTGAAAATGGTAACTATGCGGAGCTGCAGTATTGGATCAGTGTGGTGGCGCCTTCTTGTTGGGTTTGCTTGCTTTACTGTGAACTTGCTGTTTGCTTTTGCCTTTTCCACTCTTCGTAATCATTTGATTGCTTGTTGGTACTTGGTAGGCATCTTACGCACTGGCCGACGTATATTCAGAAGTTGAAAGGAAAAGATCACATCAAAATGGAAAATACTGTGCAGCTAGCTAGTAGTTAGGTGTTGAAGTGCTAAGGCTGTGATTAATATGGCTTTTTTTTAAGTAGTTTATGGCTGAAAAGTATCAGAATCGATGAAAAACATCAGAATCCAGAGGCTATGATTAATATGGCTTTTTCATGTCATGCATGCTGTAGCTTGTAACATCGTGCCACTGTTAAAACAGGTAACCAGATCGTTTTGTTGTTGAAAAAAGGTAACCAGATGAGCACACAGAACGAATCAAAAAACAATCTACAAAATGGGGAACAAGCAAAAACATGACAAAATCCACATGCAGTTAATCCATTTACTTTGACATTGACTTGCACAGTTCCCCCGTTAAAAAAGACGTCGACTTGTACAGTTCATAAATAATTAAAAAAATCTGCGCAAGAAAGTTAGACTGAAACTTTGTAAAGGAATAATGTCTATCTGAAAAAACCCACGGTTTTGACTCCATAGGTGCATCAAAAGTTGCTCAGGTCTTATTCTAAACAACTTTTGACTTTTGGTTTTTAGAAACAGTCTTTTGAACGGAGTGGTTTTTCAAAATGATTTCTATAAACTATTTATAGGAGTCATTGCAAAAACCATTTTGAATGGACTAGCTTCTTATAGGATCAAGTAGGCGAGTTAGGGGGGTAAATAACTCTTTCAAAATCTTCGCTAAATATCAATGACATCATGCAGTGGAAAACCAAATTCATAACCTCATCAAAGGCCTAAACCAAGAAAGCAAAAACTCTAAAAAAAATCACAACCTTCATCGGTCAGACCGGAATTAGCAATCTATCAGATCGAAAATGGAGGCCGATTAGACCTAAAAATTGTCCCGGTCAGACTTCCATTTCAACGGTAGTCAGACCTCTAGTGAATAGTAGTCGGACCGCTATGAACAGTAATTTCAGGCAAATAAATAGTACTTTTGGTTAGACCTATAGCTTGTAGCGGCAGACCGGTATGCACAGTAAAATCAGCGAATGAACAATATTTTTAGCACTATTTCAAATCCTAAAATACACGAAACTTTTGATCCGATAATCCAAATGACGTGAAATTTGGTATACACCTTCTATAGGATATCACGAACCTGTTCCATTAACGATCAAGAGAATTGTTACCAAAGTTATGACATTTGCTATTTGAGTGAAGGGTGTATCAAAACCAATTAAAAGATAGAAACTTTGATCTGCTCTTGCTCATAAATGGTTTAGGTGATCTGGTATGAGTTCTTACATATCATAGAAAAGCTAGAACACTGCATGAATTCAACTCAAAACACCCACTAAAGCAAAACACAAAAATCATCTCTCTTGAGAAAACTGAGCAATCTCAATAACTTCTTCTAAATTATGCCTAGATGGATGGAATTTTGTTTCTAGGAGATATCTTCACTTCTTACATATCATTGGCACCAGAAAAACTCAAGAGAAAAGAAATCCAAACAAGAAAACTAAGAAAATTGAAAGCACGTGAGGGGATCATGGCATAACTCACTTGAGCAAACTTTAGATGTTCATTTCATTTGAAGAGAAATATTTTATAGCCAATGTCTCAAAATAGCAGAGCTCTAAACCTAAAGCGCACACACAAGACTAACACAAAGAAACCCTAACCCTAAACACTCTAATCTCTTACAAGACTCAACTCAACACAAGGTTTACATAGAAAACCCGGTAACCCACACACAAATAGATTTTACTCTCACATACACTTGTACTATTTTCTAAGCGTGACTTCCAAAGACTTCACAAACTCGATAAAACACTCCAACTACAAAGACGTGACTTCAATCACTTAAATCAACACCGAGGTTTTACAAACCTCACTCCACCCATGCAAACCATCACTCCACCCGGTTTTAGACAATTTTTCAAATTGCCACCCACTGGTCTTCCCAAACAATGTGATGCCCATGACTTGTTGCTAAGATTGTTCGCCTGTGTTGAGGCCATCACCACTTGAAACGCTTAAGTCCCATGGTACACTAACATCAAACCACAGTTTGTGATGTCCAACGATTTACTATTAAGATCATATGCCTACTCCGAGGAACGTCATCACTTGAAACACATAACTTTAATTGACACATCATATGCACGCGTTATCTCTTTGCGATCCTTATTTTTCTTTTGTGCTTCTCAGCTTGATATGTTGCTCCACCCAAACTTACGCGACACGTCATGGTCTTAGAACTCATTCCGTAGCCTCGGTCTTGCCGCTGGCCGCAACAATCATCAAAACATTTGTACACCAAAGAACAAGACAATCGATCCGAGTACAAATGACATTCACTTGACTCCCTATTAGCAAAGCATATGTATAGACACACGTCATGACTCACACATGCATAGACTCCCTATGACTAACATTTGCACAATACTTGCCATGACTCACAATGAAAACCATATAATATACTCAACACGGCTCCTCTCAGGACGCCTCAATAGGGTCGGTCTGACCGCGGCTCAAGCTGGTTAGATCGCTTGAAACCTCCGGTCAAGCCACCCAACACGATCGACCAGACAGCCGCCCCAGGTCGGTCTGACCGGAGACTCCAGAAACGCATGGGTGAAAATTTAAACTCATAAAAATCAAACTCAATTGACAAATAGCAAAACACAAACAATGTCAAATACTCATCATTCTTATAGGTCTATCACCACATGATCTTACACTTCTTAACGTGAGTATCCATTACTGCTTTAATCTCTCTCGTAATCAGTCAAAAATCACAAATAAAAATAAAAACCATAATATCTTTGAACATGACCTTAGTTCCGCAGCATGCCAGCAAAATTGAGCAGCAACACAAGTACGCGCGCTGTGTCCGAAGAAAGAAACTTGCAGGATGCTTCTGCGGTACAAGTGACCTTTGATTGTAACGGCACAGCAGCCATCGAAATGGGAGGCGCGTGCGCCCATCTCCGGCCGTACAACACGCCGGCCGAGAAGAAAAACACGAGGCGCTGACGCACAGCCTGACCTCAGAACATCACGCCAAGATTACACGGGAGAGAAGACTAGCTAGTTCCAAGCTGCGTCCGACGACGATGGCGACGGGCGACGGCTCCGGTCAAACATCGGGCTAAATTCAAATTCCCCGCAAGACGAAGAAGCAACTTGGGGCGTCGCGATGCTGCCGTCTTGCTCGCCCGTCGCTCTCTTTGGTTTCCCTTCCCCCAAAGCCTTGCCTTGCTTTTCCTGCACCTTCTTTCGCTTTGCTTCTTCGGGCACCCGAGAGTCCGAGACCGAGAGACGTCCGTGCCGAATTGCCGAGTTACTTGTTCACACTAAAAAATACAATATTTTTTTTAAAAAAAAAATACAATAATTTTTTTTAAAAAATGCAATAATTCTAAATAATTTTACTATGCTATTATATGAGTAATTGTCTATTTCAGATTGGACCGGTCCGTCGTGCACGCAGACGAGACGCTGGGCCTCGGGCCTCCGGAGCAACGATCTGAGACCCAATTGAGATATTTCTTTTAATTTACTGTAGTAATTAATAAGTAAAGATCTTAATATTTTTAGTGGGCTGAGCCCAAGGCTGGCAGTTGGGCTGGCTACGCCACTGCCGGCATGGGTCTGTTTATGGGCCTGTTTGGGAGAGCTCCACCAACTCCAGATCCACCTAGATCCACCAGATTCACCTGGATCCACCGTGGAGCAGCTCCACCGTGGATCTGGGATTCGTCAAAGTGTTTGGTACAGCTCCACCTCCCTCTTAATCTCACTTCCACCTGGGCCCCACGCGTCAGCAAGCAAAATGAAAAAAATTCTTCCGGCTCAAAGCGCCCAGCCTGCCAGCGGCGCGCAGCGCAGGAGGCGAGAAGAGGCGCGCAGCGCGCCCCCGCCGCAGCTGCAGGCAGCGACGAGGTGAGTGGACGCGTGAGGCGGGCCGAGGCCCGAGAGAGGCGGGAGGCGGCCGAGGCCGGGAGGAGACCGCGGCGGTGGAGGAGAAGGCGGAGGAGGCGGTGGAGGAGGAAGGCGGAGGAGGCGCGCGGCGCGGCGGAGGCGGCCGAGGCCCGAGAGACCGCGCGCGGAGGAGAAGGCGGAGGCGGCGGTGGAGGAGGAGGCGGAGGAGGCGGCGCGGCCCGGAGGAGGCGGGAGGCGCGACAGTGGGAGCGCGAGGCCGGGAGGAGACCGCGGCGGAGGAGAAAGCGGAGGAGGCGGTGGAGGAAGGCGGAGGAGGCGGCGCGCGGCGTGAGGCGGCGTCGCCGAGAGGACGGAAGGAGGCGACGGCTGGGGCGGTGGAGGGTGGAGACGCAGCGGTGGAGAGGACGGGCGACGGGAAGAGGGAAATAAGATCGAACCGTTTTTCTCTACCCTTAAAATCCACCAGTTCAGTTCTTTCCTACGACCACCCCAAATTATGCCCCTAGCAGTCATGAGTTTTTCTGCGTCCACACAAATTTGTGTCCCGGAAAAACCAACCTGAAATCAACGATCAAGAATCAATTCCCACCTTTTCTCTCCTTACCCACTCATATCCAACGATCCAAATCAATTCCCACCCCGCGCCCACGCACGCGCCCGACCCTCCCTCCCACCCCGCGCCCGCCCCGACCCTCCTCCCACCCGCGCGCGCGCCCGTGCCCCGACCCTCCTCCCACCCCGCGACGCCTCCTCCCCTCCCTCCCAACCCGCGCGCCTTCGATCCATATCCACCTCGCCTCTTCACTCTTCGCACCCGTCCGTGCCAATCTCCGGCCGGTGGAAGCGCGCGGCGGTGCTCGCGCTCGATCCAGCGATCCTCCTGCTGCCGCGGCAGCCATGGACAACTTCCAGGACCTCCTGGCCCGAGACTTCGGCCTCGCGCGCAGAGGAAGGCGCGCCCATGTCGGCCGCTCGTGCGCCGCGACCTCCGGATCCGCTTGGACCAACCCCAGATCCGCCTCAGCATCCGCCGCCGCTGGCGCCCCATCCGCCCATCATACGACGACCTCTTCGGGCCTGCGGCATCCTCCCCGCCGCCCAAGGCGACGCCTTTGCCCTCCCTCGACTCCATCTTCGACTCCTTCAAGGAACCCTCCGCCGCTGCCCCTCCGCCGAAGCCGAATCACTCGTCCATGCAGGCGGCGGCGACGGGGCCTCCGGCGAGGACCTCGTCGGGAGGTCGCCCGTCCACCCCGTCGTCGTCCTCCGGCGGCCGCCCCACCACTCCCTCCGCCGCGTTCGCGCGCCCGACCACCTCGTCCTCCGCATGCCCCACCACGCCGTCGTCGGTTTCCTCGCATGATGCAATGTCAGGTGCTTGTTTCTCTCAGGCATATCGACAAACACCTAATGTGCATTTGCAGTTGCGCGCGTATGTGTGTGTGTGTCCGCGCGCGCGCTTGTGCGAGGATACCTGTTCATGCGCATGTTTGCATAGTTGCACGTAGAGTGGTGCAGGATCAGGTGTTGGCGTGTGTATGTCAGTATGTGTGCACTTACCTGTAAGCTTCGTTCTGTTTGAACTGGGCGTTGTTTTGATTTCGCAGTGGGGATGGATACTGGAGAGATCAAAGCAATTGGCTGTGGTGTTGGAGAGCCCAGACCTATGGGATGATCCAGTTTTCGCTGGGAAGGCTAGCCGTGAGCATGGTGAGCTCATGGGCAAGATTAAGTCAGTGAACCAATTCGAGCAGGAATCGATTGAGCACATTGACATGTTGAGGCTTGCACGTGAAGAGGATGATAATGAACTTGAAGCGGTGAATACATCGCTTCCTTTACATAATTATATGATATAAAGCTCTAGACACAATTATATGAATCTTTGTTGGAACCCTTCATTGTGCCAACCAGCTGCTTGTTTTATCCGATGTTTAACTGTCCTGTGCAGGAAACCATGAGAGCATTAGCCGATATGAGAAGAAGTGCAAAGGAGAAAGAACTCAATGCATTACTTTCTGGAGATAATGACTCTTGCTCTTGCTTCATTGAGGTATATATCATCTTACGAATTTTCAGTGCAGTGCTCAATCTAGAGCTGTTGTACAGTTGTACTTGAATGAAACAGTAATGTTCCTTTTGTGCTTTTCTAATGATGTTATTAGTGTGTGATTCCTCATGATGATGTTATAATCAGGTTCAAGCAGTGGCTGGAGACACTGAGAGCATGGATTGGGCTGCCATGGTTATGAACATGTATAGATCATGGGCTCAACGACGGGGATATGCGATCACTGTGGTAGAAGAAATGCCTGGTGAAGTAGCAGGAATCAAGGTTTACATGTTTTCTCATCAACTCGCATGACTGAAATCACCCCTTTATATAGAAGTAGCGCCAGCTATATCTGTTTCTAGAGATGATGATCACCAATGTAAAACTATGCCATGTGGACATGAAGTTCCTCTCTTTTTTACAATGTGTTACTTTTTAATTCAAGGATTACTTTTAGCACAAATATTGGTCTTATACTGACTACCTGCTATTTTTAGAGGGCTACTATCAAAGTTGACGGTGAATATGCGTTTGGATATGCCAAAGCTGAAGTAGGAGTTCATAGATTAGTGCGGATTTCTCCATTTAACAGTGGAAAGCGGCGGCACACTTCCTTTGCACACAAGCACATGGTGGGTTGGTTTCGGTTTGGTCTTGTGGGTGTGGGTGTATTTGTATAAGCAAGTGGGCATATACAATTATACATGTATACATGTTGTGCTCGATGCCTGCATAATGGTTTTTTTGTCCACTGTATTGGTGAAACTAGGAAATACACTTCTGCTGGTTTGAGGAGTGCATGCTCTGTTATTTGTACTGCATTTTAAAAATTACGCCACCTTCTAACTTTTACTGTACCATATATATCATGCACAGGATTATTTTGGGGAAAATTACTACTCAAGATGGCTCAAGAAATGCCTATACTTTTATGAGTGGCAGGTGGGTGGGTATATCTTTCTCATGTGAAAAGGATAAAATGGTTTTGGTAGTTCTGAGACCTCAAGTCAACACTGTACGCTGCATTTGAGTATTTTAGAAATTTTGCAAATTTGGTAAGGTGAAATGTATTGGCAAAGCCCATGTCTTGTAGTTACTTACATAATTTGATTCTCTTTGTGTCTTTATGGTCCTTTTTGTTTATGAGTGGGTTCTTCACTGTTGGCATTTCTTCTCATCCATCCTGAAACCTACACCAATGTAATCTCTGTTTTCGCTTACTATTCTGTCCAAAGACATCATTCTCGTGAATCATGAGTAACTAATATTTCTAATTTTAAAAATTACAGGACTTTATCAAACGGACAGCGTGGAGAGGTATATGAGATCAATGGGGATCAAGTAGCTGTCATATTTGACCCTCCTGTGGAGAAGCTGAATGATGGTGATAAAGATGAAAGTAGCAAGGAGGATAATGCAAAACCATCTATTTACTGGGTTGATGGTATGCCTCTTCTGTCATAGTGTCATCAACATTTATGTGTTTCAATTTGATTTGCAAATTCCAGGCACCTTGACTTCATCTGGTTTCCTTCTACTTTACCTCAGGATATTGTGCATGACCATGATACTGAATCAGAAGATTGGCATATCGCAATTGAAGCACTTTGTGAGGTAATTTGTCAAAAGATATATTTAGCATATATGTTTTTGTGTGTCTATGGTAATTTTACAAATAATCCCAATAGCCGATCTCACTATGGTGGTGTATCAGAAAGCCCCCCAAGCAATTCAATTGGATATTTCTACGGGTCTACTCAGAAAACCACAGGTTAGATTAATAATTGAGGTTTTATTTCGGTAAAACCTATCCTTCTCTCTTTATCTCATATCGAGGTTATTTTTAATTGACTGTTTGTTGTTGTTTAGCTATAAAAGTTCAAAGCTGAGCTCATCTCCTCACAGAATTCCTACTGGGAGCTCACCTGTGGTCTGTGCCCAAATCTTTCCCACCATTTCAGCATCCAAGTCATCAGCTTTTAGAAAAAATAAATTCCAAAGACAAAGGTAAGTTTCTAAATGAGTAGCGATGTACTTTAAAGTTCTAATGCCCTTTAAATATTTTTTATCAATGCCATCCATTCCGTTGTTTCATCCTAAATTGATATGTTGAAGTTTTTTTGTTTGTGAAGGTACAATAAGTTCAAAAGTCGATGCCTCACCAACGCAAGAAGTTAGGGATTGGTTGCGTGAGGTGCAGCTTCCTCTCATATTTCTCTTGCAGTGGCAACTTTATAACTAGACAGATATATAAAGCTGATCAAGTTCACTTTTTTATGTTCACTAAATACATTTTTCTTGGCATGGGAATTGCTCGTCTCATTAATGTTTTGGTCATTGCATTATATTTAGCGTCGAAAACTTATGTTTGGTTTGATAAATTGTACTCATGCCCTTGTTCTATTCTCAATAGCTACATCACAAGATTCTTTAAGTATTGTATGCATCCAATGGTGTGCAGGAAATGAATTCGCTCTATCGTTTTTGGTCATACTATCCGAGATAATTTTAACGAAGATATGTACAAGCATTTTAAGAACTTTGCATTAGATGATGCAAGTGAGAAACTACAAGTATGGACTTGAGTGTCTCTTCGATTTTATAGGTACTGAACATGATAGTTCTAAATAAGCTTCCAATTATCTTTTACATTTTCTACAGAGCAAGATTGATTACATCCTTTTTTGCGCTTATGGTTTGGAGAAAAACTTCCAACTAAATGTATATGAAGATTTGAGCGATCGACACTCGAATTCTACCATAAGGGCAATCTTTATGGACTTGAAAATATGGTATTTGGTGGTTTTATTATTAGTTTGCATTCCTCACATCGTCGCTTCAAGAATGAAATCGCAATGCCCCACACTTTGGTGAAATTGTTGGCATGTATTTATTTTTACCTTTAGTGAAGGAACAAACAATTGCCGCATTTCGGTGGTGTGTTGGCAAGTGCTTTTAGTTTATGCAAGTTGGCGATTTCAAGATCGATGGCATTGAGATGATCGACCATAACATATCGTCATAGAAATTACTTATTTCCAGGTTAGAAAGGCAAAAGTCATATGAGGTGCCTCTGATGATGTTGTCGCCTCCTCAAAGGATCAGTCGTTATGTGACAAAAATATTTGGTTATACAATATATGAGACGTGAATCTTAATGAATCTGATTGTTCGTTTTATTTTTTACAAATTTTATCTTGTTTTGTATTTTACCGTAGCGTTAGCACGGGCATTATACTAGTTGTGTGTAATGAGTGGCATGGTGGGTAATTTTCCTCAACTCCACCAACTTGAATTTGGTGGAGCACCCATGGATTTGGTGGATCTGGAGCCAGATCCATGATTTTGGTGGAGCAGATCCACGGTGGAGCTGCTGGAGCTGGAGGTGTTTGGCTTGGAAAAGTGGATCTGAATCTGTTTTTTGTGAATCTGGAGTTGGTGGAGCTCTCCCAAACAGACCCTATGTTCGTAGGGAGCCGTCTCCAACAGTACCGTACCAACCAATTGCAATGATTCCCACCTCTTCCCCAAAAGCAGCAACACATAAGGGAGGAAGGAAGCTGCCATTATCATGTCACATTCGTCACACCCCTAGTTCCCCAGCCGCTCCATCTCTTCTCGATCGAATTCGAAAGGGGAAAGCACACGCGGGCGTCGGCGAGAGGGAGGGATTTCTCGGCGACGCGACCTTCGTTTTCCCCCAACCCGCCCGCTGGTTCTTCTAGGGTTAGGGTTTCGGCGGCGCGGCGGCGGCGGATTTGGAGACCGTGCGCGCGTTCACCTGCTGTTTTACGCCGGCGAACCGGATGCTATGCTGCTAGGCTGCGCGTCGCTCTCCTCGTGGGTGCGCCGCATCGTCGCCTGCGTGGGGTACGCTCTCTCTCTCTCTCTCATCTGCGTGTAATTTATTTAGTGGGATTTCTGATGAATTCAAAGCATACTTTGTCACTAACTCAATCCCATTAATTAAACTGTGCAACAATAAAGTAATTGAACCAACTACTTCTAACGAGTCGCAAAACACATACAGTAGCAGATGCATTAATACTGCTACGCTCTAGATTAGCAAAACGCATGAACTAGTATTATATAGATCAAAGTTATTGCCTATCATGCTAATAGCAGTAACACAGTACATGATCAACCAATATAGCAAGAATATGATCCACCGGTCAAGTAAGCTAGCCATGATATTATACTCTAGCACAGTAGCGTGCAAGAAGCAAAGCACGAATTGGATGTCAGTACTAGAAGGCAATGCAGTAAACTAATGTCACACTTACTGAGTAATCAAAGAGATGCAATCAGAAATATGCACTTGCAGAGTGCCTCGATGCAAATCAGAAAGAGCAACACGATGCCAACTGGGTGCAGCGCCGATCTTCCTCACGCGAGCAACTTTGTCTGATCAGTGAAGACATTCCGAGTACATGGCCGAAGAGCAGCGGATGCAGATGATGTCGCCTTGCATGTACTCAGCAGCAGCTTATCCAAGATCTTGTCGGGAGAGAAGGACATCGATGAAGCCGTCTCACCGTGCGGCTCCGAGAGGACGTCGTTGAGGAAGAACAGGTTTGAGTGGTCACGTCGTGTGCTGCCCAGAAACCTCTAGACCGCCCTCGTGCAGGGACTCACGTGGACGAGGCTCGGAGACACCGCTCACCGGGCTGCCGTTGCACAGCGAGCAGCTTGGCCAGCTTAGTTTTGAACGTGCACAGCACAATGGCAGAACAGGAAGGTAAAGAAAGAAGATGAAGTGTAGTCATGTTGTTCTCTATCTAGACCAGGGATGTCTCCCTGTGCTCTTTATGGAGCCTCTGTCAGAGACGCAGTCGCCCACGACGTCCCAATCACCCAATGACGCACTACTTCATTGCTTGATTCTTGGATCGAATCCGCGTAGGATGTTGTCGCCGAACAGCCCACGTACGTGCACACGTCCTCAGCGAAGGAAGTGGTCAGCTGGAGATAAGAGTTTGATTGAAGATTTATGTGAGAGAGAGAGAGAGAGAGAGAGAGAGAGAGAGAGATTAGTATGGCTTCAGGATATGCATGCATGCACGCACTCGTTCAATGCCACCAAAGGCATTTGGAATTCACTGGAAACATGTGGATACACATTATTTCCAACAATTTCTTTGCTTGTTGCGATGACATGGTTGGTGTAAGGTTGGATTCCACCTCAGACACGGGAATTTCTGCGCCTGTGCATGTTTCACTGTGTCTGGGAGAGGAAAAGATGTTATTTATTTAGTATTTATTACGTGAGGAATAGATTTATGCGCCTATTTGATTACCTGATTACCCATGGTTCTTTGGCCGCTGGCGTATTCTTAGAGTTAGTCGCTTGGTGAGATCTATGTCAATTTGATTTGCACACAGGCGATTGGCTGTAGTGGTTTGTTTGATGATTTTTTGTCCCTGTAAGAGGTTACTGCTCTACAATGATATTTGTTCGGATTGTTAAAATAGGTTTTACTCGGGTTATAAGGCCTGAAACCCCATTAACCAGTGAGCTCCTGTCAGTCAGCAATAATTATCACTGGGGTTAAGCAGTTTGAAACCAGCCCTGAGTCTAGGATGATTGCTTGATATCATATTCTGTCTTTTTGTTCACGGCCATTAGTCGCTGACCAAAGAATGTTTGGTGCTTTTCCAGCAATACTGGTTATCACACATTCACACTGGTGCTTTCGGTCTGCTGTTAGGTTTTGTTTCAGCCCTCTTTTCTTTCTTACTCCCTGAAGCCTGTAAACAGCGGCCTCCTAGGGAGCTTTGGTTTAAAGCCACTAGCACAGAGTAGTTTTTTGTTCATGAAACTAGAGAAGAGAATTTGTTAACTCCTGTATCTGTACCCACTTAATCCGGTGAGGCATGTTGTTTTACTTGAAATAGCGTAAAAAGTACTATGACATATGCTTATCTTATGGTTCATTTAAGAACACTGACTGGTCATGGCTGGTGCCCACCAAGTCTATAAACACCATGTCACAGACACACCGGAGGGGTGCCCATGAGACTAAGTCGAGGAGCACCGAATGGCCACTAGGTGTGGTAGCCCCCAATGGGCTTGGAGATGTTCATGAGGCTAATTTACGAGCACATTGGATGTGTACCCATAACATTAAGTCAGACACACCAAAGGGGTGCCCACAAGACTAAGTCGTGGGGCACCGAAGTATGAGGGCTGTAGAGCCATTTTACCCTGTAGGTGGGGGGCTTTTCCTTGGTGATCGAGAATGCATGAGAATGGTTAACCCTTATCAAGCAACGGAGCGAGCCGTGTGGTGACTCGGAGGTCCTTCGGGTGTGGCCTGGAGTCTAAGGGGGACGAGTCCTCATCACATCCATCAACTTGGGTCCATGCCCTTGTTCCAGTAGGACACGAGCCGCTATGGTGGAGGCAACATACGCACAAACCATTTTGGACTTTTGTTAGGGGAGACCATGGAGGTCGTACACCCAATACACCAGGGTGGTGAAATCCCATACAGGGAAAGTGTCTCAAGAGCCCAAACGAGAGCAATGAGATTTATATGTCAGGATCATCCCTAACAGTAGCGTGTTAGGGGGGCAGCTCTCTAGCTGGCCTTCATTGCCTTGCAGTTTGTGATGTCATGCATTCCGGGGGTGATGGTTGGCTCAAGAACCCTTAGCCCTCTAGCTGAGGGCGCCTTGAGCTTCCCACACTTGGCTGGACCTCGCATCGGCCATCGCAAGGGAGGACGTGCTTGGGAGCCCTGGGGCATGTAGGATGCTATCCATTCCAGGGTGGATGGGCCAGATCTCCGACGAGGGTGCATGCCTAGTGCTCCTCCAGAGAGTGGACAGGTTGTCCAGTTGTCCACGAGCACATGATTGCACTCCAGAGCTGGAGGAGGCTTTGAGAGTATTTCTTGGTAGGAGCTATAACCTTTTGTCAATTAGCTATGGATCCCCCACGGACAGTGCCAAATATTGTAGGTGTGAAACCCAACACAAGTGAGGGGGTAGATGTCGGCCGTCTGACGGGCCATCATCCACAAGAGTAAAAATGACATGAGGATTTATACAGGTTCGAGGGTCTAAGAGGACCGCTCTACTCTTGTCAATGAGCTAAACGGAGGATTACCTCCGAGGAGGGAGCCTCCAAGGGTTCACCAGTTTGAATATACTTCTTTATTGCTCATGAAGCACCCCCTTACAAATGAGGGATACATGGTGTATTTATAGGCTCTTGGGCCTGTACAAATGACTGGAATACCCCTCGAGGAGATAGCTAGCTTATGAGTACAAATAAGGAGTATAGTTGTTCTTTCTAAGCATGACTGCAATTTCTTGATCTGTGTGTGCGTCTTCTGTAGAGCGGGCCCTCTCAATGGAGGAGCAAAATTATTCCTCCAACAAAAATACTAGTTTAATTTATATGGGTTTCATTGGGTAGGAAGTTTGTTGATTGATGCCCTGTGTAGTGTTCCATTTAGTAGCGGTAATTGACTGGGTACCACAGGCAACTGGTTGCTCAAATTGGCTGGTATTCTTAATGAATTTTTAACTTGTGAATAGGTTATGTGCACTTCTTTGTAAATGCATATGGAATTGTGCTAACCGATTGGTCTATGTGACAAATGGGAAATACAGTTGTCCTCTTCTGTAGATAATGTACATCAAATGATTGATGGACAAGTTGGAGTTTGTTTCTATTTTCTGTTTTTTGGGTTCTTTGTTTGGGAGACTACAAGGTAGATGAACATGCACACACACCACGCGTGCGCATGCAATTGTGCTGCCTCCTAGCACACCCCTAGAATTGCGGGTGCCGGGGATAATTCCGTGACCTCACGGAGTGCGGGCACACACTTTCCCACTATTGCGCACTCGTGTGTGCATACCAAGATTTGAACCTTGGTGGGTGAAATCATGTACTCACAACTCTATCACTCTACCAAGAGGTGTCTCCATGTTTTGTGGGTTCTAGCTAGCCTCAGTTTAAGGTCATTTTGTGCATGGTTCTTGGAGTCTCATGGGTGAAAGGAATGATCATAGTGAACGCTGGTAACTAGTGCAAAGCTTGTAGTAATCCACCAATGGTGTTTGATCTGACATTAGGTTTTAGACGGCCCTTTTTTGTTTGTTGATGTAACTTCTCTCAAGTACTTGGTGCTAATCATTTATTGGTCAATCCTGGTTTGCAACAGAGCAGAAATTGTTTTGGATGTGCGAAGCCTACTCCAATAATAGCTGTTGATGAGCCTTCAAAAGGTTTAAAAATTCAAGGGCACTCCATAAAACAGCGTAGTTTGTCCGAGGACTTTTGGAGTACAAGCCCACACGAAATGGAGATCAGCACCATGCAATCCCAACGTAGTATGTCTTCAATCAGCACGGCGGCACAATCTTGCGATCAGCTTGGAGCTGGAAGTAGCAGCAACCCAGATGAGTTTGTAAATCAAGGTAAATGCACTATTATGCAATCGCTTGAACTGGAATAGGTGCCCATGTCATTTTCTGGTTAGTCATCCACAATGCTTGACCCATACTCCCATGTACTTTCAGACAACACTAAATCAATAGTTGTTTATTCATACTCATGTAGATTGCATTTCAGCATGGTGTGTGTGTGCTTCTGAAATTTAGTGTTTAATAATGAGGACCATGGCAATTCTACAAGATGATGTGTGCTACATATGTTTAACAATGATTACATTACATGGCCATAGGCAGTAGCTGTTCCAGCTTCATAATGATGCTACTCTAATTGATAAGCAATTTCTGTTACCTGTTAGCTATGCTTTATAATCTGGAAAATTAGGCCATTTAAATTGTTTAACTAAATTCATGGCTGGAGATAAGCGGACTCGACCGCTGACAATGGCCACATAGACACATGGTAAACCATTTCCTCCCAAGCCTCCCGAATCCTGATCTTGAAGGAGAGATCTCAACTTTTTTGGTGAAAAAAATGAAAACACTAGTTGTTTATTCACTGATATTTTGATTTTTTTTATCTGTAAAATTATAGGTCTTCTACTATGGAACCAAACTAGACAGCAATGGGTTGGAAACAGAAGGCTTAATTCTCAGCGCCAAAAACCTCGAGAACCAAAAATAGGGTGAGTTACCCTTTTTTTTTCCTTTTTGGTTGTTATGGAACCTCAAAGTTCTGGAGTTTTCTAAGGTTTTATGGGAACCAAAATAGTCTACTAGTAGTATGCTCTATAGTATTAGATATTTGAAATACGTTTTTTGAGTATCTGCTTGGAAAACAACCCGTGCACAGTTTATGTTATTCTTTGGCCTGTTATCGTGATACTAAAAGATTTGCACCATAAGGTGTGCCGCACTGTGATCGCCAACGTATGTATCACCATTCTGCTGATTACCTGGCTGTCAGTGTGGTAGTGACTAGTGACACTCCAGAAGTGCAGAAAGTTGTGTAACAATACCTTTTTTTTGTTTTGAACTCATCTTGTGTAATACTATGAATTAGATTAGTTCCCGATGGTGACTTTTACACTGCTTGAACGTGGCACCGGTGCCTTTTTCATGTATGTGACTGTTGAATGCAGTTGGAATGCTACATATGAGAGCCTGCTAGGAAGCACGAAGGCATTTGCACAACCGATCCCTCTTGGTGTAAGATCTCATGCAGAGCTACATATGATCTTCCTTTTCGCGCGTTCCTTGTGCAAAACCATGTATTTACTTGTGCGTTCGGTTTTCTGTTGGCAGGAAATGGTAGATTTCCTCGTGGACAGCTGGGAGCAGGAAGGTCTATGTGATTAGCTGGTTAATTAAAGGGTATTTGTTTGAGGTCTCATTATTAGTCAGTGTAATGTACCGAGAACTTTAGGTTATCAAAGCTTGTGGGTGATGCGGGTTATCCTGGAGACAGGATGCCATCCCTCTCTTAATGTACTCCGTCCGTCCACAAATATAAGCTGTTTTTAACTTTTTGCGATTTTCAATACAAGACTATAATTTTTTATCATAATATACTAGTAAAAATAATAAAATATATATTATAAAAATATTTTGCAGATAAATCTAGCAGTATTATTTTTATGTAGTACACACATATCTTAATAATAGTTAAAGCTTGACCGTACGAAACCACCAATGGTGATCTAGGTCTCGCTTGTTTCAGCTTCAGCTTTTGACTTACTTTTCACTATTTATAAATTTAGTCTTTTTCTGATTTTTTTTGCTTTTTTTTAGTTTTTTTTGCCGGTTCTTTTTTTCTGTATTCGTTTGCGTTGTCCGAGATGAGCTAACATAGTTTTTCTATTTTTAAATCTTTTTAAATTTAATTACATCAAATAAGTTATCTTCAGTACAATAAAATTTCAGCTAACTACAATGTATTTTCAGCCGTAATAACTTTTTAGGCCAACCTGCTCCTTGTCCACAAGTCTTGTGGACAGAGACATATTCTTACCTCACTAATGGTGTTTTCTTACGTTTAATATTGTGGTCTACTCCCTGTGCAGAACTTGATACATTTGGTTGTGTTTTCATCGGCTCGGTTTAGCGTGTCATGTGATGCGGAGTATAGAGCCTTGATCTGTGTTTAGCGTGTCGTGTGATGCAGAGTATAGAGCCTTGATCTGTGTCGCACGCTTGCATCTCCCGTTATTTTGACAGCTTAATACTGAAATTAGCCCATAAGCCTGCGACCTTGGAACAACCACTGCGTCAATGGTATGCTGCCAGCCAAGCCAAGCTATATTTTCCCCCTTGGAAGTCTGGTGATAATCTCTCCAAATAAATCCATCTAGAGGTTGGGAAAGAAAACAGATGCGAAATAACATTGCGCGACTGGTTTTGTGCCAAGTCTGCTTTGCTTTGTGTCAAGTCTGCTTTGTTTGTTGTTCTTGGGTGCTCCCAGAAGGCTTTGGAAGCGTTCATCTCCTTTCCAGATGCCTCCCAGGCCTTCTCTACTTGCGTGCGTGTCCTCCTTTATATATGTGCAAACCATCTCCCATCTCCTACGCGAAGCAGAGTGGCAAGCGTTTAGTAGTAGGTCCCTAACGCACACAGCAAATCATCCATCGATCAGAGCTTATTAAAGATGGCTTTGGCTCGCCTGTGCCTCAGCAAGGCCCTCGCCGGCCGCGCGCCGGCTCTGGCAAGGCCGGCGTACGCCGCAGCGCCGGTGGCAGACGGTTCTCTTGGAGGTCTGAACCATCATTCTCTCTTCTCGTCTGACGCAGCCGACACCACCGTCAGGGCTCCCTCGGAAGGCGAGGCGAACCGCCGGGAGGTCGCCATCACGGACCGCTCACGCCGCGGCGGCCGCTGGGCTTGGAGAGACCTCCGGGACTTCGCCCCGTTCCGGCTCGTCGACGGTACGTACTTACCATCTCCTCAATGCTTCAGCTGAAAATGGCATGCGCGCCGGCCATTGATGTGCTAGCATGCGTGTACGCAGGGCTCGGGAGCGCGCTGTCGCATGTGGCGGAGAGCCTGAGCCGGCCGCTGGAGCGTCTGGCGCCGTCGCGGCTGCTGTCCGGGAAGGTGCGGGAGGACGAGGAGCGGTACCGGCTGCGGTTCGAGGTGCCGGGCCTGGGGAAGGACGACGTGCGGGTGACCGTGGAGGACGGCGTGCTGGTCATCCAGGGCGAGAAGAGGGAGGAGCGCGAGGGCGGGGACGACGACGGCGAGTGGTGGTCGGCGAGCTCGTACGGGTGCTACCACGCGAGCCTGCTGCTCCCGGACGACGCCCGCGTGGAGGGGATCACGGCGGAGGTGAAGGACGGCGTGCTGTACGTGACGGTGCCGCGCGCCGCGGAGCTGAAGAGGAACGTCACCGAGGTGAAGGTGCAGTGATCGACGAGACGTTACGTGCATGTTTGGCCCTTTGTTCGTGAACATTATGTGATCGATGCATGGTTTGCCGGCCAGGATGCAGTGGCCTGGCCGGTGAAGGTGCAGAGGACTCTGGTCTTTGCTCACCTGCGCTGTGTGTACGCGTTCTGAAGATGTTTTTGGACTAGTAGTCACCATGTGAGAAGATGGATGTGTTTGCCGAAGCAGGTAATTTGGGTCGTGTTTTGTGGTGACCTGACCTGCTGGCTAATTCTCTCGGATCTCGCTTGGCGTGGGCTTTGAGGCGGGGGGTGCTTGCCTGGTGCTAACATAGCCCTTCCGTGCAGCTCACTTGATTCGGCCGGTCAAGCTCAAGCCCCCCCTATTAGACAAATCAGAATCAGGGGTAGAGCAAGACCAAGTATATGGGATCCCAACTCCCACCTCCTATGACCCCTTTTAGATTTGAGTATTGATAAATATCATCTAGATTTTTTTTCTAAGTATCATTCAGATTTGTGACTGTTGGATTAGAGATCTAAGGGCCACAAATTCTCCCCCACCCCTTCCAAAAAAAATTCACCCTCCCTCCAAAAAAAATTCTCCCCCCTAAAAAAAGATACTGTTGGATTAAGAGATCCAAGGGCCACAAATTCTCTCCACCCCTTCCAAAAAAAATTCACCCTCCCTCCAAAAAAATTCTCCTCCCCTAAAAAAAAGAGACCGTTGGATCTCTAATCCAACGGTCTGAAATTTAGATGATTGTTGGGAAGAAAACATCCGGGTGATGCCTATACACATTTTATGCCACGTGGACAAAATCAATCTCAAAGCAGCTTTCTTCTCCTGTTCAAGAGGGTACACTCCATTGCTGCTGCTGAACTTTTTCCTCCTCTCTTTCGGTCCCAATCTCTCCTGCCGAAGAGGACAAGCCCCTTACATCGACCTAGAAGGATGAGCCTCTACCGCCGGAGAGAAGGGTCTAGATCTAGCTAGTGCCGAGTGAAAAACCCCGAAACTCAAAAACGTGTTTGAATTTCTTTTTGAGTTCTGATTTTTGAAATTCTTAGCTCAATTCTGTACCTTCTCCATCCTCTAGCAATTCCCCTTACTAATCCCACTACTCTCTACGGTCACTTGTCAGTGTTTCCTGTCCGACAAAATATCATACGACGCCATGATCTTTTCTCCAAATCTCTTTGTCGGCGTGCCACGCTGCAGTTCTCCTCGCTCGCCCCGCCAATCCTCGCTAGGCTAACGTGCGATTCTCTTGAACCTTTGACAACCAATTAATGTCATAGCCCTTACTTGGCCAAGCCCCATGGCTGCCTCGCCCCCGTCTCCTTGCTCTCCCTCTACATTCCCGCCCATCGTCCTGACAACCCCTGCCCAATTGACCACCGCTTTGCATAAACCAAGGAATGCCAAGCCCGAGATGCCACTCATCATTGCCGACCTCTCTCGAGCTATGCCAAAGTCACCCGCGCCTTCCCGCTAGATGCGCCGTAGCCCCAATGGAATCCTTCCCTGTACACAAACCGCCTATAAGAGCCCCTGAGCCCTTCCTAGCTCATCACACCTGCCGGAGAGGACGACAAGCCTCTTCGTCATGTCGACCTAGAAGGATGAGCCTATCGCTGGAGAGAATGGTCTAGATCTAGCTAGTGGTGAGTGAAAACCCCAAAATTCAAAATGTGTTTGAATTTCTTTTTGAGTTTTGATTTTTTTATTCTTGGCCCAATTCAGTACCTTCTCCATACCTTAGCGATTCCCCTCACTGATCCCACCACTCCCTACATCATCTGTGCAAAATCTCACCAGTCGTCACTATTACCTGTCCGACAAAATATGAAACGACGTCGTGATCTTTTCTCCAAATATCTTTGCAAGCGCACCGCGCCGCACTTCTCCTGGCTCGCCCCACTAATCCTTGCCAGGCTAGCGTACGATCCTCCGGAACCCCTGACAACCATTTAATGTCACAGCCCTTACTTGGCCAACCCCCATATCCACCTTGCCCCCCGTCTCACTGCCCTCCCTCAGCATTCCCGTCCGCCGTCCTGATAGCCCTACCCAATTGACCACTGCTTTGCATAAACCAAGGAATGCCAAGCCCAAGATGCCACTCATCATTGTCGACCCCTCTCGAGCTATGCCGAAGTCACCCGCGCCTTCCCGTTGGACACGCGCCGCAGCTCCAATGGACTCCTTCCTTGTACACAAACCGCCTATAAGAGCCCCCGAGCCCTTCCTAGCTCATCACACCGGCACTAAGGTAAGCCACCACTGTCGCATCGCCGCCGATCACTAGAATTCCCCGAGTAAGCCAAATCTTCAATTCTTGCCATGTAGTCAATTACGTTCCAATTGCTTGCTTTTGTAGCTTCCTTATACCCCTAGTAGCACCACCGAAACATTTCCATAAGCCCCCCAATTCCCCCTAGCTTGCTAATGCCTAACTCCACCATCCGGCTGTACCCCTCCACCGTGGACAGCTCACCTCCAACTTCCCTAACCCGAGCCACACGTAGATGGTTAAAAAACAACCAATTGCAAGGAAGAACCTCTCTGTAACCCGTGCCATTAGAGACCACCGCAAACCTCTCTCCATGGCTGGCTTTCTACAAAGCTCTCCAAGCCAAACCAAGCCCAAAATTGGAACCCCAACAACTCCAGGAACCCATCCATAGTCTTGTATTTCATTGCTGACAATTGTAGCCCAGCCTGTAGCTATCGCCATCTTCTCTGTTTTTCGGCTGCTACAATACCGGCACTGGGAAGAAGATGATGAATAGTGATTTGTCGGGCCACACAGTAACAAGGCCATTTTTGTTAACAGGCCAGGCCGATGAGATCACTGTTCAGCGTTGTGGCACACTCGACCCAGTAGGAGTTGTTCGGACTCGACACTATAGCAGTGAAAAACCATCACTGTAGTAAACCCCGCAATGAACAGTAAAGTAAAGTCCATCCTATTCTTAGCTCTATTTTTTCATATTAGACCCCAATAAAAACCTAGCGAGCCTAGATGTCCGTCTTACTGCTGACTTCGTTGACCCTAAGCCCGAAGGGTACAGGACGAAACGCGCGCCTCTGAGCTTCTCGCTGCCACCTTCGTCAACCGTGAGTTCGAAGGGAGACAGGTCGTGCGTGTTTGTTTCATCTCTCCATCAACTTTGTCGATGACTAGTCCGAAGGGTGGGGGACGGTCCACATGCGCACTAGTCGTCGTCTCCTCGCTGACTTCATCGACTCCAAGTCTGAAGCCTGTGTGGGAAGGAGTGCGTCTTCGCCACCAACTTTGAGACTTCGTCCGACCATGTCATGGTTGTAGACGCTTCGTCCGACCACCTTGTGGTCGTAGACTTTTGCGCATGGAAGTGTTCAGCTTGGCACCAACTTCGAGACTTTGTTCGACCGCCTTGTGGTTGAAACTTCATCTGACCACCTTGTGGTTGTTGACGCTCACGTGCGGAAGTGTTCAGCTCACTGCCAACTTCGAGACTTCGACTGACTGCCTCATGGTCAAGACTTTGTTCGAAAACCTCGTGGTTGCAGATACTTTGTTCGACCACCTTGTGATCATAGACGCTCGCATGCGGAAGTCTTCGGCTCACTGCCAACTTCATCGACGTCTAGTCCAAAGGGTGGGGACGTACTGCGCTCGCGTGAGTTTCATCTCTCCGCCAACTTCGTCGACGCCTAGTCCAAAGGGTGGGGTTGGACTGCGCACACACAAGTTTTGTCTCATCGCTGACTTAGTCGATGTTAAGTCTGAAGGGTGGGGGATGGCCCGCGTGCCCTATAGCTTTGTCTCGCCACCGCCTTCATCGACACCTAGTCTGAAAGGTGGGAACGAGCCGCACACCATAGCTTCGTCTCACTGTCGCCTTTATCGACCCCAAATTTGAAGGGTGGGGGATGGACCGGCACGCATGAGTCGTCATCTCGCCGCTGACTTCATCAACTCAGTCCAAAAGCTATTTAGGAAGGAGCACATTTCTGCCGCCTACTTTGAGACTTTGTCCGACCACCTCGTGGTCGTAGACGCTTTGTCTGACTGCCTCACGGTCGTAGACGTAGTCGTCAGGACTTCATCCGACCACTCGTGCTCAAGAATTCATCAACATTTCCTCTGACCGGCCACGACTTCATCTATGCCTATGACCACCTTGTGGTCGCATCTTTGGCAACCATGTCACGAGCGGCATCGTCGTCAGGCCTTCTCCGACTGCGTCATAGGCATCAACCAGACGGGGCACCCAGCCTTTCATCGTGGGACTTTGTCGCTCACATCTACGAGCCGTCTGAGGCTGGGGCACGACCTACGCGCGTCGACTCGGCTTCTGCCAGGAGATGCCACAACCGCGTCAAGATCAATCAACAATTTTGCTCCGGGAGGTTTATAGCGTCCACACCACCGGGATTGGGAGCTACCAGCTGCATCAGCTCGCCCATGAGCACTTGCGTGCTTATTGTAGGGGGATGAGGCCATCCTGGGCCAATTGTTCATGTCAACTCATCCATCGGGACCTCCACGCTTGCTGTCGAAGGAGTACTATTATAGGGGGTGGCCCAACCCCTTGTGGCGAGGCTTTGCAGCTGACCCAATAATAGGCCCAATAGTATAGGGACATGTGTATAAACGAATGTACCGATGTATCTCTACCTTTTGTAATTATTAAGGAGGTAGGATATGGATTTTTTATTATACTCCATTCATATATATAAGCCCCCAAGGGGTATGAGGGGCTAGATCCACTCATTGCATACACAAAGCACTCTTTGTCCTGTCGTTGGCTCTCTCTAGCTAGTCTCCTCATATGATGTTTGGTCAGTAGCTACAACAAATGGAATCAATAAGATGTCAGTTCGTGCAAGCAACTTATATCTCTTCAGCACTATTTAAGCCCTGGTCGAGGAGAGAAGATGAGGAGGACATCAGGAGAACAGGGGATTGGAGATCATATAGCACATTAGTGCAAGTAACATACACCCCTGTAATATATCATTAGATCAAGTTGTAATCCCGACATAGTAATAAAGATCGTCTTTTTTCATCTTCATTCTTTTGTGAGACTTGGAATATCCTACTATTCAAAAAATCGACGATGATCATATATATCGCAAAACATTGATGCCAGAGAAAATTCAATCGTCGAGTGTTTCCAATTCCTTAGATAATTTTTGGCCCATTGTATATTGTATAAGAAAGAGCATAAGGACATATCTGGTATAAAACTACGAGGATGAGTTGACAACGATAAGTAGAAGTGTAATTGAAGTGGATATTTCCTGATCGACCGACTGATTTAACCAATTCGAAGTGAGTTCAGGAAAGGAAATCGATATCCGGCTGATTTTATGGAATTTAAAATTGGCATCTAGCAGTTGGAATCGGAAACAAATGCGGGAGAGGTATTCGCCCCAGAGAGAGGAATTATCCCAGATTTTCTCGGTGATAGCGTCTAGCTGTGAATCGGTAATATCTTAGTACCACTTCACATCGCAGCCCATGAAACATTAAAGCCCAATGGTCTGGCCCATAGTCCATTGTAGCGTCGGTAATAGGCAGCCAATGCTAGCAGCAGTAGGCGCAAGGCCCATTCCCCATCGATTCAGGGGCAGGCCGCCGTTCCTAGCAACACGTCGTCTCGCCGGCCGCTCATCCCCACCGGTCGCCGCTTGTTCCGCCAGCTTCGGCTGCGTACGCCACCGCAGCTCGTCCGCTGGCCGACGGCGTCCGTCGGTCCGCCGTTCACAGCTCGTCCGCCGGCGGTGAGTTTTTTATACCCTGTTGTGCTTCCTTTATTT
Organism: Dendrocalamus sinicus; assembly: GCA_036346575.1. Classification (NCBI taxonomy): domain Eukaryota; kingdom Viridiplantae; phylum Streptophyta; class Magnoliopsida; order Poales; family Poaceae; genus Dendrocalamus; species Dendrocalamus sinicus. Next base: position 14,549,991 of record CM070646.1, read on the forward strand.
CAGGGTCTATTTTTTATCTCACAATCTGGTAGCTTTTGGCTTTTACTATAGTACCTAACTTTCAAATGAAGTATTTTCTCAAGACGAGGTCTACAAGTTAAACGACCTACACGTTAAAAGCCTAACATCTGTATCAGCCAAAATCGCAAGTGAGTATCTGTACTGTATCTCCGTAATATGTACCGTAAACAGCCAAAATTCAAAAATTTCAGCTAAAAATCATAAGCCGCAGCCGAAAAGAACAGGCCCTCAATCTTTTGAGACTTGGGGTGTCTGAAATATAAATCCTTGTTAGTGCAAATGTCCGTGCCATTACTGAAGTGTCACCTGCAACCCCGCCTACCCCAATTGTCTCATGACTTGTGATCATGAAAAGTATTTTTATAAAGTTTAGATACATCTATGTATATGTATGATCTCTGTATTTGTTGTGCGTTATTTGATAAAATATTCGTTATTGGATCTAAATTTGCTCTATATTTGTGGTTGGCACTACTTTGAATTTAAGAAAAAAATGTAAAATAAGATAGAGAATAAACAATTTCCAATCATATCGGCTGATTACACCCCTAACGGTAAGAGAGGAGGGGCGGGACAACGGCGAGAGGCAGCCGGCCGTTTCATCCTCCCGGCCGGCCGAGTATCATAGACGACACATCCATCACCTGATGCAGCCCATTTGGACGGCATGTGATGGATCAGAACGATCGGGAAGAATCGATCTCTATATATGACTTCTCGTCACTCGTTGCGAGCGATTAGTTAATTGGGTACCCAAGGTACAAATCATTGACCAACTTGGCCATTAGAGAAATCGCAATGCAGCTTAAACAATCAACAGTGTCCAAGTGGAGTACATTGTAATACTAACCAGCAAGTGGCTGTACCACATTAACAAAAACCTTCCGGAAACCACGAGGACTCGGCAAGCGGGGACGACAGTAGGCCATGGTAGAAAAGCGACCGTGGATTATCGACAAAGGAACAAATTACCTACTCCCGTGAGTTAGGAATAAATCATGGGTGGATTTGTTTAGGTTTATTTCTTAGTTTTCTATGGTATCTAGGTTTTAAAAAGAGTATCTTTTCAAGATAGAATTTACAGGTCGATAGTAGTAGGCACTGTTCCGACTTCATCTATATCAGTCAAAATTACATCTCATGAGTAAATTCTTTTTGCTATGTTGATCTGTCGGCTCATAGTTAAGGCCCCGCTCGGTTGGACTGAAAAATAGTGACTTATAACTGAAATTGCATTGTAGTTGAATATGGTTTATTCGGCGTAATTAAATTTAAAAATAGAAAAAATATGTTAGCTTATTACGAACAACATAAACGAATACGGGAAAAAGAACCGACAAAAAACTTAAATAAGGTCAAATATTTTTAAAAACAAAATTTATAAATAGTAAAAAATAAACTAGAGACTCAAACCAAATTGAGCGGTCGACAAGTTTTTTCCTACGTTGATTCGTCGATTCACGGTTAAGTCTTTGCGTTAGAAGAAGAGATCAGTGCTGAGTGCGCCCGTACCAACGTGGAGAGGCAAATAACAAAAGAAGACGGAGAAGACGATAGGGGAGAATCACAGGAAAGGGGGGCATCAACGGGTGGGTGCTCCATGCGGCGCATCCGGCCGGAATGGAGACGGTGGGTGGGGCAGGCGACGAGAGAGAGGGAGAGGCGTACGAGCCTAGCGCCGAGGTGGGGTGGGGCGGGGCGGGACCGCGTCGCGTCCAGGTTCCCTGCACGCGCGCGCGCACGCACGTGGAGGTAGTGCGGTGACGAAAAGCGCGTGACGCGGACGGACGCACGCCACCCAGATACATGACCGAACCGAACCGTGCTGATACGTATATCTATTATTATTATTATTATTATTATTATTAATCCCTGGCTTTCTTGCGGGGAATGGAGTGGAGATATGTGGTCCATACGGAATCGCCTTTACGTGGGAAAGCTCCTTCGCTTTTTGCAGATGTACGTTTTCGGTGGGCTTCCCCCACGTTTTCGTGGTGCGGCGGGGGGATTTCGTTTATTTTTTTTCAGTTGAACTCGCGCGAGTTAGGCTTTGTTTGGGAGAGCTCCTTTAGCTTTATATCCACGAAAATCAGCTCTATTTCACGAAATTTTACCCAAACGCTTCAGCTCCGCGAAATCTGGATCCACCAAAATCCTGGATCTGAGGGTCAGATCCATAGATTTCATGGAGCTCCTCAAAGGGTGCTCTAAGGGCCTGTTTGGGACTACTCCGCTCCAGTTTTTTCAACTCTACTCCAAACTTGTCTAGCCAAACGGGTCCAACTCCAAGAACTCTGCTCCAAGAAAAAGGTGGAGTTGCTCCACGTTTTTTCTGGAGCTCCTCAAGGGGTACTCCAGAAACTGAAGTTTTGTATCTTCTCATGGAGTTGGGGGAAAATTACCCACCACTGCCATTACACAATTCCTCCCACACGTACCGATTCGATTTCTTTTCCACCCACCCACCCGGGAACAGAGGTAGCTCGGGGGCGGTGCGGCCGGTGACGGCGTTGCCGGCGGGTGGCGGTCGGAGGGGAGCCGGTGAGGGCTAAAATGGTTCGCCGGAGGTGTGGGGACGCCGAACGAAGTGGCGACGGGGACCGGGGTGCGTCGAGGCGGGCCGGCGGTGTGCGGCGGCACGACTTGGGGAGGGAGTCCGATGCCGGCGAGCTGGGGGAAGAGGGAAGTGCCGGAGACGACCGGGGAGGGTTCGTGGCGGCGGGGAGGTGTTGCTGGGGAACGGAATTGGCTGGAGGCCTACCAGGGAGGGGTCAGCGGCGGTAATGGCGGTGGAGGCGCTGCGCATGGCGGAGAAGGAGGAGAAGGTGGGGAAAGAGAGGGGAAGGCGCGGGACTAATGGGGAAGGCCGAGGCTCTTATGGCCGCTAAGGGGGCGGGGCAGGCGCGGAGGATCGGGCGGAGGCGGCGGACCGTGGGGGAAGCTTGGCCGCAGAAGGGAGGAAGGAGGAGAAAAGAAGTGGAGCGCAGCGCACGGGAGGAAGAAAGAAGAAAGAGAAGGGAGGAGAGGCGCGGGGGTCCGCTGGCAGAGAGACGGGGACGGGGGTTGGGTCGGGCCTTGCGGCCGACCTGACCTCCCTTGTTTTCTTTTTTTATTATTTATTTATTTATCATCATTTTTATTACTACATGTATATATATACTTATATATATTGTTCCAATTTACTTGTTTATTTACATATGTACATTTCCTTTTACGGCCATCCTTGTGCATATACATCAAAACATACACAAACATCATTTAGGGGCATATTGGATCTTTCTCAGGGAAACCTCATATTCCTGGAGCTGGAGCTACCTGCGTGCCAAACAGGACCACCTGCTCCAGGAACTCCAGTGGAGCTGCTCCATGGTGGAGTTGGTGGAGCAGAGCTGGAAAAATTGGAGCAGAGCAGTCCCAAACAGGCCCTAAAAACGCTGGTTTCGTATCTCCTCGTGGAGTTGTGTGGTAATTACCAACCAATGCCACTGGTTACACACCTCATCCCAGTACCAGTTCGATTCTATTCATCTGTCTGCGCTCCTGCTCTCCGTCGCCGCCTCCTGCAGCTCGCGCCGGCCACCTCCGGAATCGCAGCGTGCGAGCCATGCGCGCGTCCGCCGCAGCCTGTGCCGCCTCCGCGGCCGGCTCGGCCTCAGCATCGGCGTCCACAGGCTATCCACGCTCCCCGATCCCGTGGCCGGCGCCGCGCAGCCGCAGCACCCGACCTCGAAGGACGCCAACTTCGCGGCGCTCCACCGCCTCTCCACCATCGTGCAGCGCGACTTCTACCTGGAGCGCACCTTGAACGGCCTCCCGCCCCCCTTCCCGCCGGACCTCGCGCTCTGTATCATCCGCGCCGCAGAGCCCCTCCACACCGCGCGCTTCCTCGCCTGGCTCCGCGCAAAGCCCTCCTTCTCCCCCTCCGCCGAGCGCTTCGACGCGCTCGGCGCTGCTCCTCCAGCTCCCTCGCGCGCGCGCCTCTTCTCCCACCTCTGGTCCCTCGCCTCCGACATGCTCGCGCTCGACCTCCCCCTCTCGCCGTCCACCTTCTCCACCTACAAGCTGCTCCGCCGCATGGAGCGCGAGTGCGTGGCCCCCGACCGCGCCACGTTTAGCACGCTCGTCGACTCCTGGTGCGCAGCGGGGAAGCTCCGGGAAACATAGGCGTTCCTCGACGACATGGCGGTCCGCGGCCGGGACCTCCTTGTCGACGGTCTCGTCCGCGCTGGGCACCTGGAGGAGGCCAAGGCCTTCGCCCTCCGCATGTCCAAGGAGGGCACCCTCCCCGACGTGGCCACATTCAACTCGCTCGCCGAGGCTCTTTGCAATGCTGGAGACGTGGAGTTCGCCGTGGCGTTTCTTGCCGATGCTTCCAGTCGTGGCTTGTGCCCGGACATCTCAACGTACAAGGTGATGCTGTTAGCTGTGGCCAAGGCTGGCCGAATTGAGGAGGCATTCAGGTTGTTCTATGCGGCCAATGTTGTGCTGTTGGGTTGTGTGTTGCCTGTCAAGCGATTTTATTTGTTTCGGAATGACTAAGATCGTCAATAGCTTCAGTTAATTCAGATGCTTTTTTACCTGTAGGTGGTCATGACTCATGAAACTACAATGTTTCACACTTGACTAGTCATGTAGTTTTCATGTCTTCCAGAATTTCATTTCTCCAAGAAATGTTACTTTCACCAAGAATTACCAAACAACCACTTTTGGTACTTTAATTATCTAGTTAAATAAATTTCCAATCCTACACTAAAAGGGGAGAATCAGATATCCTGCAAAATAAGAGAAAACAGAAATTGTGGTGTTAATCTTGACAGAAAGAGACAGCAGTGGTTGCATTATTAAGGTAAAAGAACTAGATAAGGATGTTGTGTTTATGCTAATTCTTTCTTAACAGTATTTTTCAGCTTGAGTAGATTAGATTGAGCATTTTTGATATGGTGCTGAGTGCTGACTGCTGACAGTGTCTGCTGAAACTTCCAAGCAAATCATTTATCTTTGTAAGGTTAAGGTACATGTGCTGTCCTCTGGTAAAAAAATGGAGAGGTAAAAAAATGGCATTGGTTTGGAAAAAGGAAGATTTTTATTCAAGGGAAAACTTGTTTACATTTGCTGTGTAAGTCTTGTCGTTTTGATGGTCTGAGCTTGAAAAATATTCAAATGTAGAGATTAGTAGCGCTTCACCTTTTTGTACTCTGAACATTCACAAAGCGATACCATGTAGAGATGGCACATATATTCGTGTTTCTCTTCTACCCGATGAACAAGTGATCACTTTTACTCACTTGTTTACATTCACTTTTGTCATGATAGCAAATAATCACTTTTATTATTTTCACCATGTGTAGGTAAATACTATGTTGTCCCAACAATACCGGAAAGGTATAACCGATATGCAGTTACATCGGATGGTTCTAGTTCGGAAGTCAATGCCGTCACTATGGATGTATTCGTGATGACTTGGCCACCGCTCTAGCTCTTACTTGGAACTAGAATGTAATGGAAGACTTGTCTACATTTAACCTTTAGTTATTTTTTATGTATGGAAAATCGCAAGTGTTGAGATGTTGTCATGGACATGGGTTTTAATTATCTATCTTGTACGTCAATGTTGTATGTTCATGAATATTTGTGTCGAGATATTGCATTTGTGTTGTCACAAAAAAAACTACACTATTTTTTTAAATCAATATGAACAAAACACATGTGCTATATGGAAAAAAAAGATATATCATACAACCCCAAGGGCAAAAGTGGTCATTCCCACCAACACCTCAATTTCATGGATCGGGAGCTGCTGTACAAGCCAAACAGTTTGTCCAGCTCCATGGTGGGATCCCAAATCTACGGTGGAGCTGCTGCTCCAGATCCACATTTTCAGTGGTGGAGCTCTCCCAAACGGGGCCTAAAGAGGCCCTTAGGCCTCGTTTGGCACAGCTCAGCTTCACTAGTGAAGCTGTTTTTTTTATTTCAGCTTCACGAGCAGCTTTACCGATGAAGCTAAATCTGTTTTGGAAAACTGTTTAGCAAAACAGCTTCACCAACAGCTTCATGTATGGTGAGAGAGGACAAATGTCCAAGATGCCCCTGTCTACCTGACTTGTTCTAACATTTGGAGTTGTATGTTTGTATATGGTCATATGAATTAAAAAAATAATATATTTGAATGAGTATGAATTAAAACATTAAAATAAAAATAATAAAAAATTAAAATTATTAGGAAGCAATATTAGTGTCTTGTTTATGTTTCGTGAACGGGATGGACTAGTGGCAAATGCGTGTAATTTTGGTGAACCAGAGGGGCAGTGGGTTCCTAGGATCGGGCTCGAGGAGAGAGTCGTGAAAAGCTACTTTTTTCAGCTTCACCTCTCCCCATTCCTTTGTGAGAGCAGAAAAAAGGAGCTTCACCCATGAAGCTGTTTGCAAAAAAGGGTGTTTGGCAAAAAACAGCTCACAACAGCTCATGAAGCTGTTGGTGAAGCTGTGCCAAATATGGCCTTAGCTACGTATAAAAAATCAGTATTGTAAATGCTTTGAAACCATGATGCCACCAAGCATCTCACCATGGCATGACGTATATAGGGTCCATGCTACGGTCTTCCGGTACACTGCAACCCCGCTGACATCAAGGGTGGGCTCTTTGCTTATGGTTTATGGCTTAAAATTTTAAATTCTGGTTGTTCGTGAGAGGTAGTATATAAAGGAAAATAGTCGTATACGATTTTGGCTGGTATAGCTGAATTCAGTACACTTTTTTACTACAATCTTTCTGTTGACCCACCTTAAAAAACGCACCGTTTAAAAGCTAGTTATTGTAGCATAAGTTATAAGCCACAAACCATAAGTGGAAAAGAACTGAACCTCACCATCTAGTCCTCACTACGCCATCTTCTTGTCATCACACTGATAGTTCTCGTCGATGGAGGGCTCATTGTTAGAGTTAATCTTGTTTTAATTAGCAGGTTTGCTTTATTTTTAGAGAGATTGTTTGGTATTTAGAAAGTATACACATAGGAGTAGATAAATGAAGTAGATGTCGAGTCGGTTTCTTAAGTTCGTTTTCGTGTACGTGTGTTGTACATGTATGAGTATATAAGCAAGGGTCATGTAGGAGTTATAGACAAGGCAAAACGAGAGGGAGAGAAATAAGAGAATAAAAGTGGAGTCCTTTGACTCCCGAGAAAACAATCTGTGTACATGTGTCTCATATAGCGCATATACCAGGAGCAGTTGAGTTGCGTGAGGAGAGAGGAGCTGCGCATTGGAAACACGAGTGCTTGGGGTATTGAGTGTTCAACGTACTTGAAGTTATTGAGAACTAAGAGTGCTTGAAGGTAATGAGTACTTCCTGGAGTTCATGAGTACCGAGCAGTAACCAGTGAAAGTTCACAACTACGCGGTCATAGTCGAACATTATGATTGGTGAAAATCTATGTGTTATAGGGGTGGCCCCCACCTAAACCCAGCAGGCCTGGTAGGAGGTTACAAGGCCCAGAATAGGCCATGTGTAATGACATAGGTGCCTCCGGAGGGGATAACCAGATGTAAGGGTATAATTGTCCTCATGTGTACATATATATGGATACAGGCCATGGGGAGAAGGCAGGCAATGACTCATCTCCCTCACTCTCCACTACCATCTCTCTCTGCTTGGTTCAGAACCACAACAGCTTGGCGCCGTCCGTGGGGAGGACAGAGTAAGCCCAAAACCGAAAAAGGATGGCACCGAAAAAGCTTCGTCAACGGCGAAAGGGAAAGAAGGCGGCCGGTCGGGCGTCGCATGGGTACCGTGGGGCCGGCATCGGCGCGGCGAAGCGTGGTGGCGACGCAGCGCGGTGGCGAAGACGCCGACGTTCGCGGCGACGACCAACCCCGCCACCGCACCGCGACGACCAACCCGTCCACCGCACCGCGACGATCGACCCCATCGGGCGCTGCGACGACGAACCCCGTGGTCGAAGACGCCGACGCCGGCGCGGCGACGACCGACCCGCCGACGCGACGGCGGCCGACCTCGCCGCCTCGCGCAACCCTCGCCGTAGCGCAGACCGGCGATTCAAGGAAGCCACAACGAACGACCAAGAGCTCGGGAGCGCGGCGACGCTGCGTGCTCGCGCCTGATCCGCCTGTTGGCGTGCCGGCGACCCGCCCGACACAGCGGTGGAAAGCGCCCGGCGGCGGCCCTCAAAGCGTTCAGCAGAGGCGGGGATCTTCGCGGGCTGTCCGAGACATACAAGAGGCTCGGAGCCAACAGCCGCGCCGGTGGTCGCGCCAGAGCCCACGCCGAAAAGGGCGGACACCGCGACGCCCCACATCCACCGCGTCCGCCACGGCGCGCCGATCCGAGTCCCCGCTTTGGCGGCAGACTACAAGCAAGCGGCGTGACCCAAGACTTCAAATACCCGGTGTCATCGAGCCCTACAAAGGTGACACGGACCCCGTGAGTTCGTGCGCGCGTGTACGAAACCGCATCGAGGCCGCGGCGGAGATGACACCACAAAGGCGAAGGACTCCTCGCGTTGCAAGGAGTGGCGCTCTCGTTTTTTACCATAGAGCCGAACTCCATCTACGCGTGGGAGCAGATCCGCGACCGCCTTCACAACAACTTTCAAGGAAATTATGTCGAGCGGTCGACGCGACCAGCTCTTCGCCGTAGCGTAAACCTTCGAGAAGCTCCGGGACTACTTCAAACGCTTCACGAAGATACGTTGTCAAGTCAAAGATGTTAATGAAACCACCGTTGTCAATGCGGCCATACAGGGCCTTCACCCGGGCCCGATGGCCGAGTACAACGCAAGGAAGCCAATTAAAACAGTGATGAAGCTCTTTGACAAAATAGAGAAATACGCCAGGGCGGAAGAGGACGCGCGGCGAAGGCAAGGTGACGACTCCGACACCAACCAAGCCGGAGCCTCGGCAAAAGCCGAAGAGCCGCCGAAGGATGGTTCTTCGAAGGGAAAACGTAAGCAGGAGTCGTCCAGGGATGCGCCCGACCGCAGGGATGCCCCGCACAAGGAGTCGTCCGATAGGCCCAAGTGTGGCCAGCAGAAGTCGCGGCGAGGCCGGTACGTCCTCGACATCGAAGGCGGTTCCGATGAAGGCGCTCCCGCGGGACGGGGCGGTCGGGGGCGCCGAGGCCGGGGCCGCGACGATAAAGGCCGTGGAGATTATGACGACCAACAACAGGGGCTGTGGTGCGCAGTCCACGGTCGCGGCAACCACGACACTCGCACGTGCACTTCTATCGCGGCGCTCCGTGATAGCGTCACCAGGGACAAGAACCTGGAAGTACACCCGCCCGTGGTGGCCCACGACAAAGACTCCATACGGCCCCCGCACATTCAGCACAAGGGACGCAGCCCCATGAGGGTCCTCTGCGGATTCGTGCTCACGTGCAGAGCCTCGGGAGGGCTTTCTGCAGCTCTGTGCTCGAGGCCACCCACCGAAGGGTTATCAACGCCATCTCGGGGCTCCTCGTTGGAGTTTGCCTCGACGGCGGCGGAAGGCCTACGTGCGCGAGGCTACACCACGTGGCGGCATATCCAAAGACGAGCACCGCCGACCGGGCATAGCATGAGGTCACGTTCACCCCCCGCCGACGCCGAAGGCGTGGAGCTTCCCCACCACGACCCCCTGGTCGTCCGGGTCGTAATAGCGGGATGCGATGTGGGACGTGCCCTGGTTGATGGCGGCGATTCGGCGAACATAACATTCGCTCGCGCAGCCTTCGACGGATGGGATCCCCGGTCGCCTCGGCCCATCGGGAGTCCCGCTACAAGGCTTCGGAGGACAACCTCTGCGGGCACTCGGCCAAATATGCCTGCAAGTCTCCTTCGGCCAGGGCGACAATGAAAGGGTCGAAGACGCCACATTCGACGTCGTCGACCTCCCATACCCATACAATGCCATATTGGGGCGTCCAATCCTCAACGCCTTCGGGGCGGTACCGCATCACAACTATTTATGCATGAAGCTTCCGGGCCGCGAGCCATCATTACCGTTCGGCGACAGACATGGCCCGCGCGCATCGAGCACGCACTGATGTCCCGCACGCGGCAGCGGATACCTAGGATCGCACCGCCGCGAAGGCACACGGCAACATCCGAGGCGACCCGCAAGCCCCCGCCGATAGTGCGGCTACTAGAAACTCCGCGTGGCGAGCACAAACGGTTAGTACCCCTTCCTATGTAATCGCTTACCCGCGCAAACGGGAATGTAATAAAGTTCCGTTTGTCGCCAACTTATTACCGCTGTGCAAAAATATGCGGCGAGCACACGCGGAGGCCTCGCCTACGCGTGTGCTCCCGCAGTATAAACCAAAGACGCACGTTCGCGTGTGCACTCTCCGTGAGCTGAGTGCGGGTATGAGTATAAACCAAAGACGCACGCTCGTAGGCGCACTCTCCGTAGCGTGGGTACGGGTATGAGTATAAACCAAAGACGCACGTTCACGTGTGCACTCTCCATAGCCAGGGGTGCGGGTATGAGTATAAACCAAAGACGTACGTTCGCGTGTGCACTCTCCGTAGCCAGGGGTGCGGGTATGAGTATAAACCAAAGACGCACGTTCGCGTGTGCACTCTCCATAGCCAGGGGTGCGGGTATGAGTATAAACGAAGACGCACGTTCGCGTGTGCACTCTCCGTCAAAGACACCGGCATAAGTATAAACGAAGACGCACGTTCGCGTGTGCACTCTCTGTCAAAGACACGGGCATGAGTATAAACAGTATAAACGAAGACGCACGTTCGCGTGTGCACTCTCCGTCAAAAACACGGGCATGAGTATATACGAAGACGCACGTTCGCGTGTGCACTCTCCGTCGAAGACACGGGCATGAGTATAAACAAAGACGTGTGGGGGGACGCCTCTGCACGCACTCTACGGAGTATAAATAAGACGTGGATGTTCTTCCTGCGCACTCTACTGAGTATAAACAAGACACGAACCCCGCGCACGCCAGGGACTTCGTCCTTGTGCGTACTCTCCGGAGTATAAATCAGATGTGGACGCCGATCCCACGCGAATCTTGCGCGGCTGCCAATCGCGCTCCTTGGCGCGTTGAGGCTTGCCTTCGCACATCCCGGGAGGTGTACGCAGGGGGGCTATGGAAGCCAGGTCCGGGAGTTCCAGAGTACCGACGTTGCGCGCCAGAGGCTGGCCCCAACACCGGCGCGCACGTGGAATATGCGATACACCAGAGGCTACCCCCACCTCAGGGTGGGGGGGTGCAGAGATCCGCCTTCGCACACGCTAGTCCATGAGACTCTAAACAGGACGTAGTGCGGAGGTCCGCCTTCGCACACGCTAGTCCATGAGACCCTAAATAAGTCGTTGTGCGGAGGTCCGTCTCCGCACGCGCCAGTCCACGGACTCTAAACAAGTCGTAGTGCGGAGGTCCGCCTTCGCACACGCCAGTCCATGGGACGCTAAACAGGTCGTAGTGCGGCGCCAGTCCACGGGACGCTAAACAGGTCGTAGTGCGGAGGTCCGCGTTCGCACACGCTAGTCCATGAGACTCTAAACAAGTCGTTGTGTGGAGGTCCGCCTCCGCACGCGCCAGTCTACAGACTCTAAACAAGTTGTAGTGCGGAGGTGCGCGCCGCACACGCCACCACGGACGCTAAACAGTCGTAGTGCGAGGTCCGCCGCACACGCCATCCATGAGACTCTAAACAAGTCGAGAGCGGAGGTCCGCCGCACACGCGATCCACGGACACTAAAGCAGTCGAGTGCGGAGGTCCACCTTCGCACACGCTAGTCCATGAGACGCTAAACAAGTCGTTGTGTGGAGGTCCGCCTTCGCACACGCCAGTCCACGAGACGCTAAACAGGTCGTAGTGCGGAGGTCCGCCTTCGCACACGCTAGTCCATGAGACCCTAAACAAGTCGTCGTGCGGAAGTCCGCCTCCGCACGCGCCAGTCTACGGACTTTCAGCAGGTCGTAGTGTCAACAACTGCCGCCACACGCGCTAGCTCCACGGAGTACTCAACGCGCGAACCCCGCGGGCGCATTGGCACCCGGGCGACGAGCAGGAGGTAGCGCTCGCACGGTTCACACTAATGGCGAACTTGGAAGATGGGGATCTCGGCTCCGCGCAGTACGACCGCGCATGCCCTAATTATTAGGAGATCTTTATATCGGGAAAATCTTCCAAGTACAGAGGCCCGACAACATCCCTGCCGCTCCAAGTAGCTATTCGGCAGGCTCGTCCTTAACGCGCGATAAGGACGGGGTTCCGCCGGAAGAAGGTCGGCCTGCCCAAAAGTCCAGCGACTCTTGACCCTTCGCCGCCAAGGCGGCGCCGGTCGCAAGGTCGGCCCCAGCAAGGAAGCTGCCCGGGACATAGGCGAAAGTCAGAATGTATGAAGCAAGCGTGTACTTCATTCACAAAAAAGGGGGCATTACAACGCATGCCTACACCCAGGCACCGCGGTGTCACACCTGCGAGTTTCCGGCGCCTTCGGAGGCCTCAGCGCCGCCCTCGTCGCGTCGAGGGACCCCGTCCAGGAATTGGCCGAGGCTCCCCTCCCCGTAAAGTGACTTCCGGAGCTCGACCCACGCAGCGTCTGCCCCGACGTAATACCAGATCCGTTCATAAAAGGCTTGATGGCGCGGCGAAGCGAGCGACGCACGGACATTACTCCGGCCGCCGCATCTCCGGTGGGGTCCTCGGCCGGCGACGTGTGTGCAACAGCGGTGTTGCGGAGCGCGCACACCGTGCATGCCGATGTGTACGCGCAGATGGTTGCCGAAGATCGTCGCGGCGCAAGCGACGCGTTAGCGGCATCTCCGACCCAATGAGAGTCCGCAACAGCTCCTCCGGCCGGCGTGGCTCGCACTTTGGCCACAAGCCCTTGGAGATGGCTTTGCAGCACTTGCATGGCATCCCATGCAACCACCGGCCTCGCTAAGCGTCCGATCACGCCCGCGAGTCGTGGCGAGTTCGTTTTTTCTTCTCTCGCGAGGCGACTGCTGCGAAAGTCATCCCGCTCTGCGCAAACTCTGCGCAGCCTCGCGGGCTAACTCCGTGCCGACGCAAAGAAGTCCTTCGGCGTGCGCCGCTTTGGCGCACTCGCTTCGGTGGCGGATGCGGGCATCCTGGGCAGAGCGGGCTCCCGAGGCCTAGCGTAGCTCCTCCTCGGCGGCTCGTAGCCTATCCTCAAGCGCCCTTTGGGCACGAGTATAGGCCGTTTGGAAGGCCTGCCCCAGCACAAGTGTCTGCAGAACGGAAAGACTTAGCAAGCTCACCGCCCAGCGAGGTCGTATGAGTACTTACCTCACCCCGAGACACCTCGGCGCCCCGAGGCGCCCGCCCGTGAGGCTGCGGTGCTTTGCCGGTCGACGCCGTAGCCGCGTCATCCACAATCCCGCGCCACACCCACAGCGTCTTCGGGGGAGGCACGAAGTCCGCGGGGCTCACACGCGCGGGGATCCCGTGTTCCGCCAAGCGCTCCTCCTCCGGAATCAGCGACGCTGCAAACAGGGATGCGGTGAGCACCGCAAGGCATAAAAGAATACGCCGAGGTAAGTTAAGCCACCCTACCTTGGTAGCGAAGGAGGCCGGGGACCCGCCCTATTCCCAGATGGGGCTGCGGTGGCGTTAGCCCCGCAGAAGCTTGGTCCCGCGGCGGCGTAAGCCTCTGCGTTCGGCGGCGGCGACACCGTTCTGCATGGCGGCGGTGTGGCGAGAGCGGCGGCGCGCGCCGCAGGTCTTCGGCATCCGCGCCGAGTCCCACAAGCTCGATGCCCGCCGCCACGACGAATCCCGCGGCGTCGGTGGAGTTCGGCCAGACACACGGCCGCTTAGCCGGGGCGGCAGCAGCGACACCGCCCCGCGAGCCGCTGCGGAGAGCCCCATGGCTGCAGCACCGGGGCGAAGGTTCCGCCGTGGCGATTTTGCAGAGGCGCCTCGATTCTGCTGCTGCTGTTGGTGAAGGCAACATGGTTTCATGCGCCCCACGAGGGCGTCTCGCACCACACGCGCACGATCGAAGGCTCCACTCAAGATCGCCCGGCCCGACGGGTTCGTCTCGGCGATTTCGGCGGCGGCGAGACTTCCCCTCCGGCCGCTCGCGGCAAACCCGCCGTCCAGGCCGCTCGCCGAAGATCCCTCGCCTCCGGCGTCCGCACCATCCAAGCCTGAATCGGCATACTTTGCCGAATCTGACTCCGCGTCTGTCGCACCCTCGGAAGCACCAGAAGAAGAAATCGCCGCGAGCACGGCAGCGCCCGCCGACTCCTCTTCCGAGACGGCGCCTTATTCTTCTTCGCTGCACCGTCATCTGGAGCGACACGGTCCGGCACGGCAAGGCCCAGGGCCTCGCACACGCGGTTTATTCGCCCCAGCCCCGCCTCGGCGATAGCAGACGCGCGCTGCTCGTGCTCCCTGCCGGTGTACGGCCCCAGGAATACGCGCGCGGCCTACTCCGCCTCCTCCAAGCAAATCCCTGAAGCAAAGGAGATAACATTAGCATGTAACGCATTTCGCGTGAACAAACGAGACACGGTCGAGGCTTACGAAGACCGGAGGGCGCCGGCAGCAAGCAGATCGATGGCGAAACATTGTTGTCTCGACGCTTCTCGGCGGTAAGACGCCAGTCGCGCGCAAGCGGTGCCATGCCGTACATCACGTACTCTTCGACGAGGTCGCGCATGTTGAAGCGGGCGGCCACGCCTACGAGCCGTCGGCCCCTCCGCCTGTCCTCATTGTCGAGCGTCCGGCCGGGCGAGGGCTTGAATGCGATCGGTCGGCTGTGCACTCAAGACCGCTCCGCTCTCACACGGTGGTAGAACCACCGCTTCATCCGATAAGACTCCCACTTCCGCGAGTGGAGTTCGCAGGAAGAGCTTCTTGCAAGTCGAATGAAGAATAAAAGTGACGCCGCCGGCTCAACAAAGATCCCGCCCTTCCGATCCTTGGCCGCACCGTGCCTCGTGAAGGTGGGCGAACAACGAGGCGCCGGCCAAGACGCCCGAGCGCAAGGCCCGGTACACATGGCCGAGCACCGCGGCGTTGGTCGGCTGCGCGCCACTCGGCCGAAGGTCCGCAGCACGTCGCCCACGATCGCCGCCGCCGGGATGCGGAGCGCCGCATCGAAAAAGGCAACGAATACGATCGCCTCCGACCTCTCGGGGTGGGGTTCCGTCTCATCGGCGGCGGGAAATCGTACCTCCTGGCGCTCGGACAGCTTCCCCGCACGCAGAAGCCATTGGATCGTCTTCTCGGCCACGAGCGAGGGGCCTAGCTCGCCGGAGAACGCGCCTTCCTCCTCCGCCACCAACCACTGCTTGTCCGCCGCCGCCGGGTCGCGTTCTTTGAGCACGTACTTCACCTCCAACGGCGAAGACCGCCGGCGGATGCCGCAGACACCACCCACCTGACCATGCTTGCCATCAGACGCCATTGCATCAACGGGAAGGAGGATAGCGGCGACGAATACTACGCGAGTATGGAAGGCGATGCAAGCAAGAAGGGGGCGTACAGCTGCGGGAGCGCGGTCACGAGGGCTACTTCAAGCCACCTCGCCCCAATACCGAATTGTTGCGACGGTCCGCGTACAGGAAGCGACCGTAGTCGTACAAACGTCCGTCCATCGCAATTCTCCATAACCAAAGGTGAAAGGCCACGACCACAGCGCAACGGCCGTCACAGCGCGACGCTCCCTAGCCGCAATTAAAGGCGCACTAATGGGTCCTGAGATCACAACAGCTTCGGCGCTGCGCACGCAACCGTCCACATCCCGCCGTGCACCAGTCATAAGCCGCCGTGTGCCCTGTGCGCGCCGAGGCGGGTCGCACGGTATGGGACCTAACCCTGACAGACCGGGGGCCGGCGTGATTCCAGGAACCTTTACAGCGCAGGACCGCATCGTGAGTTCTCAAGTCACCGCACGCGTAGCGGTGTTCGCGATGCGAGGTCGCCAGCTCCGGTGCCACCCGTTCGAAGGGTAGGGACGGAGTCGCGACATCTCTACCGGCCAGGCGCGGCTCGCCGCCACCCGTCCGGCGGTAGGGAACGGAGGCGCTGCGTCTACGCCGACCAGGCGCTAGCTCGCCGCCACCCGCTCGAAGGGTAGGGGATGGAACGCGCGCGTCTGCCGGCTAGACGCCACCCTCCGCCACCCGCTCAAGGGTAGGGACGGAGCGCGCATGTCTACCGGTGGCGCGGCTCACGCCACCCGTTCGGGGTAGCGGACGAGCACGCGCCTACTCCGACTTGGCGCCGCCTGCTGCGTCGACGTCGCAGCTTGATACCAGCCGGTTCCCGCTTCACTCGGTACTTCACCGTCGCGCGACCTGCGGCGGGAATAACGGCAGCGCCGTCATGGCCGAGCAACCCGCGGCGGCCTCGGCATAACCTAAACCATCGGGATTCAGCCTCGGGGTTTTTCGTGTTTTGGGAAGCGCGGCGGCTGGTGTACGACAGGTTTTGACAGTTCGTGAGACGATAAACTTCAGTACATCAACGTTCCTTGACGATGGCCCAAGTTGCATACGATCGGACGCAGATGACCTCAAGCATATCTGCCTACGAGAACAAGTCAAACCTTGCCATCTTCATACGAGAGCGCGGCGCGCGCGTAGAAGGCCGTCTTCTCGATCGCCATACCAGCCTGGCCGCGGCCTCGGCCGACCTTGATTCGAGAAATGACCGCGCGCGGCGGCACAAAGGCGAGGGTCTTGTCCGCAAAATCGCCTCATTCTCCTTAATGTGCCACCTACGGTGCATCAACATTTTTAAAGGTAATGCGGGCGGGCTCCATCAGAACACCGATCGTAGGTAGGTATGTTAAGGAGAACAGGCAAACCTTGCCGTCGTCTCGTAAACGCAGCGCGAGGCGTGAAGCGCGGTACCGCTATCGATAATCGGTGCTAACCAAGCTCCCAAGAAAATGGACCTCATACGTGCATCAACATTCCCTGCCGCTCAGCGTCGCCAAGGAATGTTGATGCACCAGAAAGGCCCATTTTAGGGAGCGACTTCTATAAAAATACATACAGAACAACGCCGCACTTTGTAGCCGTATATATATACTCCATCAGCAAGGGAGCCAACCGGCGGAAGTCCAATCGGCAGAAGTCCAACCGCCGGGAGTCCGCCGTCACACTAATGGTCACGACGCCTCAAGGCCCGCACCGCGCCAAGCACGCCTCACCACGTGGACGGCCAGAAGAACGAGCGTCGCAGCGCGTCCCTTGTCACTTAAGGCATACGCGGCGGCTCAGGGGCTCGCTACGCTTACCTGTGCCGGTGCAACGCCCCAACGCACGCCAGGCGCGGCTCGCCGCCACCCAATCGAAGGTAGGGACGGAGCGCGCGTGTCAGTTCGGCTGGCGCCGCCCGCCGCCACCCGCTCGAAGGTAGGGACGGGAGCGCGCGTCTACCGGCTGGCGCCGGCCCGCCGCCACCCGCTCGAAGGGTAGGGGACGGAGCGCGCGCGTCTGCCGGCTGGCGCCGGCTCGCCGCCACCCGCTCGAAGGGTTGGGGGCGGGCGCGCGTCTACCGGCTAGGCGTCGGCCCGCCGCCACCCGCTCAAGGGTAGGGGACGAGAGCGCGCGTCTCGCCGGCTACTGGCGCAACCCCTGATCACGTTTGGAAAAGTTCACAGGCCGCAGGGACGGAGGGGGCCAAAGGACTCGGCAACATGGCTTCGGCCCTGTGAAGCCCTTTACCATGAGAGGCTCCTGTTGTAGGGTGGCCCCCACCTAAACCCAGCAGGCCTGGTAGGAGGTTATAAGGCCCAGAATATGCCATGTGTAATGACATAGGTGCCCTCAGAGGGGATAACCAGATGTAAGGGTATAACTGTAAAAGCACTCCTCATGTGTACATATATATGGATACAGGCCATGGGGAGAAGGCAGGCAATGACTCATCTCCCTCACTCTCCACTACCATCTCTCTCTCTGTTTGGTCTGTAACCACAACACTATGACTACGGATTATTCAAGTATTGAATGGTCGAAGCCTTCAAAAAAACCAGAGTGGTCAAAAGCCTTCATCAACCAGGAAGCAGTCGAAGTCTACTTCTACGAGGAAGCGGTTGAAGCCATCAACTACGAGGAAGCGGGTGAAGGCCAGTGAGTCATACGAGTGCAGTAAGGGAAAATTCTAACAGTGGTATTAGAGCTTCAGTACACTTGAGACATTGTGGTCCCAGCCATGGTGCTCACAATCCAGGCAAAGGAAAGCGGCGACGTGCTACATCAATTCCCGATGTTGATGGCGACAAATTATACTACATGGGTGATCAAGATGGAGGCGATCATGGATGCACAAGGCGTCTGGGAGGCAGTAGAACATACAGTCGGAGTGGACGTAGACGAGAAGAAGAATAAAGTAGCACGTGTGTTCATCTTCTAAGCCATCCCGGAAGACATCCTTCTACAGACTGCTAAGAAGAAATCGGCAAAGGAGGTATGAGATGGTTTGAAGACTCGATATCTAGGCACTGACCGTGTGAAGAAGGCCCGGCTACAAACATTGAAGAGTGAATTTGACTTGATTTGTATGAAGGAAGCAGACACGATCGATGAGTTCGTTGGGAAATTGAGTGCTATGGCAGCCAAGTATAGTGCCCTCAGTGCCACCATGGAAGACGTCACATTAGTCAATAAGCTTCTTGACTCAGTCCCTAAGAAGTTTCTATAGTTGGTGGCATCGATTGAGCAATATTCAGACCTCGATGCAATGCCATTCGAATAGGCAATTAGCCGGTTAAAGGAATATGAAGAGTGACTTCACCGGTTCACCGATGTACCAACGACACTACTGATGGTTAGCTTCTGCTCGCTCAAATCGAGTGGCAAGCACGACAGAAAGTGTCTTCAAAGATTCACTAATTATTACCAAGGCAGGAGGAACGAGCAACGGTGATCACGACGATCGTGGGCATGGCAGACAACCAGAGCGGTTGAGGCGGCAAGGCGATGGTGATAGATCTCATGACAAATCACATATCAAGTGTTTTGATTGTGACAAATTTGGTCACTACGTGTCGGAGTGTTGTAGCCACTTAAAGTGTTTTAATTGTGACAAAGACGAGCACTACACTTCGAATTGCTGAAGCAAGAAGAAGGACGAAGAGATAAACCTCACCAAAGCTGAGAAGGATGACGATCCGGTACTGCTTCTTTCCTTATGTGTCAAAGAGAAGCCGGGTATGGTGATATTGAATGAGAAGAAAGTAGTTCCTAAACTACGCACGGAGAAAGGTAACTCACACTGATTGGTGGTACCTAGACAATGGAGTATACAATCACATGACGGGAGATCACTCCATGTTCCATGAGCTCGACAAGAAGATTTCGAGGAAAGTCAAGTTTGGTGATGGCGCCACAGTGTAGATAAGAGGCAAAGGATCGATGTTGTTGTGATGCAAGAATGGCGATCAGAAGTTGCTACCTGGAATTTATTTTATACCAAGACTGTGCAACAACATACTCAGTCTCGGGCAGATGATAGAAGAAGGGTGCAGGGTGATACTGTAGGATGAGTTTTTGTGTGTCTACGACAAGAACGATGATTTCTTAATGAAAGTGAAAAGATCGCATAACCGATTGTACAAAATTTATTTAAAAACTTGTAAATCGGTTTATCTAAAGAGCAGCCTGGAGGAGCCAGGCAACAGGGCGGAACGCGATGGCTCGGGTCATGGTGGTGTGCCCCATGACAAAGGTGCGGATGGCAACTCTGGAGGCGCATGCAGCGCGCATGCATTAGGAGTAGACTCAGGAGGATCCTGTGTGCATGAATTAGGCACAGACCGTAGCTGCTCTGAAGTCCCAGGTCACGTGCATGCAGCTGGGAGCAGCGGGGACGTATTTGCTGCAAATAGCAGCAGCCCCCACACGCAAATGTCAGTCCGTAGTGGCTTAGGTCAAGGCCGTGGATCCCATGCATAGGGGGTGTGCATATGCTCGGAAGGCCTCGACTGACCATGTAGGGCGCAGAAGGCATCTCGAGTCATCCCAGGCAACCGGGTGCGCAGCGACCCATAGTGAGATGACACGTTTCTAGACCAAGTGGTGTCAGCACACATCACGGGGACCAGTATGTCTCACTAAAGGAACATGATGGCGCATCCCTACGGGTGACAGAGCAAAAGGAAATTTTTGAGCAAAGAAAAATTTTGTTGCATGTGGCGTGGATAGTAGCCGTCCAGGCGGGCCCCACATGCATGCGCTAGGAACAAGGAGTAGTGGCTTGGGAGCACTTGCAGGCGAGCATGTTCATGTGTGTGTAGCGGAGGCAAATTGTAGTAGCTCGGGACGACTAGGCGATGAGTCCCACAAGCACGCAGATGGCAGAGGAAGGTCACGCGAGTATGCAGCAGTCTCACGCTCGAGAGAAAGATGTCACCCACGTCACTAGTGGAGGAAGAGTGGGCATGTATGGATGCCAGTATGGCAACAGTGGAAGACGAAGGAAGCGGAGAGGCAAGTAGAGCTTTAGGAGCAAGTACAAGACAAGAGCACCAGGTGTGGAAGCACAGTAGAAAGTGGTCAAGCAGGAGGTGTTAAATCGAGTTACGATGTAGGTGCGGGAGCAAAAGAGAAGATCGACGTAATCAAAATGAAGAAACAAGATTAACGGAGTGAATGTTAGAGTTAATCTTGTTTTAGTATATGTGGTTTATTTTTAGAGAGTTTGTTTGGTATTTAGAAAGTATATGTATAGGAGTAGAGAAAGGAAGTAGATGTCGAGTCGGTTTCTTAAGTTCATTTACGTGTGCGTGTGTTACACATATATGAGTATATAAGCAAGGTCTTGTAAGAGTTATAGACAAGGCAAAATGAGAGGGAGAGAAATAAGAGAAGGAAAGCGGAGTGCTTTGGCTCCTGGAAAAACAATATGTGTATGCGCGTCTCATTTAGCGCATATACTAGGAGTAGCGGAGTTGTGTGAGGAGCTGCGCATTGGAAACATGAGTGCTCGAGGTATCGATTACTCGGCGTACTTGAAGTTATCGAGAACCAAGAGTGCTCGAAGGTAACGAGTACTGGAGTAAGTGTTCCCGGAGTTTACGAGTACTGAGCACTAACCAGTCAAAGTTTACGACTACGCGGTTGTAATCGAGCTTTACGACTGGTGAAAATCTATGACTATGGATTGTTTAAGCATTAAGTGGTTGAAGCCTTCAACAAAACCAAAGTGGTCGAAAGCCTTCATCGACCAAGAAGCAGTCGAAGTCTACTTCTACGAGGAAGCGGTAGAAGCCATCAACTACGAGGAAGCGGGTGAAGGCTAACTGGTCAAAATCAACAGGTCAAAGACCAGTGGGTCGTATGAGCGTGGTAAGGGAAAATTCTAACACTCACAGTGGCATCTTCTCACTGCCGCTGGTAGGAATTAGGTCACCGAGAGAAGGAAGAAGAGGAAGGGGTGATGCAGCGAGGAATGCAAGACCAGTGGAGAGTCATTGGCGTTGAATCAGGATCTTCATTCGTGAGAGAAAGGCCGCGACAGGAGAAGGATGAACCACTGAGGAAATTGTGCGGGGTTGATGGTTTAGTGGGATAGAGGGAGACGAAGAATACACTATAACTAACTTCTTATTTTAAGTAGTAAAGATGTGCTTAAAATACTTTTTTTTTGAAACCATGCGTTTAGGATACTTGATAGTGGCTAATAGCTAGGACTTCTTTTCAAAATAGGTATAGTTTGTTGATGGATTTGGAGTAAATATCTGGACTGTCATTTTTTATGTTGTTTGAAAATCAATTTAGTTGTAAAGAAATCAATTTGTTTTTAAAAAATTGATTCGCTTCACCGCACCAATCGCAACATTTCTTGGGGAATCTAAGTAACGCTCAGGTGAATCTCTGTTGAATTTCTATCAATTTCTTTGGACTCTTAAATAAAAACCATGCTGCCCAGGCTTCTTCAACCTTCATTATAGCTCGTGTTGTTTAGCGAAACGTACAAAACGCCAGCTTCAAGGAAAATCTACCACGCGGAATTCATCAAAATTTCCGGACAAAAACCAATTCCCCGCCTACATGCAATGAACGTACCCTCATCAAAAACGGAGCAAAACAAAAGGGGAAAAAAAAGGAGGGAAGAAGCAGTCAGCCCCTGCTATTGCCGTGCCAGGCCTGTTCTTTTGGCTGCAACTTGTGATTTTTAGTTGCGACTTATGATTTTTAGGTTATTTGTACGAGAGATTACAAAGTAACAGAAATTCATGCACAGTTTTTATCGATATAAATGAAGTCAATAAAGTATGTACTATAATTAATTAGTAGTCTTTATTTTTAAAAAATACTTTATTTAAAATTAATTATTATAGAAAAATTAAAAAACAACTTTTAAAAGTTAAAAAGAATAGGCATGTCAACTTCAACCTGCATGCCTGCACGGACAGTAATTTGTGCTCCACCCACGCAGACCCACCACGGGCGATGATGCATCCAACCAACCCAAACACTGTACCACGCCGAGCAGAGCAGAGAGCAGAAAAGGTTCGATGAATCCAGCGAGCGAGTGTGCTGTCCGCATGCAGCTTGGCTGTCCCTTGGGAGCCTCAAGGGCGCCCCTTGCCTTGCCTTGCCCTGCCATCCCATCCATCCACCCCGCCTCGCCGCACCTGACCAGAGCTGAGGCAAAGCAACCAGGTTCCCTTCGTCGTTGCCGTCTCTCTCCAATTATTAGATTCCAACCCACCTCTCTCTCCTTTTCTTCCCCCAGGTCGCACTTCCCTTCCTCTTTCACGGAGGTATCTCCCTTCTCTTTCTTTGCTCCTTTTTTTCCCTGTCGCGGCGGTGATAGGGTTCGGCTGTCTGTTCACTCCGGCGGTCGCCTGTAAATGCTTCCGGCCTTCTCCGGCGGCTCAGATCCGGCGGCGGCGGTTGTGTTCTTCTTGCTCTTCTTCGTGGTGCTCTTCTTCTTGGAAGAAGGAATCTCTTCGTTCTCGGGCGATTCGGCATGCCTGCGTTCCGTGCCTACGGAGGTAAGCGACGGTAGAGAAGGATCTCTTCTTGGTTTCTTGTTTGGTTGGGGTTTCTTGGGAGGAAAGGTGTGTTCTTGCGTGTGCCTGATGGTGGGTTCTTGGATTGGATCAGATGGTGGGTGCCTCGTCTCTGTCCCGGCGGAGCTGGCTGGGCTGTTCTGCCGAGCCGGTGGTGCCGTGCAGCAGCGGAAGCGGTCGCTGGTGGCCGCGTCCGCGGTCGCCGCCGCCGCGGCGGAGTGCGTGAGGGCCAGCAAGAAGCAGAGGCAGCGCCCGCAGCCGTCGCTCGACGCGCTCCCGGACGAGTGCCTCTTCGAGGTCCTGCGCCGCCTGCCTGGCGGCCGCGAGCGCGGCGCCTCCGCCTGCGTCTCCCGCCGCTGGCTCGCGCTCCTCGGCAGCATCCGGCCCTGCGAGCTCGGCCAGGCCGCGGCGGCGGCCGCCCCGTCCCTGCCCGACCTCAATGAGGAGTTCATTATGGAGGATAAAGACGAATCCCCTGTAGATCCCTGCGTTGAGAGGGTCCTTGAGGGCAAGGACGCCACCGACGTCCGCCTCGCCGCCATGGCTGTTGTTGCTGGATCCCGCGGCGGGCTGGAGAAGCTCGCCGTCCGCGGGAGCCATCCGACGCGCGGCGTCACTGACCAGGGGCTCCTGGCTGTTGCCCGTGGCAGCCCGAACCTCTGCTCACTTGCCCTGTGGGATGTGCCGCTTGTGACCGATGCTGGGCTTGCCGAGATAGCCGCCGGGTGCCCATCGCTGGAGCGTCTGGATATCACTCGCTGCCCGCTTATCACAGACAAGGGCCTTGCTGCTGTTGCGCAGGGGTGCCCCAACTTGGTGTCTCTGACCATCGAGGCGTGCCCCGGTGTTGGCAACGAGGGACTCGGAGCGATTGGACGGTGCTGCTCGAAGCTGCAGGCTGTGAACATCAAGAATTGCGCGCATGTTGGTTGCCAGGGCATCTCTAGCCTCGTGTGCTCAGCTACCGCCTCACTTGCCAAGATCCGGCTCCAGGGGTTGAACATCACTGATGCTTCACTTGCCGTGATTGGGTACTATGGAAAGGCTGTCACGGATCTTACACTTGCCCGCCTTCCTGCAGTCAGCGAGAGGGGGTTTTGGGTGATGGCCAATGCTGCTGGCTTGCAAAAGCTCAGGTGCATGAGTGTCACCTCTTGCCCTGGGATCACCGATCTTGCACTCACTTCTATCTCCAAGTTCTGCCCGAGCTTGAAGCAGCTTTACCTCAGGAAGTGTGGACATGTGTCAGATGCTGGCCTTAAAGCTTTCACAGAATCAGCAAAGGCGCTGGAGAACTTGCACCTTGAAGAATGCAACGGGGTTACTCTTGTCGGGATTCTTCGTTTCCTCAACTGCAGCCAGAATTTCAGGGCTCTCTCTTTGGTGAAATGCATGGGAATCAAGGATGTCTGCTCTGCGCCTGCACAGCTTCCTCTCTGTAGATCACTTCGTTCCCTGACCATCAAGGATTGCCCGGGTTTCACCGATGCAAGCTTGGCAGTGGTGGGGATGATCTGCCCTCAGTTGGAACAGGTCGACTTGGGTGGTCTCGGTGAGGTAACTGACAATGGGGTTCTTCCGTTGATCAAGTCTTCCGATGGTTGTCTGGTCAATGTTGACTTGAGTGGTTGCAAGAACATCACAGATGTAGCTGTTTCTTCCCTGGTGAAAGCACATGGAAAATCTCTTAAGCAAGTTAGTCTCGAGGGTTGCAGCAAGATAACTGATGCAAGCCTTGTTGCCATTTCCAAGAGCTGCACTGAGCTCGCAGAGCTTGATCTTTCAAACTGCTTGGTTAGCGATTATGGTATTGCAATCCTGGCATCCACAAGGCACCTCAAGCTTCGAGTCCTCTCACTGTCTGGCTGCTCGAAGGTCACTCCGAAGAGTGTGCCGTTCTTGGGCAACATGGGGCAGTCTTTGGAGGGCCTCAATCTTCAGTTCTGCAACATGATCGGCAGCCACAGCATTGCATCGCTGGAGAAGAAGCTCTGGTGGTGTGACATTCTCGCGTAGGCGGACAAGATGGTTCGACGCTGGAGTGGCTCATGTCTACTGGGTCAGCCGCCTCCAGATGCAGATATACATCCTTAGCAGTAGCGCAACCAGTCAAATCTCCATGTTAGTCAGGTTTTTGGCTCGTGCATGAGTCGTGATGGGCTTTCCGTACTTGTTCAAGGACCGGTTGTTTTTTTTGGGGGGCGTTTCTAGCCAAGTGCTCGTTTTTCACAGATCAACTCTCAGGAGGTGATCTGTTTTTTGAGCCTTCGGCTGCCATCACTGGCATCCTGCCCCTCTATCCAGGCATTGGTCCTTGCCATTATAGTCATAAACCATGCTGGTTTTTTAGGTCGCCGTAGTGTCCAG